>JAGMVL010001426.1:0-1200000 GCA_019202695.1 Populus x sibirica
TATTGGTAAACAACTTGATTGATATCTTTAACTTTTATATTTTAAAAGCCGAAGCCAAACCAATCATAACCACGCTGAAAACAATTAGAAACTATTAATGAGGAGATTTATGTAAAAGAATGATTAGGGATTAGAAAAAAATTGAAAAACTGATTAAATTAAGAAAACTGGAAAAAATAATTGAAAAACCGAACCGTTTAAAAAACTGATTAGAATAGTTAAAAAACTGACTGGTTTGGTTTCGGTTTCATAAGTCTGAAATCGAACCGAATCGAAATTAATAACCGAGCCAAACTGAAAAAACCAAGCCAAACCGGAAAAAACCTGAGCTAAACCGAAACCAAACCCATTAGAAATTACAAAAAAAACCCAAAAAAACAATATAGTTTTTGGTTTTTAATATAAAATAATCGAACCGAAACCGAACCAAAATCGGTCTGAAACCAATCAATTGGGTTTCAGTTTTTGTTCTAAAATAACCGAACCGAACCAAAACCGGTCGGTTTGAACCGGTTTCAGTTTTTTTTTTTAAATTTGGTTTGATTATTTTTTAAGTAAAAACCGAATCGAACCGAAAATAATCACCTCTAAAAATAATGATATGATGCTATACATTTCATGCAATTATACTAAAAACTAGAAGACATGAGGTGCATGGTTCACTCTTCATATGAACACATAACCTAGCACCTCACATGCTATTTATTTTAAAAAAAACTCCAACGTTTTTTTTCAACCAAGCCTTTCTATATCCTAATTAAAAGATATTAGATTGAAATTATGATAAACATACAATATTTAGAGATAAGGGAATAAAATAAAAAACATAACCCTCACATGCTTTTTTTTTTCTTTCTAATTTTCAAACTTTTATTTTTCAATCAAACCTTTTTATAGCCTAATTAAAAGATATTAGGCTTGGAATTATGATAATCATACAACATTTAGTGATAGGGGATGAAAATATAAAACATGAAGGAAATTTATGGTTAATCCATATTAATGATAAAATTTATTTTGATTCAAAAAATTATTTTAGTTATTTTAAGTTTTTGAGTTAGAGAAAAGAGAGAGAAACTCACCGGAAAATAACATAGTTTTTAATAGATTGGGTTTGATTGGATCCAATATGCTTGCCATTTTAATATTAAAAAAATATCATCTTGAGATTTTTTTAAGCTCAGACCATGTTTTTTATAGGTTGTCTAGATCGTCTTCGAATCTACCAAGTTGATAAAGTTATTTTAAGACAATTTTTATACGATTTAATTTTAAATCAAAACCAGACGAGAAGTCAAGTCGAGAGGTTTTAAGATTGACTTGTTGAGTAAAGTTTAATAACAATGTCAAATAATTTTCTGTGACGTACACGTATATATTTTTTATTACGTTCAATATTTTTTATCCGGCAAACAGGGTAGCACGTCCTATAAACTAGTATATATCCAAGAATTTTTGAAGAATTTAGGAAACTGAAAAAAAGCTGACAGGGTGTCTTGTAGTTCTTGATGTAAACAACAAATTTAAAGTTCCATATTGTAATAAAAGCACATCAATGGTTAATTTGCAAAGTCAGATGTGCTTGTGTCGGAGATGGTGGATGATAGGCATACCATGTCTTCATGTTTAAGCAGCAATATTCAAGAAGAATCTACGTTTTGAAGGCTATATCCATGACTGTTATTCCGAACAAAGCTTCCTAAATGCAGATAAAACATAGATTGAAACAATGTCAGATCCTAAAGATGGCCAAGAGACTAATGAGAATGAAGTTTGAACACCCATTCCATTCAAGATCAGAAGAATTTGAGATTTAATGACACGTGGAAATTGCAAACACAGGGATTATAATTTAAGGACAAGTTTAAACACCATATGGTTGTTTCTATTTGGGATTGAAAGTAACTCATGTCAACTTCTTCCTCATGTTAGACATCCTTTTATTCTCTTTCTTCTTGATTTTTAATTATGATTAACTCTCTAATACATTTAAGAAAATTAGAAATTAAAGAGTTAGATTCTTCAATTTGCTTTGGACTTTGCTCATCATCTTTAGAATGTTTTTTAAACTAAAAATTTGAGGGATCCTGGTTGGTCTCATTAATCCCAAATTAGGATAGGACTACTACAATATTAGTATTGTCATTACCATAATTAGATGATAGTTTGGTTGTCTCTCGTGCTTCGGACTTCTTTTGAACTCTATTATACATAGAATAATTTTGATACTTTTTTTCAAGAATCCAATTCATTCTATTTGAAAACTTCTATTTCTATCCTTCTTATCCTATATAAAAAGTCTTTTAGGATAGGCTTGGCTCTAAGATTTTTGGTTACTTGGTGCTTTTAAATATGGACCAATACGTTTTTTTTTTCATCTAAAGCATTGAGTCTTGTAATTTCTAAAAAAATATCAGAAACCCAGATCTATTTTATAAAGAAGTATTATGTTAATTAGGTTAGTGCTAGATCACCATGCACCCTTTTTTTTTTTTTAGTTTAACGTAGGTGTCCGGGCTAGCTTGCGCGCACCTTAACTAATCCCACGAGTCCTGAAGTTAACGACCATGTAAGCCTCCAGTGGTCATTATATGAGCAACCACGAGGCTTGAATCTGAGACCATAGGGGGAGCAAACCTCTTGGTTCCAAACTCTTACCACTGGGCCACCACCTAGATGATTTTTTTTTTCTTATCAAATAAAATTTAAATCAAGTTTGTTTTCAAGGAAACATTGTAGCAGTTAAAAGGTTGGAATTTTTACTGGGCGGTCACACGCTCAAACCTTTAGGGAAGTGGGCCGGGGTCATTGAACAGGCTAAAACTCATTTGACCTCCCCTGATGATAAAATAACCTTTTTCAATGATATTTAATTAATTCATGACACTTAGACTAAAAAATAATAAAATCTTCATTCGGGAAAAGAAAAGAAAAGAAAAGAAAACTATTCTTTTAATTATTTGAGTACGTATCGTTAATAACAACAGAATGGCATAAAATCAAGAACTCCTTCAAGTTTTATTATACTAGATTCTAAAACTTCAGCTGTCAAAACAACAAAGTCTCATAGTTTTTTTTACCGCATAACAGAGTACTCTAGGTTTCCTTCTGAAAGTCAAGACCTAGTCTTTGCTAAGAAGTTCTCCAAGTTTAAAGGAGACAAAAGCATCAAGACAAGCATACTTTATTTGTTGATAGTCCAGCTTCTTACGGTCCCATCGGCTTAATGTAATTTTAAGGGGTTTCTCCAGCTCTTTCTTCAAAAATCTAAGCACCAAACGCTTTAATCCAAACTTCCTGAAATCTTCCTCGCCGCCATGTTTTGATGCAGCCCAATACGCAACATCCCTGCAATGGCCTACATTCAGTCCATAATCATTCATGAGTTTATGCGCGTCGTTTCTCACCTCTTTGCCAACAAAAGTATATTTCTCGTTGCCAAGAAAATCAATCAGTGATGGAGGAAAATAGTCTGCATGACAGAGTTGGAAAATAAGACATCTTCGACCGACACAAAGCTGTAAGATGGCAATCTTTTGGTAATCGCCGGGATAAGCAGGCAGGAACCACTCGGTGTCAAGGCCAATAATAAGCTTACTCAATTTGCTTTGATAGATATACATTATCTGGTCGATCCATCTATCCACAACAGAGGCTGATTTTGTGACAGTCGTAAAAATATGATCACCATAGTATTCAACATCACATCGAGAGCACGCCATTGCTAGAATAAGCTTATGATAAGTATTAAAGGACTCAAAAATCCAGAAGAGTTTTTACTATCATAAGAGAGAGCAGACAGCTGAGAGAGAAATAGAGCTTCAGAGACTTTGATTATCGTTTGATAAGATGCAAGTGTATATATAGAGAGAGGCCTACGCCATGTAAAGTCCAACACGTAAGGGTTCCTTTTCCTCCAAGGATTAGGATTTATTTTGTTTTTTGTTTTTTGTTTTGTATAGGAAAGTTCTTAAAATCCTTATCACTTACGGGTGGAGTTTAATGGAAATAAAGGAGGAGTTAAAAACCTGATGCTCCAAGATTAATCAATTATCAATTCTTCAAGAAAGAGCTGGATACATGCTATGTGCTCCACCCAAACCATAGTTGCGCTACTGCCAATACCATTCCTTAATTAAAATATTGTGATCAATAAGATGCATCTTACAGTGCCAATGGAAAATGCTTCCCCAGCAAAACTTTTATTTGATCCACAAGATTATATTTGAGCAATTCAACAAAATAAGGGGACAATGAGAAATTAGAAAAGGGGCCCGAAAGCCTTGATGATGAAATAGACTCAGCTATCTGTACAGTTAACCTTCTTCAGAACTATGCTAGTTGAAAAGATTTTGCAGGCAGATTTGCAATTCTTTGAGACCCACCCAGATCAATTAATGAGACAATAATGTATTTCAAAGACTAAACGCAAGGTGAGAAATATCACCTCAGAAAAACCGCAACCCTTTCTCAGGTTTGATGCACCACAAGAGTTTCACAATATTCCACGTCCCATGATGGAATGATGTTAGCAACAAGGCTTTCAGAATTCCACCAGACCTACATGACTTGAGAGTGATCACAGCTATCGACAAATGAATTTCAAATTCAGCCCGTGGTGAATATATGCTCATAGTTTTAGTAGTGTCTAGGATCTTCTTCAACTTCTATTAAACTAAATTTTCTTCCTTCCACTTACACAGGCCCAACCATCCATCTCTGACACTGATATGTCTTCCAAGAGCATTGAATACCGATCGACAATACATGAGCACTGCATAGAAGACATAATCGAACTAAATCAGGTCACACACATCTCTGACTAACATGCAATTAAATAGTCAACCACCTGAAGATCCCCTATACATGGGATACATGGATGTCAATTCCTGTTATCTCATCAAGGGATCTCATTTATCTGCAAATGGGAAGAATGGCTATGCCAGCTTCCACCAATATGATCTTTTACTTTGAGTTTATAGGAGAGGTGAAGACAAGTTTTAGTTACTGGTGTATTTTTAAGATTAGGATTACCATAAGACTGAAATCAACTGTATCTAGCCACTCTGAATCATACCTGCTCGGATATAATACCAGAAATGCCGACAACTGCCCGAGGTTTAGCATAAGAAACAATATGATCTGCCAAATCCAAGAGAGGATTCAAGAGAATATTAGCAATGACCACATCATATTTCTCTGTTCCAGAGATGACTCCAGTTCCGTAACAGCTCTGCTCTTTCACCATTTCATCTTCTCTTTCATCCAAGGAGGAGCAGGTTTTGCCAGGAACTAGGTGCAATTCCATTGTCTCAGGTCCTATACTGTTCAGAGTGGCATTATGACGTGCAGACATAATTGCTTGAGGATCTATATCAAATCCAACTGATAAAGCAGCACCAAACTGCATTCCCAGTAATAATGACAAATCAGAAATAAAGAATCAGTTGGTATCGTATATGATTTGTAACTAGAAAGTCATGTTAGAATGTTTACTGTGAAAAGAAATAGATAAAAATTCATAATGTCAAATTTTCATATCCATAATAATTATAAAAAAAAATCCAAGAAACAGGGAATGCATGTTAAGAAATAGGAAAGCGTGCTCATTGTTCTCATATGTGTGGTGATGGCTCCGCACCACTCATGACTGATCCATGCATTTGGAGCAAACAAAAGAAAATTAAACAAATTATTCAGGATATAGTTTGAGTGATGACTGCTCCACATATAAGCATAACAAACTTAAGGTCCCTTTTGCAATTAGAAGCTCGTTTGCTAGTTGTTATTTCAGTTGCATGGATACTTCCGCCAATTAGATGCATGGAAGGAACCTCACAAATTTAATTGAAATAATTTTTTCCCCTTCAATCAGATACATGCTGATCCTTTGAGAATACCACTTTGGTGGGACCAAATCTGGTTATGACCTTTTCTCTTTTAACTTGCAAGAGAGACACTATATGAGGCTACCCTACTGAAAATCTGCCATAGCTTTGTGATCTAATTGGTTGCACTTATGCTTGATACAGCCTAATATTCTTAAGACCAGACCTGGTATCTCGAATCTCTCATTGGTGTCTTTAATAGACGAGGTTCCAATTTATTTCATATCAAGGGTTAAAATATAAAATGAATTTTATTACCTTCAGTGCTGCAATTGCAAGAACTCCAGAACCTGTGCCATAATCCAAGAACAGTTCTTCGCCCTTTATTAACTTTTTTAGTAGTAACAGACATAACTTAGTAGTAGGGTGCTCTCCGGTTCCAAAAGCTAATCCAGGATTCAGGATTATATTTGTTGCTTGAACATCCTGTTGGGAGAAAGCAAACATTTTATATCCATTCCATTACTACCAATACAACTTTCTCTTTTTGCATAGTGAAAATCAGATTTGCAGGATGGGTAAACATGGAAGAAATTATTTGTGCAGTAACTTGAACTTTAATATGTAGCCATCTGACGAGTCTCCTAAAATGGCAGCACAGATTTCAAGTAGAACGCAACTAAATACGAGACACTTGAAGATTGAGTGCGTGGCACATGCATGAATCTTATTTTAGGTTTCATAGAAGCTTGGGTAAATGAGATGCCTATATATGGCCAGTAATGACTCAAGTAAAACCTGCAAAGAAGATAATTTGGGATAATCATACAGGGGGAGATCTCCACTCGGGCACAATCCAAAGTCCTTCAGTTACTTCAACTGGATGAAATGATTCCTGTAACGGATAAAAAATGATTTATTTATTATATTGCCACTGAAATACAGCAAACAGTTAAGAGTTTATCAGCACGGCTCAATATCTTTGCTTCATTGGGAACAATAAGAGCAATACATGCAATATTTTCACATAAATCCTGACAAGTTCAAGTGATTAGCTGATTGTGAGAAATTCAGCATAAATCATGTTTTGTCAGGGGGGGCGTGAAGGTAAGGTATGCTCTAGCAAAATATAAAGCCATTGACAGAAGCTGCAGGCACACATGCAGAGAGAGTAAAAATATATTGCCAGAAACCATCTCATTATAGGTCCTTGAATAGGAACAGGGACTTTCCTTTTAGTCACCCAAAAAGGCATCTTTTATTCTGCACCATTACAACTTTGTGGACTCCACAAAGATTGAGTTGGTGAAGATTAAATCTAGAAAATTCTTTTCAAACCCAAGAAAGTAGGAGATGGAGAACTATATAGATACCAATCACTTGTTAAGTTTGTTTTTCTTTATTGCACTTGCAAGTTGAGGCAAATCAGGAAAGATTGAATTCAATCGAGTTATTTTGCTTATGATCTCAAGGAAGCTAAAAAAGGCTGCTCTGTTCCATCAAGAGTCATTTGTGTCTTTTGGTCCTTGTAGCTACTGACTTTGGAGAAGACATATTAATGTTGCTAACTCATTTCTTAGACAGAGTACATGCACGATAAGAATCTTCATTGATTCAGTGCAAGTGCAGGGCTGACATCCTAAATTCAATCAGAAAACTTAGTTGGAAAAAAACAATCAAGAAAGAGAAAAGCTTTCACATTAACCATTTACTTTAGAATTCCAAAAAAGAGAAAGAAGACAAAGAAGCAACATGAGAAATGCCATTTGAATGATCTAGAAAAACAAGAACTATTTACAGCTGGGAGACAGAAGAGAAGAAAAGAAAAGAAAATCAACCTGAGTTTTCCGAACCCATTCATATTGATCCCCAAGATGAACCTCATAAGGGGGTGTCTCTTTCAAGCCAATGGAATTGGCTGCTTGTGAAAGGCAAATGTCCACATCTTCAAATTCAGGAAATATGGAATCAATGCAGACCTACATAATAAAAGAATAATTTATAAGGCAAGAATTTGGGTTTCTTTATGCCATTCTCGTCCTTCTCTAATAACATTTTGTAGACAGTGGACCAATAATCATTTGCACTTGAATTGAAGAACAAGGAATGGGAAAAAGCCAACCAAATACGCAATGCATTATCATAAGGCTCAAGAACGTATCTCCAAGGAAGCATGTCCATACCAGGAAATTAAGATTAAGCTTTATCGTCACCAAAAGGTCAATCTACTTCCTTGAATATCGTGTTATTATCATATTGGATTGGACATAAAATGGGGAGATATAAATCAAATCATTTCCCTTGATTTTAACCCAGATCTTTTTATAAACTCTTATTCATTTATCCTCTCTATACCACTGCAATCGCCCTTGCTCATGCAGCATTTAAAGGTTTAAATGGCACATACCCAAGCCATATTAAATAAATAACCCTTTCACAACTAGTGCTGTTCATTCTTATTTTATTGGTGTAGGAGTAGAGCATAAAAGGGAAAAGGTGAAACTTTCAAGAAAACAAAGATGATATATTCGCAGCAATAGCATCACATCAAGGAATAAATATATCATAAACTTAAAGGCTTGCCTCATTAGAACCATCAAGGTCATCATCTTCATCCATACTTGTAGAACTGGCACCAAAACATAAAAGAGCCTCTGAAAGGCTATCCTGATGACATAAAAAATAACCCTCTTAAATAAGTATTCAAATCTAAATCTTAAAACTAAAATGTCATTCAAAGTTTCTTAACGTGCACAAATAACAACATTTCGTAAATGTAAAGAAGTAGTAACTAAGTTATGAAACAAAAGAACCCATGATAGAAAATGAAAGAAATAATCGAGGGATCATGCTTACAGCGACATGTTTGGGGCATCGAATGAGAACAGAAAGGTAAGCAGAGGATTCACTTGTTGTTGTTGTTGAGGGCGAGGCAGTGACTGAAGAAGAAGAAAAAGAAATGGGAGATTTTGAGAAGAGTGAGGAAGAGCTGGGTTTCTTCCATCGATGTGGAAATTTGTAAACCGAGAGTGGAGGAGAAAGATATGATGGGCGGTGGTGGTGAACGAGAGTGTACGATAGGTGTTTGAAGAAATGACTCCTTGACATTTCTTGTCGTTGCTGTTAAACCAGGTTCGGTAAAGACTATAAAGCGATAGTGGTTAGACGGTTGGCGCGGAGAGTTTTAAATCCTTATTTAATATTTTTGCTCTCGAATAAATTCATCTTTTCCCCTTTTGTTTTATAACTTTTATCATTTTGACTATTTTGTTCTTCATTTCACATTTACTTGTTATTTTAATTAAAATATTACGAATATCATCAACTCTAAATATTCTAAAGTTGGATTTTTCCATTTTTCTCAATAAATTCAATTAAAAAAATAAGTCAGGGATAAAATTTTAAAAATATTTAAAAAAATAAAAATATTATTTGTGCTTAAAAAAATAAATAACATATGAATCATTAAATCAAAAAAGAGTTTTTAATACTGGTTGGGTTTCTATTCTTATTGCTCGGAAAATATACAATAATTAGTCTTATATAATTAGTCTTATAACCTTGTGACATGTCGCGGGTAGCGTGTCTTAATTTTTAATATATATATATATATATATATATATATATAAGTTAGGTATTTCTAGTTGAAAAGGATTGGTTCAGTGGAGTAGCACGTAGCAACAAGGCCAACTGCACAGGTATAAATAAAGATTGGTTTTATTGATTATTTGTTTTTACGGTTAATGTTTTAATTTTTTTTAATATATTAATATTAAAAATAAATTTTAAAAAGTAAAAAAAAATTAATATTTTTTTAAACAAAAAAAATACTTTAAAAGGCATATACCAAATATAATTTATTATCAAAAGAAGTACATAATGGGTGTTTTTTTTTTAATCAAATTTGCTTTGCAACCTTAAAGAAAGAAAGAAAAATCTTCTGAAAAACACAAGAAAAGTATATATATTCCTTTCTGAGGTATAAAAATTCATTATTATTTTACCAAAAGTGGAGTAATGGTTGAATCCTTTTTAAACAAGAGAAGAGAAACATGATCCTAAAACCCAACAAAACAACAGCAATCTTCTTCTTTGGCTTGACCAGATTATGGTTTTCTCATCTAACCCTTTATCTCTAAGCGTTCCCGACCCCACTTTCGACACATGGCTACGCGACTCCGGCTACCTCGAAATTCTCGACCAACACTCCTCCGCCGCCGCCGCCGCTCCCTCCACCACCACCACCTCGACAACCACCACCACAACAACAGCCATTGGCCTTTTCATTTCATTCTTTTCCCATGCTCTAACACTCCTTTCTCTCTTCACTCTCAATCCCTTTTCTAAACTCACCACTGATGACTTCTCGGGTCCAACCCCTTCTTGGACCCGGTCGTTTTTCGCGGACCACGGATCCTACTCGTTTCCGTCCGGGTTTGGACAGGCTAGGCTCCGGGTTAATGAGAATGTTAAACGTTATGCAAGAAACTATGCCTCTCTTTTCGTTCTCTTCTTCGTTTGTACTTTGTAAGTGTTTCCTGTGTTTCTTTACGTTTATCTGTTGTGTGTTTTCGTTTTGGGTTGTTTTCTCTGGTTTTGTTTCTGAAAAGATCAGAAAGATTGACTCTTTTTTTTGTGTGGGTGCGTTTGGTTGCTGGGAAATTTCGAGGGGAGTGAAAAGAAAAGGGGAAATAGTGATTTTTTTGGTTGTGATTTTTATGTCAGTGTTTTGTGTTTCAAGTATGTAAATTGTGTTGCTTGTAGACTACTATAGCATTGCTTAAGGTTTAAATTATATGTTTTTTTGGCTTATATTAGGACTGTAGGCAGATGAGAATTATCTAAATTCGCCCTAATGATAGTTTGATATTTTAACAATGTTTTTGAGTTTAAGTTTTTGTTTGATGTTCCTATGGACGTCTAGTGATTTATTGAGTTGCTATAGAAATTCGAATGCTTTAGAAATCGTTCTTCAGTAGGTATGGAAGACAAACATTGAACCTGCATCATCCACGATCCGACCTTTATGTGGTTGTGTTTTCCAAAGGATAATGAGAGGGGTTGTTATGACATAAGTAATATTCTTACGATTGTTATTTATGGTTTTTTTTTTAATTTTCTTATCTGGTAATTAACTCTTTATATGTCTTTGGGGTTGCAGGTATCAAATGCCACTTGCTCTGATTGGAATGATATCAAGTTTGGCACTTTGGGATATTTTCAAGTTCTGTAGTGATAGGTGGGGATGGGATCGATATCCGGTGATTCGGCAAGTTATGGTCCGTGCAGCTCAATGTGGTAAGTGATCGAGTCTTTTCCTTTAGTTATCATATATCATTTTCTCTCGTGGAAAACAGGCCTTCTCTGTAGCTAAAAGACATGGTTGGTGCTTTCAAGAATATTAGGGATATAGCAGACTGTTCTGAGAAAATCATGGCCACTAGAATTCAGTTTCATTTGCCTCTTTCTTAAGCATTTGGTTTCAACTAAGAATGAACAAGGTCCTGCATTTAAGGTAGAATTGGGGCCAATGCTGTCATAACTGAATGATTGTGAAGCTAATTGGAAATAGAGTGCTCTTTCATTTCAATCCCTTGTTTGTACCTCAAAAACAACTGGTAGATTTGGACTGGTTCAAATCCTTTAAACATATGTTTTCTTAGTACTTCACCTTTTTTTAACCTCTCATATGCCCATTCCTATTTGACCATTCGTTTCTTTTGTTTTTTTAATTTTCTTCCGTAACAATTCTAAGCACATAAACGAGTATAGCTAGGAAAAATTGATGGATAATGAAAATTATTTTCTGCACCTGACCTCATCTTATCTTGTTGTTGCAGTTGCTGCAGTTATTCTGATATGTTTAAACGTTCAAATGGCTCTGTTTTGTGCACTTGGTGTTAGTTATACAGGTAAAAATTAGATGTTATTTTTCTCCTTTTTTTCAGTCGTTTTTCTTCTTCTTGTGTGATGAGGGAAATCTTACCTTCTCATTCAGTAATTTTCCTCATCCTATCAGTTATGATCATGCATGCCGCATTTCGAAAGCTGACTCCTGCAAGGCAACCTACTCGCAGTAGATGAAGTAGAAAAGAGGCATCAATTTTGATATCTTCTGATTGGTTTTTGGTATGAAAAACCTGCTCATCTACAAGATAGTCTGGGGCAAGACTTTTGTTCATTGAAACATGAAGCATGATGTGATTATCCTGTTATTTTGCAGTCCCACTCGTCATGTGAAGCAAGAAATGCCCAATTGCTGATATTTTGGATTCAGTTTTGATCTTAGACACACAGCTCTGTAAATTACGTAGCTTATCAAGTTTTCACCTATAAAAATAGTCATCTCCATCATCATGAGAGCTCTAGTAAAAAAAAAATTGTAGCCCTTTTTTTCTGTTTTTTTCAATTGAGATATTCAACTGTGGAAATTTAAGCCCAAGAATTATGTTTCGGAAGATCTCATTTTTACTGAAGTTTTGCTTATTAGGTCATCGTGTCTCTATTGCCGAAATGATTTTTTGCCAAACACAATAAAACTAGTTCACAAGGGCTTTCAAAGCTTGCTTAGACACTCCTCGGAAAGGCCTGTAAGCTCATCTTTCATAGGTGCTCGTCAGTTTTTTAACGATTAAATGGCTGCTATTTCATTCTTCTATACTTTATATACTGAGAAGAGAAAGGATAAAAGTTTTAAAAAGAAAAATCAATTTTAAAAAGAAAGCTTATATCATGTTAAATTCTAGATTGGTATGATAAAATTAAAAATAAAATTAATTTAAAATAATTTAAAATAAAAAAATAATAATTAAAAGAATGAATATCATGAATAAAAAAAAACTTAAAATAATATATCGGATCCAATCCAACCTCTTAGAAATCCTCTAGTTCCAGAAATGTACAGGAAACCATTTGCATCCATCGCATCGTCTAGTTGCTCAACTTACAAGTGCATTGCATGTAATGATAGATGCCATTACCACGCGAACAGCTCAAGAGTTATCATAATCAGAGATAGCATGGTCCAAACAACAAAAGGAAAGAAAAAGGCAGCCAAAGTTCTTTTAATCATCCATTTGAAATGCAAAGATCACTTTCAGAGTAGACGTTATCATCAATCTCTTAAGCCACAGAATCTTACGTGCATGGGAGGGCCATAGATAAGCCTTAATGAAAGACTGGACATCACCCACCCACTAATGGAGTGTGTACAGAGAGATCTATTCCAACTTGAGATTTGAGAATCCAAAGATCAGTGTCTATCAGGAAGAAAGGACTTGGTTAAAGAAGATAGCATCTCCACGAAGATGGTGAAGATAGCTTGTGTTCATGCACAAACATGGAATTTTCCTTTACCATCAGAACATTGAAGTGTAGAAGAGGTTACTACATGCAAGGCACATACGATGCGAGAGAAACAATTTGACAGAACATAGATGGATGTGGAAATAAATTGCTCTGTTTTATCCCCAGACAGATGGAGCTATCCAAGTACAATATTGACAGGCGAATGGCATGATTTCTGCAATTTTTCATTTGCTAAAAAAGGAGATTTGACGATCTTCCACAGCTAGCCAGAATAGGTTCAAACAATGATATTGAACATTAAACATGTAAATTTGAGACAGCCAATTCAGTTATTTAGGATTACCAAGCAGAAAGGGAGAAAATTATAGGTGAACTGAGCTTGTTTGTCACATATCGTCTTCTTCCACTCTGTTGCCATCATGGAGATAGCATATTGGATGCAACTTCTGTTACCTTAACAAGGACCAATTATAAACACAAATAGAGATCTTGAGTTCGCAAATGGTGCAAGATTTTGCAACCAGTAACCTAGTGTGAGCCACGACAAAATAGTTTCTAACAATTGCATGTTACCGAACAATGAAGTAACAAATAATAAAAAGGACAGCCTGCTGCAAACTCAACGTCGATCAGTAAAATACATGAATGAATGAATGAATTTGGCATAAAACAAAAAAAATTATCAGGATGAAACTTCTGTATCATCTTTAAGGTAATGATCACTCCAGTAGCGAGATTCTGTACGTTGATTTCTTAAAGTTACAAAACAACGAGTTCTCTTGCGGCTTAGAATAAAGTCGAACCTGGTTTATCGTTCCAACCAAGAATTTAGCACCTAAATTCTTAAATACAGGCACTTGATTCCTTCGCGAGCATGTTTTGTCCACGGGACTTCGTCTTGCAATAAATTCTCACCTGCCTGCAGGGAAAATTTAGTTACGGCTGAAATTGATTGCACACACTATTGATATCAAATGATGCCTACATTCGTTCTTGACATAAGAAAGGTCAACTCATTGGCAAAGCATGTTCATCATGTTTTCCCACAGGAATGATAGAGCTTACCTTGATCATCTAATTTTATAAATGAGAAATTTCATTATCAAGAGAAAACTATGACAGGAGCTCACCCTGTCCACAAAACCTTTATACTTTGAAGTAGGAAAAACATTAGAATCCAAGGGATCTGAATAACAGAGATTTTAGTAAAGAATATCAAAATCGAAGTTGCATAACTGGCATATCATGGAATATTGAGAATTCGAAATTGCTTCATGGATAAACCTCTAGTCATGAAGTCTATACTGGACTGATTGAACAATTGACTGACAACAGCACTTTCAGTGGATTTATTTGCCCCATGTATCCATCCTGCCTTTTCACTCCATCAATATAAAATATACATGGCAACACCAAGCCATCTTTAGCAACATAGAAGGAAAGGATCTTTATGTTGGAAACTGTTCAGCCCATTGAACTTCAAAGTTGCAGTCTCCTACTTGTCTGTTGATCTTGTACAGTTGCACAATGTTCAGCCAAATCGCTTTTGACAAGGAGCAAGTGGATAAAACACGGTGTCTATCTTCATCTGCTTGACTGCACAATTCGCAATCAGGTTTGATATTTCTCTGCCTTCTGATCTGCTTGGATTTGGTGGAGTACAATCTATCTAGAATGGCTAGCAACACCACGAAGCCATGTGCTGGTGAGTGTACACAGATAGTTTGAACCAATCCCACTCTGTTACTTCAACTCAATAATTCCCATGTAGACTGAGCTTCCAAATTATAGTTGCATTTACCAGACCGAACCATCCCATCATCTCCTAAATCCAACCGAACCCCCTTCTAAAATGAAGCTTCTTTTCCTTTTCTACTCACACCCACATGCACTGCAACTGCATGCGGCGTGTGCTTCTAGTACGGCACCGTACTATGTTGACAACAACTTTGACTCCCTTGCCACGTCAGCAACATATTCATTAGAAGGAAAGAAGCCCCACCACCCAATCCAACCCGGACACCCCCCAGCCCACCAACTTCAGCTGAGCCTCCTCCTCGTATTTGTTGCTGTTTGTAGACTAGCGCTGACAGGAACCACCTGAGGTGTGTTCGACTCCCTGGCGATCAACCATATTCTGCCACGTCACCAAATGTAATAAATAAATTAAAATCAAATCAAAAGAAGAAGTGTGTTCGGTTCGGGTATAGGTTAGTTATAGCTTTCGAAATTTTCAGTGACCGTTGGAAGCGCGAACCCCTCTAGAAAACAGAAACAAACCCTAATATTTATAGAGAGAGATGGGTATAGAATAAATATCACGCGCTTTGTTTTTATTCAGCAAGTCTGTTTCTTTCCTCTTCTTCATTCTTTTTAAGGGTTTCCAAGCTGAGAGTCTCTTCTTCTCTCTTATAATAATACAAGGAAAGGAAGGGAGTCTCTCTCCCCATCTCTGTTTGTCCATTTACTGCAGTGCTTAAATTGATCTTCAAGAATAAGTCTTTCTTGTTTGTTGATTCTTGCTTTCCTCTCAATTATTCCTCTTTCTGGAGTGTTACAAGTCTGAATTTGATAGGCTTACTGCTAGTTATACATCTGTAATATTGACAAGAGTAATTTTATATTCGTATTCCTAGTTACAATTTTGCATGTCGCATTTCAGAAGCTCAATCTTGCAAGGGCAACCTTCTCGCTGCAGACTGAAGTAGAGAACCTTGCTAAGTAGGCAGTAAAAGAATAGGTATTGATACGGAGTGCTAGACTGCTAATATCATCTCCTATTTTGACAAAGCATCCAAGTGGGAACTGAGAAGACTTCTTTTTTGATATTTTTGTTTTCGGGAGGAGGCCCACTGGACTTTGAACTTGCTTTCGACAAGTAAGAAAACTGTTTATTGAAAAGAATGCGCTTTTCAACACTTTTTATCTGCATTGATGCTAAGATTCTACCCGTGGATATATATATATATATATATAAGTTAATTACCCCTTGCGTAGGTTAAATTATTATTTTTTTAACATTATTATTATATCCGGGTAAAGTGAGTGAATCTTAAAATCTATAACTTAACTTTTGTTTAACTTAAGTTTTCAATTAAATTGTATGGAATCTAGCCCAATTTAAATCGATCAATTTTATAAGTTCAAATACAATATTGATAACTAATAAAAATATAGTTTACCTTTTAAAAAAACTTTAAAATAATAATTTTTAAAAAAATATTAAGACAATGACAAATTAAATCTACCTTGGTTCCCTCGCGATCTGAGTCATAAGCTCTATTGAGTTTAATAATATTTTTTACAAAATATTTTTATTTAATTATACAATAAAAATAAATATTAACCAAAATTGAACACCAACCTAAAAATAAACATTTATTTGAGATATTGATCAAGCTATTAAAAGCAAAAAAAATAAAATCATCATGCATTATATTTCCCAACCAATACAATATTAAAGGACAAAATCAAAAAATAATAAATTAAAAACAATTAAATGACAAAAAAAAAAACATATTCGGTTAACCAGGGCTAGCACACCAAACCTACGAATCTGGTTATGAAGTCCAATGAGATTATAATGTTTTTTTTTTCAAAACTATGTTTTTTTTACTTATCGAGATAATAAAATTAAACAATCATAAAATCACACACCAACCTAATATCATAAAAAGTGAGATGAAACCAATTACAAAACTAAATTTTCTATTAACCAGACATGAAAAAAAAATTAATTAAAAAAATTTAAACTTGCTAGAACTGCGAACCTCAAAAACTATAGCATATTAACTATTAGCTATAAAGCTATAAAGTTCAAGTGAGTGATATTTTCATTGTAGCAATTCATGGTGACAATTCTATTTTCATTGTAGAATCTGTAGATCGCTCTGGTCTTTTGCTGAAGTAAAAGTGATTTCTGCAGTTCGAAAGAATATTTATGTCTGAACAATCCAGCATCAATCCCTTGAAAGAATGATTTGAAGGAAAGACAGATGTGCAAGCTCTAAGCATCCAAAGCAAGCAAGAGAGAAATGGATAGAAAACTAAACCGTTGACTCAAGATTTGGGACAATTTATACCAGAATGTAATAATAAATACAATAAATGTTCTTAAATTACACTGCTAACAAAAGCAAACCCCACCCCTAATTAGACAGCAATTATGCTGCTACAACTGATAGACTATGAAAAGGGCAAGTAATCATAATAAAAAATTATTATAAACGCACAATTTCTTACAATGATATGTACATCAAATCTGAAAGAATGCGTAAACAGGTAACACACTACAAAAAGAAAGATGATGCACTCAGCCACCCTCCAAGCTCTTCCTTTTCAAATTTTCAAGAACTTTGTCCTTGCCATCTGCATATGAAAAAAGGTTCATCCACCACTCTGCATGTCCATAAAAAGCATTAAACATGTACCGGAAAAATAAAATAAACCAACCTTGAGAGCAGAAACCTCGCAAGCGGGCTTAAATTGGCATTTGAATTAAATTCCTTGGTCGGTTGCTTTTTCCTGTTGTCAGCTTCTGTATTTGCATTTTGGGTTTCTTCTGAGGCTGGCTTCCCCTTGCTTAAGAGGCGAGCTGCAAGCTCCTGCAGATCTTTCAGTGAAGATTCTTTCGAGCTGCAGAAATCACTTTTACTTAGCAAATTTGAACTAAGAATTGCCACTATGTTAACTAATACTAACACATTAAGAGTGGTATTCTCTGGGGGTTCAGGAGAGAATTTTGAACCTTGCCAATCGCTGAAGCAAACTTCTGACCAAGACGTCACAAGATCCAGGCTTTAAGCGCTCCATAGTTACAAGTGAATTTGTTACTGCATGCACAACTGATCCTTCTGAATCATCAGCAACAGCCTATATCATGCAGTTCACACTATTAGAAATTAAACAGATGAAGCTGAAATCAGCAATGAAACTTAAAAATGAACACGTGGATTGTTCGTGGAGCTTGAATCAAAGATTTCTGAATTGTAGCAGGCACCTAGCACGCTCAAAACTTTTATCACTAGAAAATACAAGAATTGTATGCAATAGCATGCCAATACACCAAAAAGATAAGAAAAACCCACAATTTCTAAAAGGCACATGAATGAACAAGAGAGAAAGGAAAGAGAAAATGATAGCACAAGTCTAGTAAGCATGGGAAATCACAACATAAATATTTTTTTACCAAATGCAAAAGACCAGAGCGATCTACAGATTCTCGTAGCACAAAATCCTTTTATGAACTAGAAAAGCAAGCTGATCAATTTTGTTGTACGGAATTAATTGAGGAAAAGCAAACCAGATTCTTCCATGTTTCATACAGTATGAAGACCCATACTGACCACATAGCAAGTGCCACATTCTTTGCAATTCATTTTGTTGTGAGAAAGGAACTTTGTAATCAACTTATACACCTTGGGAACCAAATTGTAATTCACGAAATGACTACATTACATCACCTATGTCATGCAAATCTGTAAACTGATACATAGAATCAATTGGTTGCTCACCTCTTTTAAGGATGGGATAAGCAAAACTGACAAAGGCGCTGACGATGATGCTATTCTAGCACTTTCTTCATCATCGCTTGCTTGGCGTGATCTTGAAAAAGCTTTTGGCACAGCAGAGTATTCACGAGAACTTCTGAGGTAGAAGTGTTGACCTTCAGAAATTTACAAAAAACTTTTTTTCTTTTTATGCAGGCAGAACGATTACCACATGTTAAAGTATAATGTACCTGGACGAATCAGAGCTGTTAGTCAATGTCTCTCTTCTTCTGCTCTCCAGCCCATCGCTGTTATTCTTGTTTGGAACAAACCTTTCTCTAGCATTTCCTTTCCTCAACCCTCCTTGAAATGCAGCCCTTGCCTGCATAGACATGTCAATCAAAGAAGCTTCTCAACACAAGCAAACTCAGATTCCATATCAGAATCTCCACATGAACATGAAACTGTCAAAAGAAGGAAAGGTCAAGAATCGAAAAAAAAAATGATTTGACCAAAATCATGTTCATGTGGAGATTCTGACGGTCAAAAATAGGAAAGGTCAAGAATCTGTCAAAAATGAAAAACAAAAACATGATTTGAGCAAAAGCTTGAGGAAAGATCCAGCGACAAAATCTTCAAGACAGGTTGGGGCAGACAATCCAATTTTATATGAGAAAATAAAACAAAACAAAAGCAAGCAACATGGGAAGTTCTAAGATTGATTCAGGCATGACAGTGAGTACAGTAGAAAAACACTAAATAACAATTCAAGACCAGTTCAGAAGGATCTGATGATTAATGGGCGATAATTAAAAGCTGCCTAATGAAATTAGCAATTCAAAATAAAACAACAGCGATAACCTCAGCGAGATTTAGAGCACTGTCTTCTAGTGAGGCACGTGAAGTTCTCTCTTGCATTCCTAATCTGGATTTAGGAGTCCGAGGAGAATCAGATTCATCATGTTGGCCATAGAAAACAACTGTTCCACTGGTAGAAGCATCTTCAAAAGAAGCAAATGAGCTACTAGACTGCACAAAATATAAAAATCTGATAAAATAAAAGGGTTGCACAGGGAAAGCAAATACACATCATACAACTCAATTTCCAAACACATTGACAGAAATCATACCGCATTGCTTTGATCTCGAAATATGGCAGAAGACTGAGATCCTTTAGGAGTATGGATGACAACAGTTCCTGACCCACTCACGGACAAATCATCCTGGAAATTGAGCACTTCAGCCAACATTAGAAGTTTGATTTAGAGAATTCCAGGTAGTTGAATTTCTGTGGCTATAATTGCCAAGCAATTAAGCACCCTGTTAAATTCCTACCCAGTCAGCAGTAGATTGGAACAAAAACATGTAGGCATTACTTCTATTAAATTATAGCGTGAGTGGCTTGTGGAAACATTCCAGAAGAATGCCATGCCTTGTGCTTAGGCATATCAATTTCCCAATCATGTTGATGTTGGCCGCTAGTATTTGAATATTACTGATTTCTTCATTGATTTTTTTTTACAAAAAAAAAAAGATTTAGAAAACCATATCTTCATTCTCAGCCCACAAAACACAGGTGAAAATTTCACTCTTGATATAATTTATGATAAGAGAGATAAACTTACATCATCAAGTGAGTTATTTTGACGATCATCGTGATATGGATCCCTAGCATCTTTACCAAAGGATAAATCTAGTGATTCCTGAAGTGCATTTCCAGATGCAGATAACAAATGGTTACCACTCTCTGAAGCTCTTCTTTGGGTATCCTTATTGTATGAAATATCTGTTTTCTTTTCTCTAACCTGAGGTGGCCTTGCAGCACTTCTAACAGTTCCTGTAGCCTGTGATCCACCAATGCTGAAGTCCCATCCAGCATTTTTGAAGGGTTTTCCCTGACCACTGCAAATTAAACCAGTCCATTAGAATAAAAACACGCACTATGAAGACAACAAATAATAAAGAAATGAAATCAACCTGATTCGAACAGTTCCATCAGCCTTTATGTCTCTTGCCACCTTCACGGTATCAGAACCCTCCCCTATTCCTTTACGGCCATTGCTGGGGGTTTCTGCATCCTTTATTTGGTACTTCGGACGCTCTCTATCAGGATGAAAACAAGAATGTAATTATTATGCTAACTTATGTAACAAAGTTGTATCCTGTTTAGCATTTTTCAATATTAAAAAAAAAACACATCACGAACTGTTACAAGAAACAATGCCCGAGAAAAGATTAAGCACGTTTCAAGATCCCTCGTGAAACCTCATATAACCAATGGGGCACCATCTCAATATCTATAATAGCGATGTAAAGGGAAAAAAAATATATATAAAAAAAAAAAAGAGGGACAGAGAAGGAAAAAGGAAAAACTTTGGAAACCAAATTAGTTTTAGTGGGAGTGTAATGGACAAAAGCAAAATATCACACCTTATTCTTTCCAGAAGCCTTGGGCTCTTTCTAGCATTTCTAATAAACCGGTGCTTAAGAAGATCCTTAGCATTTGGCCTCTGAAATTAAATAAAAGGAAATTCAAAATACAAGAAAGCAAATAAAGGTTCAGCCAACAACAGAAATATTAAATTCACATTACCATATCAACTAAAGTGTATCAGAAACATGGATTAAAAAAGGAAAAAAGAAACAGTGAGACAAGATAAAATTCATACTACATCAAGAAAGCCAAGCATCAGCTTCAAAGGAAAAATGAAAGACAAGAATCTTAATCACAACATAGCATCAAATTGCTTCCAAAACTCTCAAATTTATTAGAGTATTGAGTAAGGCTTTTTATGCTAATAAAATTAAGAAACAAAAGCAAAACTCATCTCATTGGGTTGGGGCACAAAGCAAGCAAACCAATCCTTATATATCTCAAGGTAATTGAGTGCACGGACACCAAACAAAAAGCATCTACTAGTGCTAATAGATACTTCACCGATGTGTCAAAAAAAAAAGGTCTCAGAACAGAAGAGCAGCATGTAGGTGGCATAAATTTCTACTTTCTAGTCAGTTAACATTCCTTTGGAAAATCTGACATCATGGAAGGATTCTTATTTGCAGATCCTCATACCCATCCAGGTGGATTATGATTCTAAGAAAATCTTGTCATAGGACAGAATGGACTATGATTCATCCAAAAACATACCATGCACATCAACCACCAAAATTTAGCTAAATTCTAAATGGTATGACTGCACAAACCCATAATTTTTCATCCAAAAATCCTGTATGGCATGATAAAGAAAAACTTCCCAGACAACCAGAGTTTTGATCGGAGTGCTTATGCTGGGTATTTAATCAAATTGGCCAAAAGAATTCTTATAACCATTTCAGTCAAATAGTTCCTGGCACCCCAGGTAGTCCACACTAACAAAACTGTCTACAGCAGGTTGAATATTATATCAGAGAAAAATTGTGTTGAATAAAGCCACATGGAAATTAAACTGTCCCAATCACTTTTGAAATGATTCATATTCAGCATAATTCAGCTGACTATCTGATTGATGGATGAAATTCTACCCCTACAAGGCTTTGGTTGCATAAAGCTGTGAAAACAGGATCCTTTTCAACAACATTTACAATGGTCAAAATTCTTCTCCTAATCATATGGAATGAAACAGGTAGGAGAACAGTTGAATGGTACATTGTAATCACCAAAAAAACAAGGAGCTGCTAAACAGGCAGCAAGAGCCATGAAAACAAAGACAAAAATAAATTGTGACCCCCCTAATTAAGCATAATTTTGAAAGGAATGCTGCAATTAGAGATGATAGAGATGCAATGATGAGTCAATTTGGTTCAGTGTTCTCACAAACTCGCTTTTTCAGTCCTCAAGGAGCATAAATTCTGATGGCAGGTGAGAAAATCTTCACTCAAACAAATCACTGAGTGGAACAAAGGATCTCCACTCAAAATATGAGCACAAACCCAACAAAGCAATTTACAGGATCACATCAATGAATTAGATTCAAAAACTCAATAAACAACTGAACTGCAAGCACTATATCTGCAATATTCATGTTTTTCTGATAAATGAATTTGAGGAAACATGCTGCATTCACAAAAGAGCCCCACTGTCTCCTCCCCTTGTTTTAACTTCCCTGTCTCTCATGAAATAAGTGGACCATAAGCTATGAAATTTAGTTGTAAATTTTGCGGCTCTTATTAGTTAATTTAGAACACAGCCAAATTTTCTTTCTCGTTCATTCAACATCCAAAAGTAGAATAAAATTGACCTCATTCTTAAGAACAATGCTAAATGAATTTAGTACAAAAATCCAAATCAAGTACAAATCCAAACTCCAAATTTTCATCTTTCCAAGGTTACAGTTATGGGGACTAGTATCAGAGGTTCTACTAGGCCACATGGATACATTTATTTAAAATTACTGTATGGTTACTAGATTTGTTTATACCATCTAGCGTGCTACATTGATAGAGCTTCTTCATTTAATAAATGGACCCCACTTTCAAAGAAATGCATAAACAGGGAAAAACTAAATGGCTTTCATTTTCATATTTGTGCCTCACGGGTCACTACACAACTCAAAGAGAACAAGATTCACTCTCTAAATGTATGTTTGCTTGCTCATGCAAGCATGCGTGCATTGATTGCATGTGTGTCAAAATAAGGGAACTTGAAGCAACAAGCATGTCATGAAATTTCATTGAAAAGTTGGACTTGAGTTCAACCTAGCCCTAAATAGCTAAGTACACTGATCATAGAAAAACCATCATATCTCCAATACTCACAAAAAAAAAAAAAGGGAAAAAGAATGCAGAGGGAATAAATACTTGCCTCGTCAGGAACTTTCTTTAAACAAGACGAGACAAAATCTTTCATAGGACGGGAAAAGTGCTCATCAAGCTGCACAAGAAACACAAAATGTTGAGAATAATACTTCCATCTGTTAAATATACATTTGATCGTTATAGGATCTCAAAATGACCAGTTTGACATTAAAAAATGCGGCAAAACCTGTGGTGGATTATCTCGAGGTATGATAAAGAGAACCCTCATAGGGTGAAGATCGGCAAGTGGAGGTTCCCCTTTTGCCATCTCAATAGCAGTTATCCCCAGAGACCAAATATCTGCCTGCATCAAGCAAGGGCTTCAGCATGGCCAAACTCAAATGTTGAGAGAGAGACAGTGAGAAACAGGAGTCATGTACAACACCAGCAAAACAAATCACAAAAAAAGGGCTAAAAACTGCTTTAAAAACACCTTCGCATCATATCCTTCTGAATTCTGAATCACCTCCGGAGCCATCCAGAATGGTGTTCCTACAAAAGTCTGTATTTGTTAACCAAATTAGCACACTGCTTAACAAATTTTTCACTCATAATTGAATGCCAACACAAAGCAAAAAATTATTAAATGAGAAAGAAGATAGTCAGTTCCAGTCATCCAAAGAGTGCTGCTAACTTGAATTGAATAATGGGAAAAGAAATGGTTAATGATAAAATATCTGCAGAAGATGAATTCCTGTCATCCAAAAACTGATAGCATCTTGAATTACAAAATTTGAAAATCAAAAAGACAGTCAACAGGTCTGTGGCCCAAAATGCCCATTGCAGATAAAACTTGGAATAACAACCAGAAGGGAAACCACACCACTCATTCAAACAGGAAACAATGATGATGTCTCCATCTTCTAAATTGTTACTACCTCATTCTAAAATAGAAGGCCACCAAAGAAAGCAATAGAAACGACACTTTATTTTTTTTAACAAAAAAAGGATTTCATTCAATTATTTCTTCGTCTTTTTTCATTTTCTATGAGTTTGAACATAGATTCCAATTGTTTTAATTTGACAAATGAATTATTATCTATTATCATTTTCTATGAAAGCCAAAAATAGTTTCCTCTGTATCACTATTTTGCAGTGGCAATTATGTGCATACTACTTAGCAAGGAATGGGTCCTAAAATGGAGACCTGGCAATAAATGGTAAACAGAAAATCCACAAGGCATATTCCAGTAAGCAACACACTCTTTGCTAGTTGAAAAACAAAGCTTAGTGAATAAGGTGTAGTACCTTTCTCCTAGATATAGTACTTGTTAATTGAGCAGAAACACCAAAATCTGCAACCTGTCACAAGGCCACCATGGTAACTTGGAATACTAAAAGGTAAGAAGCAAATTCTGTAAATCTACCAATATTTACACATATCTTCTTCTAATTCACCGCACTTCACAGATAATCAAGGGGACTTTATAAGCCTATTCAAGCAAAAAGAACATACCTTAACATCACCATTCTCGCTCAACAAAATGTTTGCAGCTGCCAAAATTTAGTGCAAAGGATGTCAGTGGACAAGCAATTTCAAGCAAGCATTGAAGTAAATGAAATTAACACAAAGGAAACAACTTAAAAGCAAGAATAAATATTTTGCAAAACCTTTAATATCTCTGTGAATTTTTTGTTCGTTGTGTAAATATTCAATAGCATGCAGCAAGTCTCGTAAAATGCAAGCAATTGACATTTCATCCAGTGGAGGACCTGATTGCAGCTGCAAGAATAAAAAATTGTATTAGCATTTCAAGAATAATCATTATCTAGGAAATTATGTGGTTCAGTTATAAATGAATAATATTGGACTATTACTGCTTCAACATTGCAAACAAGCATTATTGGGAATCTTTCAAAGAAAAAATTACTAGTTTCATGCAGCACGGAAATAAACAATGAAGTAACCTACTAGGTCAGCAACAGATCCACCAGCCATGTACTCCATAATTATCCATAGTTTTGTCTGGTGAAGATAGGATCCATAGTACTCAGTGATATATGGAGATCGGCACTGTTGCAAAACAGAAATTTCCTAGCAAGAAAAGTTGATACATGAGGAAGAAAATCATTACATATAAGAAATGGATTACCCTGAATAAAAGGTAATACCTTTTGAATGTCTTCAATTTCATCCTCGCTGCAGAAGACAAAATAAAGCAAGATTTAGAAAATAGAGAGCTGTGTCATACTGTTTACAAAGCTTGCATGCTAAAATTATTTTTGGAGGAAAAATACATATAAAATAACAGTCTGTTTGCAATACAAAAAGCTTCTAACTCAAGGCATGTCATAGATGTAGTAAAAAAACTGCAGATAGCCAGATACCAGAGCATGTTTCATTGTTGATTCACAAATATCTTCTTTTTTTTATCTGTAAATATTATTGCTAATACTAGTCTCCTTTCATGGTACATGGGAAATTGAAAAAACCCTTCAATTTCAATTGATATCATAGATGTGTTAGTTTCCCCAACCATCGATATCAGCAATAGTGGCACTAATATCAGCACATGGTTAACAACCACCTTGGATCTACTTGCAAAAACAAACCCATAGTCTATGGTTGCTTATAACACAGTGAATCGAGGTTCAAATGGTTTAAAACCCAGAACTTACTTGGGAGGAATTGGTCAAGTTCATTGAAGTACATCTCTTCAGTATAGTTACAGAACAATCATGAATTAGGGAATAATGGGAAACTGATGCGTCCTTCAGTTTCTCTCAGGCCAGGAAAATATTTTTTTTACATGCACACAGAGAGAAACCTTTGGGGCAAAGACTGGAAATCAAATATGATTAATTTTTTATTTTGATAGCAGAGAGCAGAATGAAAAAGGAAAAATAATCATCGCTGTGTACTTACGATTCTTCCAAATCAATAACTTTAATGGCAACTTCTTTGTTAAGCTCCTTATCAAACCTGCAAATTAGAAAGGCATCAGCAGCCATGATTACATCATGTACACTCTTTAGATGGTTATTCAATTGGCAAAGCTTCATTTTGGATATAAAAATAGCATGCAATAATGGCCACTAAAGGATAAAGATTCATACAACTCTGACATAACACAAGTATGGATGTATTTCAGGAACAACAATGTGTTTTAGTTTATGATAGCGCAATACTTTGATCATGTAAAGGAATTTCTATGCCATAACTAAGCATACTTAAGAAGATGTAAAATGACCCAAACAGAGAACAGAATCATTGCCAAATTCTTCAATAATTCAGCTAAATCTGAATAACAGGATCAAACGAAATGGAATTTTATTTCTTCTACAGATCATGTTCCATAACACCTTGATGTAAGAATCCATTGTTCCTGTTGTCAGCAAGGACTTGAGAATTTAATTTATCATCGTAATTTCTGTAGTTTCCATTATACCTAATGATAACTTAGTATGTCTTGTTGTGAGAAACCATTTATGAAAACAACTTAATCCTTTAGAGAGTTTTGTGTTCGATACACTTTTTTTGTTTCATTTCCATAGGTGATTTTGACAATGCCAGAGCATGAGCTAGAATTTCCCTGGTGTAATAGGTTCCCACCACCTTAATGCTCCAATGTGGTTAAACAACTGCAGAATTGCCAACTTGTGTTCCCACACAATCTACAATTGCATTGTACAAATTTCTAACGAGTCATGCCCTTCGAAATGCATTGAGTTTCAAACTATTATAAGCATGATAATTGCTATCTAGTTGCTGCAAGCATAAAAATGATCCACTTTATAAAGCCACTATGTAATTATCGTAAACCTTTTATCATATTGAAACACGCTATTTCCAGAAGTACAGAACAAAGGATAATCTTACTTGCAAGTATTCCCCCAATACAGAGGTAACCGACACTAGATACAATTTTTTAAACCACGTGACACTAAACAAGAAATGAACACTTACGCTTTATAAACATCACCGAATGATCCTCTACCGATCAACTCCAGTGAACTAAATCTAGCCCCAGCAGCCTCCATTAACCCAGCTGCATCAGCCATTTCTATGCAAAAACAAAAAACCTCTTTCTCTACACCAACTTTAAGCACACGGAGTCAAGCCAGATGCCTCCACATTATCCACATTCTCCCAAAACAACAAAAAGCCCACTTTTGGTTCTCCACGGCAAAATCAAATCCCCTCAAAAGGGTCTCTATAAATGCATATCTCAGCCTCAAAAACCAACTCTGCAACACAATTCACTATAAACCCATCACAATTTAAGATCTAAAAAAAAAACCCAAATGGCAAATCTCTTTCAACAAGGCAATAAAGATAAATTTACACTCAAAGTAAAACATGATTTTCTTCTCTTCCTTTCTTTTCCGTTAGGTATAAGAGAGTGGACAACTGTGTGGGATATTTTTCTAAAGTGACAGCCCAACATAAATTCTAGCAGTGATAGAGAAATAACAACAACAAACAGGTAGCCTCCAAATTGGGTTTTAATAAAAAATAATAAATTTGTTACCTTTTTGTTAATCAATCGACACAAGAACTGGACTTGGTGGCAATTATAGATCTTTCTCTCTCTAACGTGACTCTCTTCGAGATTTCAAGCAAAAAAACTCAATTTCTTGGGGCCGGCCTCTGTCTTATGAGTGCTAAAGTGTCTCTCAATGTCTCTCCTATGGGCCTCGTTGAAGGGAGGCTTTTGAGAAGAGATGCAGAAAGATGGAGGGATCGAGAAAAATGACAGACCAGTCTTTAATTTGTTTCAATGGAGGTTTCTGTTTTGTAGTGCCTATTTCACAATTTCATCGTGTTTGTTTTTCAAAGCGTATAGAGTTTATTAAAATAATATTTTTTTATTTTTTAAAATTTATTTTTAATATAAATATATTAAAATAATTAAAAATATATATAAAAAACAAAATTTTAATAAATATGCAGTTATAAGAATTGCTTTTTTTCCTTAAAAATATATTAAAATAATATTTTATTTAATTTTTTAAAATTTATTTTTGATATTATTATATCAAAAAATTAAAAAATATAAAAAAATAAATTTTAAACAAAAATAAATTAACCATTTTTATTTGAGCCACAATCCCAATCAGATACTTATATTGCTAATTTGTGTTTTAATTTTTTTTATTTAGCAATAATTATTTTTTTTTACATAAAAATATTAAGAATAAATTAAAAAATATGCATATATATAATAAAAAAAATTAAGGACTAAAATTAAAAATTAAAAAACTATAACAAGATATGAGACGGTGGACAATACTAATATACAACAAAATGACACACCTTTTAGTATTTTCTATAACTATTCTAATAATAATAATAATAATAATAAAGGTTTCCTTCTCTCTTTTTCTAATGGTATTTCCTGGTTTATTACTTGAAAATTTCCAGTTAATTTTGAATATAAATAAAAATTTATTAATGATGTGAATATATTTAAAAAAATAAAAATAAATTATAATAATTGTTTTGAAACATTATAAAAAGACAATTAAAAACAAACTAATATTTAAAAATACGACTTAAAAAATATAAATTACCATAAAGAAGGTATTAATTTAAATTAAATTAAACAAATAATGAACTGATTAACTAAGAAAGAGTTGTTAATTTTATTTAAAAACTAAAATAGAAAACCAATCTTTCTCCTAAAAGCAAAACACATGTGAGAATGCAAATATTTAACAATGACTTTTCTTTTTAATTTATATGTTTTTATTTTTTTTATTTTAGAGATTATTTTTTCTTATCACGAATGAATGATTTTTATTTTTTAAGTATATCATGCAATTATAATTTATTTATATCAAATATAAAAAATAAAGGATAAACTAGAATAATTTCTTTAAAATATTATAAAAACATAAAATAACTATATAAAAAAGGTGAAAAAATAAAAAGATCACAAAGGATACTAATTGAACTTTAAATAAACAATTAATGCAAAGTAAAAAATATATATAAATAATAAGGAGGGCATTATTTAAAATTATGTAAAAAAAAAAGATTTGATGTCGATGACCAGCCTCACGCGTCTAGTCTTAATGAAAAAGACCAGGTACACCTATTTTTGTTTCATTAAGAGAGGATAATGTATCGTTTGCTCTTGTATTTGTTTTTAAGACAGGCAATAAATCGTTTGTAGTGACAGGTAATATGTCGTTGGAATTAGGATTTGTATTTTTGAACCTTAAAAAACTAATTTTTAGCTCTTTTTACTAGAAAACACCTTTAAAATACTATATAAATCTTTGAAAGTCATTTAACAACCCTAAAATCTCTCTAAAAAAATGAAAATCAAACAAATAAAACCTGACATAAATATCCTTTTTTTTATGGCCAGAATGTGGTCAACCGATAATTTTATCTCTCTTTCACTATTTTTCAACAAGTTCCTTTCTTCTCTCTTAAACCTAGTGACTAAAAATATACAAAATAAACTTTTGAATTAAAATGACAATTCTAAAAACTTTGACATTGGCCATGTATTTTTTTTGTGTTTTACATTGTGGTCTTCTGTCTTTTAATTTTTTCTTTTTACTACAATTTAAAACTCTTATGGAAGTAGGGTCACAAAAGGATATATATATATATATATCTTTCTCAACTAACTAGTTATGTAAAGTATTAAAGAACTGAGATTTTTTCCCCAACTCCTTTACTATTCATATGAACAATGAATATACTCTTATTTTTTTCATTTTTTTTTAAAAAAAATTTGGTCCTTATAGTTTATATATAAAGTAATAGCTCATTTTCAAAATAATCATATAAACCTGAATATATGTAAGAAGTTGATCCAAATATGGTCTGACATTACTTTTGTAGGTTGTATTAATTGGTTAGACAAGATGCAACAAAGATTTAATGAAAAATAAAAATATTAAAAGATACTCAACATCATTTAATTATCCAGAGTCCTTATGTAAAGGCCTTTTATGATGAAGGGTAATATATATGGAATGTTATAATGGGTTCAGGCATGAGTGAAATCCTACTAAAATTAAATATTATCCAAGACTCCTTATATATAGGAGAAATCCTACTAAAACCCTACCCAATTTCAAAGAACAATTATTATTCTTAAGTGTCATACAACCTTTATTTTGTATCTACATAATATGGTTTTATTTAGTGCATTTTATTCTTAATATGTTATGTTGTGAAAAAAGTTTATCTAGATAAGATGACTTTTAATCATTTGAAACAAGTGGAAGAAATGATTGAAATAAAAAAGAATCACTTCAGATACTTTCAAGTAAATGATTTTACCCAGACTATAGGGCAAACAGTAAGGTTTTTTTTTTCTTTTATATAAGAAGACCTTGAATACCATTTTCAAAGCTTTTTCTAGAAGAAATGTTAGAAAAATTATTCTCTAATGAAAAGTTACTCAATCAAGGAAATAAAAGAAAAATATCTAGAAGCCTAGCTAAAAGATCAAGTAAAAGGCCTATACATAAAGATGCAAGTATGAACACCTTGGTTTCATTTTACTCGATAATCTTTCTTTTATTCTATTTTGTGTTTTTAATGTGTTTTTCTTGTGTAGTTTCTCATCCTTTCAATACTTCTCAACCATCGATGGCAGTCAATCCTAATTTACCTAACATCTTTCTAAAATTAAAGAATATGAAGAAGATGAAACCTCAATCATTAGGCTAAGAAGTAGGCCTAAGGTAAGCATCTTATTCAATGAAAATTGTATTTTGAATTAATTTTTAATCTCTACTTTACTCTATTTTTCTTATAACTCTTAGTTACTATCTTTAAAAACCACTCATCTTCTATCAGTCCCTATCATATAGAAAATATTGGAGCCATCTATTTATTAACTTGTACTATCCCTAGATGTTGCTTAAATACCCTTATTACTACTTTTGTTATGAAAATCACTTTAATTGTCAAAGCTCTAAAGATTGTTGTTGTCCTTTCTAAAGATACTTTACCTATAATTAATGTTACTATTAATGATTCACCTTTATTGCGGTTAAAATAAGTAAACCCTCGTGAGACTAAGGTTATAACTTCTATGTCCTCAAGAATAGAGTCTCTCATGATACATCTCTTATGAGTTAAAGATAATTATAATAGTATACAATTCATCTCTACAATGATAGATGTAATCATGAAAGATAGTTTTTCCTTAGAGAAGGACAATATAGATGAGAGTATAAGAGATGAAGAAATTAGAACAAATTTCTATGATGTTGAAACAATCTTTTTACTGCATAAAGACATGATTTGACCTCTCTTACTATTATCATAACATAAAATAAACATGGAAGACAACCCTATAATAACTGCTATAAAAGAAGGCTTTATATCAATCAATTGTTTATCTACCTCTTAATGATCAATATATGATAATAACAACAGTTGTTATTCTTGAGAAATCTGAAAAAGGCGAACCCTCCTTTCTTTTTATAATAGTATTAAGATAAATGGACTAAAAATTATATCTCTTTTATAGCCATGGATGATGAATAAGTTATGCCTCTAGAACGACCAATTATTATCATTCTATCTTCAAGCCAAAAGATAAGCTTTGTCATTAATTTGGTTTCAGGTTTTCTTTAATATAGTCCTAACAAAAACTTTTCCTCTATCCTTATTTTAACTAGGGAAATTTAGACAAGTTATTTACCAAATTCTATACATCATTTGTAATTTCTTGTTTTAAGATGAAACTTGGTAGAGATATTCAGTTAAAAGAAATGTTGTCAAGTAATATTAGATAGATCTTAACCATTTTTCCTAACAAGATAATGTTTTGGGAAATCAAGTTATAATTGGTCACCTTCAGAATTCTTATAGTATGGTAGATCAAAATAATAAGAGGCCTTGGTATAATTTTCTAAAAATATTGAGCCTCTCACATGCACTAAGAAATCTATAGTTGATGTTAAAAAGGTTTGAATACCTCTTAATAGAGGATCTCTTCTCTTTAAATTATCAATTACTAACATATTTACATTGTACAATCACTCTTGGATCATAATTATAATCTCTCTAAAAAGATAGTTATGCATAACTAATTGCCTATCAATCAATCTCCATAGATCAAGCTCTCTAAATCAAGTAATTGCATATCAGTCAATCTTTTTAGATCAAACTCCTTAAATCAAGGAATTGCATATCAATAAGTCTTTCTAAAACAAGATATTACAACTAATATCCCCTTTCAATTTGATGCTGGTGGATCATAAAGTATCAATTTATCAACCATAAATTAATATTAATGACAAGATAGAGCTTTAATTAACATATCAGTCGTCTATATCATATATTGGTCTAATACTTTATAAATAAAATGACAATCTACTTCAATGTTCTTGATATGCTTATAAAAGACCATATTAGCAGTAATTTGAATAACATTGGTGTTATTAATATAAAGAGGAGTAAGAGTAAATTAAGAAATATCAAGTTCACCCAATAGACCCGGAAGCCAAACAATGATGGCATATTATAGTATTCAAAATCGGTTGAGAATTTAGAAATTCAATCTTACTTTTTACTCTTTGAAGAAATAAAAGCATCATCAAAAAATATACATCAACTAGTAAATAATTGACGAGTATAATGATAACCTGCCCAATCCACATCACTAAAACTCATCAACTATAAAGAAGTCCTTATAGAAAAGAATAACCCACAACCATAAGTATCTTTGAGATAATAAAGAATAATTCATAAAACAATCAAACGAGAATAATAAGACACTTGTATAAACTAACTAACTTGTTATACAATAAAAGAAATATCAAACTTTTTACTAGTTGCCGATACAATAATGGATTAGATAATAACTTACCATCATCTTGTTGTAGCTTCAAGTTGATCTCCATTGGTATAAGGACTAAATTACTAGATTGAAGACCAACTAAGATGAATAACTCTTAAATATACTTGTGTTGATACAAAAGTGTGTTAGTAGAACAACGGTAAAATATAGCAGACAAGAGAGAATCCCACAATACATATATATATATATACACACACACACACTCAATGGTACACAATCGTAATTTCTTGTAATCCATACTTAATCTTCCTTTACTACGTCTAGAATTTATCATTCTTGAAATCGTTTATCATTTCGATTTCACAAATATTATCAATTATTTTTCATCAAGAACACCAATTATGCTACTTCATCCTAATTCTAGGGAGGCCATTACCGACACTAATGATTCCCATCAGTGTTGTTAGTCGCTCTTACTGGGACCCACTAATCAAATCTTTGGTAATGCCGACATTAACTTAACCGGTTGATGTCATTAACTATTTCCAACCCGAAGTAATCAATCAGTTTTCCATAATACCTTGGAAATATTTTTGGTAATGCCGATGTTAGGGATTCTTGACATCATTAGCTTTCTCCATATGAAAGTTAATCAAGTTTTCATGGGTTTGCCGATACCAATGTCATCCATCGATATCATTAACTATTCTTAACCCGAATAGTTAATCAAATTCAATATTCCTCAACTTTTCATCATAGTCATGCCGATGTTATAAATTTTTTTTTCAAATGTAAGTAATATAAAGATTAAATGAAACCGAGTTGGAGAATCAGCAAGTCAAAACATATACAGCTATGAACAGGAAGAAGGGAACAGGCTCCCTTAGACATAAAGGAGGCTAGGGGAATAAACTTCCACATAGGCCAAAACTAATCTAAACATAAGGACTAGAAACTAAACTAGCAGCAAATGTCTGTCTAAACTAAACAGCAGATACAGCTGAAGCAAGAGAATATAACCCAAAAAATAAAGGAGGCAAGCAAGCAATGTACCAGCACAAACAACAACCAACAACACTGCGACAAGCTAGCGTCAACTTCAAAAGCTAGAAGCAGGCACGAACACAGCTAGACTGAGCATCAGAACTAGCACAGCCAGCCAGCAACACCTATATATGAAGCAAGTAGGCAAAGCAACAACATATCCAGCAGCATATCTAAACCAAACTATAACAGCATCTAATGAGGAAACAAGCAATGCACCAGCAACAAGCTAACCTCGACTACAAAAGCCAGGAAAGAACACAACAAGATTAAACAACAGATAACAATGCACTAGCACAACCACTTAGCAATAAGGAGGCAAAGGCACCAACACAACTAGCAACAACAATCAAATCTCGACTTCAAAAGCCAAGAGAAAACAAGCAGGAACCCTGCACAAATGGCAAACCAAACAACACAACAACATGTTAACCCCAGCACAAGGCCTAAGGGAAAGTAAATAAGAAGAACAAGAGAGCAAACAAGCAGAGAACCTGCACAAAAGGCAAAACCAGCAACATAACAACAGGCTAACCCTAGCACAAAGTAGAAAGGAAAGCAAACAAGAAGAACCAACATAGAGAACATGGTCGTATGAAGACAAAGAAGAAGCCAAAGGAAAAGGCGAATGTGCCTAACAAGCAAGAAGAGAAAACAGAACCATGACAAAGAGCAGCAGGGACTTGATCAGCTCAGGATCAAGAACAACACAACAAATCCATTACAAGATACACAATAAGATAGTAGAGGGAACAACCGAACATGCTCCCTTACAAATAAAAATCCACAAATATAATGAAACCAAAAGAGAAAATCAGATAGAAGATAAGGCATCAAAACCATCAAAGCTGCTCCGATGCCTTGAAGCAGCCGCAGCAGAGGTCTTGGATACTTTATTATGTCTCCCCTGCTAGCCAAAGCTAGTGGTCATAGCGACTTTACTCTGAGTTAGATATTGCTCTCTTAGGAGGCCTCATATCCGCAATAACATTATAATCATCAGAGATATGTACAACATTTGAGGAAGTAGAGTGTTTAGCACCAGAATGTCCTGCCTTAGCTAGCTTGGTCCTTTTACACCAAGGAGATACAGGCCTCTCTTCCACGGTTATGGTAACTTCAGCAGACATTGAATCAATGGATGGTTCATCATGAAGGCCTTCACTGTATGGTTGCTGTTTCTCAATAGTAATAGTTTCTGCAAGAAGGCTGGAAGTGCGAACATGAGCTTTATGATATTGTTGTTTACGCTTGTGACCAGTCCCTTTGTTGCAGGTGAAAACTGTATGCCCAAGAACTCTGCATAGTTTGCAGAAGCGAGGTAGGGATTCATACATTACCTGTTGAGTTAAGGATGAACCATTGGGCAGGACTAGATTGATAGAGGTAGACAAAGCAGTAAGTAGGTCAACCTCTATGAGAACTCTGGCGTACGAAAGCCGAGTCACGGAAACAGTAGGAGCATTACATTGAATGGGCTTCCCAAGCATACTAGCAAGTTTTGAAAGGCAGATAGAAGACCAACATTTGAGAGGCAAGTTAGGAAATCTTACCCAGATTGACATGTGTACCATATCGAAGGTTGTAAAAGAAAAAAACTCTGGCATGACTTTTAGAATAAGTGGTCGACCATAGACAAATTAAGGGCCTCCACCAAGAACATCAAGCATTTCCAGTTCCAATGAGAAAGCAAAAATTAGCCAACCAGAGTCATGCATAATAAAATTTGCTTTGTGTTTCTAGGAACTGTTAATGAATTTAGTCAAGGTTGAAAACCCTGGGAATTTTCCAGCAATATAACCGATTAAACATAACTTCCACATTTCTTTGTGTTCTCCAATATCTGTTTCTTGTAAATGACAAGATGATGTTGGATTATCAGGGGAGACTTGCCGGTGGCTTCTAGAAAGAGCGTTGCCTTTCATCAGAGAGGGGAAAGAGGTAGCTCATACCGAAGAAGTAACCCCAGTAGGACAAACATGAGGGTGGTCGTGCCCAGAAACTGGTGGGATAGAGAGTCTGCGCTCAATATTGGGTTAGGGTTTCCAGTACCCGGGTCGACATCGAAAAGACTAGATCCAGCAGAATGGTCATCTGGAGGACGTTGAAGCTTGGCACTGCCAGAAGAGCCATCATCTCGTCCACGAGAGGTAGGAGAGAAGGGTGATGGTGCAGTAGATGGTTTACTCCACATATCCTTCTTTTTACCCTTCGAGCAAACCCTAACCCCATGAGAGGAACCAGCAACATATGCGAAGACCACCTTAGTTCTAGAAGGGGTGGAGGCTCTAAAAAGAGCTAAGGGATCCTGCAGGACATGTGATCTATTACAAGATAAAGACCTTAGTGCACGCGAAGTGGACGAAAGGCGGGAAGAGCGAAATCTGTAATTTAGCTGAGCAAACTGTAAAAGAGAAGACTTTTTCTTGGATTTGGCCATAGATATATAACTCAAATAGAGGAAGAAGAGACTACCAAAGTGCAGAGAGCAAGAAGAGACAATGCTGCACAATGAGAGGGAACAAACTCGCGCAAACGGGAGCTTCTCTCACTATAGCTGGGACCAATGTTATAAATTCTTGCTAACATCATTAGCCTTCCATATTCGGCATTGGCTAATCAAATCCAGAAGTGGTTATCTATGAATTCATTACTATAGTTCATTATTCATAATCGAAATCCATAAATCCATAAAAAAAAACCAGATTCATTCCTTATTCATTTCATCATATTTTTTCCCCTTTGGCTTCATCCGTAAGTGCGGAATCCGAACTAGAATAGATTACTAAAATCACTGTTATTTAAGAAAAGTATAAGTGTGGAGTACCTACCTGTCGCAGAAGCTCATCTCACGCTCCCTTGTTGTTGTTGTACTCCTCCTGCGATTCCTCCTGAATCCACAAGTATACCACATTATTCCATACTTAACATACATTTCGCAAATAATAATAGTAATGACGACAACATTCATTCCTCTTTTACAATTTTCTTTCCCTTACATTTACATTCCCATTATCTCCTTAGGATTACGGTTTATTATCAAGTTATGACGAATATCACAAATTCAATTATGGTTTATTTCCCTTCACAAATCAAGACATTACACTACACATTTTACAAAAGAAGGAAAACCTAATTCCACCCTCAACATGGTTAAGTTTTCCCATTTTGTCAATTTGGCTGAATCTGTCCATAAAGGTGACAACTCGACCTCTCCTCATATATTTGTCTATATCTGGAGTTCTAGAGATCCAAATTAAGCGAGGTTGGACTTGTCAGAAAGCTAACATCTTAGAAAATTTATATGAGGAACCCTCCCCGAATTTTATCTTCTTTAAGCCCGAATCCTCTCCAGAATCAAGGCAACGAATCTGCCCAGTTTTACGCCAATGAATTAATTGAATCTCCAACTATCTTTTTCCATTCTCTCTTTCAAGATAGCTAATCCCACACTATATGTATGACAACCTTCATAAATGTGACCTCTCAAGGCCATTTACACTAATTTTGCCCCTTTTTTGTATGGTGGTCTAGAACCACCTGAAGAAATATGCATATCTTTTACGTCTACAATTTCCTACCTTTCACAACCAACCCTAAAACACGTCATATGCCATACATGTGGCCCATAAACTCATTTTCACCCCTTATGGCCTACAAAACTGATTTACGCAATTCTCATATCATCAAGTTATCTTGTTTCTATTTTTAGTAAACTTTTTGCTGCACCTAATTCACTCATATTTTTCATACGAAATCTCAAAACCCTCTCCCCTTACTAATTTTCATCTTAGTCGAACTTGGCCCCAAAGGAACTAAAAGTTCCTTATCCTTCATAGATGAAAATTTTCTTTTCTAATCATCATTCACATTACAACAATACATTAAGAGCAATCCAACAAAGAAAATCACAATTTTTGCTCCTTTCATTCACCCTCCTAATGGCCGGCCACCTTGGACCCTTTTTTCATGGACTTTTTTTTTCTTTATTGTCCTTACATAATTTCACATCCAAGGTAATTTAAATCACTCTAATTGATCTAATTCTAGGTAATTTTGTATTTTCCCTAATTTATTTTCAAGAACCTTAATTTCAAATTCAAGAAAATTGTGCAATTTCAACCAAATTAAAGCTTAATTTATAAAATTGAGTTTAGAACTCCTTAATTGAGGAACATTTGAGCTTTACTTCTCAATTGATTGAAAAATCTTAGCTCTTTTCTCCTTGCATGTAGTCGACCACTCACCACTCTTCTCCTCACAATTCCAACACTTGTTTCTTGCAATTTCTCTTATTAAATGATGTTTCCCTCCTACAAACTTGTCTAAGACTTGTAAAATTTGCCAAATCTTGGTGTTTTTCTCCCAAATTTGATAGAAAATCTGAAAATCTCCTCTCCTTTGTATGTGTCTTTGTCGGTTTTCAAATGAGAAAAAATGGGATATTTATAGTCTCATTTCTTCTTAATTTCATTTTGACCTCATTTCTATTCTTTTTCACAATTTGAGCCACCCCATTTTGTCTTTTATAATTATTATTTTTTTGTATTTGTATTATTACTATATTTATTATTAAAGTTTTAAATTCTAATAAAAAAAAATTGTATAAGTTTATTCTCGGGGTTTTACATTATGACTCATGTTTAGTCAAATAATTGTCTTTTGTATTATTTTCTTTCATTGGAAAAAAAATCAAATAACTTTTTAATAAGGTTTTTGGCCACCTGATGGTATTAGATAGTGTGGGATGTTCACACTTATATTCATTAGCTAATTGGTTTATAATAAGGAATCTCTTGTTACTTTTAAAAAAATACGCACCTAACTCCAAAAGTATTTCTAGACCTATATTAAGACCTTATATTCAATTTGATTATTAGTATAACAGAAATAAAGACAAAATATTAAGATCACCATATGACCTACTAGTGAGATTATTAGCATCTTTGCTCATTTCTTGTGCTTAGTTTTTTATCCATTAAATCACAATTATCATTGAACAAATATGTCACATCATAATAAATATCGGACTCTCCGAAACTAAAAGAGAGAATTGAAGAAATAAAGTTGCCACCTAGTAATTAAAAAAAAACTATGAATTCTAAAATAAGTGTTGGTCTTAGAGATTCATATAAAAGGTTAGGTATATTTAAGGTAAGATAGATATCACTTTTATTGTATCCTTCTGAATAAAATATTATATTTACTATGTGTTTTCTCCTAAACTTATTCTATGCATGCTATTAATTGCTTAATTTATTTCCAAGCTTATTCAAGATTTTATTTGAATTCATTAAAAAATAACATTAATAGCTAAGAATGGGAGACCCATCAATAAACATAACATTAATCCCTAAAAATATGAGTATTCATCAATATTTTTCCTCTTTAGAAAAACTTTGATGTTAATCCTAAACATAAGAGATTTTGTTGATTTTGACTTTTTAATGAAAAACAATTTGACGTTAATCCTTAAAAATAAGAGATTTCATTAATTTATTTTCAAAATACATGAATTGATAATGCATCCACGTTTACTAAGCACACAATTATTATCAAGTAAATAAAATAAAAGTGAAGCGATCATCCTAGACTACTTGCTCGTTATAGGTTTCATGGGTAAAAAGGAACAACAAGCCTAAGCCTTCATACCTCAATTGCAGTTATGCCTTGTTTTTTTTACCAACAATTCTAATTCCCAAGAGCTTGAGAATTTAGATGTCACCATACCTTATAAGCATGTATAGCAAAGAATATTAAAAAAAAAAGTCTTAACCAAAATTGTCTTGGAACACAAAAGCAAAGAAAGACAAGTCATAAATTACAAAACATCTTTGTTTATTTTGTTTTTAATGTTATATAACTTAAGCTTTCCTAAAAAAGTCATACATATTTCAACACAAAAAAAGGAACACACGTACTTTTTAGGCTTTTATTATATATGCTTGAATTAAACTCACGGATGTAGACTTCTGTTTGCTATAAAATGACATTACAAACTTCTTTTATTCAAATATATTGCATTTATTTTACTAGAATTTCCAACCTAAATGCAAAGATTTCTGGGTTTACAAGGAATAAGAGAATCGAACATGAAGATGAGGGTAACTATATCAAATGTAAGGGAAAACAACATAAAGAGTGGGATAAAAATATAAGGACCCTAGAGAAGCAAGCCCTGAGCCTCTAACACGTATCATTTACCATGTTTCACATTGTTTATAATGCGTATTTATTTTTAATAACAAAATATATTCTCAAAATCCTTCAAGTCTCATTAGATTGTGCATCTAAATCGTAACATCCTAAATATAGCCGAACAGAATTAATGCAATTTTAGGGCCAATAACTAAGATTTTCAAGTTGCCTTTCTGCTAAACTTCTCATACTAAAAAACACACTAAGAGATGGGTGTTGTTATGTATGTTTATATTAATGGATGCTTCACTAAAGAGGTTTCATATTAATAACACAAAGAGCTAAAGATAAATTGGCAAGACTTTATTTTCTTTATTAGACAAAAATCATGCACTCATAAGGGCGATGGAAGTCTATTTTCATATTCCAATCATGATATTCCTATATAAAAAGAGCAGTTTAAGCATGCTAGCAACAAAGACTCAAAAGCCTAAAGGATCTATTTCCACAACATAGGTTAGTTTTCCATGGTAACAAAGGGTAATTTTCATGTTATAGAGGATAAAATAAAGATAGAAATTGAAAAATATTTGCCTAAGCTAATGCTAAGGCATTTTATTTGAACTAGAACTTTACACAAGAGTTTGGCAATAAAAATATGATGCAGTAATAGTAACACTTGATCTTTTTTATATAATTTCTACTTTTAAAAGTAATAATGTATAAATGAAATGGGTAATTGTTTTTTAAAAGGACAAAGTCTCTCTTAAATAGAAGCCCTCACAACAGGTACCTCAAATATAAGACTTATTTTACCCATACACTTCAAATATGGAAATGTTTATTTTACTAGAATTGAAAGGATTCATACAATTTTAACAAGATTTATGCAAAGTCTTCTCTGCATGAGACCCTACCCAAAAATTTATCCCACTATTAAATACATGCATAGCATAATCACAATCCAAAACCATATTTGGTTTATACCCCCCTCAATATATAGTTCATTAATCAAATTATTTCATTATATTTATGTACTAATACAATATATATATATATATATATATATATATATATATAAACTGTATTTGGTTTATACAACAAATACTTATGACAGTCTCAGGCATACCCCCTCAACATATAGTTCATTAATCAAAATATTTCACTATATTTATGTACTAATACAATGATAAAGAATATGCAATAAGATTTTGGTATAAATTTCACTTTATTAATTTTTGTAAAAATTGTACATTCACACATAGTGTTTCTTTATAAAATCCGAGTTTATAGGTCTAGGAAAATCCTCTATATCCATTCTTGATAAAATAAACACTCCTTATGGCAATGCCTTATTCTCTACATACCTTTTGTAATTAAGTGTTTATTTGCTCTTATACTCTCCTAGAATTGACATAATATTCTTCAGTACCAAATCCATTTATCTAAACTCCCTAGGGTGAACCTTCTTGTCATATACATGGTAATTCTTCTCTAATATAATTGATTATAGAATTAAATAATTAGCTTTTTTTCGCTAATCATATTTAGCTATTCATATAGTACCTTGCTCTACCATGAATCTTCTAATTCCATCTTCATCAAAACCTTAGGGAAGGAATGTCCACTTTTAGAGGCATCACTGCCTCCATTTTGTAAACCAAGAAATATGTTGTGGTTTATGTAAATTTCTCACTGCATTTTGATATGTATGAAGAGCATAAAAAAAACATTTCATGCCAATCATTATAGGAGATAACCATCTTTTAAACAATATTCTTGATACTTTTGTTGGCAACTTCAACAATACCATTTATATTTGGCTTATATAGGGATGAGTTCAAGTGTTTAATATTCTATTTTCTATATGATTTCACCATCATCTTTCCATTAAAACCATATGCATTGTTTGTTATTATTGTCTTTAGCGAATCATATCGAGAAATCAAATCCTTTTCACTGAACTGTTGGATTACTTTTTAGGTTACATGTGCGTAAGAACAATCCTCAAAGTACTTTGTAAAGTAATCTATTGTTAGTATAATGAAATGATGTCCATTACTTGCCTTCAGGTTGATTTCTCCAATGACATTCAATCCCTACATAGAGATAGGCCAAAGTGACACCATTTTGTACAAAGGCACCAAAGGTGAGTTCATCTTATGACTTATAGCACTTCTTGACATATTCGATATAATCACTTTCCATAGTCATTCAGTAATACCCAATACCACAATCATTGTATTTGTCTAACCATCATATGTCTATTTACATGAATAACACAAATCCTTTTTTATGGTTTCTTTTTCTTTCTTTATTAATGTCCAAACATTACAATAAGGTGTCATCAAATAACCTTTTATACAAGATCTCCCATCCAGATAGTATTCCATCACATCTTTATTAATGTTTTTTTTTATCTACATTGGATTCCTCTGATGGGTATTCTTGATTTTTGATAAGTTATTTAATGTCTTAACACCACAACTTTGCATCTACTTCTCTTTTAATTGAGCATTAATAACCTGTGGAATTCTTGACCTTAATACAAATGGGCTGCATCCTTACCCATAATCAATCATGGCCAAGTATGTTGATATCACCAAAACATCTATAAAATGATTTTTTTTTAATCTTTACTCATGTATGTGAATTCAATTTCTTCGAACTCGATTGTGAGATTGGTACAAAACTCCTAGTATGGTTTTAACTTTTTTATCTTTGTTCTGCCACTTTCTTTTTATTTGACATAATATTAATATTAAGTCCCCATATATGTCTAGCTTTTTAAGTCATATTTCTAAAGTAGCTTCCAAGCCATGAATACAAGCCTTATATTCAGCGACATTATAGGTACATTCAAACTACAACTAGATATAGTTAGGGTATTGACAACCATTCAGGGAGATCATAATCATCACTACACCATTTCCTAACACATTTACTACATCATCAAAATACAAGGTCTACCATTCATTTCCTTAATGTTTGCTCTAGTCTCAACTATCATAACATCCTTATCTAAAAACTTAAAAAGTAGTGGCTCATAATTGTCTATTGTGTTGTCTTCTAGGTGATATGTAATTGCACTTGCTTTTACTATATTTCTTGTTACTTATATAACGTCATACTTGACCAGCAAGACTTGTCACCTTGCTAATCGGCTTGAGAAGTATAGTTTATTAAGGATATACTTGAGTAGATCCATCTTTGAGATCAACCATGATATGTAGTAGAACATATATTTATGGAGTCAACTGACACTCCACACCAAACTACAACACAACTTTTCCAATATACTATAGAAGGACTCTTAATCCATGAACTTTTTACTGAGATAATAAATTGCATGCTCCTTTTTACTTGAGTCGTCTTCTTATAAAAAACAAGTGTTTAAATTGTATATGATAGTATTTTAAGATAAAAAGTAAATATAAATTACATAAATATATTTTGTTAAAGAGGTAAAATAATGATGCAAACTATGTCTATTTTTATAATAATTTTATAATTTTTTTCAAACTAAAAAGTATATAAAAAAAGACTCCTCTATTGTCTGTTTTATCTTAAAACAATAATAAAACTAATTATTATTACAGGGAGGAATTATGATGTTGTCAGTAACAAGTATTGATTTTCTTTATCTTTACTAATTATTTGACCCGCGTTCACCACGAGTAAATATTCTTTTTCTTCAAAAGAAATTATATATGCAATCATTTACGGCGTGTTTTTTTACTTAAAAAAATCTCAACAAAAATTCAAAAACTTTTATGTATACATCTAGTTAAGTAAATCGAGAACTATTTATGCAAAAAATAATTATAAAGCCCGATCCTTATCCAACCAAAGTTAGCAAGTCAAACCCGTGACCTTGATCGTGGACTCAATTGGGTTCAACAATTTTTTTTTTATCTAAAATGGACACTTATAAAATTAAGAACCAACCAAATATCAAGGCAATTGAAAAAAAATCAAATAAAAAAAATATGTTTCCCAATTAATAATCAACTAAATATTAAGTAGTGAAATTTAAAAACAAATAAGCAAGAAAGATTTTTTTTAAAAAAAATCCAATTGCAATAGATAAAAATGAAAAGAAAAAAGGCGTAGTCTCTTAAACATGGATGGCCTAGAGCTCTTGGGCCCCATAAAAGACCCAAGTGAGCGGGATTGGAGCAACCCATGCATCTTTTTCAGAGGTCATTCGCTCTTTACTTCTTTAAAAAAAAGTAGTAAGTGAGGCGTCGTTTGCCTTGTCTAGATTCCAGCGACCTTTGATCATTGAAATATCAAGCAAGTCTGTTTTAGACCAAGAAAAACTTATTTTCAACCATATTTTGACCTAAAAAACAAAAAAAACACTATAAACACCTTATAAAACATATTTATAGCATTTTACAACAAAAAACTAGCTCCAAAACCCACAATTAACCCAAAAATAAAATTCTTTTCAGGTTCAAATCTATCATTTTAGGCAAGTTTTAGGGGGGGAAACACCTTAGATAAACTCTCCCCGTTAAAAGGAACCCATTGACACCGAAATCACCTGTTTTCGTGGCCGGAATCGATCTCAAGTAAGACTTTCTCTCTCAACTATCGGAATCTAATCACTTTCTCTCTTCTCTCTCAAACCATAGACCAAAAAATAAGGAAAATGAAGCTTGGGATCAAATTTGGATTTCACAAATTGTTAGGGACTGGAAATTTATAATTTGAAAAGTTGGAGGACCAAACTATTTGTTTAGCTTCAAATTTAGAAATATCATATATTTTTGTCATGTTTTTCAGTGTGGTTCCCTATCTTTGAATATTGTCCTTCCTTAATAAATTTGATTTAATTGGCCATCAATTTGGGCCAATAAGAATGTAATACAAGCAAAAGAAAAAAAGGGACTAAAAAAATTAAATCATGAAACAATATTTTCCCACAACTTTAAGTGTTTTTTACTGGATGATTGACTTGTGCTATCTTTGCGGGTCAAGTAAATTTTTTCTTAAACATAAAAAAATTATTCAAATGTTGCTAATGTTTTTTTTCTAGCGAAAAAAAAATTAAATTGTGTGAGAGTTTACTTCGATGTAACCCGATTGACTATACAAGTCAAAAAACAACACATACAACCCGTAAAAATAATATTTGACTAAATAAAATTTTAAGATGATATCTTTTCTTAATATTAAAATAACAACATATTGGATTGACCTGGGTCAACTCAGGTTAATGTGTCAAATTCATGACCCGGGTTATGAAACTATGATAACCATATAGAAAGCATATCAAAATAAATTATGAAGCCTAATTCTCAATCAACTCAATGTTAAATGATGAAATTAAAAATAATTCAATTAAAAAATGACATAAAAAAATAACTTGAATTAAAAATATCAAACTTGCAACCTGGGTTATAAAACCAAGATAACTTAATGAAAAGCAAATTGAAACAAATTATGAATTCAATCCCTAACTAGCCCAATATTAAAGGATGTGATTAAGAAAGAAAGAAATCAATTAAGAAAAACATAAAAAAAAACAACCTAAGTCTATCCGCCAAACCTATAACCCGGGTCATCGGACCTAGATAAATTTTTAGAAAAAAAAATTACCTAATTTAACACAGGTTAATATGTCAAATTCGTGACTTTAGTCTTGAGACTAAGATAACCTCATAGAGAGAAAGTCAAAATAAATTATAAAGCTCAATTTTCAATCACCCCTGTCGAATCTAATGTTGAACGATGAAATTTGTAAAAATCTTAATTAAAAAAAATGACATAAAAATAAATCAAGTCAATCGTTAAGTATTATTTTCGGGTCATAAGACCGAGATAACCTAATAAAAATAAATCATGAAGTCTAATTCTCAATCAAACACAATATTAATTGATGAAATTGAAAAAAAAAAGTCAATTTAAAAAAGAGAAAAAATAAGTCAATTGAGTTAACCCGCTAAACCTGCGATCCAGATCATAAGACGAGGACAGCATAATAAAAAGCAAGTGCAACTTTGAAGGACCCGTGACCCATGTTATGAGACCGATATAACCTCTTAGAAAAAAAAATAAAAAAATAACCTAATTTAACCAGGGTTAAAATGTTAAAACCCGTGACCTTGATCGTGAGACAAAGATATTCTCATAAAAATCAAATCAAAATAGATTATGAAGTTCAATTCCCAACCGACCTAATGTTGAATGATAAAATTAAAAACAAAATCAATTAAAAAAACACAAAAAACAACCCGATCAACTTGGGTTAACTAGTTAAGCACTATTCTCGGGTCATGAGACTAGGATAACCTAATGAAAAGTAAACAAAACAAATCATGAACTTTAATTCTCAATCAAATCAATATTGAATGATGAAATTGAAAAAAAAAATGAGTCAACCGGGTTAACCCGCCAAACCAAGTTAACCCGTCAAACCTAGGATCTGTATCATGAGAGTGTGTTAACTAAATAGAAAAAAAATATAATATTAAAGGATGAAATCAAACAAACAAAAAATTGGTTGAAAAAAATCAAAGGAAAAAAAATGTAAAGCAAAGCATTATTCCAATGAATAGTACTTTGTGAAGAGGGGTACGATAAAACTCCCTCCTCTTTTAGTTTATAGTTAACCAGACCTTCTTGTTTTTTTTTTTGAAATGGTCAGCACAGTTTTCTAGAAGGAGAAAAGGGAAAGGAGGGAGGGAAAACCCCCCGGCCAGAGCTCATCCACTTGACGCCTCGGCACGCGCACCTCGCCACTGTGCTTGGGCTGGCGAGGTGCATTGAATGCCGCCCTAGAAATTAGCGTTCAATGCTGTTTTAGCGCCGCACGCGCCACCTGATTGGCGCTGGTGGATTTTTATACATAAAAATATCCAATTACCCCTTACTCCACCTGATATCTACAACAAAACCATATTAACATGATGAAAACACTAGTCCATGCAACCTTATCCTTTTTGAAATCTAAGGGTAAACTCGTATTTTCACTGTTTTTTAAAAAATGAAAGGACTGAGAAGCCCCTCAATACATGTATATTTTTTCTCCCAATGACATAACTGTTACTTCACTATTTAATTTTTTAAAAAAAGATAAAAGAATCCTCCACTTAAAGGTTAAAAATTTGTGCTCTAAAGGAAAAATTAGTATTTATATTGTAGAAAAAAAAATGAATGGATCATTTTATCCCCGATCATTCTTTCAATGACAAATATATCTCATGGAAAAGATAATCCTATCTCCAATTGCATATTAAACTAGTTTTTTTTTGCAAGAATAATTTTATTTTTATACTATTTCAATTCACAATAATCATCTATGTCTTAATGAAAAACTGAGCCCTTTTAGGTTTTTTTTATATTTTTGTAATGTGGCATTCAATTCACTATTTTTACTTTCCTCCAACCACTTACGACCTCCAGTTTTGGCTAGGATTCCACTGGGCCAGAGAACCTCAATCCCTCATAATACAAAATTCCTAAACCCATTGGGCTGGGCTTGTAACTACGTATTGCTGTCTCATCTGACTGCCAGCTTAGGTTGTCAGCAAACCGATATCTCAGTTCTACCTTTCCAAGCTGATAATTGATGAACTTTTGTAGGACATGCCAACGAAACTGAAGATAAATCTATTTGATTCACAAATATTTAGTTAACATCATCCACTTTTGTTTAAATCACCAGCCAACTACTTTTATCACCTATTCATTGAAAAGCTTTTATTTTTGACATTTTCATCTCCATTCCTTGCTTCTAGCTATATCGATTAATAATGGTAAATTATTTGTACATTTTAGGATATAGAAACCTCAACGGATCAGCAGTGTGGAAGTAATCATGTGATCTCTATCATTTGGTTATTATGCGTTTTCGGCCCTCCTAGCTCGCTGGTATTCGCCTCCCTGCGCAGCGTCCAGGGGTTGGAACAAAATAATTTTCAATGTAAAAGATATATTTAGAATATTTAAAGTAAATTAAAATAAAATTTAAAGATAATTTTAAAATTAATTAGATATTGAAAGATGAAATTAAAAAAAAAGATTTAAAATTAAATTGTGTGGGAGTTGCTCCGATATGACCTAGTCAATTTAACAAGTTTAAAAATAACTCAGACAACCGGTAAAAAAACATAGTTTAATAAAATCAAGAAGACATATTTTTTTAATATTAAAATGATTACATATTAGATTGACCTAAATTTACTATTTAACTCGTCAAATCTGTAATCTTAAATCATAGGCCCACTAGGTTTAACAATCTTTTTTTTTAACTATTTTTTTTACTTAATGATATGATAACAAAAATATATGCTTGTAAATTTAAACATCAATTGATTATTGAGATTTTTATTTGAGACTGTAATAATTTTATAAAAATCAAAACAAAACAAATTATGAGAATTAATTTAAAATTAGAAAAATATAAAAGATGAAGTTGAAGTTGAAGAAAAAAAAACTATAAAAAATTCAATCAAAAGAAAAAAAAAGAAAGACATAATTAAATTAAAAAGAAAAAAATAGGGTAGCTTTTTCATTGTTTATATAAAAAATGAACTAACTGGGGTTTTGTTCTTTTAGTAGAGTTAATAAAAATATGGAGTAAAAATAATAGTTTATTATTTATTATTGTTTCACATTTCTAAATGTTTATAATAATTAAATGGTATTTGATTAAATTATGTTATTTTTCTTTTAACTATTATCAATAGAGACCATAACATATTATAAATATTCTAATAAATATATTCATTTATATTAAATAATTATTAACTTTTTAATCTTATGTTACTTGCATACATGTGTGCATATTATTTGCTAGAGTGATCTATATTATAGTGTCATTAAGTACAAAAAATACTTTCCATATATAATACTACGATACCTACATACAACGCAAAGGAAGATCTCAAGTTCAAACTTTCTCTACTAACTTAAACAACTAAGAAATTTATGTGACAACAATGTTTAAATAGCTAACATCTAATTTGTTAAATATAAATTATTTATTGAGAAATATTAATTAGATTCCCCGCTCAATTAAGCTCAACTAGCTGATATCGGGAGAAAAAATTCATCTGTTATTAAATCTCCATCTATTTCCATCTTGTGATATCCTGTTTCATATATGGATCAAATTCTGTAATGTATTGTGATTTTGTTTTTTTTTAATATTTTTTATTAAAAAAGTAAAATTGATAATTTTTTAAAAATATTTTCAAGGTTTTTGACATGAGTAAAAGGAAAATGTGTAGTTGGATTGACATCAAGTTCCCTTTGAAGTAGGATTTATGGAGAAAAAACATTTGTCATTTGTTAGTGAGAAGCATCTTAAAAACTTCTAAGTTAAAATATGGTTTTTAAATTAAATTTTGAATAAATGGATGCTAAAGAAAGAGTGATGATAAATGTAAAAATAAAAAATCTCATGGAATGGTAGAGGCAAATAAAGCTTTTGAATATTTTCTTTAATCCAATTCATGAATATGATCTATATCTATATATACATATAAACTTTTAAAGTTATACATCTCGATCATAACAGAATCAACAAGATATTGATACTACAAAAACTCATTTAAAAACATCAATTATTATTTTTTATATAAAAATTATTTTTAATTACATTACCAAACACCAAGAAAAAAAAGAAAAAATGATGGTTATTTATGGTGTGATTCAAAACCAATAAATTCCTTAATGAATAAAAAAAAAGGAAATATTCTATTTTTTCCCTCTCCTTTTCTCTCAATTCCTCCTTTGTCTTCTTCTTCTTCTTCTTCTTCTTCTTCAAAGTGAGTTTGATAAACATGGTATATTCTCTAAGGTGGGCATCAAATCCACACTTCAAACCATCTATATACAAAACACTACTTAACGAGATGATTATTGTAGGCCTCTTAGAAGAATTATAGGCTCTTCTTTGATAGGTTATTGGGCTCGAAGATTAAGCTATTGAATATGACTATTAAACTTGGACTTCTCAAGTACTTATAAAACAAGTCTTTTAATAGATTGAGGAAACCTTCGATGTTTAAATTAATATTAGTTTAAAAGGAGGGGAGCCTTTTTGAATTGTATTATGTATGCATGAAACGAAGTGAGAATATAGGATGGAAGAAGAGAGTGTGAGCTTTATATATATATATATATATATATATATCAATGAGTTCTTCCTCTTATTTGGTGGTTCAAGAATTTATATATCCTCAAGTGACATACCATGCATGTGAAGATAATCTATTACAGGATAATGAACCTTAGTGGTGGGCTATATAGTATTTTATAAGATAATCCAAGGGCCACCTTATCAAAGACTTAGAGTTGTGTTCTGCTACCTTGTCAAAAATCACTCCTTGAATGAGAGTTTAAGGGCTTATTTTAATTTGCATTGTTAATACTATTTATCTATGGTTTTCATCTAATGAACATGATGCCCCGAGTAGTGTCATGGGTAATGAGCCTTGGAGCCCTAGTCGGGGAACTTGCAGTTCTTGTATAAGGAAAGTATTCTCGGTTCATGCAAGAGCCTTAGAGCCCTAGTGTGTTTTGTTAAGTAAAACCCTTTATTTAACATAAGAATGTGATACAAATAGTAATTTTAAATATAGGAGAGAGATCCTCCCTCAATGTGAGCGGAGGCCAGTTGATTTATAAATATATAGATATTTGAATTGTCATGTACTATACATGTAAGAGGGCTTTTCGTACTAGGAGTGATTATTTTCGGCTTGATTTGATTTTTATCTATAAAAAACAACTAAATCAAAATTTTATAAAATATATATAAAAAATGAAACCAAACCACAACCGGTTCAAACCGATCGGTTTCGGTTTGATTTCAGTTTGATCCGGTTATTTTTTATTAAAAACAAAAAATTATATTGTTTTTTTGGGTTTTTTTAGACTTTTCTAATAGGTTTGGTTCGGTTTTTTCCGGTTTGATTTATTTTTCCGGTTCGGTTTTTCAGTTTCAAGTTTACAAAACCAAAACCGAACCAAACTGAATATTTTTTAAAATATTCTAATTAGTTTTTTTTCATGGTTTGGTTTTCTCAATTATTTTTTTATTTAATTGATTTTTTTACTTATTTTTATTTCATATATATCGTTTGTATCGGGATCAAGTGTAGGAGTGACATAAGTGTCCTCTCTAGGAGGTGAACCCAATTATTTGGGGCAATATTTTTTAAAAAATGGTAGTTGTGCCTTTTTTCAACATGATTATGTTCGTGTATGAGCCATTATTAGGATTTGCAAAATTAGGTATTTAATGCATGCATGAGGGGCATATCATGTATGTGGCTGTGGCTTGAAGAAATTAATTCATTTTGTTGGAAGGTGGACAACTTTTAGATAGAAGTCAATCGTGAGATTTTCACTTAATAAGAAACTTTAGTTGCTTCGATTTAGAGAACCACAAAACATATCTGCAGCCTGCAGTTGGGTTTTTGCATAAAGTGTGTTTGATAATATAATGAATTGTTTTTTAATTGAAAATATAATAGATTATTATTTTTTTTAATTTTTAATATCAGCATAATAGAAATCTTAAAGAAACACTTAAAAACATTAGATTAATTTTTTTAAAATAATAAATAATTAAAAAGTATTTTATAAAACATATGGAATCACAAAACAAGCACCATCGTAGTCATTTTGTGTTGTGTTGGTCTTTCAAGATGACTTATCTATTTGTTTTTATGTTTTAAAAGTGTTTTTAAAAAAATTTAAATTTTATTTTATTTTTTCTTTACTTTAAATTAATATTTTTTTAGTATTTCCAGATCATTTTGATGTGCTGATATCAAAAATAATTTTTAAAAAAATAAAAAATATATTATTTTAATGTATTTACAAGTAAAAAGTACTTTAAAAACACAACCATAACTATATTTCTAAAAAGCGATGGGAGGAAAGATCAACTTCCTAATCAGCTTACAAATTGTCTAGTGAAATGGCAAGAAATGAAAATCCTTTCATCATATTTCACAGAAGGAATTCTAAGTACTGAATATATATATATATACAATCATGTAAATTATTCATAGTTCAAATTTCATAAAGATCGTTCAAAAATAATTTTTTCAAATGCACTAGGACGTTTGGATGTAGATAGCTTGCTTAAACTTGATATCAAATTAGAATTTAATTTTAATGTATTAAAATTAATAAAACTGAAGATAATTTACCGTTAGAATAAAAAAAATGGTGTTAACTATATAGTTAAAAAAAAAAAAAACATTATGCTTGTAAATGTTGCATTTGTCACTCGTTCCCTGCATACATTGTAAAATAATAAATTCAAAAAATCAGTTTATAAAATAACAAATTGATAGAGAATTGTAACTGTAAGAAGAGAAAGAATTCTCACCGCAAAGAACATAAATCTCTCTTCTTAAAAGTTTTGATATTCAAGTGATGGAACCATATTGTTACCTTCATGATAAAAACTTTCAGAAATTCGATCGATGAGGTGACTTGCTGCGGATGCTTGCTGTACAGGCATGCAGGGGTAGAACTATAGAGAGGCAAGTAGACATCCGGGCCCTGCAAAACATTTTAATTTTTTTTATTATTTAGTATTTAATTTTATTTATATATTCAGCATAACATGCTATCAATCAAATAAAAAGTAAGGACTGAAAACGATAGCCATTCCCATGCAATTCAAACGTTCAATCGAGTTGGTAGGCATTCTAGGTCGTTTCTTCTGCGTTCTATCCCATTGTACATCAATTCTACAAGCTAGCATTATTTGAAAACATCATGCAAGGGTTGGCGAGAGAGGCAAGAACTTCCAGCTCATAATTGTGACGTGTTAACATGCAATGAGTAATTTCGTCAAAAAAGGTATAGCACAAAAGTTTGTTGACTAATAATGCTAGACATGACTTCTCGGCAAACTACCAATAAAAATGTAAAATAAAAGTATTGACCTAGTTTTATAGTTTTTACAAACTTTAATCTCGTTCTTTGAATTCTGAGTGTTAGTTATATGTAATAGAAAAGATATAATTATTTTACATATTTTATCTAAAATAAACTATAACATAAGATTGGATAGGATTTCAGATATCCAACAACTTGAATATATGATTAGTAACTCGAACTAGAGGCGAAAGGGCATAGAAGGCTTAGGTGGACTGTAGCTCAGGTAAAAAATAGATCCTAAAAAAACCCAATAACCCACCTTATAAAAACTTTCCCTTCTGTCCTTTACAAAAAATAAATACCATGTTTTGCTAGATAAGCTTTTTAAAACGTAACCTAAGATCAATTATGTTATAATCTTTGTATATCTAGTGTTGGATGAATTCCTAAAACAACTTAGAGAATTTTGCAGAGCTTGTGATATTTACTGTTGGACTTTAAGGTTTGAACCTTTAATTATTACTTCACTATATATTTAGCTTATATACTTACTTTATTGGCTATTATCTCTTCCTCATTTATTGATAATTTCTCAATAAGTTTGATATACAATTTTTGCAGGTTATGCCAGCCAAATCACTTGCTAACAAAATAGATACAGAGTCTTTATCTTTTTATCGGCCTTCAACATCTAGCATGCAAGCAGAAGTTATTGTGTTCATATTTTTCTGGTCTTTATCACCTTAATTTCTTTTTTCCTTGAATTTGTAACTACTGAAAGCATACCAGTTGTTCAAAATTTAGGATATGTAATTCTTTAGATAAAAAGGCCCATCACAAAGACAAGTTGAAACTTAAGTTCTTTGACCAAAAAAAAAAAAAACTCACATTCTGCTGGGTGCCTAGAAAGATTTTTGAAACTTAAGTTTTTTTACCAAAGTTTCTATTTTCAGTCCGATCATGCATGTCTAGTAGTATTCAAGAAGTATAACAAGTTCAATTAACATGATGATTTACCATTTTATCCTTGTTTAGTATGCATTTTATGAATATCCTATTGTGCCATTAGTATTTCTTCATCTTGCACCTGGCTCCCCTGATTCTCTGTACTTAAATAGGTTATAAATTATAATGAAAAATCAAGGAAGCAAGAGAGGAAAAATAATGTTTTCATTCTTTAAACCAAGTGAACAAACATCAACCAGTAAAGGACATTCTCCATCCAATATTGATGTTTCAAATCGTAATGACCAACCCACTTTCAAATCTTAAAAAGTTGAAATTGATGTTAATACTCTTGAACGAGATCCTGGGATACGAATTCCATTATGGCAACATCCTATTAATCAACGAGATGAAATTAGAAGAGCTTATATCAAAATAGGTCCATATCAACCTAAGTTAACAGAGTATCCGAGGACTGAATCAGAGAGACAGTATCATCGATTTCAATACACTTGTTTTGATCAATTTTCTTGGTTAGAGTACTCTTTATTAAAGGATGCAGTATTTTGTTTACATGCTTTCTCTTTGAAAACAAAGTGTCTCGTCATCCCACATTCACCGCCAAAGGCTTTAGAAGTTCGAAGAGGGTTAGTAATAAGGTTAGATGTGCACTTTTGATGCATGTGGGAAGTCCCACTTCACCACATGATAATGTTATGAAATCTGCTGAAAATTTAATGAAAGTAAGTAGACATATTGATAAAGTGTTGAATGCAAAAATTGTTGAAGAAGTTCAAAAAAATTGGTTGTGGCTTACGACAACAATTGAAAGTGTTTGATGGCTTAACTTACAAGCATGTGCATTTAGAAGTCATAATGAATCTTCAGCTTCTAATAATCGAGGCAATTTTATGGAGATGATAAGACTTATAGGGAGATTAAATGTTAACATTGATGATGTTGTCTTAGAAAAAGCTCTGAAAAATACAAAGTATACCTCACCTACCATTCAAAAACAGATTTTGCATATTCTCGCGAACAAAGTGAGGAAAAACATTTATGAAGAAGTTAGAGATGCAAAGTTTTGTATTATGATTGATGAAGCCAAAGATGCATCAAATAAAGAACAAATGGCTATTATGTTGAGATTTGTTGACATTCAGGGGTTTTTTACGAGAGCGCTTTTTTGGTATTGTGCATGTTTCAGATACTACTTCTTCAACACTCAAAAAAGAAATTTGTGATGTGCTCGCTCGATATAACTTGCATATCCTCAATATACGAGGTCAAAGGTATGATCGTGGTAGCAATATGCGTGGCGCATGGAACGGACTACAAGCTTTATTTCTTAGAGATTGCCCTTATGCATATCATGTACATTGCTTTGCTCACCGACTACAACTGGAATTAGTTGCAGCAGCTGGAAATGAGATTTTTATTTGAAAAAAATTTAAATAAAAAATAAGGGTGGAAACCAAAATAAATTTAAAGGCATTTAAGAATTAAATTATAGTGTTAAATCGAAGAAAAATAATAATTAACAAAAAAAAATGAAATCAAGAGAATGACGGCTAAATTGAAAAAAAAAACAATATAAACTTGGATTGAATGATGAAATTGAATGCTAATAAAACTTTAACAAAAGATCTAGGAGTAAAAATAACAAATCAAAAGAATAAAGACTGAATTGGTGAAAACAATATATGACATAAAAAAAAACAAAATTGAAAAAATGGCAAACAAGTACTTTAACTTGGAAGAGAGAGAAAAATAGAAAGAAGAAAGAAGAAATGACTATCGGTGATAAACCGTCGGACCACCATCAACACGCTCCACACCAGGAGGAAGAGCACATGATGGCGCTTCCAGTGACACGGTGGAAAGCTATTTTCAAAAAAACTATAGCGTCGCACGCGCCGTCGAAAGTGCATAGACGCCATTAACACGTTGGCGCGTGAAAAACACACCCCAACAGCTTTTTCAGAATTTAATATTAAAATAGATGCTAAATGACTAAAAAGCCCCCCATAACCCTAGAAATAACAAATAAACTAATGTGAAAGTATCAAAACATCCTTAAATGCTTATAAACTATTTTGTCTTATCTAAGGGCAAAAAAGTATTTTACTTATTTTAAAATTTGTACAAAGTAAAAAAAAAAAAAACCTTGGTCGGCAGGTTTAAATTTCATTGATCTTGGGGGTAAAAGAATATTTTTACTGTACAAAATAATCTGAAAAGACAATAATACTCATGTTCAATTTTTTAATGACTAATAGGTCAACGTAAAAAGACCAAAGTACCCAGATATTCTAGCCTTTCAACTTTCTCACTAAGGAGAACAAAGATAAATTCACTATAGCAATCCACAGTAAATTATGTCTATTGCTACAATGAATTCACCAATCATTTTAGAATTATGTTTAATATATAGTTTTAAATAGTAGAAAAATGAATTTATTATTGTAATTAATCATTATGTCAATCTGCTGAACGAATAGGGCATGCTGGTCAAACTCCAAATTAGAATTGATCATTACAATACATGATCTTACTTAATTTATGATTTAAAACTATGGTTATTCATAATAGCTACATGGAAAGAAATAAGTTAATAGACATCAAGATCAATTTGATGGTCAAATAAAAAAGTTTCTTTTACCCTATTCAATTGTCACAATTATTAGTGGATGATTAAGTTAGTAAAGTGGAGGAGGGCTAAACGATATATTTTTTATATGGTCTCCAATTCAACTCCTTCTGTTAACTAATATTGATGGTCACGGACCATATAGTGTAAGTCTTGTTTTGCAGGCTTTGTTCAAGATATAGAAATCTAATTTAGTGCGTACAAGCTGACCCATGATACCCTGTGGGTATTTAATTGGATCAAAGAAATTCTTAACATAATCTTTGAACACAAAATTAGTTGACAATATATATATATATATATATATATATCAACACACACGAGCGAAATGATGGCTTGGACGTGGCCACAAAAATAGAAAGTAATGAGACGAGAATCAAATATTTCGTATCTATTTTAATTATTGACAAAAAAAAAAAAAAATTGTGGCGTTTAAATGAGAGAGAGAAAATAGCGCGTGGCATTGTTGAAGATGATGTGATGTCGCAGGTAAATACTCCGCAAATCGTGCGCATCGTTTTCTTAAGGCAAGCCATGCACACCGACTCTCTGCCATGTCACGTGCGCACTTGACCCCTCAATCGCACTCCTCTTGTTTTTCCCTTCTCTGACTCTTTCAACCTTTAAGCGTTACTGATTAAAATTAAATAAAAACTGATATAGTACGCCTCTCTCTCTCTCTCTCTCTCTCTCTCTCTCTCTCTCTCTCTCTCTCTCTCTCTCTCTCTCTCTCTATATATATATATATATATATATATATATATATATATATATATATATATATATATATATATATATATAGAGAAAGAGAGAGAGAGAGAGAGAAGAATTTAATAATCATAATGTTACACTTATATTTTAAAATGATAGTTCCAATCATATAAAAAGATTGTATATTTGATAAAATGATTGAAGTTTGTTTTTCATATTTTTTTTAAAATATTAAATTAATACTTTTTTTAGATATTAAAATCAACTATAAAATCTAAAAAAAATATCAATTTAATATATCTTCAACCATTATTTAAAAAAATATATTTTTAAAAACACACAACCTTCAATAAATACAAACACGTAAAAACATGTATACATCATGAACTGGGCAATATTTTTGTTCATTTTAGCTGCATTTATTCTTTGCATAACATGTTACAATAGTCAGAGACAAATTAATTCAATTCACACAAGAAATAGCTTTTACGTTATCTAATACATCTAAAAGAGATGGGTCTCTTTAATGTTCATAATAGATGCTTTTTTTATTTTTTACTTTTAAAAAAAGTAGTTACAAAAGAGAAAAAGTTATCATAATTGTCTATCAATATTTATTTAACTTTTAATTTGTCTTCAAAAACTTTTTAAGTTTATTTTCTATGAGGTTGTCATAATCTCAAACAAATATCATGATATTTGGTTTGTTTTTAATTTTATAAATATTTATTTTTGTTATCGTATATTTAAGTAAAAATATTAAAAAAAATAAACAAAGTTCTTAAACTCTCAGTAGAGTTCATCACTCAAATCGTGAATTTGAGGAGTTAAGCCAGGAAACTTTCAATCCAATATATTAATATCTCAATATATATATATATATATATATATAAATAAGGATATTTTAATTTTTTTAAAATTTTTATCGGTCTTTCATATTATTTTTTGACTGGCCAAGTCGATTGAATCATGTCAAGAAAATCTCTACACAAATTAATTTTAAACCTGAGTTAGATAAGGAATCGGATTAAGAAAATTTTAGATTGACCTAGTAAACTCAATTTAATAATAATATAAAATAGTTTTTTATAGTATAAAATTATCATTCCAGATACAATTTAGAAGTGTTTGAGAGTTTGATTGTAGTTGCTTTTTAAATTGTGTTTTGTTTAGAAATATATTAAAATAATATTCTTTTATTTTTTTTAAATTATTTTTGAATACAAACATAAAACTAATCTAAAAATAATTAAAAAAAACTCTGGGTGACGTTCTAAATGCGGGGAGCAACAGGCCAAAAAGCAATAAACAAAAAGAAAGGTAACGAAGTGCCCACAAACAATGTCTAGTCTTTTAACACTCCAGGCTCCAGCAGCACCATTTTTATAATGATTACCCCCCGAGTTCCTCCTTTACAAAACTGACATTACAACATTATCATAATCCATTAAAATATTAACCCTAATCTAATCTTCAGAGTTCTTCCTACCACTTTTGACTATTGAAGATTCTGTTCAATGCCAACCGTCATAGTTCAAAAAGGGTGAAACATTGGGTGGTGTTCGGCATTGTTAACTCAAGTTGATTGAGATTATGATAATAATTATTTTTTTAATATATTAAAATAATATTTTTTTTATTTTTAAAAATTTATTTTGACATCAATATATTAAAATGATCTAAATATATAAAAAATATTTTTAAAATACAAAAATAAACAGAATCGTTGAGTTATTTTTGTTAACACCATCCCAAGGAATAGGAAATAGGAGTTGAATATGATATAATCACCGAATTCTATGTGCGTGCAAACATACATATAAGAGATATTCATGTATTCCAATATTTTTTAGTTTCTTCTCACCACCATAGCAATCCTTCCATCTCCTTCACTCGTAGAGTTTTTATATAAAATTTAGCATAATTAGTAATATCTCCTTGTAAAAAAAATTATAACCAAAACACTCATCAAAATCGTGTATCCATGAAGCCCTCAAGTAAATATTTCACACCAAAAAATCAAAATATTTAACTTTCATTTAACATTAACAAAACAAAACACTAAAGGAAATGAATAAATTACTATATTCATACCCACCAAACAATATTCACTCAAATAGTGTTTTGTGTTTTTTTTTACTTTATTTGTTTATTATTTTTTTCTATTTTCACCTTTCAACAAATCAATTTTTTCTATTTAATTTTTTTTTCAATTTTATCTTTTAATATTAGATTGATTGTGCTTTGTAATTTTTTTTTATTTTTTTTTGTTGGGTTATATACCGGTCTCATGAATTTAGTTTTTTTTTTCTCGATTTCAACCTTCGACATTAAAATTTGTTAGAAGTGGGGCTTCATTTTATTTTTTAAAAAATTTATTTTCTATGAATTTATCATGATTCCATAACCAAAGTCATGAGTTCAACAAGTTAACCCGAGTTAACTAAAGGATCTTTTTTTACTGTTTTTCAAATTAATTTTTTTATTCATCCTTCAATATTGGACTGGTTAAAAATTGAGCTTTATAATTTTTTTCAATTTATTTTTTATGAGTTATCCTAATATCATAACCAGGGTTAACCCTGTTCATTTTTTTAGTCCGTTTTGAATTGAATATTTCTTAATTGGGCTTTATTTTTTTATGTGTTTTTTATGAGATTATCTCAATCTCATGACCCGAGTTATAAGAATGGAAGGTTGACCTAATTTGACCCAGTTTCATTTATCTTGGTTCTTTTTTTAATTCATTTTTTTAGTTTCATCATTCAATATTAGGTTGTTTGGGAATTGGATTTTGTTAATTTTTTCTATTTTTTTATGGAGTTATTCCGGTCTCATGAATTTAGTTTTTTTTTTCCTCAATTTCAACTTTCAACATTGGATTTATTGAAAATAGAGATTCATAATATTTGTATTTACTTTTTATGAAGTTATCTCAGTCATACGTTTCACGTCACGAGTTTAACAGGTTAGCTTGAGTTGACTTGAGTAATTTTTTAATTGATTTTTTTTCTTCTGATTTCATACCTCAACATTAGGTTAGTTGAAAATTAGACTTCATATTTTTTTTATACTTTTTGTAGAGTTATCCCGATCTAAAGACTTAATTCGCGGGTTTGGCGGGTTAACCCAAGTTGACTCGAGTAGTTTTTTTAAATTTTTTTTTAATTTAATATTTGTTTTTCAATTTTATCCTTCAATATTGAATTGATTAAGAATTGATCTTCATAATTTATTTTGATTTGCTTTCTATAAAGTTATTACAATTTAATGACTTAGGTTGTAAATTTGATAAGTTAACTAAAGTCGATTCAATATGTCATCGTATTAGTATTTAAAGAAAATATCTTTTAATATTAAAAAGAATATCATCAAATATATATCAAATTTTAAATTCATAATTAATTTTTTTATTAGAAAACATATTAACAATGTATGAATATTGTTTTCCATTAAAAAACTGATATGACTCATAGCACAATAACCAATGATATAGTTGTTAACTAACTTGGACAGTGCAAAAATTATAACATTTTTTTTCAGGTATTTAATTAACCTATTTATGCCTTTAATATTTTGTACCAAAAAAAGAAAAGCTCTATCACACATCTATACAATGATCCTTAACCATGTTCAGATTGTGAAGATCAAATCTTTGTTACAAGTGGTCACGATTTTCATTAATGATCTTGTAAAGAATACAACGTTTGAATGTGCATAATAATAATAATAATAATCACTATAATAATAATAATAATAATAATAAATGCCGATGGTCTTTCCAAAACACCTTTAGTTTAAGTGTACTATTAGACGAATCAAGTTTGACATAAAATTACTTCTGTGTCCCAAATGCAGTCTGTAGCAGTAAGAAATCAAACGATAAATGAGAAGCATATTACTAATGTATTTTCAATGAATAGTATTTTCAAATGTGATTATTATAGTTTTAAAACTCAGCTCAACGGGTCGATCAAGAATCTGGTCGATTCAGGATTGAAATTGGGCTGGGTTGAAGAAAAAATAGGAAAAGAAAAACCCGGTGTGATCCGACGGGCTGACCTGACGACCCAGTCAAAAACTTGGTTTCAACCCATTGATTTTTTTTTACTAAAATAATGTCGTTTTGATTTTTTTTAAAAAAAAATTAATCAAGATAACTCGATCAAAACTTGAATTCCGAGCCTTGATCCGAACCGAGTCTAAAAACCAGGGTGAATACATTGATTTAACCGAACACTTTAATGCTTTGTTAATAATTGTGTAGCTGTAGTTGACGGCGAGGAGTTGTTGAAGGGTGTACTAAAAATTAAATAGCAATTGAGGTACAAAATTAACTTCAAGTCCAACAAAAGAGTACCAATTCAACTCTTTAAGATGCGCATAAAAGATCCGAAAAACTAAAAATTCACACACCAAAAGAGAGATTAAAGAGTTTCACAGCAATTTTTTTTTATATATATAATTTATTTTTAATATAGTACATAAAACAATTTGAAATTATAAAAGAATTACTTTAAAATAAATAAATTTAATTTTTTTTAAAATATTTTAAAAATAAAAAACTAACATGGGATAGCAGCCTTATATTTCAAAAAAACAATTTTTGATTAAGCTAATTTATATCAGATTAAATTTTGAGGGGTAGCTCAACTGGTCAGATTTTAAACTTGTTTTTTAATAATTACAAGTTTAAATTCTTTTATAATTATTAAAAACTAATATAATTATTAATTTTAAAACTCATAAAATTAATCAAAATACACTCAAACCGGCTCAAATAGCTAGACTAATCTTAAAAATCTTTGTCAGATTAGATTTATAACAGTCCAAGCTAGATAGATTCATCACATTGTAAATGTTGTAAACTATGCCTGTGTTGACCTTTTCACCTAAACAAGGCGTTTATGAAAAGCGACACCGACAAGAGCAAATAGTACCTGAAAAACCAAGTCAAGAACAACCCACACGTATCCTTGGTACCAAACAGAAGGGATAAAATAGCAATTTCTCCTGTAAAAGAGAAATCAAAACATCTCAGTTCCTTCTCGGTGCTTGGCGAGATGCAGAGGAAGAGAAGATAACAGCTGTCCTCCCCGCCCCTTTTTCTCGTGGTCTTAAGCCTTGGGGTCAGAGGACAACAAATCAGAAGAATTCACTGTTTTATAGGTCTTCTCGCAAATACTATATATGTATTGTTTACAATGTTTTATTGATTTTTTTTTATTTAGCTCTTATCGGTTCAATTACAAGTAAATCTAAAAGATGGGATGAATTTACTGTATAAAATTCACTATATATCTTCTCACAAATACTATATATGCATTGTTTACAATGTTATTATTGTTTTTTTTTTATTTAGCTTTTATTGAATCAAATTATAGGCTAATTTTTACTAATTTATTAGAGGAGGGTGAGATGAAAGTGAAAAAAGTTGAGGGAATGAGAAGCTTGTTCATTTTTTTTTTGATGAAATGTCTATTTTATCTTAAAAAACAAAACCAAGAAACCATGCTATTGAAGGTAATTCAGTAATTTTATAATGGTTCATTTGTCTTCTCAAAACTTAAAGGTGGCAATTACATTTTTTTTTGTTTTTATAGTACATAGTTAAATGGCCCTTATACCATCGTATTCAAATTTTTAAAAGCTTATGTTCAAGGGCACTTTTAAGCCCTTTGAATTGGATTTAGCTTTTGCTTAGGGGCATTTTTATATTTTCATCTAGGTTTTTTTTTAAATAATTATTAGGTTGATTTAGAAATAATTGTGTAATTTAATTTATAAAAAATATTAAAAAAAGATTGTTGCACGCGCCAGCACATAGAGAACCCTCGCATCATTGGAGTGACACATTTGCGGCTGTTCGGTGGTCAAACACTATCTTTTACGATGGTGTTTGAATTGTCTTGGCGTCATCTCTTCAGGGAGGCGACGTGTATGGCCAAAGGCTGTCAAGTTTGGCAATGACACCCCCCCGTCTCTCTTCTTCTTCTTCCTTGAAATTCATGCTTGTTATTTTAAATTTTAGGATAGTCTCCTTAACTGAGGACATTTGAGTATCAGTTCTTATTTTTTTTATTTGTAATTTATGTCATTGACTCTTTTATAAATTTTTGATTTGTTTTCAATTTCATATTTCAATCTAAATTTTTTATTGTTTTGTTTTTTTAAAAAAATTGTCCTGATTCTTTTTTTTTCTTCAATTTTTTCTTTTATCTTTTGTAAACGTTCAATTGTTTTCAATTTCATCATTTAATCAAAAAATTTAATTTGTTTTTTTTTTAAATTTGGTCCTCAATTCTTTATTTCTTTTGTGGAATTGACTTTTCCTTTTAATTTAGCCTTCCAATCCAAAAGTATTAATCCTCTCATTTTTTTTTTAAATTTCATCCTTATTATTTTAATTACTATATTTTCTTTTAAATATTTTTTATTGATTTTTTTTATTTCATCATTTAACATTTGATTTATTGAAATTTGATCTTCGTAGTTTTTTTAGGTTTGGTGCTTTCGACCAAATAGCCCGAGTCACAAGTTTTATAAGCTAATATAGTTTCACATCATTTTTTTTTCTTTTTTGATCTCATTACTCGATGTTGATTTTTTCAAATACTAGGATTCCTGGTTCTCTTTGTTTTACTTTTATAGGGTTATCACGGTCTCATGATCTAACATGTGTGTTTGGTGGGTTAACTCAGGCAAGCTCGTATTTTTTTCTTTTAATTATTGTTTTTTCTTTTGGAGTTTTTTATGTGATTGATTTTTTTTTAAAATTTTATTATTTAATATTTGATTTTTTAAGAATTGTTCTTCATGGTTTTTTCATATTTGATACTTCTGATCAAATAGCTTGGGACAAGAGTTGGGATCAAAAAAATTTTTGGGACTTATTTTTTTCTTTATTTCATGATTTGACATTGATATATTTTTTTAAATTACGTTTCATGATTTTTTTTGTTTTTTTTCCTGTTGTGTTATCTCGATCTTATAACTTAACTTATGAGTTTAATAAATTGATCTGGGCAGATTCATGTTTTTTTTTTTGGCTTATACTTACTTTTTTTTTTTTATCGTTTTGCATGTTATTTTTTTTAATATTTGATTATTTAAAAATTAAGCTTTAAAGATTTTTAAGATGAAATTACCTGGATTATAAGTTTAATAAATTAACGCATGTTATAATTATTTTTAACTTTTTTTTTAATTATAATTTGACATTAATTTTCTCTGTTTCTGAGCATTTTTTACTAAAAAATGTTTTTACCCGATATGCAGCAGAGCACCTAGATAGTTACTGCTGCTATGGGGACAAACAAAAAGAAGTGGACACACATATCGAGAGAGTAATCCGTCAAGACAAACAAAAGGGGTCCGTTCACCTTTGTGGTACAAAAGCTTTTATTGAAGAGAATTTACTAAAGAGAGAGTAAGACAAAGAAGAGAAAACAATATACAAATAAGCATGCAAATGGCAAACAAGTTTTCTTAACAAGTTTCTTTTTGCTTTTTTTTTTTTTTAATTAATTTTTTTTAGTTTAGATTATTTTGATATTAAAAACAAAATTTTAAAAATAAAAAAATATTTTTTTAATATATTTTTAAATAAAAAATGCTTAAAAAAAAATACTACATTCTAAAAAAGTGGTGCCAGAAGTTTCACGTTTCAAGCGAAGAAGATAGACAGAAACAAAAACAGGTTCTGTTCGGAAGGCCAACTGTGAAGTGAAAGAGCTAAAAATAAAGAACAAAAAAGAAAGACATTACACATCTATATAGAGATATAGAGAGAGATTTTCAGAGACTTTCAGAGAGAGAGAGAGAGAGAGAGAGAGAGAGATGGTGGGCTCAGGAGGAGCAGATAGGAGCAAAGAAGCTGTTGGGATGATGGCCCTTCATGAGGCCCTTAGAAGCGTCTGTCTCAACTCAAACTGGACTTACTCTGTCTTCTGGACGATTCGTCCTCGCCCGTGTGTATCTTACTTTTTCTGCGCTAAAGTTTCAAACTTTCTATCTCTATAGTACTGTTCATTCTGTTTCTCTCTCTATAAATTCCTTGCCTTTCAACTGTATCTTTAAATGAGTAGTCTTTCTTATTTGCAGAAGAGTTAGAAGTGGTAATGGTTGCAAGGTCGGAGATGACAATGGAAGCTTGTGAGTTTTTCCTTCTTTTTGATACTAAAACAACAAAGAAAATGGGGAGGACAGTGGACTGTTACTCTAATGAGTCGTGATTCTTTTGTATTTTTTCAAGTCCATGACAAAGTTCTCTCAAGTTATAGTTTTGTTACTTCATTTCTTTTTTTTTTTTCCCAAGGTTTTTTCCTAGTAACCAAACAGACCATTACTCATTTGCTTCTTGAAACAGAGTTAAAGAAACATGCAGCACTTGATTGTTGACTTGTGTATTTAAAAATGTTTAGTCGGTTTGTAAATGGTAATTACAAATGGGTTTTAGGCAATTACTGACATATAATAATTACATATTTAATCAACCTGTAAGTTAATTCTTGGTCCTTCAATATGATTTTAATTATTGACTAATCGACTTGTGAGATTTGTGAAGGATGTTAATGTGGGAAGATGGGTTTTGCCGGGGAAGAGTTGGAGACTGTTTGGAAGAAATTGATGGAGAGGATCCTGTCAGGAAATCATTCAGCAAAATGTCCATTCAGCTATATAATTATGGAGAAGGGTGGGTACTGGGTAGGTGCTATTATTTTGGTTTAAATTCTCACTCTCCCTCTCTCTGAATGAAAATCTTCATAACATGGTTAGAGTGCAGAAACTAGGAGATGAAAAACATATGTTGTTCATGCGTTTTGATTGATTTTTATATCGTTGGAGCAGGTTAATGGGAAAGGTTGCTTCAGATAAGTGTCACAAATGGGTCTTCAAAGAACCTACTGAATGTGAACCAAATATTTCCAACTACTGGCAGAGTTCTTTTGATGCTGTATGCAACAATACCATAAATCTGTTTTTTCCTTCCTTTTTTCCTTAATTAGTACCACTAAGAAGTTTGGACTAAAAGTGGTGTTGGGAATTTAATGTCTCCCATTATTATCTAGTTAGATGACACCATATTTAAGATTGATAGTAACCTTCCCTCTTGAATGTTTCAATTGCAGCTTCCTCCGGAATGGACAGATCAATTTGAGTCTGGTATTCAGGTCAGCACCAGAAGAGTTTCATTGTACAGTTATTAGGCTCATATAGTTTTTTTTTTTTTTTTTCAATTAATTTTTCCCATGTCCAGTACTTTGATTTTGTTCCACATGTATGTTGACCAGACCATTGCTGTCATACAAGCTGGCCATGGCCTTCTGCAACTGGGCTCCAGCAAGATTGTGAGTTCTAATATTTTTCTATTATTAATACTTGTCATCTAATTTTTTTTATCTTTTTAACAATTAATTTCGAAAATTAATTTTTCTTAAAAATCTTTCTTGATTACCCTTTTCACATTTGCACAGTAGCTATTATTTACTTAATGGAAAAGTTTGATCTCATGAGGGCATCGTCATTCATATGTTCAGATACCTGAAGACCTTCATTTTGTACTAAGAATGAGGCATGCATTTGAATCTCTGGGCTACCAATCTGGTTCTTACCAGCTCTTTTCATCAACCAGAAACACTTCCTCTTCTTCTTCATTACCTGCTAAGCAATCTGCAATTCCATCCCGCCCACCACCGCCACTTTTCAACTGGAGTCAAAGGCCACTTCCATCTGCTGCTTCTTTGCTGTCTTCACCGAATTTTCAAAACCATGCAGCTAGACTTGGATTTCCACAAGCCAAAGATGAACCCCATATGTTTACCCTTCCCCATTCATCCGAAACCCGAGTGGAAGAGATTATGGGAGAGCATGAAAATGACATCAAATGGCCTAATGGGCTGTCTTTCTTCAATGCTCTCACTGGAAGGCCAGACAATGCCAAGCTTTTGTTTAGCCCTGAGAGCTTAGGAAACAAAGGAGACCAAAATCACCACCCTCTTATCCTTGAAGGGAAGAGTCCAAATCCAAATTCAGATGCTTCAAATATGAATAATTCTGATGTTATGAACCCCAATGAGTTCTTGAGTTTGGATAGCCATCCAGATAGTGCAAAGAAAATGGAAAACAAGTACAAAGGGAGCTTCACTTTTCCTGCAAGAATGACTTCGTCATCTTCTTCGACATCTATTGATCATCATCAACACCAAGCTGTGGATTACCGGAACCCTGAAGCTGGGGTGTATTCAGACATCATGGAGACTTTCTTGGAGTGAAATCGACAAGACTTGTATTAGAAGGACAAAGGATGAGAACTTGTATCTAGGAAAACAAAAGGGCTTTCATGCTCCTTTAGTACTGGGATTTTAGAGTTTGTTTTATTATGCCCTTATACTCTCTGTTTCTGCTATTTAATTCTCAGAACTTCCCAATCATTTGTAGTTAATCGTAACACAAGTAATCATTTGGCTTGCCATGTTATGTCAAGGCCTAAAGCAAAGTGTTGAACGAGCGTCTCCATCCTCTTAACTAAATCGTCGGGCAGGTTTGGACCGATCAGCTAGCTTAGTTATCCAACTTTCTGGGGAGAGGAGGGCCAATGTTTTTGTTGGGTTTGGGTCCTTGAGGCTTTAGGATTAATTGAACGTGTAATTCACAGTAGTAGCAGAAGGCAAGCAAAGTTGAAAGCCATCGGCCAAGTTAGGGACATGAACTTCAGTCTATCTTTGATGCAATGCAACAAAATAAAGATAATAAAAAGAAAGAAAGAAGGATAAATAGCAGTTCGAGTGGAGTTTCATATCATGATTGTTATTGTGCATCACTAAGCTTTAGGCCAACTCTAATCTGTCTTCGTTGCATTTATGCTTCTTTTTCAACGGAATCCTAAAATTTCGTAGTGTCATAAATCAATCACTCTCTTAGTTATATTTTTGAGGTTACAAGCATGTTTTTGAAAAATTTAAATTTTATTTTGTTTTAAATTAATTTTATTTTATATTTTTAAATCGTTTTGATGTACTGATATTAACAATAAATAAATAAAAATATTATTTTGATATATTTTCAAATGAATTTTTTTTAAAACAACCATTATTACAATGTCAAACAATAAAAAAAAGCTTTTATTCATTATTTTTCTTTTCACCATAGATATGTAGTTTTTCTATTTGATATATTTGGTTTGTTGATCAAATACTGAGTATTCCTGGTTGCGAAATCAACATGACTCTTTAAGTGATTGAGATATCCCATAACCTAAAGCTCAAGCCAAATTGGTTTGATTATTGAATTAGATAAGTTAGTATTAGATTTTAAGCATGTATTCACTATTGCGGTAGTTTTTACTGTTACAATTTTAAAAATTAAGATAAAAAACTATATTTTTTCTATAAAAAAAAACGATACTTATGCAAAACAATGATTTATATTGATTAACCAGATTTTTCAAAACTATTATAAAAATAAAACACAGTTTTAACCACACTGTTTATCAACCCTAAATTTTATTAATTTAATTTGACTCATCAAATCCACTTATCATTGATTTAACGAAAATCTAGCTGGATAAAAATTAAAATTTTTTTTTTTTTTAAAAATGGAGAAAGTAAGAGTTACTCTTTATATTATATTGTAGTGGTGTCAATTTTGTTTATTATAATAACTAGGTAGGTGGCCCGCGCTACATCGCAGGCTCACCTTTAACTTCCAAAAAAAATTGAGAGCAGAACCCAAGCCTATTTGGGTCCTGCCAAGTTAGGTCCCAAGCATATTTGGGTTATGCTGCGGCCACAATCCAATGCTATTTTGGGTCCTACCCATCCTTGCACAAGTCTAGCCTTGGGTCAGGCCGTGCAGGACCCAAGGTTATTTCAAGGTTGTCGATTCCGTTTCGGTAGGTGTTTTATTTTTTTCAATTGGAATATAATATTTTAGTTTCAGAGTGTTTTGGCGTGCCGTTTCGGGGTTGTACTTGTTTATATATATATATATATATATATATATATATATATATATATATATATATAAAATTCAACAAACATAATTCAAATTCAAGATAAATTAATTATAAATTATGCAATACAAACACAATGCCAAACAAATATAATTTCAAAATTTAAAATATTTCTAAATAGTCAAGATTAAATAGATCTTTAACTTAAAGTAATTCAACTTAAACAAAATATCAAAATATTATGAAAGTAAAATTTTTTAACATAAATTTTTTAAATATAAAGTTAGGTCAATGTTATCAAGGCTAATGAAATCTAAAGTATCCCTTGTTTTGCTCAAATTCCTACAAAGTATAAACATGAAGAAAAAAACAACATGAATATAAACCATATATATTAGTGATAAATCTAATTTTAAAAAATTAATATCATTGTTAATGAAAATAGTAATAATAATTTTTGATATTATTATTAATATCATTGTTATTGAAAATAGTAATGAAAAAGAGCCTTTTATACTTGGGTGGTTTAATTAATTAAATTGAACAAGGTTCAATTTGATTCAACGGCTTTTTAAGAGCGGAACGGAACATGTGGAATGGAACCGGAACGTTCCGGTTGAAATTTAGCCGAAAAATCCGAAACGGACCGAGATTTAAAATGAGATGAAAATTATTCTGTTTTGTTCTGTTTTTTGAATTGGTATGGAATGTTTCGGCCATTCCGGACGAAACAGAATGGAATTGACAAACTTGAGTTATTTAGGTTGTGTACATGGCAGGACCCAAGTTTATTTTCGGGTCCTGCAACTAATAATTTATATGTAATTTGTAAATAAAAATAAATGGAAAATTATGTGTAATATTTTGATAAAATTATTATTACAATACACTTGGTAAAATTAGTAAATGATATAACATTTTCTTTCAAATTCATCAATTATTTTATTAATAATATTAATTACAATAAAATATACTCTTATAAATTTTACTGAAAATAATAATATTTATAATACAAATCATAATATTTTTAGTATTAATATTATTAATTATTATAAAAATAATATTATTTATAACTCCAAAAATAATAATATTTTAAAGATTAATACTATTAATTATACTAAAAAATATATTAAGAAAAAATATAACCATTCTTTTAATATTAATTATACTAAAAAAATAATATCAACAAAACAAACAATAATATTTTTACTATTAATACTCTAAAAATTAATTATACCAAAAAAAAATATTAAGAAAACTAATAATATTATTTTTAATACTAATACTTGTAATTATATTACAAGTGTAGGCAGTCCAAGCACCATGTGGCGCTTGGTCGGCACCCAAGAAGAAGCAGACCAAGTGTTAGGTTGTGCTAGGCTGCTGGCCTAGGGTGGTGCTGACCAAGCACCACGTGGTGCTTGGTTTGCCCATGGCCGGCGCCCAATGCTATTTTGGGTTACGCCCGCTAGGCCCAACCCAAAGCGCCACCTGGTGCTTGAACTGCAGCGCAGAGAAGCAGCCAAGAGCCACGTGGTGCTTGGGTTGTACGTTCTCAGGAGGGAACCTAAGCGCCACATGTCCCAACAAGGTTTTTTCATAGCAATAGTAGTTTTTTTAAATTTATTAATAATGATAATAAAACTTTTTTAATAATAACATGTTTTATTTATAAGACTAGAACTCGAAAACTTATTTAAAAAAAAAAAAAGTTACAAACCACTTAAACAAACTATTGTTATGATTTTTTCCTTTTCGACACAGAAGATATCTAATCAACAGAAACTCTACTGCCCTGGGAAACATCATTGTGAAGAATATCAGTTAAGCCTTGAGGGCAAGCTTGCAAAACATAGAAGGAAACCTCACCAAAAGATCCCAATTTGGGCAAGAAGCCAGCTCCACGATTGCCCTCACGCAAGGTGTGCTGGAAAGAAACATACCACTGGATATCAGAGACAAAACTGTAAGAGAGATGAGCCTGCATTGCACCAGAAGAGATAGCACGCACTGCCTCAAGAGAATCCGGCTCCATTATAACTTGCCGAAAACCTGATTCCCAAGCAATTACAAGCCTAAGTCCAAGTAACCCTAACAACTTCATTACGAAGGATACCACCAATACCAGTGCGAGTAGAGCGATGAAGAAAGCTGCCATGCGTGTTGAGTTTGGAGGAGCAACTGAGGACACCTAACGATCCATACGAGGAGAAGTGTTTTCATCTTGACTGCTAATATACAATCTTCGACAAGAGAGTTAAATTTGATGAAGCTGCTAACACGACGATCAGGTGGACCCTTGCATAACTTCTTGATTTCTCGCAGACCCTACAGCCTAGCATGCCATTATAAATGAACGACGCTTCTCCTTAATTAGCACATGCAACTCTATTCCTGCTGATGGGTCACCAAATCCAAGACGCTGTTTACTCCTACAAATGGCTCAGGACGATGAATAATAGTCTAATCCATATGTTTTAGTTGGGAGATTGGGCTTAAATTGATGTAATGGGATTTCTTATTTTATTTTATTTTATTTTTAATAGGACTTTGGCTCAATTGCTGATTGCGTAGGGTTTTGCTATTTATAATATGTTACATTAGAATGAACTCATCGATGAATGAAAAAAACACTTACAGAGTTATAATTCTCCTCCTCCTCCTCCTCCTCCTCCTTCTTCTCTCTCCAGCTCCTTTTCTTCTTCTTCCCCTTCTATCCTCCCTTTCTCACCTCTTTTTCTTTCTTCAAATCTATTCTTGTCCCGCATCACCTGCTCAACTCCATGCCTACTACACATAGGAGAGGTAACCATGCTTATTTGAAATCGAAGCACATTAATTGGAAGCCTCTGCTATTCTGGATGGGAAGGGAATGTAGTAGGGCCTGCTGTTTGCAATTTTATAAAAAATGTTATTGAAGGAAAAGCTAACGTATATGAGATTAACCAGACTTTCCTAGTTTTAATTTCAAAGATGATGAAACCAGAGTATCTGCACCAGTTTCAGCCTATAAACCTATGCAATGTCAATTTCAAAATCCTAACAAAACTTTTGGTTAATCGCCTTAAATTTCTGATGCCAAAACTGATCTCTATTAATCAGAGTAGGTTTGTGCCTGGAAGACAGATTACTGGTAATATAATGGTGGCTCAGGAAGGAATCCATTCTATGAGAAATCTTAGAGGGAGAAAATGTTATATTGCTATTATAGTGGACCTGGAAAAGGCTTATGATTGTTTGAGACGAGATCTCATAAGAGATACTTTGATGGATGCTAGTTTTCCTACTTAGTTAGTTGATCTTGTGATGAAGTGTATTGAATCGACTTCCTTAAGAGTTCTATGGAATGGAAGCCCATCTCTGAATTTCACTCCCTCAAGAGCGATTAGACAAGGAGACCCTCTCTCCCCATACATATTGGCGTTGTGTTTAGAGAGACTATATATCTCAGCTTATCAGTAAGGAGGTTGAAGCTGGTTCGACCTGGAAACCCTTTAAGGTCAGTAGAAGAAGCCCTAATATCTCCCATCTTTGCATAAGCTATTGAAGTTCAGATGAATTATGTATTACACTATTTGAACTTGTTTTGTGATGCTCCGAGGCAGAAAATGAGTGTGGAAATCTACTAATTAACATGTCATTAGCGGGGAGAATCACGCTAAGTAAATTATCAGTGCTTGCAGCAGTACTTTTATACCCTACACAATCTTCAATACTTCCAGAATCTCTATGCTATGAGATTGAAGAAGGTGAAATGTTCATTTTCTAAAATGCATTTAGTAGTAACATTATGATGCAAGGTAATGAGAGTCTCAACAAAAAGGTTATCAAGATTTAACAATATTTATAAAAACCATAAAAATTAATACCAGAACTTAAACAAATTAAAATTTCTATTACCAAATTTAAAAGAGTATCTAGTAGAATCAAGTTTAGATAAAGAACTAATTTTCAAGAAAAAAGGAGGTAGATAAAGATTTTGAAACAAGTCTAAATGATGTCTAGTGTTTAAAATCCAATGGTTTTCTTCTTCTTTATTTTTTTAGTCTTTTTTTATATTTTTATATTTCCGTATTGAGTTTATTATGAATTGAACTTTGTTATTTATTTTTATTTTTTTATACGAGGTTATCACTGTCTCAAAAAAACATCCCAACATTGGTTATAAAAAAAACTATTATACATAATGAAATTCAAGACCCAGGTTGTGAGTTTGAAAATTTAATCTAAGTTGATCTCGGTTAATCCAATACATGTCATCTCAAAATTATCTTTTTTTAAATGTCATTTTAATTTTTTTTAAAGCAAAACCACTTTTTTACCAGTCATTTGAGTTTTTTTTTTTAACTTGCTAAGTCAACCGAGTTATGCTATGACATTTATATATAATTTAATTTGATGCTCGAGTTCGGTAAAAAATATGGTTGAAAGGTTTCAAGTTTGACCTATTATAATTGGTTTAATACTATGTTTTAAACAAAATAAAATTCAAACATTATTTTTTTACGTGTAAAAATATTTTGATCCTATTGAAGCATAGCGCGAGGAAATATTAGTGTTGGCTAAACCGCTCAAGAAAGCACCCAAGAAAATTAAGAAAATTATTAAGTAATACTCTAAAAGGTGTGGGGAAAGCACTGTAGCTTTCCCACGCCTTTTAATTTAATTGTACTTATATATAATAATAATAATAATAATAATAATTATTATTATTATATTATTATTATTATTATATTATAACTTATATATATTTTTTGTTTTTATTTATTTATTTTTTTGTTTTTTATGCCTTTATGGATTTTTTTTTGCTTTTTTTTTGTGTTTTTTTTAAATGAATTTTTTTTGTTTAATTTAGTTTGTTAATGATATTTTTTTTATTTGGTTATCAGACTTTCATGACACGAATCCCAAGTTTGACGGGTTAACCTGGAATTTTATTTATTTTGTTTTTTTTCTTTTTAATTAAGTTTTTTTCGTTTAGTTTAGTTTGGTAATGTTAAATTTCTTTCTATTTAATTATCAGACTTTCATGACGCGTATCCCGAGCTTGACAGGTTAACCCGTCAATTTTTTTTTTCTATTTAGTTATCAAACTTTCATGACGCGAATCTAAGGTTTGACGGGTTAACCTGATTTGAATGGTTAACCCAGTTAATTCAGATTTTTTTTCCTTTTTCTTCATTAGTTTTTTTTTCTTCCTGTTGGTTTTTTTCTTTTTAATTAATCTATTTAATTATCACATTTTTATGATACGATCTTTTCGAATGACCCACATCCAAGGCTCTTAGGTCCGGTGTTGCAACTAGACTCACTTAAACTTGAGTCATGAAAGTTTAATATTATTATTAATATTATTAATATTACTCTTGGGTCAAGCGTTGCAGCTAGACCAAAGGTTCTTGGGTATATCTTTGTAGAAGGACATAATACTCTTAGATCTTAGCTTTTTTTGATATTTTTTATGCAAGCAAAAAAAATAACCCGTGGCGTATGCTTTTGTTTTGTTTTGTTTTTTTCATTTTCCTTTTTAAGCCTTTTACGGTGGACCTACGACAGTGCACTCCACAGTGAAAAAGCTGATGCTTTTAGTTTTTTTTTTTGTCTTTTTTGTCTTTTTTTTGTTTTGTTATTATTTTTTTAAATTTAGTTTCTTAATATTAAATTTAGTTTCTGTTTAATTATCAGACTTTCATGGCACGGATCCCAGGTTTGACGAGTTAATCTGGTTTGACGGGTTAACCCAGTTGATTCAGAATTTTTTTCCTTTTCTTCATTAGTTTTTTTTCTTCCTATAGGTTTTTTTTCTCTTTGCCTTTTCCTTTTAATTAATCTTTTTTTATTTAGTTCATTAATATTAATTTTTTTTCTATTTAGTTATCACACTTTCATGACACGGATCTCAGGTTTGATGGGTTAACCTGATTTGGCGGGTTAACCCAGTTGAGTCAGATTGTTTTTCTTTTTCCTCATTAGTTTTGTTCTTCCAATTTCATCTTTTAATATTGTATGCAGTCCACAATAAAAAGGCTGATGCCTTTAGTTTTTTTTTTTTTTTTTGCTTTTTATGCCTTTCACTGTGGACCGCACAGTACAGTCCACGGTGAAAAGGCTAATGTCTTTTTTTTTTTAATTAAATTTTTTTATTTAGTTTGTTGATATTAATTTTTTTTATTTAGTTATCAGACTTTCATGACACGGATCTCAGGTTTGACGGGTTAACCAGTTAATTCAGATTTTTTTTCTTTTTCTTCGTTAGTTTTTTTCTTCATGTTAGTTTTTTTTCTTTGTTTTTTTCTTTTTAATTAATTTATTTAATTATCACACTTTTATGACATAACCTTGCAGCCAGACCCACATCCAAAACTATTGGGTTTGGTATTGCAGCCAGACTCACTTAAACTTGGGTCATTCAAGTTTAATGTTATTATAAATATTACGCTTGGATTAGGCGTTGCAGTCAAACCCAAGACTCTTGGGTATAGCTTTGCAAAAAAAACCTAACACTTTTTAGATTTTAGCTTTTTTTAATATTTTTTATGTAAAAAAATTAACCCGCAGCATCGCGCACGGTTCATATAACTATTTCAAGCAATTGAGTGTGTGCGCGCGCACTCTGATTTTCTCTAATTTGTTGGAGTATATGAGAAAAAAGAATTTAACACCGTTTTTTATTTTAATTTATTTTGCCTGTAAGAAGAACATGTGGACATAGAACATAATGGATGCATCTCATAGGTGTAACGTACACACACTCTCTCTCCATAATCATCAGGGTATATTAAAAATACGATGAAGTTAATAGTTAAAATAAAATATAAAAACATAACAAAAAAAAAAATACATTTCAAGAAACAAATAAAAAAAATTGATCTATTATAACAAAAACAAAAAAATTACCTCAGATTTTTTATTACATAATAATTTGACGTTAATAAAAAATTTTAAGAGATTATTTTCTAAATAAATATAATTTAAATTCAGAATATATAATCCCATAAAAAATAATGAAAAATAATCAAATAAACTTATAATTATTTCTTAGAAACAATATTATTTTTCAACAATTAAATATTCCAAATAGTACCACCGGAGATTACTCTCCAAACTAACCATTAAAATTTGCCTTTCACAGTTCCGACAACTGCATAAAACTTGCAGAAGACATATACAAAACTTAACCACATGCTTTAAGATACTTGCAATGATTGAAGTGTCCATATCATTATTTTGATTATACAAATAACACACCTATCATTCTCTTTTCCACAAAATTAAGATTGTTTAGTGATACTATATTAATTAATCTTCTCTATCCTCTTTTTTTTTTTTAATATCATTAATTATAGAAAATGGGTTTAAAAAATATCATTAATTATAGAAAATGGGTTTAGTGGTACTTATTTCTTTTTTTTTTTAAAAAAAAGGGTTTAGAAAAATAAATTATAGAATATCATTAATTATTACACACAATAAAATTACAAGCAAATCTTTTGCTAAATCAATACCCCTCTTAAGGGGAAAAAAAAACCACATTCGTATTAAATATATATTATAAATCATAACTTGATATTTCCGTCCAATATGTCATCCTTTGTGGATGGTTCCATGGCATGACATTCTCTACAGGCTACCAAAAATGACCTGAAAAATCTCCTCCAAAACCCAGACCTGTCTCTTTTCCCTTTCTTTATTTGTTTCTTGTTGTTGCTCAACCCTTCTTTCACCAAAATCCGGCCACTTTTTCTTCGTGAATCCGCGCGTTTCAAAGCTGCAGCTGGTACAGGCATGATATGTTGCCATCTTTGAGAAGATCCATATAATTGTGCTATAACAGCTTTACTAGCCAAGGGTGTTTGGCTGCTAGTAATATTATACAATCTTCTCCTCTCTGAATTGTCACTTGAGCTTGTTCTCGCGCTGCTAACACTGCTTCTACTACTATTAGTGCTATTACTTCTTGATGACATGAGCGAATCCTTGCTGCTGACACTGCTTGCTCTGCTAGGTGCGCGATAAATGTTATCAATAAATAGCATAGTTGCTGGTTGTTGTTGAAGTACAGGAAAAGAATGTGGCAACAGGCGGCCATTGAAGAAAAGATGATCAGCTGGTGAACTCTTGTTTGGATCTCTAGAGGGAGAATCCGGCGTTAGACAACCGAACTCGAAATCAGAATCTTGATCTAGAGTACTTGGAGTGCTAGGAAAGGAGAAGATGTCTTCTGTAGAGCTGGGTTTTTTGTGGTGGTTTTCTTCCATGGGATTATTTCTTGTGGGAGTTTTGGCTGAGGCTGTGCTTATATCCATCCCAAGGCACTGAATATATAATATAATGTGGAGTTGTATATCGTATTACAAATAATAAGAAAGAGATGGGCATGTGATATGCATCAAACAAGAGAAGATTAATATGATAATTAATTAGGTTGGTGGAGTAAATCATGAGTTGATCACTTGCTAACCCAATCTTAAACTAGCTTATATATAGTGGTGTCCTCATAATTTTGTTTAGTGTGGGGTGTTCCTTAGACATGTGTGTTAAATGATTGGGATATATAAAATTTAGAGGCTCCTTTCCATATAACACTCACTAAATTCACATCAAAGGTTATTTTTTCATAACAATCACCACTAATCCAAATGATTAAAGACTAAATATAAGAGCATTTGAGACTTGTATATAATAAATTTCAAATAATTATCTTAATTTAAAAGCTTAAATTTTTAGATGAGATCTCAAGATATGATTTATATTATTTTCTAATATACTTTCTCAAGTGAAAACTCTTTGGACTTGAAACTTGCATAAACTTACATTATCTTGTGTTTAATTTACTCGTAATCACTTAATCATCAAGATTTTAATATTATATTAAAAAACTATCTTACGCTAATAACTTAAAGATATATGATTGTCTAACAATAAATTAAATAAACTAGCGCGGCTTCCCAAATATACTCCTGCATATATAAAGCAAAGAGATGTAGAAAAAGAGTGGCTGGTCAAGCAACACTAGCACTAATAACATAATTGTTATGTCTGGTCTTTAACCGGGCCCTGCTATGATGGGATCCACAAAGGTTGTCTTAGTGTTGGTGGAAGCAGAGGCTTTCTGTTGACCAATCTTGAAGGAATAAATCTTCAAGCGTATTAACTAGTATTTCACTGCTTTGATTATTAATATACTTTGGATCGCCCTCCTCAAAATGAGGACAAAGCAGCTCTCGGAAAATTCATTTGTCTCCCATTTGGGTTTCCATGGAAACCTTTTGGGTCCATGGCAGCTCATCATGCCCTAGGGACCAACAGATTTCCCTCCCCACCAGGCAAGCTCTATGTTGGCTTCTTTTGCTGACACTCTAATTATGCCATGAGCTGTTTTTTTTTTTTTTTATATTATTTTGGTGTGTTAGTATTAAAAATATATTTTAAAAAATAAAAAAAATATTATTTTAATATATTTTCAAGCAAAACACACTTAAAAAACAACTGATACTACAATACAGCTTAAAGTATTATGATATTTCATTGGTTTCACTTGAAGTCTAAATTGAGTTTAGGCATACCTTAACTGAATTAACACTTTTCAAGTAACACAGAAAGTTCATAGCAGGACTCACAGGATTCTCTACAAAGTACAAACCATGTATTGCTCCAAGTAAAATTGTTTATTGGGACTAAGGGTTACTGTGGTTTCTAGTTCGAGTCCTATGATTGCTAATATGATGACCATTGGAGGTTTACATGGTTGTTAACTTCAGGACCCGTAAGATTAGTTGAGGTGCGCACAAGTTAACTTGAACACCAATATTAATAATAATAAAAAAAATTGTTTCTGGGTAATAAATAAACATTGAGCTTTGCCTCTCAGGTATTTTTATGGACCGATGAAGTGATGGAATGCTCACAGTAATTGGGCTGCGGATAACTTAAAAGAAAGGATTTGGGCTCTGGGCATTTATTTGACTTGATATGGACAGAGCTGTGAGCAATTGTTAATTGTCATGTTTAGTTGGGCTTGACAGTCTACATCCTAAAGAAAGAAAAACCCAGATTTATCTGTCATTTGTGCCCTCTAATATAGGTCTCGTAATTTATACCCCATTGCCACAATTGTAAACCCACTATATATATATATATATATATATATATATATATATATATATATATATATATATATATATATATTAAAGATAAAAAACCACTAGATCTAAAATAGTGATTTGAAATCTAAGTTTAGGAACAGAGTTTAATCCTCGTTTTTAAAATACGAATATTAAATTCAAGAAAATGATGAATAATTAATTGAGCTTTAAGCCCTATCGATTCCTATAATTTTTCTTTTAATATTTGTTCCCTAAAAATCTTACTAATGTATTTGCATTGCGTTAAATAGATGTTTAAGGTTTAATTTTATATTAATTAACAGCTAGATGTAAATAATTGTAAGAGGTTAACATGATAGTTAGTTAAAAAGGTATGTTTTAGTTTCTTGAGTTTCAATTTTAAGATTAATAATGTGAGAATACCCTTTAAAATTATTATATAAAAAAAGTGTTTTATCTCGATTATTATATAATCCGACTAGAAAATGCTTTTTATTACAAAAAAAAATAAAAATAGATGCAAATGTAGAATCATCTTAACACAATTGTGGGGGTGAGAAAAAAACTGAAAAACCGATTAAACTGAGAAAACAAAAAAAAATAACCGAAAAAACCGAACTGTGAAAAAAAACCGATTAAAATTTTAAAAAAACCGACCGGTTCGATTTCGATTTTATAAGCATGAAACCAAAAAAATCAAACCGAACTGAAACCAAACCGAAAAAAATCAGAAAAACCGAGCCAAAACCTAGCCAAACAGAAAAAACCGAGTCAAACCGGTTTTTGTCTTAAAAAATCGAACCAAACTGAAACCGGTTGGTTTGAACCGGTTTTTTTTTTTTAAATTTTGGTTTAATTATTTTTTTATAAAAACCGAACCGAACTGAAAATGATCATCCCTGCACAATTATCCTTCTATTTTCTCTTATTTTATAGTTATGTTTTTTAATTTTTTTAATTTTAATATAATAGTGGGGAAAAAAAAACACGGAGAGAGAGAGACAAAAGTGAAAATGGAGCGAAGACCACGTCATAAGTAAATGCAAGAAAGGCGGATGATAAAACTGGGAAGCAAGTGTGTTGTCAACAGCTGCTGGATCCTCATGGACACTTGTCTTTCTCATTTTCTTTGCTTTCTTGTTTTTTCTTCTCTCTTTTATTGGCCACTGTGATTTTCTTTCTTGGTTTTCTAAACGACAATTATCCATCCAATTCCCATATATTCTCACATCACATCACATCACACCTGTCATTAGTAGCTAACCATGACTGGCAGAGAAATCCTACACAAGATGAAGGTATGTATACATGTATAATGTACTGTACTCTGTGGTTTTGCTCTTGAGCCCTTGATCGATTTTTCTTGCTTTGGTTACAACATTCGTGAAGATTAAGGACATGAATTTTTAGATTTATTCTAAGTAGTATTTGTTTGAGATGATGGGGTTAGAGATAATATTTTTTTTAGTCACGGCCCTTGTGATTAAATTTTGGCGGTTCATGTGTTCATAGGAACCCTTTGAGACGTATTTTGGTATTTGAAATGTATTTTCTTTTCGTTAGAAAAACCAGTTTCTGGTTGTTACCATGTAGTGTTTGTTTACATTGCCTGATGTATTGAGATCACTTCCATGATCATATTTTCTTAATTTGAATTCAGAGATAAAGGAATTTCAAACAATTATAATTATCACAACTCTGGAATCTAGTTCAGCTGTTATTAGGGCTTTAATTTGTGGTTTGTTCAGCTGTTTGGCACTGATCACACATGCATTTTTCAATGGAGTACTAGCCGTGAGAGTTAACTACCAGTTTGAATGCACATATTGCAGGAAAAAGTTGGATTAAGTTCATCTGCAGATTCTGGAAAGGGCAAGAGTAAGATGTCCAGGAACATAACACACGGCTTTCACTTGGTAAAGGCGAAATCACATCATGACATGGAAGATTATGTTGTTGCTCAATTTAAGGAAGTCGATGACAATGAGCTTGGTTTATTTGCTATATTTGATGGTCATCTGAGCCATATTATCCCTGATTATTTGCGGTCTCATTTGTTTGACACTATCTTAAAGGAGGTAAGCATGCACTCTGCATATTGTACTTCATTATTGAACCAGCTTTTGTTGAACTACTTGTAGGTTTAAAGTTTTCACTCTGGTTAGGGGATTGCGTTCAGGGTTAGTTACTATATGGCCACTCATTTTTAAATGGAGCTGCAAATTGATATTTCAACTTTTACGATGGACGGTTACCAATTCCCCTCCTTAGCTAGTCCTAATTCTGTTTGTAGTTTGCTTTACTAGCTGGATTCGATGAAAATAAATGTCCTTTTTTCGTGTTTGAATATTCCCTACAAGCAGCCAAACTTCTGGACAGAGCCAGAGAATGCTATGAGGAGAGCATATCGTATAACCGATACTAAAATTTTGGAGAAAGCAGGTGATTTGGGTAGAGGAGGTTCAACGGCTGTCACAGCAATACTGATTAATTGTCAGAAGCTGGTAGTAGCAAATGTTGGTGATTCTCGAGTTGTTTTGTGCAAGAATGGTGTGGCCAAACAACTATCAGTTGATCACGAGCCAAGTACTGAAAGGGAGGACATTGAGAACAGAGGTGGCTTTGTATCAACCTTTCCAGGTAAGAATTTTGCTAAGATTGAAGAGCTATAGATGTTGTTCTACAGGTGTCTGGACTCTAGAAAACCATGATAATGATTGTGTTTTAAGAATTGAAGCACTGGAAATTAGATTGTTAGGACAGTATTGCTTTTAATGGCCAAGTCTTTGAGGCTTGAAGTGCATGTTGAAATTTTGAAAATGGGTTGCATTTGATGCTCTCTTTCATAGGGCAAGTGGATACTTTAAATGATATAATTTGCACCGAGTTACTGCACTGATTTGGTGTCCAGTAACCTGTTGATGAATAGACAAGGGCTATCTTTTTAAAATGATGGAATTGCACTGTTCCACGAGCAAATACTAACTAATCTTGCGCGTCTTCCTCCTTATATTCTTCTGTTTTTGGACCATCCATTCCGAGTATGAAATCCGTTGCAGTATGATCAGCACTGTGGTTCTTCTTTGTTCCAACTATATCAATACCTTCAGACTGTCTCCTTCTTATAGAGATGTTTCAATTCACTGACTGTATTAACATTCCACCTTTATGAATTTAGGGGATGTCCCACGTGTTGATGGACAGTTGGCAGTGGCAAGGGCATTTGGTGACAAGAACTTGAAGGAACATCTGAGTTCAGAACCAGATGTTGCAATGGAGATGATCGATGATGATACAGATTGTATTATCTTGGCGAGCGATGGGTTGTGGAAGGTCTGCTCTACTTGAACAGTACTTGAACACTCTATCTCTAATATATCTTTCAAACAAATCTTTTTTTTGGAAGGATAAATTATTTCTTTGCCTTTACATGGGCTAATTAAGATCTGTTCCTCAATATGATGCAGGTGATGTCCAACCAAGAAGCTGTGGATACTATCAAGAACATAAAGGATGCTCGGTCCGCAGCAAAACGGCTTACTGAAGAAGCACTTAATAGGAGGAGTTCAGATGACATTTCCTGCGTAGTTGTAAAATTTCAGTGACCCTATCCTTGTGAGAGGGGTATAATTACCCCTGGTGCATTAATGACCTTGATGCACGCTTTCTGCCCACTTCAGTTGCTGGTTGTCATATTTTCTTTTGCAAGAAGAATGAAGCAGACCTTCTTGGTGGCCCTGTGCCTGTAACAATGATGATTGAATGGTTTCCTGCGAAAGGAGAGGTTGGCCCGATTAACTAGTGTATCCAGTGGTACCTTGCTACCAATATAAAACATAATAACAATCCATTCCAATACTCTTTCTGGCTTCAAATTGATGCAAAAACTGTCTTGAACTGGTCATGAACTCGATCGATCAAGGTGCAATGGACACCATGGATATCCCATGGTAAACTATGCTTTAAAGATGCTTGTATAATCATGCTTTTGGGTGAGAGTTTTGAAATTGTATCGTCAGCTAGTAATCTAGGTTCCAGAAGTTGTGTTAGGTATGATGCTAATTTATTTACAGACCCAGGAATCTATTTCTTACTGCCCATCCCAAGCAGGATCAAGCAATGTTGTAGTTTTCCTACCCAGAACGGAAAAATATATAGGAAGTTATCGAGATTGGAGTTTGCAAGGAGAAATATTTAGTGCATTGGAAGTGACCAAGCCTGACGTCGTTTTCTTAATAAGCTGAATCCAACGAAGTTCTTTAATTTGCAGTTAAGCAAGAAGCAGAAGCATAGTCGATGTTATTCTCTTAATAATAGCTTTATGAGTCCATCCAGTTCTGGTAGAACCTTAAAACACCATATTACACAAACTTTTCGAGGCCTAATCCGCATAATACAGCCTCTATCAAACAGCATCACTACTAGTAGAAGCTAAAGCACTCCTAGAACATACGATCCCACAAAAGTGTTCGCATTTTATATGGTCCCAAACATGGGTAGAAGAAGCTATAAGTTGACAGAAGAGAGGGAGCATGCCGCTGGTATGGTCTTATCTGATCTGGGATCGCTTGTAAGAGGAACTTCCTTGGGATGGGATGCTCATCTGAAATCTTCCTCTTTCATCAGCTTGCCTGCACGGGCTTTCTTTCAGTTGAGTACCAACCCCTTTGCGGCTCGAACCTTCTCCATAAGATTCAGCCGTGTTCTTCCGGCGCCGCTCATTGTGTCCTGCCAAACGCCTACGGCAACTCCTCTTTGTTTCATCAAACTCCGGTAGCTCATGGAACCTGCAAAGACTCATAATTGGTATAATATATAGAATGGTGGAAGCAACTTAACCCGAACCATACACATAGCAGGTCACTGAGAGATCTGCAAGGAGAGAAGTCCCACAATGATCTGAATTTGAGTTTCTAGTAAATTTTGTTGAGAGCTTCTCTTGTCGAAGGTTCACTAGATGGAAATGCAGTGAAAGGGAAATCACGAAAACTCATATTTCTCAAGTAATCTTTTAAGTGGAAAGAGAATCGATTTTGCAACTCATATTGATCAACCATCATCGAAAACCAACTCTCCAATAATTTCCTAACATTCCAAAATATTTGGACCATAAATGTTGAGCAGATTAATCAAGAGTCCAGGATTAGCAGAAACCTGTCTCAAGTTATAAACTTTGAAGTCTAATTAGCACCATACCTTTTCATACCATGGAAGTAAATCCTATGATAACACATGCACCATTATAGTCATAACATATAGTCATAACACACCGCTAGTTCTGTCTCACCTTCCTTAGGAGAATCCTGATGAAAATCTATCATTTTTCACCAAAGCAGATTGCAGAAAATTTAACGTTCAAACAATATTTAAGAAATCTCATTCTTCCTCGGGTTTTTTAGCACAACTTTCTACCAGCAGAAAATTGTACGTGTTTGAGTCTCCAAGTATTCGAAACCTGTAATTCTAACACTTTAGTTGCTTCAGTTAACCACATGGGTTAGTATACTTCTTCACAATGAGCTTACATTGGCTAATTCAGTTAACTAAGCTTGACTTTGAACTCAAAACAAGTTTCTTTAGGGTTAGTAATGTTACAAGTGAAAAAGAAAAAAAGAAAGCACTGTGTTTTATGAAGAAGTCTCTGCCCAAGGGAAAACGAATTTGGTTTGTGTGGATATAGCACATTTCTTCTCAAGTCCCTTTAATTTTCAACTTACATTCCATGTATTCATGCTGGTAAAAGAAAATACGTTCTACTGATAGAAAGATAGCTAAATGAAAACGCATGAAACAGCTATACCTGCTGCATTGCTGACAGAACCGCTGCCTGAGGCCAGCAACAACCACAGCTGGTGACTTCGCATGAACCTCGCAAACCTTGTGTCTCCTGTGGTACCTTTTAGCATCAGTCAAGTTAGCTCCACACTTCTCTACTTGGCAAGACGGCGGAGAAGCTCCGCCGCCACCAGTCCCTCTCTTCCCAACTCCTTTCTTCTTCTCATCATCGGTAAAACCAAAACAGCCCCCCCCACCCTCATCTTCTTCCATGTCATCTTCCAAATCATCCTCGATCGGGAAATCATCCTTGTTGATCATTTTCTCTTTCAAATAGTTACGCTTCCCTTCAAGAGTCTTAGCATCCATAATTCTTTTCAGGGAGGAAATCACACAATTGGGGTATTGCGTGATATCTAGCAAGGTGAGGAGGGATACTTGAAGTGCTAAGATGAAGGTCTGTAGAAGAGTGTGTTGAGGAAAAGGTGAAAAAAGTTGGGAGGACCACAAGCCACATATTCTTGTGTGGTGTCAAGTTGTGAATGATTGATTAGAAATCTTAAGGAGGGAGCGTAAAATTTGTTTGCTATGATTAATTTGCCATGACAGATAGATTTTCTGCCTAATTGCTGTCATCGGTGCTTAAAGTGATACCATACCTTCATTTGACATCGGAGATGTGAGGATCACGCTCAATTATTGCTGCCCTACAGGTGGTCCTCTATATATATACATGGGATTTAACGATACTAGCAAACTATACAATCATTTTCTGGAAAGGACATTTGTAGACCAAGTCAGCTGAGCTAGTAAGCAAATTGGTTTGATTATGGAGTTTCTGTAACAAAGCAGGTGGATTTTATGCCAATCGAACCAGGCTTCTAAGTTTGGTTTCTAGGCATGAAGGAAGGAGTTGGATCGCAATTAGGATTTGATGGTTTTGTCAATGAAAGATGGAAGAAAAAAAGATGGGTGGTTTTGCGTCAAATCGACCACCAGCTTCGCATTTTAAACATTGCTGATTCATTAAATTTGGCCCAAGCTAGGAACATGCGAGACAGATGACTGTGATTAGTCATAAGTTATATGGATGATAGGACAGGGTTATACCCAATAAAAAAAGGTTTATGCAGTGTAAAGTGATCGAAAAGATTCACATCTTTCGATATAATCATTGAGTCATGCTCGAATTATAGAAGATTCTGCATGTTTTTGTAATTGGTCGAGGTACGTAAAACCTTCAAATTACGCAAGAAAAATGTGTTATTCGGGCTAGTTTCGTTAAATTTTCTTCTTGATTTTCTGAATTTTTTTTGCTTTTCGAGATTTAGATTTATTAATACTTAGTAATAAAACATGGAATCAAGATTTTGCGATGGAGACACTTCCTAGTAAAATTAATTAGGGTATATTTGTTCTCATAGCTATTTACTTTTAGTGTTGAGATAACTACTAAAAACAAAAAATACAACATTATAAATATAAATATTTTATTTTTACTTTTGTATTTTTTATTATGAAGAGTTGTGCCCCACAACAAACACAAACACAAAATCAAAAACATAAACACCCTTATATTTACTATCTTTTTCATGTTATTTCCGTGCATGCGTCAATATAGTTTTCAAAGATAATGCTAGTCTGTAGCATGGATTTGATCACTTGATTTCCCTAAAGAAAAAAAGCAAAATCGCATACAGATGGATTGCATCGTCTTCAACAAAAGACCCCTCATCAACCATTATTTACTGTTTTCTATCACCAGTCTTCAGAACGTTTTCTTGACGCATTATTTTGACATTAATGGTATGGAAACAAAACCAAATTTCCAGTGCTTAGGTGAGCAAGAGAGAGAGAGAGAGAGAGAGAGAGAGAGAGAGAGAGAGAGACTGAATTGAGCTCAAAGTAAGAAACATTAGAGGGGATTACGTCTATGTCATAGCGTTGAAAGGACATGTCAAATTTTAGTGCACCCTTTAATGGAATGGTACAGCGCCACTGCTTACACAAGATTCTGCGTCTTTGGGTTGGACAGACAGTGTACTCTAGCAGAGTACCCTATGCATGTTTTCTGTCGAAGTGGACTACTAAATTTTTAGTCTTTTATTCACGCAAAGCTTTATTCCTCCTTTTTCTTTTCTCCTGGTGTTTTTTTATTTGATGTAAGACTTACATGTCCATGTGCAAATCGATAAATTCAAATATTTAGATAATTGCTTGACAACCGAATGCTGGTTTTCTTAGAAATCATGTCCATGTCTTTATTACCGGGGTTGGTTTCTAGTACAAGTCTAGGACTTTTGTGCTCTGAAGTTTGGGACATGGCTGATGTTGGTGGGAGGAACCACTGGTGGTGGCTTTGAAACACTCGGAGGGGATAAAACACAAAGTTTTATTACAAAAACACAAGCTTACAATTAATGAACACAAAAGCTTAATACACGCCCTCTCTCTTTCTCTTTCTAGTGTTTCTCTCTAATCTCCCACACATAATAGCATAAGCTCAGCTTGCTATTTATATACGAATTCAAAACAAGAAAATTCAACCTTCAAGTGTGAAGGCGGCCGTGGACGGTGGTGTGAAGGCGGGCCGGGCGGCGGCTGGCCGGTGGCTGGTGGTGCTGATCGGTCCACACTGTGGTGGTAAGGTGGCCGGTGGTTGCCTTCCTTGACCTTCTAGATGGATTGAGTTTAATACAACAAATCTCCCCTTTAAACTCAATCGAGGGATGTCATGCCAAGCATGAACTTCATTCGATAAATGTTTCCCTCTTCAATGGCTTTGTATTTTTGCACTTTTTCTTTTGCATTCTTCTTTGTCTTATAGACCCCTTTGACACCTATTGCTTTCTTGCTTTCTGGTGGATAAGTCAGCTTCCAGGTATCATTCTTCTCAATGGCATGCATTTCTTCATCCATTGCTTCTATCTTCTCTTCCGTGATAGCTTTGTTGAAGCTAAGTGGGTCATTCTCTCGCAAAGAAACAAAATAGAGTTGTATCTTCGATGACTTGCGTGGCATCGTACAACTCGTCAAGATTTCTCATCCTTCTTGGTCCTTCGACGATGAGGATGTTGATCTTGGTGTTGATGATGATGCTCCTGGTGAGTTCCTCCTGTTGAATACGGGGAATCTATGTACCGGACTTTGTGGCTCATCCGGTACTATTGGACCTTCTACAAATCCTGGTGGTACTTCCACTTCATCTTCAAGAATCAAATCAAATTTGATCCATCCTGATCGCTTCTTCATCATCAGTCCATTCCCAAGATTTATCTTCTTCAAAGATAACATCTCTACTCATAATCACTTTCTTCGTGATGGGATTATACAGCTTGTATCCCATCCTTCTTTCACCATATCCCACAAAGATGCATCTCTCACTTTTATCATCGAGCTTTCTCCTTCTTGCATCGGGATCTTTGCATATGCCACACAACCAAATACTCGTAGATGAGTAACACTTGGTTTGTGACCACTCCATGCTTCTTTCGGAGTGACAGATTGCAGACTTCCGGTGGGGGCAAGATTCAAGTAGATACACCGCACATGATACAGCTTGACCCAGTATTGCTTGGGCAACTTCTTTGCTTTGAGCAGACTTCTTGCCATGTCAAGAATCGTGCGATTCTTCCTTTCAAACTACACCATTCAGCTGTGGTGTATAAGCGAGGCATTGTCGATGTCCGATGCCTTATTGTGTACAATAGGCTTCAAAATCATTTTTTGTATATTCTCCACCTTGATCGGATCTCACGGTTCGATCATGTAGCCACTTTGCTTCTCCACAATTGCTTTAAAATCTTTAAAACAATTGAATACTTCCGACTTCCTCTTCAAAGCAAGTATATCCACGTCTTCTACGCTAAAATCATCAATAAAAGTGAGAAAGTACCTATTAGTCCAATCGACATAGGCGTAATTGGGCCACACACATCTGTGTGTACTAACTCCAATGGCCTCTTTGCTCTCCAGTTGACTTCTTTAGCAAACCTGGATCTGTGATGTTTGGTTGAGGACACAACTCTCACAGACTTCATCTGGATGATCAATGTGAGGCATACCTTTGACCATCTTCTTGCTTGCTAGCATCTTCAAGCTCGTGAAATTCGGATGTCCAAGCCTCGGGTGCCAAAGCCATTCTTCACTCGTTGGTGATGGCACTCAAACACCTTCTTTGCATCATACTTGGATGTTCAAAGGAAACATCCTATTCTTGGACATTTTCACATAGGCCATTAATCTCCAATTGTTGTCTCTAATTGTCGGATGACAATTCTTCGAGTAAAAAGTATACCCTCTCTCCAAAAGTTGACCTAAGGCGATCGGGTTACGCTTTATGGTCGGGACATAATAAACATTGGCGATGTATTTGGAATCGCCGTTCTTCAACTTAATTGGGATGTTGCCTTTACCTTTGAATGGAACCTTTGTGGTATCTCCAAAAGTAACTAGACCTTGCTTGGTCTCATCTAGATCACTAAATAACTCTCGGTAGCCGCACATGTGATTGCTGGCTCCAGTATCTAGATACCATATATTTTCTGTTTCTCGCCAATTTCTTGTTGGACAAGAAATGCAGCTTCATCTCTGTCATCCTTCTCTGCATAGTTGGCTTGCTCACGTATCTCCAACGGAGCTTTCATTCTGCATTCGGTGCTATAGTGCCCAAATTGATTGCAACTATAACATTGGATATTCCTCTTGTCACGGTTATTGTAACCGCCTCCTCTTCCTCTAGGAGTGAATGCTTCTTGTCCTCGACCTCCTCGGTGGTGTTTCTACCACCTCTTCCTCTAAAGCTTGTATTCCAAGAACCTCTTCCTTGGAATCTCACGGAATCCTCCTCTGGATTGTTGACTTCCTCCTTGAGTGGTATATCCACTTGTTGAAGTCTCCCCTTGCTCATATCTCGTCCTTGAGAGACGGCTTTACTTGTAAGGCATGCTTGATGGCCTTATCTCCATTTCGCTTTACAATCTTCTCGCTCATGAGCTTGCAAAGAACTCATAAGTTCATCCACTGTCAACTTGTCCACTTCCTTGGACTCTTCAATGGCGACAACAACAAAATCAAATTTTGGATCTAGGGATCTCAAAATTTTCTCGAATTCGAGAATCTACGATGGCTTCTCCATTTCTCCTCATCGATTGACTATCACCATAATCCTTGTGTGATAATCGGAAATAGATTCCGAGGACTTCATTTGTAATAACTCAAATTCACCTCGCAAAGATTGAAGACGAATCTTCTTGATTCGTCGGCACCTTTGTACTTTTCTTTGGAGAGCCTCCCATATATCATGTGATGTTTCAGCGGAAGCTATGATCTCGAATGTATCTTCATCAAGACCTTGGTAGATGATGGTCTTCGCTTTGTTGTCCTTCTTTCGTTGACTTTCGGGGCTTGCATACGTGCCTCTTGTAAAGCATCTTCTTCTTCTTTGGACTCGGTTCATCATAACCATAGTGTACAATCTCCAAACACTCTTGTGAACCAAGGAATGCCTTTAATCGATGCACCAACTATCATAGTTGTCTTTGGTCGGCTTCGGGATGAGTGTTTGTGTACTTTACGTAGTCATTTTGCTCTTGGAATGACTATATCTCCTTCGGGAATTGAATTTGGCCAAACAGACACTTGTAGATCGATCCGGAATGGTCGAAATAGTCGGGAACCGGTCTGACTTTGTAGAAATCGGGTCCGAAAATGGGTGAACCGGTCCAAAAACCAAGTGCGGGTGACGGGCGGTTCGGCATTGGTTGAACCGGGAATATTCTGTGGAATATTCTATCGGCTCGGCTTCGGCTAAGAGCGGCTCGGCTTGAAAAGGGAATATTCTAGGGAATATTCTTCGGCTCGGCTTGAGGCTTGGCTTGGCTCGGCTTAAACGGCTTGAATATGGCGCGCGTGGACGTCACTCGTCTTCTTCCTCCGGCGCGCGTGGGTGCGACTGGGCTACGATCACCGGATCTTCGGGCGGCGCGTGTGGCTCACCCCGGTGTCCGATTGAGCTGATTTTTGCGGCGGTGAGTTCGTATGGATGAGCTCTACACGGTGGAATGATCAAAACTTGTTTTTGACAACTTTGAAAATTCGGCTATCCCGGAAAATACTTCGTTTTTCGACGAACGGGGCTCGATACCAATTTTTGGTGGGAGGAACCACCGGTGGTGGCTTTGAAACACTCGGAGGGGATAAAACACAAAGTTTTATTACAAAAACACAAGCTTACAATTAATGAACACAAAAGCTTAATACACGCCCTCTCTCTTTCTCTTTCTAGTGTTTCTCTCTAATCTCCCACACATAATAGCATAAGCTCAGCTTGCTATTTATATACGAATTCAAAACAAGAAAATTCAACCTTCAAGTGTGAAGGCGGTCGGCATTTGGTCGGTCCACGGTGGTGGTGGGTGGCCGGTGGTTGCCTTCCTTGACCTTCTAGATGGATTGAGTTTAATACAACAAATCTCCCCTTTAAACTCAATCGAGAGATCGATATTATTGGGGATTCTGCTCCCCCTGCGGAACGGTGGTGTTCATGATCATTGCTCAAAGGAGGCTAAGCACACTGACACACAATATTTAACGTGGTTCGGCAAATCGCCTACGTCCACGGGAGAGATTGATATTATTAGAGATAGAGAAAGAATACAACACACGGAGGAGGATCACATCCACTCAACTCTCATCTCTCATTGCTACATTGGGCGGCCGTTGCATAGGGCGACGGGGCCGCTGGTGGCAGCCCTTCTCTTTTTTTCTCTCTTCTTCTCTCTTTTGTAGCTCTACTACAAGACTCTCTCTTTTTTTTTTTTTTTTTTAATTGCAAAATTACCCCCTCAAACGGAAATTTCTTTTTCCAAGTGTGACAGTCATTATCCGAGTATCTCAATATGATCACGAGCTCACCACTCTTCCAAGAGTCTACTCATCCGGGAGTTGCGCCCGCCCTGTTCCACCCTAGGAACCACGCCTTACTTCTCCGTGAGTCTCTCGCTCTTAGTCGTAAGAGTCCGGGTAGCTCTCCACCTTCACCTATGGGGGCGCCCATTAAAGGTTGATCCATATCGTCTTCATACTCCGAGTATTACAATGCCATTACCGAGCTCACCACCTTGACAAGAGTCAACTCGTTCCCGGAACCGCGCATGCCCATTCGCTTCTTCATAGCGGCCGCGTCTTAGTGCTCCACAAGTCACACACTTATTGTCCAAGGCAAATGTCTTCTAGCTCATTGATCTTTAGCATGGGGGCAATATCCATGAAAGTCAATCCTGCATTTGTCTCCATACTCATCATAACCACTTCATTGGCTATCTATCTGTCCACTCATATCCAGCCATTACATTGGCTCGGGGTTGTTCTCGTACTTGGGCTCCTATCGTGGCCCATACACCTTCTCTAAGGTGTCTTCGCCCGTTGTCATGCGGCGGTCCGAACCGGGGCTCTTCTCATGGCCCTCACACCTTCTCTAAGGTGTTTTCGCCTTTCATAGGCGGTCACATCCTCCTTCGGTGAGATGCTTCCGGTGGCTCTAAGATTCTCTACCACCATGTGGACTTGGGAGAGATTACGCCAGCGACTAAATAGAAAGAGAAAGTTGCGGTATACTCCTCACAATCCTCCACCTTGATTTCTATGTTTGGAGCTTTTGTGCCTTTCTGCTAGTCTTCAACTGTTTCATTACAAACTGCTATATATACGAAAAATAGTACCATATGGATAATCCTTCCACTAAGCAAGTTCCCGGGGAAAGATTGGAGGGGTCACACGGTCCCGCTTAAAACCCAATCTCCTAAACGGAACTTCTTAGGCCATATCTATCCATCGTACTTGTCTCTCCGTATATACAACCATTTGCTTGCTTTGTTGCGGCTTTCCTTTACAAGTGATCCGGGTATCCTGGTTTTATACCGATTTCTCAACATCTGGCGAGACTACCAGTGCTTAGATTTGTCAAGATTGGTCTTCGTCAGTTTTCACTCTCCATCTCAAATTGTCCACATAACCGGGTGTTCAGAGTGTCCCAATTTTGCCTTCCATCAAGGCATTAAATTTTCTCATTTAATAGTTCAGCACATGAAATTGGGTAAACATGTGCACCTCCTTCTTCAACATCTCCACCGACCTCCATCAAGACCTTCAGATGCCTCCTGATCGGGCAATCTCTCTTTCATAATTCACCACTGCCATTTTTGGTCTCGAATCTCAACGATCGAACCGTACCATTGCATCCGGAATGATCAAATTAGTTGGAAATATGTCTTGAATCGTCCAAATCGCACATTAGACGGCTACAATTTGATCAAAACAATTCTGGCCTGATCAACGGCTCAGATTCAATCTCAGATCCGGTTGCACGTAGACTCTGCTGCACAGAATCCTATCCCTTGGCTCGTGGCTCGGCTTGGCTCCAAAACGGCTCGGCTCAACTCGGCTCGGCTCGGCTCGCGGCTGGTGACGTGGCAGGTGGGTCCCCTTGCTGACGTGTCTGCTGACTGGTCGATGACGTGGCTGCTGACATGGCATGCCTACTGTGCATGATGACGTCACCATTACATCAGGCTGATGTCATCATGTGCCATGCTACTGTACATGATGATGTCACAATTACATCATGCTAATGTCATCCCCGGCATGTCTACTATGCATGCGACGTCACTTTTACGTCATGCTGAAGTTATCCTTATCCGAGTCCGTCGCATGGGTCGGGTCAACTGGTATTCGGGTCGGGTCAACTCATCCGGGTTAAGAAGACGCGTGGGGCGCGTCTGCGCGCGTGGGCAGACACCTTGCCGGAGAGTGATGGAGAGTGCGGCCATGTCCGACGTCCGATTTTGACGCCGTTTTCACCAGTGGCTTCGTCTCGTCCTCCTCTACACAGTGGTATGGTCAAAACACAATTTTGACAACTTTCATTTTTGAGCAAAAATCAAACACCACGTCAAACCATCAGCTCTGATACCAATTGTTGGGGAATCCGACCGGTGATGTGCGATAATTGCTCATAGGAGGGGAAGCACACGACACAATATTTAACGTGGTTCGGCAAAAAAAGCCTACATCCACGGGAGAGGTTAATATTATTAGAGATTAGAGAAAGAATACAAAACAAATACATGGAGGAGCCGCTCTTTCTTTGCACTTGCAGAATTTCCGCAATGGCAGCAAGGCTGCGCCATTGCAGCCCCCTCTTTCTCTCTTGATCTCTCTACTGCACTCACCACACTCTCTCATTTTGCTCTCACAAAACATGCCTCTTTTATAGGCATTTCATGGCAACCTTCTTGCTTTGTTGTCAACATTGGTGGCCGCCAAACTCCGGCTCATTCAACAATGGTGGTGCACCTAGCGAGCCCTCTTTGACAATGGTGGCGCTGCAATTGTCAATGGTTGTTGCACATTAATGGCAACCAACCTAACAATCACCCCTTTGCCATTCATGTGGGGCAACTGTCCTCTTGCTTCTTCAAAGACAAAGGCCTGGTGACGTGGCGGTGGGTCCCCTTGGCGACGTGTACGCGACCGGGTCGATGACGTGGCTGCGACATGGCATGCCTCCTGTGCATGATGACGTCACCATTACATCAGGCTGATGTCATCATGTGCCATGCTACTGTACATGATGATGTCACAATTACATCATGCTAATGTCATCCCTGGCATGTCTACTATGCATGCTGACGTCACTTTTACGTCATGCTGAAGTTATCCTTATCCGAGTCCGTCGCATGGGTCGGGTCAACTGGTATTCGGGTCGGGTCAACTCATCCGGGTTAAGAAGACGCGTGGGGCGCGTCTCGCGCGTGGGCGGAACACCTTGCCGGAGAGTGATGGAGAGTGCGGCCATGTCCGACGTCCGATTTTGACGCCGTTTTCACCAGTGGCTTCGTCTCGTCCTCCTCTACACAGTGGTATGGTCAAAACACAATTTTGACAACTTTCATTTTTGAGCAAAAATCAAACACCACGTCAAACCATCAGCTCTGATACCAATTGTTGGGGAATCCGACAGGTGATGTCGATAATTGCTCATAGGAGGGGAAGCACACTGACACAATATTTAACGTGGTTCGGCAAAAAAAGCCTACATCCACGGGAGAGGTTAATATTATTAGAGATTAGAGAAAGAATACAAAACAAATACATGGAGGAGCTGCTTGCCTTGCACTTGCAACTCCGCAATGGCGGCAAGGTCTGCTGCCATTGCAGCCCCCTCTTTCTCTCTTGATCTCTCTCTTGCACTCACCACACTCTCTCATTTTGCTCTCACAAAACATGCCTCTTTTATAGGCATTTCATGGCAACCTTCTTGCTTTGTTGTCAACATTGGTGGTCGCCAAACTCCAGCTCATTCAACAATGGTGGTCGCACCTAGCAGACCCTCTTTGACAATGGTGGGCTGCTGCAATTGTCAATGGTTGTTGCACATTAATGGCAACCAACCTAACAATCACCCCCTTTGCCATTCATGTGGGGCAACTGTCCTCTTGCTTCTTCAGCACAAGCTTGCATCCTGCGGACTCTTCCAAGCTTATCATTCTCGGAGCATCGCGAGGCCGAGTTTACTGGTACTCGCCAAACCTTTCAATCATCGAGTTACCAAAGCACACCTTTTCTCACACAAAAGGATCACTACAACCGAGATGGTCTCCCACATCACATCGAAGAGTGTTAACCCTTGTCTCTGGAACACAACATTCCCCTTCGAGCGTATCAACCATGCTCGGGTCGGAATGATTCATCAAGCCTTACACCAAGGCTTACAACACTTCACACTTGAAGGTTGAATAAGAATTGACAGCATGGTTTTGTTTATCAGGCTTGGATACTGTTCAAACAAGGCCATCTTTGTCAATACCACATTGAAGATTTAAAGTAAGTGGACAAGTTGACAGTGGATGAACTTATGAGTTCTTTGCAAAGAAGGTCAAGGATTGACAGCATGGTTTTGTTTATCAGGCTTGGATACTGTTCAAACAAGGCCATGCTGTCACTACCACATTGAAGATTTAAAGTAAGTGGACAAGTTGACAGTGGATGAACTTATAGTGGCCTTGACACCATGTACATATTACAGTAGCTGGGAAGGCAAAACCTCAGTAATGACATGACCCAACACAGGTTTTCACATGGCTCTTGTACCAGTACAAAATGGAAAACTTTAGCATGTCTATGAAACAGATATACAGCTAAAATCATAGAGGGTGTTACAGCTCGTTAGAATTTGAGTAAAGCTTCTGTTTGTACATCTAATAGTATATGGCTAAGATCGAGCTGAAGTAACTTGGAGGTACAGATTATAGTTTTGTAACAGTGGAAACTGGAAAGGACCACTGCTTATAAGCATCGTTCCTATTCCCGCACATATCTTATATGTTATTCCCTATTCCCTATCACATAAGAATTCCAAATTGGATTTTGTGTTAAAGCGTCACAGCTTCATATATTATATGCGGAAGGCATGCTTAATAATAAGCAGAGAATGTTAGTCGAATCATCCTATATATATCATTCAGATCGATGTTTAAAACCAAACTTATTGAGCATCTTCATCGTCTTTAATCTGTAACGAAAATGGCGGATGGCGAAGTTAAAATTATGTTTATGGTGTCAATTTATCATAGATATTAACAATTAGCATGGGATGTAGCATAATTCTCTTTCAGGGAGAGAAAGGATAGGTCTGGAGGTGTACATCATTGGCATTTTCATCAATTTCTTGCTAAAATCTAAATGAAAATCATATAAAACAAAAGGCACCAACTTCGACAAAGGTAATTTGAGCAATCTTGGAGACTGGCTGAAAGATATTTACGAGCGATCATCATTAAGTGAAACTTGTGCGTTGGATGGATTACGATTATGACTCAGAAAATTGCCACAACAAGAACAGGCACAAAGAAACCAAAAAGTTTAAGGAAATCATGTAATAGCAAACATGAACTCTCAAATATCTCAATCCATTTCCACCCACAAGTGTAGCTGGATGATTCCATGGTTCTATATCTACCTACCTTTCACCCCTCCACTCTTCCGCGTCTCTCCTTTTCTTTTCTTTTGCTTTTATGATAACACATTAAAGGGAATGGCCTAGTCATATGAATTTGACTAGCATAAAGAGCCCATCACTCTCAGCATTAGAGTTGGAGTTTTGGTCCTATATTCTTTCCAGATTGGTGCATATAAAATGGAGCTGGGGATCACAGATTTTAGTTGGCTGATGAAGGAAAAAACAGAATACAGATGAAATATGGATCATGACTTTTCCTTGGAAAGGAACAATTCAAAGTTCTGCAAAGAGAACCAACCAGCTGTTTGATAAGATGAAGATCTTTCAAGTCTTTGTCAACTAGTCCTGGAACGCAAAAAACAATTGGAACATATCTTTCCAAGAAATTCTTTTTTAGTCTAAACTGTGTTATAATCAAGGTGATGATAAGTATTGAAATATTGGTTATCTATATTCCCTACCTCCATTACCTTCCGATTAACTTCATAATGGATTTACAGGCAATAGTGAGTGAAGTGCTGGTTATATGTATTGCCTATCACCTTTTCTAGCACTCCTTTATGCTTGCCCTTGAAAATGCATTTATCGACTTTGTCCTTGAGTTGCTCTCTGTCACATTTTACCAATCCTTTTCACTTTGGAATTTATTTTGGCGATTTATGGCCAAAGTAAACAACGTATCAGATTCCCAGTCTATTGTTTTTCCTTTCAACCATGCAACTCGACAAAATTTGGGCATTTTCTGTCGAGGAGATAGAATTCCAGTCAGAAGACAGTGTCATGTAGCGTAGAGAATGTCATTCATGGTCAGAAACTCAGTTTCAAGTTTTTGCATAATCACCCTAAGAACTACTTTGTACAAAGGAAATGGACAATGCTCATTTGAGTCGTTGACAAAGGATCATGATCACTTGAAAATTCATTAGTTAACTGTCCACCAGCCTTCCCTTATGAGCCTTAGTCCTGGGCTAATTTGAAGGTTCTCAAGTGCCGCCTGGTATTTGCTTGGGGGAGCTAAAGCTCCGAAGTACTTCAGAGAGGAGCAAGAAACATTCCAAGATTGAGGGCTAGAGCTAAATTCCTGAGCTCAATTTCAATAACCCGACTGAAAACAAAGAAGAACGTAAATGACCTAATTATACCAAGTCTATATCACATGCATTATTTTCTAATTAAGCTAGCATGATACAAACACTGTAACAGACCATTGTTATTGGTACAAAATACAAGCAAGCTTAAAAAAACCGAGTGCTTTCTCCATCTTCTCTATAGTTTATTGTCTTCAAATCATCAGTACTTCCTTCAATATTTCTGTAGTCTTCTGTATCAACTGGTCCATCAATTTTATGAACCTCAACAACCACGGGATCTTCTGTTCTGACTCTTATTATGGTTTTTTCCGCTGACTACTGCATCTCTAATCTTTTGGTCAGCCTCCATGGTTGCTTCCAATGCACCGTCCATTGTTTTTCTTTGCTGTGTCCCCCAATCGCGTCTGCTACTTGTGTTGCTTTTCTAACCCGTTCTTTAGCAGTGTCAGCCACAAACTGTATTGCCCCTACTCGGGTCCACGGCTTGTTGCTTGACTTCATGCTGGACTTCTTGACTTTAGGGTGCTCCTTCAGATATATTGAATATTTGGGTAGGATTAATTTTTTTTGGTTGATATTATAAATATCAACGTTTTTATTGTTAATTTTCATGTATTTATATTTAAAATAGATCTATGATATGAGCTATAAGTTACCTCTAATATTAAATTTAATTTTTATATCCTACACCATCATTAAATTCTAATTCCCTCTTCCTCCTCCCCTCCACTCCAACAAAGAAATAAGTCTTTTTTTTTTTAACATTAAAGATTAAAGAGATCCAAGATAAATGCTTAGTTTTTCTGAACAACTATCACCCCTAAATAATACAAATATTACGTATGAATTATTTTTTTGAACACCCTTTCTTGCCTTTGCCTGGTCGGATCATTTGTTGCACCATAAAAAGTTCCTGGTGTCTTATGATCTGTGCCGTTTCCTTCTCTTCTCGTCTCTGCTGCTACATTGCTACCCTGCAAAATATTTTAGCACAGAAAGAGGTAAAATAAAGTGTTGTTGGTCTAGCTTATGAACCGACAACTAGTCCCCCGTCATTGAGATACATGTAATTCAAAACTAGCTAGACAAGGTAGGGAATTTCAGCTAGAGCCATGATTTTCAGTTAATATAGAAAATAAAAAAGATTTATATATCATATTAAGAACGTCTAAAAAACATATAATATTTTTGTTTACATAGGTATTGAAGATCTAAAACTCAAATATGAAATATAAAAACTATTTTACAAGAGAATAAATAACTAATACACCTTTTCCGGCAAACTACCAATAGTTACTTTCTCTTTCACTTTGATATTTTTTTTATTGGAAAAGGGGTGTGAAAACCATAGTTTTAAAATCCGGCCCAACCCAGGACCCGGCCGACCCGGGGCTGGAACCAGGCCGGGTTGAAGAAAAAACAGGGGAAGGAAAAACCCGGTATGACCCGGCGACCTTGTCAAAAACCTGGTTGCAACGCGTTGACTTTTTTTTTTTTTACTAAAACAACGTCGTTTTGATTTTTTTTAAATAACCCAGGCGACCCGGTAACCCGGTCAAAACCCGGAACTCGGGCCTTGGATCCGGCCGGGACTAAAAACTATGGTGAAAACTGATTAATTATATGTATGATGATGTTGCAAAAACTTCAAGTAATTTATAACCAAGAATTATCTGTTAGATAATTGGTTAATTTCTTGATTTTAATAATTTGATCCATTCTCATTCATCATGATAATTGATAGCTAAAACTTGTAAAATGTCTTTTTTTGTGGATTTGAGGACTCATTGATACTCAAATAAATATTTTTTTAGAAAAAATATAACGATATTTTAGAAAAAGATTTTGAAAATAAATACACAATAATGAAGAAAATTGTGAATCTGTGTTCATTGAAAGATTTATAGAGTTTTTATAGTCCTTAAATCTTATCCTTTTGTAGAGAAAAGAAACTGAAGTGTTATTTTACCTTGATGATATTAACAAGAAAAAATATATCTAATACATGCATTAAAAAGGGATAAATATCTTTTATACATCATTAATGAAGGATAAATGATAGGTCATTTTGAAGATTTTTATACATTTAGGGATGTAGAGAAATGAGTACCATTTACCTTAACATTTATGTTAAGGTTCATCAGCAAAAAACAAACAGAGTCTTGTGACGCAATAAAAGGCCTAAAAAAATCATTAGTTTTATATCTATTTGGGATCAACGAGATGTTGAAACTAGGGATATCGGGTCTGATAATTTGCTAGACCTATAAGTATTTGGACTCAACATGTAGTTGAACTCAAGGATGTTGAATCTGATAACTCATTAGATCCACGTGTACTTGAGTTCAACGCATAGTTGAGTTCAGGAATTGTTAGGTCATCACCCTATATTTTTTTTACATGAATTTTAGACAAAAAATAACATGTATAAAAAATGTTGAGCCATTAATATAAACCTTTTATTGCAATATAAAAATCTATGGAAGAGTAAACATAAACAAACAATAAGAACCTAAACAAAGAAAACAAAAAATAAAAATAATCATTTAGTTTCTAATATAATTATTGTATTTATAAAAATAACTTAATCTTATTTATACTCATTGTTCTTTTTCTTATCACAAAACTTGAATTAAGTTGATTATTGTAGTTATTATCATTAATTAATTATTAAAAACAGTTTATTTTCAAGTCTTTTTAATGTTTTATATAATCATTTATCTTTTTATTTAATTTATTTGACTGATTTTGTCCACTTTTCCAAAAAAAATAATATTTTTTCTCTCTAAAATAAAATAAAAACAATCATTTTATTTAATTTCAAGTCTGCTGGACAACACATGATAACTTAGACTTATTAGTTAGGGCCATGCATGAAGGCCCTTTTTCTTAGAGACCCAAATGCATTTAGACTAGGAATATTAGTACTTTTTACGTTAATATTTATAATTATTTTATAAATAATTATGCACTATTATGATGTGCATAATTTTTTAAACAATATAATAATTAATGTTCAATAAGAATACAATATTTATTCTATTTTTATAGTATATTTTTATATAATATTCTTATATTTATTATTCTTATATTTTTTTATAGCAGTTTGTAAAAATAATTGATTAATGATTTTTATTTTTTATGGGAATTTACTTTCACAAGCACATTACTTTTTTTATTATAAAAAACAATGTTTATGATAAAAAAAACAATTTGTTTTTATCCAAAACGTAAAAGAAAAAAAATAAACAAGGAAATGGTGTTCTTGATTTAAAAGATTAGTTTGTTGATCTTCAATTCAAGTCATTAGAATTTCGAAGAATATTTTTTATTGCCATTAGTTTTTGTTCAATAAGTCATGCTACTAATGACTCCTCATTATAAGCCTATTTCCGCTCAGGCCACACTTTTAATGGAAATTAAGTGATTGAGTGCTCATTTAGATTTTTTTCCTTTATAATTGTTTGTATTACGCTGCGAGTACGATTAAATTTTTATTAAATAAAATATATTTCAAGTATTATTAACATGTTGTATAGCAATAATAAATAAATAAATAAATTATATGAAGATTGATTTGATATGGTATAGTCGACTTTATATGTCTAAAAACAATGCAAATGACCGGTAAAAATATAGTTTGACTAAAAAAATCAAGACAATATCTTATTTTTTTAAATATTGAGACGACAATATATTAAATCTACTTGGATTTACTCGGATCAACTCAGATTAACTTGCCAAATATCCAACCCAAGTTTATGAGACCTTGATAACCATGCAAAAAGTAAATAAAAAAAATAATATTAAACTTAATTATTAATAAACTCAATATTAAATAATAAAATTGAAAATAAAGTTCAATTAGAAAAATAAGTCAAGTCAACCTATGTTAATCTGCTAAACCTTAATCATGAGACCAGGATAATCGTATAGAAAGAAAATTAAAACAAATTATGAAACTCAATTCCCAATCAACCTAATGTTGAAGGATAAATTTGAAAAAAAAATCAATTAAAAAAAGACACAAAAACACCATCCGAGTTAACCGACCAAACCCGTGACCCAAGTCATGAGGCTAGGATAACCTCGTAGAAAACAAACTAAAATAAATTATGAAGCCTAAGTCTCAATCAACCTAATATTAAAGGATAAAATTGGGATAAAGATTAAATATAAAAAAACATCGAGGCAACTTGGCTAACCCACGCCTCAGGGTATAAGATTGTGATAACACCATAGAAAAAAAATTAAAAAAAATGAAGCACAATTCTCAATTAATTCACTGTTAAAGGATTAAATTGAAATAAAATCAAATAAAAAACAAAAACAATATCTCAAGTCAACCGAGTTAATTTGTCAGACTCAAATCATGAGATCGAGATAATTCCATAGAAATAAAATAAAAAAATATTATGAAGTAAAATTCGTAATTAACCCAATATTGAAGGATAAAATTAAAAAAGAAATACTCAATTAAAAAAGGACCCAAAAAAATCCTAAGCCAACTCGGTTAACCGGCAAAACTTGCGACCCGAGTCATGAGACCTTGACAACCCTATATAAAGCAAATAAATAAAAATATGAAACTAAATTCTCAATCATCACAATGTTGAACAATAAAATTGAGAAAAAAACTAATTAAAAAAATAATAAGAGTCAACCCGGATAAACTTACTAAACTCGGATCATAAGAGTGAGATGACTTAATAGAAAGTAAATTGAAATAAATTATGAAGTTCAATATCTTTTAAATCTAATATTAAAAAATAAAATTAAAAAACAAAATATTGAGTACTGAATTGTAAAAGACCTTGGCATTTTAATGTTGATTGCTTAGTGAAATACCTAGGGTTTTAATATATGTTAATTAATAATAATTAATTAGTAATGGGACGAGTTATGAAGAACCAGAGCACCCAGTCGTTTAGTCCGGAAGCGAAGTCGCTCAAGACAGATTAGTGCACCTTCTGCGTTGAACAAAAAATTTCAACCTTGATCTGTATAATCGATGTACTCTTCAATCTTCTTTGTAATGTAAGCTTAAAAAGAATAATCTTTATCTCTGTAATGGATAAAGGATGTGTTTGGAAATAATATTCAAACTGTATTCCACCAAAATTTTATTTAAAAAGTTTTTTTCTTATATTTTTAAATCTTTTTTATATCAAAAATAATTTTTAAAAAATAAAAAAATATTATTTTAATATATTTTTAAATAAAAAAATATTTTTAACAATATATACTACCACAATTTCAAAGACTTTCAAAAGCTTTTCCTCGGTTGGTTTATTTTCAAACCAAGTTAGCCAATCAGGAGCTGTATGGAGTTCGACTCCTTTATTTTAGTTAGTGCATGAATTAACAGAATTTTCGACCAACTACACCTTTATTTACTTGAATCTTATTTAATATAAGTGCTTAATGAAGGCAAAAGCGGGGATAGCTCAGTTGGGAGAGCGTCAGACTGAAGATCTGAAGGTCGCGTGTTCGATCCACGCTCACCGCATTTTATATTCCTCTTTTCGTTTTCCTCTTAGGAAATGGAAAAAAAAATCCGTCCTTTCTTTTCTTTTCTAATTATACACATAGACATTAATATTTAGTTATCTGTAAGAAACTAGTGGGGCAGTATTTTTTTAATTTCTTTTTTCTTTTCAATTTTTTTTGAAAATTAAATAATAAAAAAACTCATTTTACTTTCTATTTTGCGTCCAATAAAATCAAATCTATTTTAATTGTTAACATGATAAATGAAATCAATAAACCACCCTCCTCATCATAAAATAGTAGCTGGTATAGAAAACAAATAATTATCGAAATAAAATCTTTTTTAATGAGGAAAGGAAAAATTAAATTAGGAAAACAATTACAAAATTCAAATTTAATGTTATAATAACTTAAGTGACCAGCTAGACCTTAATTGTTAAAAAACAAAATTGGTTATGGAGCTCATCTCTTTAATTTTTTTGTTAGCATGGCTCATCTCATAGGTTCGGTTTGGGAGGTTATTTGGGGAGTAGCCGCCTTGTCCATTTTGGAGTGTCTAGCTCTATCTAGGGAATTAGTTCCAATCTATTTGGAACAGTATGAATTTAATTCAATTCATTAAAACTTTTGAGGGTATTAATTTGAATTTCAAATAAATTTTAATTTATAAAAAAATACAAAAATAATATTCAAAAAACACTCACATGTTAACACAACCTCTACACCTTTATCTTTTCTCCCAAAACCCCTGGTAGCATAATATCCTTTCTTTCTCTACTTGGCATCAATCCTCATCAAAATATCTTTGTTTCTAGTAAGGTATATATGTTATTAATCTTTCCTTTTCTTTTTTTTTTGGTTTTTGCTCGAATCTTTCCTTTCCTTTTTTTTTTTATGTTTTGTTTTACTCAGTGGTTGATTGATGCATGAATGGATATAAATTAAAAATAAGTAGAGATTAGAAAATAGTATTTAAAATTATAGCTAGTATATAGGAACAAAAATGACATAACAACTATCGATTCATGTTTTTTAGGTGGAGTGAAAATAAGTATTACCAACTAAAATTATTTCTTGGATTGCTATCATAGTTTCCTTTATTATCTAGTATGTGGCTTGTAAATTATAATCCTTAACATGTTTAAGAACTACAAGCCCTATTAATATTTTTAATAAAGCATATTGAATTGCAGGTAAAATGAGACAATTTGAAAGAAATACAATATTAGTCATTTTAAATAAATATAAGGGTCTTGTAACAAAATAAATATAATTTATGTAACAAAAATATTTCTAAATTAAGAGCAAAACAGTTAAGATCGTCAATTCAATTCATTTCCACGAGTATTCCAAATAGTATAACTAATTGAATTAAATTTTATAGTTTAGTATTCGATTCAAACACGTTAATTGTAATATATTATCAATTGAATTCAGTTCAACATGTAATTTGGTTCCAAACAATGTATAAAAGAAACAAATCAATTTAGGGTGCTTTTTAAATTTTGAAGAATTTATTTAATAATAATAATAATAATAATAAGTATTTTATCAAGAGATCTAAACCCTAACCCTTATTATACCTGAACTTAGCCGCCACATATAATAGGAAAAAAAAAATCATAACTAGCATTCATCATCTCCTCCCATTCCAAGCACCGATATAAAGCTTCATCCTTATCTCTAGACCATTAAAAATTTAATTTTGGTAAGAACATATTATTCACTTTTAATATAAAGATGAAAAAACCTACAAAAAGGTTAACATCCAAAATATTATTAGGGATAATGATTTATTATTGCAAGAATATATTATTTGCTTTAATATAAGGATTAAAGAACCTACAAGGAGTTAATATCCAAAATATTACGATGAATAATACACGTTAATATTGCTTTAATATATTTTATTATTACTCATTTTAATATAAAGATAAAAAAACTGTATAAGGTTAATATCCAAAATATCATTGGGAATAATACAATTCATTCACTTCTAATATAAAAATAAAATAAAAAACACAAGAAATTGTATTTGAAATATTATTTGGAATGATGCGGTAGCAAAATCCAATTTAACCATGAAAAAAAACATTACTAATAATTGAGGACATTTCACCATTCAAAACCAAGTTCTTGACCTAGAAAACTAGGATTTGTCCATCGTAACAAACCTACCATAGTAGATTGATAGAAATGAAAACATCATCAAACCATAGCAAATAAAAAGAAAAAACAATGCAACTTACCTTAGGTAAGGCATATTAAGGGTGCTAATACCTTTTCTTTACACAACCAGTACCTTGTCTAGAATCTCTAAAAGATCAATTAGGGTTTTTAGTAATTATAACACTAGGTAGTGACTCTCTTATCCAACCAAAGATCATATCAAGGACACTGCAAGGAAAGTGTCACCGCGCCCTCGCACCCCTGCGAGGAGGGCACGACAGATTACATGGAATCACTCCCCCAAACTAAAATTTTGAGAGAAACATAAAAAAATAAAGAAAAGAAAAAATAATTTTAAGTTTTCTTCTCTCTCGTGGTTAGCAGCCTTTCAATGATAAGTGAGGGAGATTTTTATTTTAATTACAACAATATCACTCCTAATTGTCCCTTTTGTTATTTCCTATCAATTATTAAGGCATCAGTACTTTTCGCTGAGATTTTTAAGCTAATTTACTAGGAATTTTCACCACTAATCATAATAATTTATCCTCCTAATTTAATATTTTTATGTTAAAGATTACATTATTTATCACTGGTTTATAGATTCTAGGCTGGGGGTTTACATTACGAATTGGGAGACTAACCCAGGTTTAAGAGATTTGTTTAGGTTTGTTTGATTTTTTATTTTTGATTTTTTATTTTTAAAGTTCATATTTTTTCAGTTTCATCCTTCATCATTTATTTAATTTGAGATTGAGCTCTGTTATTTGTTCTACTTACTTTTTATTGGATTTTTCACTAAATTTTAAATTTAAAAAATCTGATTTGGAGACGCGAGGTTTTTTGTAATTTCAATTTGGTTTTTTTTGTTTATAATCAAGTATAGCAATGGGTAATTTGGTATTTTGATAAATATTAAATATTATTTTAAAAAATAAAAATGATTGATGCGTGCAATATTGCAATACCAACACCATTGAGCAGTACATACGGCGTCATCTAGGTCTCAAATGGTGGCTTCCAAGGTGGCGTTCAAATATAGTCTTGGTGGCGCCTCCATTCCTATATAGTGTATGTCTTAAATGGATAAAGAGTTTGGCATCATTGACCTTTTTTTCCCTTTTTTTTTTCCTCCTCGATATTAGATCCCGCCTTTATTTTTTTAAAGTAACCTTCAATTTATTTATCTTTAAGATTTGGTTCATGTTATTTTGATTATTATTATTTTGATTTAAAATAATTTATAAAATTGAGTTTTATTTTTATCTTCATCATTCTTTATTTTTTTTTATTTGTTAGATTTGCTCCCAATTCTTATTATTAGTATTTATTTTATTTGAGATAATTTTTAATATTGAACTTTTTTTATGATTTCATCCTTTGATTTTTTTTCCCTATTAAATTTGATCATCATTCTTTTGATTGCTATTTTTTTACTTTGGAAAATTTTTTAAATTTTTATTTTTTTTCGAGTTTTATCCTTCAATATTAATTTAGTTGGGAATTGAGGTTAGGTATAAGATTTCACAGGTTACGAGTTTGGAGATTAACCCAAGTTTAGGAGATTCGTCCGGGTTTACTTTTTGTTTTTTTAAGCTCATGTTTTTCAGTTTCATCATTTAATATTTATTTAATTAAAGATTGGGCTCCATTATTTTTTTGTTATATGCTCTCTCTTGGATTTTTCATGGATTCTTAAAATGGTCCGGGTTATATATCTCGCCTTTTAACATTGGGTTGTTCGATAATCAAGCTTCATAGTTTTATTCAGGTTTTTTTCAACGGGTTACCCTGGTGTCACGATCAAGTCGTATATTTTGTGTGCTAACCTGGTTGGACTCGGGTCAGGTTCTTTAACCTATTTTTCATTGTTGATTTTTTTTTGTTTATTTATTGTCATTGTATTTTTTTTATTTGTGTTATTAAATTAGCTGAGCTTATTAAACCCAATCAAGTCAATGACCAGAATCTCAATTTTTTAAAAAAAAATGCTTGCATCGCCTTTGTTTTTTTTTTACATTGAAAAAAAATTAGGTCGAACCGTGGTATAACATAAGCTACCTATTTAGTAAAGAACTAGTGATATTGATGGAATGATGGAGAATGTCTAATGAAACTAAAGCAAAGCAATGTGTCAAGCAATGATACATAATTTAGACATAGAATGCCACACGTACATTAAAAACACTAATTACATCTCAATAACCAGCAGAAAATTTAAAAAAAGGAACTACAATAAAAATATAGATACAAAAGAGGAAGATTGAAGAGCCTCTATACAAATGCAGGGAGACATAGTAAAGCAAAAGGAGTTTACTGTTAATGTCGAATAACTTGTAGCTTAAAGCAAAGCAAAGTCTCAAAATTAACATAATGTTTTATGATTTAGATTGTTTTCATCGATATAAATTATGATACTTACCATAATAAGGATAATTATAACAGATAAATATTCCAACCAAACAAAGACAACGAAACGAGCAGAGAAAAAACTTTATCAAAAGCAACCAAATAAATGCCAGCAAAAAAACCTTGAAAGGATCAAATCCTTCAAATACAGGGATGAAAGTAGCAAAACCACTCATGCTAGCTGATTATTATTAAAAAATCATCTCAATCCAATAGCTTAAACTGTTAGGTGAGGGAGTTTGAAACTTGCACAGACTCACATTATCTTATGCTTAATTTTTATCAAATAAATAAAGATTGTGAGATTCGAACTCGTGACCGTTTGGTTATCAAGGCTCTGATATCATGTCAAATAATCAATTCAACATAATAATTTAAACTGTTAGATAAAATCTCATAAAATAATTTATATTATTCTCCTATAATTTTAAAAGAAAGATCAAAGAGGAAAAGACCCAGATGGTTGGTTCCTCTTCGAGAAGGTTGTGGAAAGGAGAGCAAAGATGTGTAGTCTGAGTCATAGACAAAACGAGGATGAACCATGCCTGCTGTAATAGAAAGGTTTAATATTCGCTGGATATGAATTTAAGGTTTGAGGTACATTACAACAGACCCCAGAAGAAACTTGACAAAATGTCGGTTAAGATTCTTAGTTATCACGGGCTCTTGCTGGAGCACAATACCAGTGCCCAAATCGGAGTGTTTGAGATTTGAGAATGATGGATCCATGATCAGTTGTCTTATCAACCATGACTTTTTCACGCGAAAAGTTGCGCAGCAGAAACCGAAATTCATTTTTCTATCCAATTGAAATGGATTTTAACCCTAAACCTAAGAGGGTTTTTGTCTAACCCTAAACCTAAATCAGCATTCCCTAAGAGGCTAAGACAAAAGTAGCCTCCCCCTTCCCTCCACTCTCTATGTCTCTCGTCCTTCTCAGATTTGCCTCCTCCCCATCCATGCTCCACAATCCTCCCAATCAAAGGCATGCCCGTCTTTACTTTTGCTTTTAATTTTTTTATTATCTTTCTTTCTGTTTCCTACGGGACCTCAAAATATATGGATTCAGGCGGGGTATCTTTCTAAAATAAAAAGATTCACTGGAATGACAGGACAACCACTCCTCTATGTTTACTACGAGCTATACCAGGAGTCAATTAAATTGCAGTAATGAAAACTACAGGAGCTTGTCATTCATGCACTGTTTAGCTTAGTTAACTTACTTAGATCTTCTTTGAGATGAAATGCGGAAAAGTCCTTGATGTTGTTCTTGTGAGTACAACCACTAGGAAATTGAGTTTTTTTCAATGTTGTAAAATAATTTTATCTTCTTATATCAATTATATAAAATTGTATCTCATACAATTTTATATAGTTATATCAATTATATTTTATCTCAAGACAACAATTTTTTACGTAGATCAAGCATATAATCGAAATAACGAATATATATATATATTTAAGAACAGAAAAAGAAGAGGGAGAAGGAAGGAAAGATATATGAAATGTGAAAAACCAAGGCTGGGTCTTTTTCTCATCAAAATACGTTTTTTTTTTTGCCCACCCTTTTGTGCAAGATGACAAATAGAAATGAAGATGCATGCTAGCTAGCTAGGAAGGTTCAATTTGAAAATTGAAACATGCTACCGCAATTTGCATGGAGAGAGATTTGCGGAGCTTCAAAGCTCGAGGAAGAAGGTGACAGAAAAGGATGTTTACCAAACACCACTCAATCTCAAGTCTCAATCTACAAACATTTGTTACTGCTGCTTTGAAAGGATCTTACATGTGAAATATACAAGGATTCAACAATATTGTTCTACCAACACCGCCTGATGATTCTTGTGATTTCAAGCTTGTCACTACTCTGCACGATACCTAATAACTTTTAGTCTGTCTGATCTCTTTCTCCCTCTCTTTTCATTGTATCAGTCTTGACCTCCCGTATGACATAAGGAATCTCATACTGTTTGTTCACAATTAAAAGCCATTTTCTGGAGTCCAAAATATAATTATTGCCAATTTAAGAAAGCAAAGATTTCAGGGATAAACTAAATTTTGAAGATTGATTAGTGTATTTGACATCACCAATATATGATGCTTTCCAATTTGGGGGATTTCTTCAGCAATCTATTCTAACAAAGTCAAAAAACAAAAGGTAGGTAACCTTGTCAAGTTATTGTCTCTCAACCTCTCCTGTCAACTTATCGATATCTACTTGACACCCAAGCAAGAAAAACACATAAAAAGCATCTTTATGATTGCATTTTTAAATAAAATAAAATAAAATACAATAAAATTAGGCTCTACATCAATCGAGCAAAATTCTAGTTATGGGAAGGGACAGATAAGCCAATCCTTTCTTTCACAAAAGAAATTGCTACAAAGAGTGACCATTTAGCTTGCCTCTTGAAGCTTCTCTATTCGAGAAACTTGGAGGCTACCAAGCCCGAGGGGGTTAACCAAGATCTCTGTTTCTCTTTGCATAAATGCATGTTCTGACTACGTACGTACCAGCAAAAAAGTCCCTGCTCATGCAGATTTCCAGTGTTTGCCTTCTTTTGAATGGCATGGTGGATGCAAGACATTACAATAATGCATAAACCATGAACAGTTCAAATATGAGAAATTCAGAAAAGGAGTTGGCACTTGTTAGCTGATAGTGGTTGCTCAATATGAGAACAGACAAGGCAAAACAATAGCTAGTAGATGGGCAGTCTCCATTGTCTGCAGAATATTTTCCCATCTTTCCATTTCATCCTTCAATTACTATAATTGGGTTTTACAAGCACAAGGGTCAAGACCTTGTATATCCAGTACAAATGAAAATCAATTATTCAAATTCTAAAAGAAACCAAATAAATTCATTTACATCGATATGTATAGATCAATGTCAAGGCTTTGATCTTCGCATGGTAGTATAATGCTCCTACTTCAAGTGGAACAAGAAGATAACTACAAAAATCAAGGCATTTTATAGTATGCATATTCCTATCTGAATAATTGCCAAAAGAGCCTATGTATTTTGTATACAGAGCTCATCTTTCAGAAGTACTAAGGACTGTTTTTATGAAACTACCGTAACAAAGTACGGATTATAGCTCATTGTTGAGCACCTTAGAATCCAATACAAGCCACGAAACAACTTCTTCGATAAGGGGTCTCTGCCTTGGATCCGGGTCTAAGCACCTACATGCAATTTCAAGCATTTCGAACAGCTGTTTCTGATGATCTTTGTCCCAAATTGCAGAGTCTATAATCTCTGCCTCCCTTTTCTCGGACTTCATCTGAAACACCCAAGAAACCAAATTCCTGCAGTTTTTTCCTTTGCAAACTTCCACAGGCCTTCTGCCAGTGAGAAGCTCAAGAAGAACAACACCAAAACTGTAAACATCACCCCTGCATGTTGCCATCAATGTTTGGCTATATTCAGGAGGTATATAACCTAATGTGCCAACCAAATCTGTCGTTACATGAGTGTCGTAAGGTCGAAGTAGCCTTGAAAGACCAAAATCAGCCAAATGAGCTTCAAAATTTTCATCTAGAAGTATGTTGCTTGATTTCACATCTCGGTGAACTATATGTGGTTCGCAAACTTTGTGCAGATATGCTAACCCACAAGCTGCTCCTTGAGCTATCTTGAGTCTCACCTCCCATTTAAGTACTGAGGTCCCATCAACAGATTCATGCAGCCAATAATCCAAGCTTCCATTTTCCATGTATGAGTAAATCAATAACCTGTAATTACCATGCCTGCAATAACCTTGAAGAGAAACAAGGTTTTTGTGTTGAGCCCTCGACAGAGCTTCCACTTCAGCTTGAAATTCACGTTCCATCTGGCCACAATCTCCAGAAAGCCTCTTGATTGCAGCTTTTGTATCGTTGGGAAAGTTGGCTTTGTAAACTAGGCCGAATCCACCACAACCAATGATGTTTGCTTGGTTGAAGTTATTTGTTGATTTCAACAAATCTGCAACTGTGAGGTCTTTGCAATCTGAATTCTGAAAAAGCACCAACTTGGAGGACCTGAGAGCTTCAGATAACCTGTGTGGCAGACTGACTTCCTCCTCCAAATCACCAATGGGATCCCCCACGTTCCTCCTTGACATCTTATGCAAAACAATAGCAAGGACCAGCGCAAGCCCAACTCCTATAGTGATTGTTATGCTGAGAATGTTGCTTCGACCGAACCTCCTCTCTGAACCAGATGGAATACCCGGCTTCAAGGTATTATTAATGGCATTACAAGGAGAAATTATTACCCCATATAGTCCTGGATTACCCTCAAAGCTTGAGCAAGGAAAGCTATAGAACTGCCCTCCAGTGGGAATTTGTCCCCTCAAGTGATTATTAGCCACACTAAACTTTGACAAGAATGTCAGCTTCTCGAGTGATGGGGGGATTGACCCGTGCAGATTGTTGGATGAAAAATCTAAAATTTCCAAGTTTCCCATTTGCGAAAAGGAGTTGGGTATAGTGCCAGTTATGTTGTTCCTGCTCAAATCTAAGACATGGAGGTCTTTCAACCTTCCAACTTCAGGTGGAATTGTCCCATTTATTCTATTGTTGCTCAACAATATTGAAGGTGGGAAGCTTGACGCCTGCTTGTATGGCAAACCACTAGCACTCTGGTTTCGCTTTACATATAGAGGAATGCCAGCAGAAGCAGTAAGATGGGGAGAACTGCTGTTTGCAGAGATGAGGCTCTTTAGGTCAGTCAAACTTTTCGGGATCTCTCCAGTGAGGGAGTTATTTGAGAAGTCCAGGTAAAACAAATTCTCCATCTGGCCAATCCATGAAGGAATATTTCCATCCAAATGATTCCACGACAAATCAAGAACTTCTAATTTCCTGCAACTCAACAGCCAAACGGGGATATGGCCTTTGAGAGCACAATTTCCAAATGCCAAGACCATTAAATTCTGAAAACCACTTACATTCATGGGAATTTCCTCACCAACGAAGTTCTTTGTGAGGATAAGAGTAGAGAGATTTTGGCAATGCTGTAGCACGGTTAGTGCCCCAGATAAGTCCACAAAACTATTGTTCGACAATGAGAGAAACAAAAGGGATGAGAGCTTAGCAAAACTCACAGGGATTTTGCCCGTTAATTCATTCTTAGCCAGGCTCAAAATTTCCAATTCACGGCAATCAGATAAAGAATTTGGAAGCGGCCCAGAAAAGTGATTAGCGGCAAGATCAAGCGTACAAAGACTAGGCATTCCAGTGAAATTAAGATCGACCGGACCAGTTAAAGAATTGTTTCTAAGGTCAAGAATGTGAAGTTTTGAGCAGAATGACAGTGTTGAAGGCAATGGTCCAGACAACATATTTGAATGTGCAACAAAATGTTCTAGATGTGTAAGGTTGCCAAATGCATTTGGAATATGGCCTGAAAACCGGTTTCCATAAATAACCAGGGTTTTAAGGCTAGAGAGCTCACTCACTTCCTTGCTCAACTGGCCAGAGAAATTGTTGTTGGAGATTGAGAAGTGCTCCAAAGCTAACGTTGAGTATATAAAGTCCGGGAGAGAACCTGAAAGTGAGTTGGAGTCCAAATGCAATTGCTGGAGGGATTTGCTGCAATTGTACAAGCCTGCAAGATTGCCCACAAGATGGTTCATCGATAAATCAAGAATCTGAATCCCCTTAGAGGAGCTGCAAATTTGAGAAGTGACTGGACCAGTGAATGAATTGTTGCTTATGTTGAATACAACAAGATTTGGATATCCTCCAAGCTCAAACAAGTCTTCCTTGAACAGATTGCTAGAAATATTCAGTGACTGAATGGATATTAAACCAGAAAGCACCCCTAAAACTTGCCCTGATAGCAAGTTGTGGCTCAAATCAAGAACCTCCATCTGCTTCAAGCTTGAGAACTCCAAAGGCAATCCACCTTGAAGATGATTGCAAGAGAGATCAAGTGATTTCAGCTGGTCTAAATGGCCGATAGAGCGTGGAATTAACCCTTGAAGACCCTTTCTGGAAAGAATCAGCATGGTCACTCTCCTGTGAATTGAGCCATTGATATTGCTCCCACATACAACCCCATCCCATTGACAGCAGTCAGCCTTGTTGGACCATGATGTTATGATGGACCCATTTGTGAGGTTTCCAGCAAATTCCTTCAGGGCCAGAGAATCATTTGGATCACAAGATTGAGCTATAGTTTTGAGACCCCAAGATGAACAAAGAAAGCAAGCGAAGAACGCACATCTGAGGAAAATCATTGGAGCAGACTCCACCACCACCATTACTAAAATCAAATCTTAGCCCCAGCTCAAATCAAGGCAAAGACTCCCACGTTGAAGCTGATGATTTTCTTGGCATAAACTGCTTTTAAAGAGAAGAAGCCCAAATAAAGGAACTTACATATCAAATCCCAAAAGGCCTCCAGAAAGAAAGTAGATTGCAATTTCCAAATTGCAAATGAAGCAACAAGAGGTAAAATCAAGAGAAATAACCACTCCCCACTTGAAATCAAATCCCTAGAACTTTAAGAAACCAAGACCCTAGTTGATTAAGAGTTGCCTATTAGAGAAAAGAAAAGGATCACCCAATTTGAAAAAACTCCCAATGCAATACACCTTGGCTTAATCAAGTTACAACTTGAAAGTGAAGCAATAATACAGGCCATTAAACAAGAAAAAATATATATTTATATATATATAGATAGTGAGGCCAATCAAACAAACTGAGATCTCTGACCCCACTTGAAACCAAAACCCTTGACAAAAAATAAATCAACTAATCCCCAAAACCCTGCACTGTTGAACAACCAATACCCCTTAGTGGGATTGTGAGAGCAAGAAAGTCATTCAAATGAAGCAACTTCAAACACACATCCCAATGCACTATAAACCAACATAAAGCAACATTTAGCAAATTAAGCAACAATTAACAGTTAAATGAGATCCCAAAATCAAAGCTTTGAAGAAGTTTTAGTAAGGTCGTAAGAAAGAAAGAAAGAAACTTTACCAGTCCAAACCTAAGATAAGAAACCACCCCAAAGGTTTGAGCAAGGCATTAAACAGCACTTGCAAGTACAGTAAAGCACTCTTGGAACCCAGTTGCCCACAGTGGTCAACTTTTCCACAAATGCCTTCAGACCGATTTCAAAATTTGACACGTTGTCTCTCTTTAAAGCTAAAGTGGAATTAGGTAACGTAATTTTTAATATTTTTTTAAAAAATATTTTTAATATCAGTATATTATTAAAATATTTAAAAATATTAAGTTAAAAAAAATCACATTTAAAGAAAAAAAACGGTTATTGGACTGCGGAGACAAACTATAAGAGAAAGCAACAAGTGGCAGAACCCAGAGAAAGAAAAAGATATCAAAAGTACAAAAAAAAAAGAGAAAAAAAACAGAAGCGAATCTATTATTTATTAGAAAAAATAAAAATAAAAATACACACACATACATATTTGTGAGAAATAGTAGTGTGTATGTGACTTGGAATGAAGACAGAAGAGCTGACCTTCGGAACATGAATGATTTTTATTTTATGACTTTGCTTTTGTTTTGTTTTACTTGCCAGTTTTGTCATACCCAATATTTGTCTCATGCTGAGAAAAATAAATGAAATAATTTTGGTTGGCAAGTTTGATACTTTGATTTGATGAGGTTGGCTTGGCTGTTGGCTGCTTCAATGAAATATGCGTTTGGAACCGAACACCACCATGTCTCAATCATATTGGAAAATTTTTCAATTTGTTGAGTGTTAGGTAATTAAGTTAAAATCGTGTTTTATTTTTTTTAAGAAATTTCTTTTTAAATTTTGAATTGTTTTGATGTGCTGATGTTAAAAATAATTTTTTAAAATAAAAAATAAATTTTTTTTGATGAATTTCCAAACAAAAACATTTTAAAAAATAATTATTACTATATCTTCAAACACTCATTTAAAATTCTACTTCGAAAAAGATTTTTTTTAATAAACCAATTTTTCCACTTTATACATTTCCTTTTAATTTTTGTAATGAGTGAGTTTTCAAGGAAAGAACTAATGTAACATCCTCGGATAGTTTTGCCATTCAATATATATTTCACTTGCAATTATGATAAGGAGTTTTATTTATTTATTTTACACTTAACAATATAACATTTCAATTCTGATCCAACCATCCTAGATAATGTAATGCTAATACTTATTTTATAAAACAAATCCATCAAAGTTCCCCAGCATTGCAATATACCAAGTTATTGTCACTTCCATCCACCATTTTAAATTATCCAATCTCAATTTTGATTTAACCATCTAGGATCATGTCGCATATAACTTCAACCAAAATTTTCAAACATGAGTTTAAAATACAATGAAATATTGGAATCTAACATTACACACATATTACATATAAAATATTTACTCTACGTAATATGTTATCATATACTACATCCGAGTTCCTAATTAAATGCCATTAAAGATTAAATACAATCCCTAAAATGATAATATTAGCACTACTCGTCTCAAAATACTATAATATTATATTTTAGTCATTCATTTACAAGAACTATAATGTATGCTATACTAATAACTACAACTTTGGTCGGGATTGAGATTGTGAAGGATCTAAAATTAAATATTTAATACATCAAATTAATTTTCAATATTCTAATAAAGGAAGTTAATTACTATAATTTATACTATTCCTTTCCAATGTATTCAAAGTGTCAGCACAATTAATTTAACTATAAATTATCAATAAATAATTTGGCAATCCAATTGATGTCATTACATTGGTAACCCTTCTTAGTTATCCATAATTTTCGTCAATCCATATGATTACCAATAATCCAATAACCCTTCACAATTACAAATAAATCTAACAATTCATCTGATTTTTATTTATCTGGTAACCCCTCATGGTTACCACTAAATCTAGCAATTCCTATGATTGCTAATAATCTAGTAACCTCTCATGGTTACTCATAAATCTAGTAATCAATCTAATTTTCAATAATCTGATAACCCCTCACAGCTACACATAAATCCATTAATATTTCTATCCTCTCGATTTCTTTTTTTTTTATAAGACACATACATCCAATGACCGAATAAATTAAAAATACAATTATAAACATAAAGTCTAAAATTCAAATGAGGTGAAAACACATACCTATTGTATATGATGCCGCAACTCTACCTATATTTGGTCTTCCTCTCACATTCCCCCCTGACAAGAGAATTTCATTCATGTTATTAGTCATCAATTCGTTTCACCATGAATTTAAGGCACATAAATATCTAATATTTTGTCCATGTCTATTTTTCCATCAATGTCAAGAATTCGACAATGTTAATTTTTCATCATTGATCACTAACTAGCATTTTATCAAATATATGGTAAGCATTTATTTCACCTATCAATTTCATAATAATTTTACATATCCATGCTCCCAAACACATAAACACAAGTTTCTCCATAATCATTTTCATATTCTAATTTCCATTTAAACCAAATATACGAGCTCTTATTTAATGTTATTTATCATCGTCATCACTACAACATTAACATTGGTATCCCTCAACCATATTTATTTCCAACACACAACAATATACAATTTCCATTATATGTAAAGTTTCTCAAAATTTCATAATAAATCCTCATACTAGTTCTATGCATGTCCATTCAAGTCAAAACACATAATTCAACATGTTTTTACATTAACTACACATATAAGATCACTTCAATTTACCAAGATTTTCACTTTAATTTCTATGAAATGTCTTATGTTCTCTACTCATTTCTTAATCTATTACAACAATTTCCAATTAATTTAAGGTTTCCTCAATTTACTCTAGAACCCTAATTCCCACAACTTGGAAATTCAAACATAAATCAAATAATTATCACAAAAACTTGCTTAAATAGGTTTAGAACACCTTACCCAATAAGAATTTAGGCTTGAAATCCTTCTAGACCAAGAAGTCACCAATTCTTCCTTCTTTTTCCTTTCTTGTCATCCTATCTCTCTATCTCTTCCCCTTACCCTCACTTGATTTTCTTCTAAATTTTTTGTGTTTAAGTGTTTAATTCCACACTTTGTAAGAATTTCCTTTCAAATTTCTAGTGTTTTCTATGATTTTCTAAGCTCTCTCTCTCTAATTTCTTCTTCTTCCCCTTTTCTTCTTGTGTAATGGTTGGCCATAGGCCTTTTTATAGGCAACAATTCCAAAAATTCCTATTATATCCTTTTTTTTGACCTTTCAACTTTCCGAGTAAATTTTTCCTTAGTGTCAATGTATGTTTATATCAAAACAAAGATGAGCAAATTTGAATTTCATGAAATTATGTTCCACTACATTTCTTTCTAGTTTTCCTTCATTCATCAGGTTTTTATTTGCATTTTATTCACATTTCTTTCTAGTTTTCCTTCATTCATCAGGTTTTTATTTGCATTTTATTCCTTTTTATTTTTCAGGTATTTTTTGTATCTGATTTTTTAAAATTCCTAAATATCCTTTTTACGTCCAGTTTTCAATTCTAACATCCTCTTAGTACAAAAACTCTCTTTACCCATCTAATATAATATTTATTTTACCAAAGCTATGGTTTTTGTTCTGAGATTTATATTCTGTATATATCTCATCCTAACAGTCAATTTTAGCACAAGGCCTTCCTGAAATTTGATCTTTTTAGTTTTAACCCGGGGTAGAAAAGCATATCAAGAGAACCCACTCACTAAATTTCACGGGGCCATTTATTTATTCTAAATATATATTTTGCTTCATTTACATCATCTATGTTATTTTATTCGTAGGTTTTTCTTTCCTAATAAATTATTTTCATTTGGATTTTATTTGCATTCTAGACTTTTTTTTATAAAAAACCTCTTTCACACTAATTTTAGTTTAATTTCTCTCATCAATAATCGTTCCCACATGGTAATTATTCATTCTTGTCATTTAACATATTATTTCTTTAATTTTATAAGTTTCTTCACTCGGGATTTTACATTCTTCCCCTTTATAAATTTCATCCTCAAAATTTAAATTCATACCTCTGTGAGCAAACAATTTTGGATATTTTCTCTTCATTTTAGATTCCTTTTCTCAAGTTTCTTCTTCAATATGGGAGTTTCTCCATAATATTTTCACTAAAAGGACCTTTTATTTTGCAATTCCTTCTCGTTTCTGTCTAAAATACTTATTGGCTTTACCTCTAGCGTTAAGTCTTTCTTGATTTCTATTGGCACTTGTGGCAAAAATTATGTAGGATCCACTTTAGCTTTTCAAAGTAGCGAGACATGAAATACATTATGAATCCTTGCCATTTGTGGAGGAAACATCAAACGATAAGCAACACGCCTGATTCTTTAACTAACTTCAAAGGGCCCAATACATCTAGGTGTTAACTTGCCCTTCATTCCAAATCGGATAATTCTTTTCCAAGGTGCAACCTTTAAAAAAACCTTGTATCTCACCACGAGTTTCAATGGTCTTCTATGATTATCAACATAACCTTTTTGTTTGTTTTGTGCTTCTTTCATCCTTTCCCATATTAGATTCACTTTATCAGTAGTTATTTATATTAACTCTAGCCCCAACAACTTCCTTTCATAAACTTTATCCAAACATATAAGAGTGCAACACTTTCTCTCATACAAAGCTTCATAATGTGTCATGCCAATGGTGGCCTAATAACTATTATTATAAGCAAATTCCATTAGTGGTAACTGATCTTCCCATTGCCCCTCAAACTCTAGTATACAAGATCTCAATAAATCCTTCAATGTCTGAATTGTCCTTTCAGACTGACCATCCGTTTGCGGATGAAAAGAAATGCTTTAAATTTTATGTTTAAAGCATGTTGTATACTTAACCACAATCTTGAAGTGAACCATAACTCTCTATCAGGAACTATAGATATTGGAATTCCATAAAGTCTAACCACCTCATTCACATGTAATGTGACCAATTTATCCATATAATCAATTATTTTTATCAGCAGAAATATAGCAGATTTGGTTAATCTATCTATAATCACCTAGATTGTATTATTATTACTTTTGCTTCTTGGTAACTCGAATACAAAATCCATAGTAATAAGTTCCCATTTCCATTCTGGAATCAGAAGAGGTTGTAATGGCCCTGCAGGTCGCTGATGTTCCGTCTTTGCTTGTTGGCGTATTGCATATTTTGTCACATATTCCACTATTTCTCTCTTCATCCTAGGCCATCAATAGTATTCCTTCAAATTTCTATACATCTTGGTGTTTCAGGATGAACGATAATTCTTGATTCATGTGCCCTATTAAGGACTTCATCTTTTAAAGCCTTATCACCTAATAGACAAATTCTTTTTCTCATCATCAACATCCTATTGTCCAATATGCTAAAAGAGGAATTCAACTTTGTCTTCATTTTCTTCCTTATCTTTTCCATTTTAACATCCATTTTCTAGGCTTCTAGAATTCAGCCCTTCAAAACTGGTTGTACCATTAACTTTGCCAACACTGATCCATTTGTTCCCAAGCCAAAATCTTTCTTTAAACTAGCTAGCTTTAATAGTCTCTCTGACCTCCTACTAGTAGTTACCCGATAACTACCTTATTTTTATGACTTAATACATCTACCACCACATTAGCTTTTCTTGAATGATAATCGATGATGCAATAATTTCCAACTAATTTAAGGTTTTTTCAATTTGCTCTAGAACCCTAATTCACACAACTTGGAAATTTAAACATAAATCAAATAATTATCACAAAAACTTGTTTAAATAGGTTTAGAGCACCTTACCCAATAAGAATTTAGGCTTGAAATCCTTCTAGACTAAGAAGTCACCAATTCTTTCTTTTTTTTCCTTTCTTGTCGTCCTATCTCTCTATCTCTCCCCCTTCCCCTCACTTGATTTTCTTCCAAATTTTTTGTGTTTAAGTGTTTAATTCCACACTTTGTAAGATTTTCCTTTCAAATTTCTAGTGTTTTCTATGATTTTCTAAGCTTCCTCTCTCTAATTTCTTCTTCTTCCCCTCTTTTTCTTGTGTAATGGCCGGCCATAAGGTCTTTTTATAGGGAACAATTCTAAAAATTCCTATTATGTCCCTCTTTTTGATCTTTCGACTTTCCGGATAAATTTTCCCCCCGCGTCAATGTATGTTTACATCAAAACAAAGCTGAGTGAATTTGAATTTCATGAAATTATGTTCCATTGTATTTCTTTCTAATTTTCCTTCCTTCATCAGGTTTTTATTCCCATTCAGTCGTTTTATTTTTCAGGTATTTTTTGTATCTGATTTTTTAAAATTCCTACATAACCTTTTTAAATCCAATTTCAATTCTAACAGCATCCTCATAGTGCAAATACTCTTTATACCCATTTAATATAATATTTATTTCCCATTGTTGTGAATTTTTGTTCAGAGATTTATATTCTATTTATATCTCAACCCAACAGTTGATTTTTTTGCAAGACCTTCCCAAACTTTAATCACCTTTTAGTTGTAACCTTGGGTAGAAAAGCATATCATGAGAAATCACTGTAAAATTTTAGCCTTCATCGATGCTCTGTTTGAGAGTTATGTTCAATATTGTAAAACTAATCGATATATGATTTCATGTTAAAAATCTGAATTTCTTGTTCCATACTTGTATAAATCATATCAACCCACTCACTAATTTTTTTGGGGCGATTTCTTTATTCTAAATATATATTTTGCTTCATTTTACATCATCTATGTTATTTTATTCCCATAATTTGTTTTCTAATAAATTATTTTTATTTGGATTTTATTCGCATTATGGACTTTTTAAAAAATAAACATCCCTTTTCACACTAATTTTAGTTTAATTTCTCCCATCAATAATCTTTTCCATTGTGTAATTATTCATTCTCGTTATTTAACATATTTTCCCCTTAATTTTATAAGTTTATGTTAAACGCACATTATAAAATATTAACTTCAATTAAATAATATAATCTATCATATGAGTATATTTGGCATTGTATATAAACACCAATTGAAAGGATATTATGATCACTAAGAAATCATTTAAATGAGAATTGGAGGTTACTTGATTGTCTATTACTCCATTGCATGTGCTTGAGTAAAAGTTTTTTTTTATTCTCTACTAATATAAGATTTTAGTTATACAAACATATCTTAATGCATCAAAATATTGGTCAGGCCCTAAATTTACTCTTTAAAGGTCACCAGTTCGAATTCCACAAACTTTAGGGTCATTAGAGGTTTACATGGTCATTAGCTTCAGAGCCCATGAGATTAATCGAGGTGTGCGCAAGCTGGTCCGAACACCTATGTTAATAAAAAAAATATTATTTGACACTTAACTCGAAGTACAAAATATATGATGTTTCAAGTAGTAAATAGTTTTATGTAATTATTTTACTTTTTACTATATAAATGTATGATAAAATCATTTATTAAATTTTATTTATAGGAGATGACAATGAGTATTCATGGGTCAAGTTTCTCTCTATATTCATACTCTAGCTATTATTTATCGAGTAAAATATTTAAATATACATACCATATCCATTAGGTTCGGATATACATATAACTATTCATTGCCCTACTATTATTGATTATTGAATAAAAAATAAAATGATATGTGTGTGTATTATGCCATTATTGATAGATGTATACATTATATTGAATTAAAAAATAAAAATATTCTACACATATATCTATATAATACAAATATATATTGCTATTTATTTGTATTAAGGTTTCTTTTAGTAAGTTTTCTATTTGCATACTTATGAAAAATTAAATTAGTGCTTGCAGGTGTTCCTCTAATTTTGATTTTGTGTTTAAAATGGCTTTTTATTGTTTTTTGTATTAATATCTTTCTATTATGTTATGTTTTTGTCTCACTCATTTTTTTACGTCAGTTAAAGTAAATAATACCTTTGGATTTACGTCATTTTTTCTTGATAATTTTCTTTGTCCCGTGATCATATATATTTTTTTCTCCAATTGTAATTGTTTTGGACGCATGATATAATCAGTGGCGGAGCCATAGTTTTTTAAATGAGGGAGCAAATTATTAATAAATATTATATTATATAGCTTTAATTGACTCTTCATCCTCAAAAGATTTACACTTAAAATATTTATCTAGTGACATGTTAATTTAATATAAACCTGCTGGATTTTAAATCATTATTAGTGTCTACATAACAATTAACACAACTACACAATAATTCACTGTTAAATAAAAATCAATTGAGTTACACAATAATTCTAAATCTTTCATATGAAATTAATAGCAAAATACACGTCAATTCATCAAAATCAAAACCTATTTCAATTCATATCTACATGCATATAATAAATATGTTGATTAAATTATACTTAATCATTTATAGACATTTAATTAAGGAACAATGACTAGTGTATGTGTAAGAGGAACAATGCTTGAAAAACATGCTTTTTACTTGATATTTTACTTACAAATAAATCATGTGAAAATATTAAATTTCAATAAACTACTCTGTCAATGTAAAAGATGTCAAGAATAGTGGTTTTGCATAAATATTAATTTATTTTTTATAATAAAAAAAGAAACACTTAATTGATTAAATTAGCATATTTAAACATTTATTTTGAACACATTTGAACATATTCATATCAAAACCCCTAAATTATCATAAATTCTAATATTTTTAATAATTAATTATAAAAAAATAAAACTAAAATTAGACAGTGAAACAAATAAAAAAGATGAAGAAAATTTAATTATTTAATGTATAAAACAAAAGATAAAAAAGATTAATTGATAAAAAATTTGCATATAGGATTGGCGAGGCAGGGAACGGCAGCTATAAAAAACCCTCTTTATTAGACAATGGAAGATAAAGAAAAAAAATAGGGGGAAAGGGGAAAATTTTGGGCAGCTGTGTGTGTGTATTATATTATATTATATTAACATATGTCAAGTCAGTTAACAATAATAAACAATAAAAACCTTCCTTCATGTAGCAATATTCATTAAACTAATATATTAATATTTTAATATATAAAAAAAAATAAGGAGGCAATTGCCCCTTTTGACCCATTGTGGCTCCGCCACTGGATATAATCCGGTATACTTAGGGTAAATTTGAAAGATGTACTTGAGCCAAAAATGCAATATGTAAGGATGACCTTGAATTAAAAAAAGAGAGGCTAACCTAAAAAATTCTATTCAATTATATAAATAGTCTTAACTTTATCATTAAAAAATAATTTATATCAATTTTACCTTTAAATTCTTAAAAATTCTTAATTAAAGACTTTCATATTTTTAAAAACTTTCTATCAATATTTTCATCTAGATTGAACCTTCTTTTTTTTAAAAAAAAAATCTCAATTTGTAAAAAATTTAAAGTTTTATTTTAGGTGATTTTAACATAAGTTTTTGTTGAAAAATCAAAATAATATGATTGTGAAATTGCTACAAAAAAATAGTTTTATTACAAAATCGAGACTATCATAATAGTATATTTGAGGTTTTTTTCAAAAACAAATAGCAAGTAACCATTTCAAACATAAAATTAAAAATAGAAGGTAAGGTCTCACATAAATTATATGATACTTAAATTGTAATTACAAATATTTAGAGAGCTAAACATAAGAAAAATAGAGAAATAAAAGAGAGGAATTTCTATAATTTTTTAATTAGAACGAACGTGATTTTTTTTTTTTTATCCTTTTTACATTTATTTCTCTTCTAATACTATATATATAACTTGAATATCATAGAATTTTTCGGTTTTTAACTCCGTATATAAAAACTTAGCAAATTAGCATTGTCGACTGGGACGTGAAGGGACGCTCTCTAATTGTGGATGGGGAACTAAAATACACATGGAAAAGTCAGCAAAGCAAGTCAAAGTGCCAGAGCCTCCTTTATACACGAGGAGCGGCGGTGGCCGGAGGTCACGGGCTGCTGCTATGCTGCCATGATTCAATTGTCAACATATTGCTTTGCAACTGGCTAGTTGGGTCAACTACTCATGCTTTGCATGTGAATTCACCAAACTCACTTAGCTTTTCCACCAAGTTATATATATCTAATATTTGAAAAAAAAAAAATCTCGATGTAACTCAACTGATTAGATCTGGATTTGCTTTTTAAATGTCACTAGTTCAAGTCCTACAAACTTCAGGGTCACTGAAGGTTTACATGGTTATTAACTTCAGGGCCCGTGAGATTAGTTGAGGTGCGCGCAAGTTGGTCTGGACATCCACGTTAATCTAAACAAAAAATAATAATACTAGAATGAATAAATACCCAAATTTATCAAAACAAAGATAGTATGTATCTACGATAGCATGTTGCAGTGCATCGTACGATACTTGGATGCAAGGTTGTTAAAATCACGAGTTGACTCTTAAAATCTTACGATATTACGAGTCAATACGTATTTAACGTGCCAAATCGGACTAAAAACTCGAAACCAGTAAAATCGGACTTAACTCGTGCAAAATCAGTAAAATCGGTTCGATTTTACGAGTATACTAAATTTGTGATATAAACCAATTCATGTCCAAATTTTGCCTTAAAATGTCTGCTAACTAGTTCTGCGAGATTGATCATATCTTTCAAACCATATATTGGATAAAGCTAGAATTTTACAAGAAAATATTAGATACATGAAAATATATTGTGGTAAATGTTCAGGTCAAATGGAGTTAGGGAACATAATATTTCAGTGCGTCAAAGTTAGTAAACTAATATTGTCAAACAAGACCTTCGTGTCTCGTTTAAGACATATCTAGAGCTACCGTGAAATTTTGCTTCGATTAAAGTTGGGATAGAAACTAGACATCTAAAACTTTCCAACTATATATCGTATGCCCAATAATTCATCCAAAGAAGAGAGAACGGCATGTTTGAAATCAGGACTCAAATCTGCCAAGAATATGCAAAAATTGAAGATTCGAGCTACATGGAAGAATTTTAACATGAAGACTTTATTTATTTATTTTTAAATATTTATTTTTAATTTAAATTTTTTCTAGCACATTAGACATTGTTTAGGAGTTTATTTCATTATTGAATTTATATTAGTTAATTACTAATTAAACTCATTACCTTACAACCAAAAAGGGGTCTATCAAGACTTATTGTGATGGGAACAACCAGGTTGTCACTAAGTTTATGTGTGCTTCTTAATTCTTATCTTTCAATGATTTCTCTGTATTGAAAAATTTTGTTCCGAGACTTTTTATTTCTCCATGTCATTAATTTATTGATTCATGCTATCTATCTCTCTCATTTGATTTAGATCACTCATTAATTATAATATTGTTGACTTATTTTATCAAATTTAAAGTTATTTAATTTCTTGACTACAATTATCAATATATAATTAGTTAAAAAAATTATTTACAAGTTTATGATTTTACAATCCAAGTTTACGATCCAAGTTTATATTGTATTTTTCATGTCGTGTTAAAAAAACGTTTTTGAGAACCTTGCTTGAATGTGTAGTTATACATCTAATTCAAAAAAGAATTTAGGTGATTAAGTAGGCATCAAGTGAATCTATTATTTAAAAAAAAAGATAAATTCATTTCAGTTTTTTTTCAATTCTTTAAAATTGACCTAGTTTAGTCTACATTAAATTTAACTTAATTAATTATATCACAAGTTAATCTATTTATTTTAGCAAACTGTGCCGAGTTCAACAGTAATAGTCAAATGCCTTTAAAAGCAAATTCCGTAGTGTAGTCTTGAGACTCATGGATACATGTGATTTTGGGATACAGTTGAATCATAAGGAAAAAAGGTGTTTATTTATTAAGAAAATGTTATTGGATTTGAAATGGAGGGTGAAATGATCAAAGTTTTGTTCACATCCTTTATAAAGCATTTCATTGGTTCTTCGTTTATCACATCAATTAGTTTTCACTAGTAAGGTCACATGTGCTATGGCGTTGGTTGGATGAAATTTAATGATTTACGTATTAGATTTTTCTTATTTTTTTTAAAAATCATCATGTTACTTAAATATTATTTTTATAATATAAAAAACTATAAAAAAAAAACAACCCACATCATGAAAAGAGATAACCTCATAGAAAAGCAAAATAAAAAAAAAAACTTGAAACTCAATTCTCAGCCAGATCAATATTGAAGAATGAAATTGAAAAAAAAATCAAATTAAAAAAGAACAAAAAATTAACTCACAATAGGTTATCAAACCATTAACTTAGATCGTGAAATCAGGATAAATCTATAGAAAAAAAAATTAAAAAGTAAATTTCTAAATCAATCCAAGGCTGAAGGGAAAAGTTGAAGAAAAAAATCAATTTAAAGAAAAAGGAAAGAAAAAGAAGAACCGATTCAACCCGAGATAACCCGTCAAACCTACGACTTAAATCATGAGATCAAGATAATTCCATTGAAAAGAAAAAAAAAGGTTATAAAAGGAAATCCTCAATAAACTCAATGTTGAAGAGTGAAATTTAAAAAAAACTAATTTAAAAAAAAGAACCTAAAAAAATATCGAAGTGAACTTGAACTAACCTTTTAAATCTGTGACTTGGGTCAAAAGGCTGATATTACCTCATAGAAGCAAACCATAAAAAATTATGAAGTCCATGATGACTTCCTTCACACGTGTCAACCTTTTTGCCATTATTCGTTACCTCAATAATTGTTTTCAATTTCAAACTTGGTCTCTCAAATTTTAATTGTGTTGAATCAATAAAATTGAAGTTTATTTTGCAAAACCAAGCATCAATCACATATTATAATTTTTTTTTTACTTTATGGGATCCCATATCAAGGCAACTAAAAAACACTATCAAGTCCTATCTTAAATAAATTCAATATGAAAGGATCAAATTGAAAAGAAAATTGGATAAAAATAATGGTGTTGATCTTTTAACGGTTTGTGTAATTAAATTCTTTATTCTTTCAAGAAAAATGGGCTAAATACTTGTCTATTGTTAAAATTTGGTTCTCTTAACCTTAATTATTTGAAATCAATAAAATTTCATTTAATTTTGTCAAACCAAGTGACATAATGTTTTCTTGACACCTTATGATCCCATAACTTAAGCAACCAAAACAAACCACCAAGTCCAATCCCATATAAATACAACTTCAAAGGAACAAATCGAGAAAAAATTTAAGGACTAAAATGAAAAAAACCAAAGGATAAAAAAAAAAAAGAAGAAGAAGAAAACACAACGAAACACTATTACAATCCAAAGTGTTTTCTCTCTCTGTAAACATTGAAATCACCACTCTTTATTTTTATTTTAATAATTTTTCAAATAAAAAAAAATACCTAAATGCATAATAACCTTGATAAATTAACAACCTTGATTAAATAATATGTTAGTTTCGTCTCAATTTAAAATTAAAGTTTAAATAATATTCTGATTAATTAATAAATTTTCATGTTCTCAATATTATTAATTTATAAAGATTTAACTGCAACAAGTTGCAAGTAAAAAAACATTTACATATAGATTCTTATGGATTTTAAAAATTATATGGTGAATTCACATGTACGAATTAATAAACTTTTATAAATCATTAGATTTATTTAAATCATCAATTTAGTGAGTTGTTGTAAAATTTAGTGATATGTGCAACAACTTTATAATAGGTTTGAGAAATTATTAGGTGAATATGATTCACCATCTAGAACCATGATTAAACTCTTACATATCATTAAATTTTCAAAAACTATCAAATTACACCCTTCCCATCAAAATAAATAAATAAAAATTTCCCAACTTATTTTATGATGATGGGTAAAGCTGCAAAATTAAGCATAGATTCCACTACCAAGAACCAGAAGCTATTTGTGGAATGCATGGCCTTACTGCCAGTAGGAAAAAAGCCACTGCAAGAAGCTACAATACAGAGAGTTTCTTACAAGGTATGTATATGGTAAAAAATTCCCACTAAGTAAGCATTGCCAATGCAGAGAGTTTCTGACGAGGTATGTAAATTGTAAAAGTTTTTCATAAAGTTTTATGTTTATTATGCTATTTTGGCTGGTTATTCTATGTTTTTTTTTGGTGCTAGATCATTAGTGATGATAAAATCTTTCTTGGCAAGCTTGCAGAAACCGAGGCATTTCATGATACTCCATTGATGGCATCGTGCACGATTTCAACTATAATGATTGCCAGTTTCCATACCTTTTACAACGAGCTGAGAGTAGACATTTTTCATGAAAGGATTACAAAGACTGTCCACCTTCTATCATGTCCTTTTCTTTTTTCTATTTCGTCCATCATTCACCTTGCTAAGGTAAATTTGCACTTGTTTTTATGTTTTCAAAAAGTTTTTTAAACAATTAATTTTTTTAAATTATTTTTTTTTATATTTTTACATTGTTTTGATGTCAAAAATAATTTTTTTAAAAAAATCTGAAAAGCAACCACTACCGTATTTAAAAAATAATAGTTTTCTGATATATATTTACTTATCTTTGATAAAAAAAAATGATAGTTTTTATTGCTTTATTGTTTTAGTGTTTCATTAAAAAAAATACTTTAAGAAACAGCTATTATCAAACTTAGATACAAGACACATAATATTAATTTTATTTCTTTTTATCTTTTTACGTTCAAAAGCGCTTTTCAAAAAGTTTGAAATTTTTTTATTTTTTTCTTTACTTCAAATTAATATTTTTTGGTGTTTTAAATCATTTTAATGCGCTGATGTTAAAATAATTTTTTAAAAATAAAAAAAATATTATTTTGATATATTTTTAAATAAAAAACACTTGAAAAATAACCACAATCACACTCCCAAACACGCTATTATGGGCATAATCTTCAAAACAAAAGAAAATTTTTAGATGGGCTAGGTTGTATTTACTGAGCTGGGCCATGAGCCTCCGTTTCTTATTGGTTGGAATCTGGTGGTTCGTTTGGCTATTGTTTTATTATCCTCTACGTTTCTTTTTACCTTCTAAACAGAGGACGTTCCTTTGATCCAGACTGAATCATGATTACGAAACTCATATACAAGACACAGTAAGATTCACAAAACAATTCGAGAAAATATAATAAAATATTCAACCAAAGCCTACAGGAATTACAGAAATTAAAGGCATTAAGTTCAGTGCTAAAAGATCATAAAGCCATATTGAGAAGGCAGTGGAAACCATATGCTAAATATGATAATTAGTTGTGCATTCCGGCAATGAGTAATTTCTTTGTATAAAGGTTGGTTCAAGTTAATGATAATTCTCAAATATTTTTCGGCTTTTCTATATATGATGTAGAGTATTTGTTATCTTGATTTTTTTATATCTCTTCGTATATTTTTTTTGTGTGTATTTTATATGTTAATTTCCTTCATTTAGTGTTAAATACATTCAAGTAATTTGATTACACAAAATGTGATATATTATCGTATGTTTTTATGATTAATAATTAATTATGGATAATTATACTATTAACAACAAACCAAATTCAATGCAATCCTATGAATGCAAGATGGCTCTTTATGATAATGGTCATGTTCCTAATAATCATTAAAATAAAAGCAAACAATAGTCATCCCCCACAACTCTCTTATAAATAGGAAAATCATAAATAAAAATTAAATAAGCATACATTCATCCTCCAACAAAATTATTTTCACATGCATTTGAGAATCAAGAGTATAGAGCCTTAAAATCCTCTTTTGACACTCTATGTTTAATGGTTTCACATTAAATTATTCTTGCATTATTATCCACAATCTGTGTATGAGTTATAAATCAACCTTAAATGAGTAGAGGACGAAGGGGAGGGAGAATTAATAGCCTTTATGAAAGGTTCTGGTAAATGTAGAGTAACAAGTAAAATTGAATGCATGATATGAATATCAATAAAAAAAAATGAATTCCAAAATCCTTATTGAAAATGTTATAATACAAGTACAAGAACAATGAATAAAAAGAATAAAAATTATTAACACAGAAGGAAAGAAGAGAAGAAGAATCGAGGGAGAAATTAATGGAATGCTCAATAATGAATTCTCTCTTTTCGGTTATAAGTTTAATAACCCAACCAACAAATTAATTATCATGTTATTAACTAATTTCCACGCAACCATCTTTTAATTCCTTCACATATAATATAACTAACATCCACATATATGTTAACTAATTATTTAAGACTTTAGTACTCCAACAACTCCTATGATGCTTAATTAACTCCTCTCATGATATAACTAGTTTCTAAGCCTCATCAAGCATTGTTTTGCTAGTTATAACTTACATTATCTCATCTCCTTCCATTCTTCTTTTATTGCTTCTATTTTAACTTTCTACTCGTGCTTGCCAATATAATGGATAAGTTACAATACCCTCATCTTTAAATAATCTTGGATTTAAGGTCAAAAGAAGGATATTTTTGTTAGAAGATCAAAAGGAAACTCCTAAATTACATCAATATAGCATTTATATTAAAACTATTAAACTTATTATACTATTGAATAAAAGTTTAGTGACAACTTGATTACCATATTTAGTCATTTTCCTATCCAAAGTAACAACAAGATAAGGTGAAAGAGCATTGTCAGTATAAAAAGGTGTAAACTCTGAATGATAATCATGAGCATTCTTAAATTATAAAACATGAAATGTGAAATGGATTTAGGCTTTTATAAGCAATTTCAATGTATATCCCACAACCCCAATATGGTTTAGGATTCTATATAGCTCATAATACCTCATTGCAAACTTGTGTGAAATTTTCTGAGTAAGACTAACTTGCTTGTAATGATGCAATTTGATATAAACCTAATCTCTAATTACAAATTGATGAATCACAAGCTTCTTATTTATTTATTATTTTATTCTATTTTGAGCTAACTTTAAATAATTCTTCAATACAACAAACACAACCTCTTTATCTTGCATCTACTAATCAATAATATCCATTATATAGTTATTAGGAAATTAAGGAAGTACATTTGAGGAGGATAATAATATAAATCTTCAAAGGGATCCATCCTTACAGAAGAATAAAAATTGGTGTTAGACAAATAATTAAAAGAAGACAAGTATGTTAGAAAATTAGGAACAAACATCTTGGTTATTTTTGTTTTTTTACTCATTAACTCAACTTTATCATGTTTTAATTGATGATGACTACTTAAGCTAGTTTCAATTTTTTTTTAATGAATAAATTCCATGTCCTTCCTTAAATGGAAACACATCTTCCAAAAAATATAGCATTCTTTTATTCCATTCCTTCAAACAAATTCATTTTTTGAACTTTATTTATGAGGTGATCAATGTCAATGAAATTGGCTTAAGAGTCCTTTCTTTTTTTGGTTTCATTGTTAAGCCATATTTCTACAATATTTGGCTTAATATCTAGTTTTATTGCAGATGGAACATTTGGTATTGAACTTCTTAGCAATTCCATTCCCCTTTATAATAATCTTCTTCTTCTTATTTTTATTGTGGGTCTTTGCATTTGTTCAACAATGTTCGGTTTAGGGGCCATACTAGAAAAGTTGGTTCTTATTTTGGATAATTTATTATCCTATTTTATCCTTAACCTCAAAATAAGGTCTTCAATCCTCATTTCTTTACTTTTATGTTCAAGGTAATTTTTGAAGTCTTTCCAAGATAATGGTAATTTTTTAATTAATTACAGCCTTCCTTTCAGTATGAATATCATGCAAGATAAGTTGAAACTCTTGAACTTGTCTTATTATAATCCTTATATCGACCATCTTGAAATCCAAAAATTTATTGACTATGAATTTTCTCATATTAGCAATTTCTCATAGTGCCTTTATATTCTTGATTTAACTATACACTTCATACTGTGATTTTCTAATTCATTTAAGAAGTAGTTTTTACGTATAAAATTGATGTGATTCATGTATCCATAATTGCCACAATTTTACGATCATATTCATTATCTAATAGCATTGTTGTTTCGTTAGAAATAACTTCTTCAAGTTCAAGGTGGTCAAATAGAACAACATCTTTTATTGTCACCTCTTGAAGTTTGATCTATTAAAGTTTTCAAGTTTCTCACCATGCACCATAGAAAGTGATGGACAAATCCTCCCTACCACATAAGTATTTATCGAAACAATATTGGTTGGAGTAATGAAATCTTGAGTTGAAGTCATGATTAATTTTTCTAAAATAATATTCAAATTTGTATAATTCAAAGTTGTCTATAAATATGCAAAACATAAAAAATGTAGTAAACAATATAAAATTTCAACAAGTAAATTAACTAAACAATCTCTAATTATTTAGCATGCAAAAAAAAAAAAATGGCCTCAAGTTTATAATTTAGATTTTATATAAAAACTATTAACAAAATATTAATTAAACTAAATAATTACATTAATTAATTATATTTAACAATCAAACACTAAAAGACCAGAACAAATAAAAAATTTAGTCTTAAGATTGTTGGTGATATGTAGATAGCAATTGTTTAGCTTAAGTTAAAAGTACAATAACTAAAAATTAAATAACATGTAAGCTTATAGATCAAAATAAATTACTTAAATTTAAAATTGAATTAAAAAAGTTTTCTAGCATGCATACTAAGTATATAGTAAAGTAATAAAAGTTGTAATTGAATCAAAATAGATCCTAACATGTATACTAACATGTACAAAACAAATTATTATACTTATACAAAAGCTATAAAACTAAAACCAACATAAATATATGACATTTACTTGTTGGAAATATTTGAACGAGAAAATAAAGATATTGTTGTCAAGGATTGGACTTTTTATCTTTATGGCTAAAATGCATGTCACTTGATGCAAATGATCTTGTTGTAAATAGTCTCTCAAGATTCCAACAACTGAATTCTTAAGGGATGCACTTCCTTTAAAAGTCTACAAACCAAAAAAATAAGGAAACTTAAAACCTCTCTATAAAGAACTAGTACCTAAGCTCTAGAATAAAGAGGTAAAAAAGAGACAAAAAGCAAAGCAAACTAGAGGCAAAAGAAGTTGGAAAAATAGTAGAGAAGAAAGCAAAGGTGATACCGCAAGGTGTGTAAAACATGTTCCATTCAACCCCGTTTTATACTGGTTTTTAAAACCAAAACTGATGCATAATTAATTCTATTTATTACTTAAATTAATTCCCATCATTTTGCCTCAATTACCGATCATAAAAAGATATATATAGAAAACTAATAGTTTTTGTCTTAAAAACTCGATATTTTTACTTAGAAAATAAAACTATTTAGGAAATGGAAGGTTACTATTCATAATTTTTATTTATGAGCTGAAAAAAAAATTCTTTATAGGTCAAAGTATTATTTTAAAGCAAACCTAAACCCAAGCCCAAACCATGACCAAGGCTCGGACCTTCGCATATGGTTTAAGTTCAAAGCACATTTTGCTTAGAGCTACTCCTTTTTAAAAGATTTAGTGTTCTTTGGGCTCATTTTAAACTTCTCAATTTCTCATTCTATTATCTACTAAGAAAAGTTTATGTTCTTTCAATGTGGATAGAGAGTATTGATTTTCACAAAACATGTTGTCGATACCTAAGATCACGATGACCAAGTGAAAGAACAAATATTTATTTGGAAAAAGGTCTTGGTATTTGAAAATAAAGTTACCACCTAGTATTATAGCTATTAGAAACCCTAACTGGTATGCAAAGATCTAAGGTAAATGACTGGTTATACTAAGGGAAGATACTATTACCCTTAAAGTATCCTACTTAAGGTAGGTTGCATTATTGATTTTATCTTAAATTGCTAACGGTCCGTTGTATTTAAATTACCAGTGATCTATTTATTGGATCTTATTTGGATCTATTGCGATGAGTTATACTCTAGTATAAAGTTCAATACTTATTCGTTCTAAAAGTCTGGTTAAGTATTTTAACTTGGTTAAACCAGATCACAACTTAAAGTCATGTCTATAAATGTATCAAGGGGCTTTGTTAGGTCCTTGTAAGCCCAGCCAAAGCCCTAGAAAAGGTCCATGAAAGATGTATTGAAAGGATTACCTATCATATGGTACCTCATATATTCCCAACTCTGGTGTTATGGAATATGAGATTGAAAATACCTTTAATTGGCGAGCATTTCAGGAAATTTAGTTTTACTTTTAGCCAGAAATTTCATCGTTGCTTTTTTTTTAGGGAATTATTGTGAGGTGTATTCCTCCTCATATCCAAGTATTAACTCTTTATGAGTCCATATATAAAATTATTAAAAGTGAATAACAATGTTTTTTTTAGATATCCAAGTATTGGCTTGCTATAAGTCTATATACCTAAATATTAAAAGTGTATAACACAACACAATTTTCTTAATTAGGTTTTAAAATGGTTGTTGGATCTGTATGGATGACGAAAGTAGACTTTTGGCAATTCATGAATCGTTATAATTCAAGCTTGCAAGTTTGTCAATCATTTATGTAAATTTAATAATCCATAAACACGTTTACAGATCTAACAATTCCAAGTAAGTTTTGGTGTTCTTCCATCCATTCCAACCTTTTCACACACACACGCACGCACGCACGCATATATATATGCATGCCTGCGTGTGTGGGTGTGTGTGATGAATTTGGCCAAGATCTAAAGCTTAAAATCAAACCATTTAACATTATTTATCAATTCAAGATCTCAAAAACCCAAACAATACTAATAATCTTCAACATATTCAACAATATTAAACACCATCCAATTTCTAGTTGCGAACTCACTAACTCATTAATTAATTTGGAATTTTCTCAATCAAATTGACATGAAAACTTCATGAATCATCTACAACCATCACATAATATCAAGTTCTTTAAACACTAATGATTAAATAAATCTTAATAAACCATGGTAAAATCAAATATTCTCATCTAATTCGAATTATATAAACCTGAAATTTATTACCAACAACTCAACCATTCAAACCAACCAACACCAAAAGTCAACACAAGCTTTATTAATTTCACAAACTATATTCAAATCACATACTAATTCAAAAAAGAATCACCAAAAATAACATCTCACTCATATAAAATTAATCCAAGGTTTATAAAGTTTTAATCACAACTCAAATCAAATATTATTCCACCCTAATCTATTAACAAACACATAAATAATAAAAACCATACACAACATTTACCAAAAATAATCCATAAACAAAATAAAATCAAGGTGTCATGATTTGAGGGCTCAAAAGTTCAACCTTTCTAGGTGGCTTGTCTAGGTTTAAAGCTGTTAGAATTAGATGGAGCAATGGTGGTGCGCGACAGTGTATATACATCTTTGTCGGTGATGTAAGAGGCATGTGGAGGAGCTCGCTCTACCTGTCTACTCTGTTTTTTTTCCTTTCTAGATTGACAATGTAATCATTTTTGTTCATCATGAGAGATTTAAAGCTTCAAAGTTCTGGTCTTCTTGTTATTTTTCCTTTCCTTTTTTCTTTTAGCTCTCTCAGACTACCTCTCTTTACTAGGGTGTAGTAGTTGCTAACATCGACTATTGGAGGAGGAGCTTGTATGGTGGCCGCCACTATCTCTAGTGATGCTTAGTGGATGAGAGAAGATGATAGTGTTGTTATGGAAGATAATAAGGAGATGGGGAGAGATATGGAGATTATATTTTTTTTCTTTCTATTTCTTTAGAGAGAGATACATTTTTGTTGCTTGATTTTTGGAAGAAAGAGTGACTAGTTTTATTTTTTATTTTGAGGGAATTAGGAAGAGTGATAAGTTCTTTTTGCTTTTGGGAAGAGATGAATGGTTTTTTGGTGTTTTGGAGAGAGGGACCAACTTTTGTTTTGTTTTTTTTTTTGAATGAGAGAATGTGTGTGTGTTGGAAAGTGTTATAGAAACTCACAAGTTTTTGTGATTTTTTGGTCAGTTTTCTCTTTCGCTTTGTGTACAAGATTCTCTCTCTTTATAAAAGAGTGGGTGGTCCTATTTATACTAATTAAGAAAATTCTTTTCACACTTAAGTGCTAATAAATTCCACACTTCTATAATCTTCCTATATTTTCCAAAACTTTCTAGTGTCTTCTAAAATTTTCCTCGTCTTTTTTTAAATAAAAATGTTTTCCCTTTTTTTAAACAAAATATATTTTCCCTTTTTTGTTTTGAAATTCAAATAAATTTAACTTACTAAAAAAAACTCTTGTTTGATTTATTGACTTTTTTAATTTTTTATTGAATTTTTTTTGAAAAATTTGTAAATATAAAAATAATTAACCAGCGAAATGATCGAAAATTAAAAAATGACCAAAAATTAGCCAAAACGTGTTGGAAATGTATGTTTGGCATTTTTTCATTTCTTTTAAAAATATATTTGTTCAAAATTAGGTTACGACACATGCCGACCAAGAATTGTTTGGGATAAATTTATCATTCTACCGCAATTTCTTTTAATCATGTTAATTTTTCATGTTAAAGTATTTTTGTTGTAGAATAATTTCTAATAAAGTTTTAACCCTAAAAATAAATGAATCTTATTTTTAATTTGATTTGAAATATGCTCATTAATCATCTTCAAGTTGTTGATCTTAACTTAACTTCTTGCAAAATAGGTAATTGGAGTTCTCGTGAAAATTGCCTGCTTGCCCTGTGTGTCACTTCAAGCGATTTGTTAAAGGTTTGTACGTTAGTTATCTTGGAACTTTGATGGTGATAGCTCATAAGTAATGCTTTATCAACAAGGTCGTCTTTAAATTTCATGAAAATTAGTGTTTGCAATAGTAATACAATTATAGACAGGGAGAGACGAGTGACTTGCGAGGGTAGTGACAATCATTCCACATTGACAATCATCCTTCAACATTAGTCCAATCTTTGAATATGGTGGCACATGCAGCCATGAAAATCGCATAATGGATTGATAGGCACATGCTTTTTCCAACTTCTTTTCCTTTAGCGGCATAGCATTTCATGGATGAATGGCAGACAATAACAACTATTATATTTTTTTAAAAAATTAATTTTTTTATATATTTTTTTATTATTTTAATATGTTAATATCAAAAATAATTTTTTAAAAATAAAAAAATATTATTTTGATGCATTTCTAAGCAAAAAACAATTTAAAAAGCAACCGCTACCATACTTACAAACACCCCAAGTTTCTAGTTTGTCTATCAAGCAAAGAAAAAAAAATTCATGAAGTCCAGGTTCAGGGTCTGTCTTGAAACCCAAGTATGAGCCTAGCTGGCATGTGCATGTATATGTGAGTTTAAACTCAAAACCCACTTTATTTGGATTCTTTTCCCTTTCACCTTCTTGTTGTATAAATATTAAGAAAATTTTACGTACAATAGAGTTTTAAAAGGACAACATACGAACCTAAAAAAATTTTCAGATTAATTTTTTAATCACTCATAAATTTTTTTAATCATATTAATATATATTTCAGGTTAAAGAGTTTATATTGAAAAACAAACTCCAACAAAGTCTTAACTTCAAAAGTTAATGGACCACACTTTTAATTTAAAATTAAATATGTAAATTAACTATGAATTTAAAATAATATTTCCAACAAAAAGTTAAAAAAGAAACACGAAGACAATCAATATCACGATGGTATTGCACTTGTGCTAGTCTTCAACTTCCAAGAAAAAAATATTGAAACTTACATCACATGGTAATGTAAAATATACATGTATGATGGTTGCCAGCTTGTAGATTTTAAATAGAGACAATGAAATCAAAAGGATCCCCTAATTTTCAATATAAGTGGGCTAAAGATGACCCACAGAGAAGAGCTTAATTGGAGCATTAAGTTCATGCTTGCTCATGGGCGGCCCCGCTACGCATTCTAGAGCCGGGCATTATTGGGAAGGCATCTTCTTTATTGAAAGTGATTGATTTGGAATCCTGTCGAAAATAAAAAAATTGAAAAGAAGAAAAAAAAAATGAATGATGTTATTTAGATAAGAAAGAAGATAGAAAGGCACGGCAAAGCTAAGACTTTTCCTGCACATAAAAGTTCAAGAGAAATTTGGAGACGAGAGGAGAGAAGGAAAGGTTAGCGATGAAGTTCTTGTTCCAGTGCCCTTGTTGCTCATGTTTCTGCTTCATGAAGCCTAAGCAGGGAAGACCAAAGGTGAAGGAAACTAGCAAGGAAGCGAAGAAAGAGTGATCATATATTAAATGCAGCCACAACGTTGGTGCATAATGTTTGATCTACTTTTAGTGTATGACTCTTATTCCTTGCTGGTTCTTCTCTTGTAATTTGTACGTAGCATTTTCTTTCTAATCCGTATGAAATGCCTCTGCCTCTGATTACTACGCTTGGAAATAAATGTTACCACTACATTTTGTTTTTCCCGAGTTAAAAACAATGCATCCTCCATAATTTTCTGCTTCTGCTTGCATAATTGCCTGCAAATCTGTTCGTCCTGTTAACAATCTGGAAAATACAAATACGTACATCCATCTGTAAGACCTCTGTGTGTGTGTGTGTGGATAGGTATATTTTACATTACGAGCTTTTGTAATGGAGAACACGTTACCCAGCTAGCTACACAACTGGGGTTATTTTAGCTTTCGAGCAATTTGTTTTTTAAAAATGAAGGAAAATATTACATATTGGGTATGAATAACTCAGAACTCGTATCACATAATGAAGGGAAACATTACATATTGGGTATGAATAATTAACTCATAGCAACATGTCTGGCCGGTGATGAGCTCATGCATGCATGCTCGCAAGCGAATGAAGAGATCATAGTATGATAAGCTTGAGGAGTAGCTTAACTTATTAGATATTGAATTTGCTTCTAATAATTACAAGGTCGAGTTCTTTTAGGATCATTGGAGGTTTACATGGTCGTTAACTTTAAGATCCGTGAGATTAGTACAGATGCACGCAAGCTAGTCTAATACCCATATTAATAATAATAAAATAAAAATAAAAAGTATGGTTCTTGTTCAAGCAGGAAATTAATAAAAAATGGTGTAAGAAAAAGTTTTGAGAGAAAACGATACAGAGGACAAAATTGAAAGAAGAAGAAGAAGGGTTTGACGGGATGTTTTCAATAATTTTCTTAAAGGAATGTCGCTGGTCTCTTTCCAAGAAACGTCAACATTCAATACCTAACATTTTAGAATGGTTGGGATTGGAAAAGGACTTCAATTTGGTGCGCACTCAATTCTTGACGTAATGGTTTGGACTAAAAAACTAAGGTTTTAAAACCAAAGTGTATATATACTTGAATTCCCACGCTTCTTAAAAATATTGACGTTTACCAAAAATAATATTAAAGAGGAATTGGCCTCTTGTTTTGCTGCAAACAGTGGCTGCACACAGACTTGGCTTAACGTACGTACGTGTGTGTGTGTGTGTGTGTGAAACATGTAATTATTTTGATGACTTCAATTTCTTTAATTATAATATGATATAAGAGGGCCTCCTCCTATTGCGTGTTATGCCAAACCAATATATTTTCGCCCTCTAATAAACTTGAGAAATAAGAAAAAAAAAATTCAAAAATCCAAATCAATCCCAAGAACTAACTGGGTTGAGATAAGCTGCAAGTTATGATAAAAAAATCTTTAAAGTACAAAAAAAATCAAGAAACTTTTTAGTAATATCATTAATTCCAATATAGAGGTACATATAAAATAAATTCTTATCTAACCTGAGTTTCAAATTAAATTGTAAAAAATAAATTCTAGATGCTCAAAAAATTAAACATCAACTGAATATTGCGACGCTTATTTGAGACTACAATAAACCTATCGAAAGTAAACTGAAACAATTTATGAAGTCAATTCAAAATTAATCAAATGATGAATGATGAAATTAAAAAAAAAATCAACAAAAATTCAATGTTGAATGAAGAATTTTTTTTAAAAAAATATAGGCGTTAATAGGTTAGACTCATGTACTTGACCTTAATAAAAAAACTCAAGCGCTCTAGGCCTAGAAGCCCAAGCCCGCGCCAGGGTTTTCTTATTTTTGCCACAAGAGCAGATGATGCATCATCCACTCCTTTTTCTTTTTGCCTAAATCATCATCCGCTCTTGGGTATTTTTTAAGCGGGTGACAACCTAAAATTTGATCACCATTATAGTTACTAGAAAATCAGGGGAGGGGTTTTCTCTAAAAATTCATTTTACAAGTTATTTTCACTTTAAAACACCTAAAAAAAATACATGAACCACCTACCAATCTTAAAACACCATAAAATCACTAAAAAAAATCAACCGGATAAAAAAAATCTAAATCAAGTCTGATATACCTTTTCAAACATGTTTAGAGAAAAAAACAATTATTGTCAAACTTTTCTCGTTGAATAGAACTCATTGGTACTAATTAAGAACTATGAGTTTCATCATCGAAAAGTGAGAATTCGCCAACTTTCTCTCTCTTTTACCATTTGTAGTTGATTTTCTTTCTCCCCTCTCAAATTAATCCAGGAATTAAAATGTTAGAAAAATAAACTTTTGATCCAAAATTAAAATGAAAAAAAAAAAAAAGGATTGCAGAGTAGGAAAAAGAAAAGTAGATGGAATAAAAAGAACTTCTTCTATGGAACTTGAGATTGGCTATAGGGTTTTTCTTTATTTTACATTATGGTCCTCTATTACAAAATACTTTTTTTTTTAACAAGTTTTGACAAATCGATTTTGAAATCAGGCATAAAAAATCACAATTAAAAAAAAAAGTTTAATGACGAGAAAAAGAGAAACATGGCCCTTTTTTGTATATTTTGCAATGACTTATGAAATTCAATGTTATTCTTCATTTTATTTAGAGCTCGTAGGATGTTGATTTGTTTTTAGCCATCACACATAAGCTCAGGCCATATATAGGATTTGATTTGATTTGATCCACCATAATGGATTAAGATTTTAGTCCTCATGAATCCTGATGAGTTTTCAAAACGACTTGAGCCTGGGTGATTAGAGTCCATGGATTCATAGAGTAGGCCTCCTAGCTAGCCCATTATCACCCATATATTTTTAATGATTAGAGTCTCCATCTGTAACGTCTGTATTATTATTGTTGTTTCTTTTATATATATATATAAAAATTTATTCTTAGATCTTTTTTTTTACTTTGGGTTTTTTTTTTTGAAAAAACCATTCATATCTAGATTTATATATTAAAAAAAATTCTGATGACTTCTCCTTTAATTCAAATCCTAAATTATAATAATGTGAAAAAATTATTGATTTACCAATCAGATTAGATTTTTTTAAGAATTTCTGTATTATTAAAAATATTCTATTATGTCATAAATAGAGTATATCAGTGGGCTACTACTGTTTAAACAATTTTCAGCAATTAACAATATTTGTTAATACTTCCTCGATTTAGAAGGTTTTTTTTTAACTGTGAATATTGTTTTTTAAAATATTCTTTATATGAAAATATATTAAAATGATTTGTTATTTTTTAAAATTTATTTTTAACATGCCACATTAAAAAATAATAAAAAATATAAAAAATTAATTTTTTTTTATTTAAAAACTGTCCTAACAGCAGCTCTAAACACCCCCTTCACCTTCTCACTATAAAATTTAAAACCTCAAGCAAGCATTCATGACTTACTGAGCATATGGTACTACCGAGTCAAAATTATAATTAAATACAAACAGATAAGATAATTATGATAGTTCAATTACCTAACGAAAGGGACAAAAAAAATAAAATTCATTGACTATAATTTAAGAAGAAGAAAAATCCTTGTCGGCTTGGCCCTTACACGTTTCTCAGTTCTGCTTTAAAATAATTTCATAGATTGAAAATCTTTGAATTGTTTTTCTCAAGGAAAGATTTTAGGTCACAAACTCAAAATCACGTGAAAGACATCGATAAAATAATCAATAAATGCTCTGCTAATTATCTCTAGAAGGTGATCCAATTATAAAAAACTTAGAATCAAAAAAATTTATTTTTTTTGTGGTCTCAAATTCAAACCCTATAATTATTAATATAATAACAACTAGAGGTTTATATAGTCATTAATTTTAGGACTCGTGAGATTAGTCAAGATATTTTTTTTTTGTAGAACCAAGGGTATCCTGAGCGCTGGCCCAGACTAATCCCTTTTCGCACTGGGTGGCAAGTGCTCCCCAAAGGGGCGGCTGAGATGAAAAGAGGGGTCGAACCCCGAGACCTCGTAAGCGACGAGAGCACGCCTAACCGCTCCGCCAGGACCCCATAGATAGATTAATCAAGATATACATAAGCTGATCTAAACACTTACATTAATAATATATAAAAAAAAATTACTACTGCTCTTATTTGTTGGTTGCATGTGCCCCAATAAATGAATGGCTTGAGGAATTGATGGTTGACGGTACTCTCTCAATAATTTTAATGTTATTTATTGAATGTTAGCTTTTAATCTTGATGTTTTCTTAAAAAAGGGTTGCATCATTGTTTATTTAATATTTTTTATTTAAGATAAGATTATTATAATGACCTTTTTTTTTATTACTGCTATTTAAATTACTCCACTCGAGGTTCATATTATTTTTTACCCTATAATATTGTTGTTGACTTTCTATTTCTATATATCTAGGCCACCATTTAAATTATAGAGTAATTCTTAACAATTATATCACAAAATAGGAACAAGGAAATACAAAAAAAATAAAACGTTAAAGAGGATGGTTTATGGAGAGAGGCTTTTACTTTAAGGAAGAACTTTGTGATGGTTTTTTTTCACTTATCATACAAATTCAATTAATCTATGCACATTTATTTTTGGTAAGGGTTTTTTTTTCAATTTTCCTAAAATATTTAATATAAAATATAAAATTGAAGGAAACATGTTTGTTAATATAAATCGAAACTATTTTTTCAAAACATGTATTTTCTATTTCTTTAATTCTCTAGAAAATTTAAAAAACACTAGAAGGTAATTCACTTGACTGTAGAATATCATATCTTAACATGATGATTGGAATTGATTTTCTACTATAATTACATTTAATTAATAAATAAATTGAATTTATATATTTGAAAGAAATATAATTCAATTATATATATATATATATTACCATCATTATCTTTATCTTATTCCTTCAAAAGTTTCTTAAAAAATAGAGATGGATATGTAAATATTTTGAGGAAGCTAATTTTAACATTAATTTTTCTCCTTTTAGTGTAGTAAATTAGAGGGGTTGACCTTTAATTTACTTTTATATTTTTTTTAGATATTAAATCTCATTTGAAATTCAATTATTCATACTTAAAATGATATTTCATTAAAATCTTTAAATTAAATTCAATGCAGAGAGTTTTAAATAGTTTGTAAATGAGATAATGAGCTTGCAATTAGTTTAATAAATATTAATGCTAAAATTATATTAATCAATTTTGATAAGTGTTTTTTTTTTATTATAACCATATTTGATAGATATGTGAGATAAGGAGTCTATTTTCATAAAAAAAAAAACATGTGAAGATAATTAAGAGTTAAAAAAGAAAAACAATTTTCTTCATCATATTACATTTATGATTTTAATTCTCTCAAAAGGGCTTGCTATGGATTAATGTATGCTTTTTTAAATAATTGTTTTGAAAATGAAAATCATGAAGTTGAACATTATGAATTATTTTTGTTTAAAAATTAAAATAATTATTTGCATGTAGTATCAAAGTATTAAAATTAAAAACTTATATTTTTTTTTCATTCAAAGATTACTATTTATCTGAATTTTATGAATCTTAGGTTTTAATTGAAGAATTTCATTTTATTTTTCTTGCCTATTATAATAGTAAAAAAGGGAAATCTTGTGGTGGCTTAAGATTGCTAATTACATGTTGTCGTATGCATAAACAAATTGGTATGTGAAGACTGGATTTAAGGTATTAATCTGCAATAAAGTTCAAGACTATAGTGAATCAAGAGTTTGCGAAGTTGGATCGTTTTGATGGAACAAATTTTATACGTTGGAAAGAAAAGATGATGTTCTTATTGATTGCTTTAAAGATCTCCTACATCTTTGATCTGAATCTGCCTAAAATTCCTACATCTACATCTGAAAACAATGATCAGTTGAAGGCAGAGTGTAAGAAACGAGATGAAGATGAATTGTTGTGCTTGTCAGCCAGCAACGTTCACAGTCTTTGGTCTTTAGGAATACTGATCTTGTATAGTTAGGACTCGTCTTTGGTTTTCGGGAATACGATCTTGTTAGGACTCTAGTGTTTGAATTTGAATTAATCTTATTTATCAGGTTGTTAGGAAAGCTTATCCTGTGTTCTTGTTCATTCTTCATGGCTATATATATATATATATAAGAAGATAACTTTTCAAGGTATTTTAACGTTTATGTGGTATTAGAGCCTTGATGACCAAGCGGTCACAAGTTCGAATCTCACAATCCCCATTTATTTGATAAAAATTAAGCACAAGGTAATGTGAGTCTGTGCAAGTTTCAAGCCCAAAGAGCTTTCACTTGAGGGGGTGTGTTAGAGAATAATATAAATCATATCTTAGGACCTCACCTAAAAGCTTAAGCTTTTGGGTTGAGATGGTTCTTTGACATGGTATCAGAGCATCTTTAATTTTTTTTCCATCATCTTTCTTATCATGACTGATCCCAACAACACCAGCCACTTTCATACCAGCCTGCCCAAGTTGGTGACCATCAATGTCACGACACAGGCTCTTCTCAAGCTCACCAGCTCCAATTATTTGTCCTCGAAGCTGCAATTCCAAACACTTTTTATAGGTTATGATCTCCAAGGTTTCGTTGATGGAACCAAACCTTGTCCACTATAATATCTCATCACTGATAACTCAAACACTCTTAATCCTGACTACCATGCATGGATACGTCAAGATCAACTAATGTTAAATGCTCTCATCCAAAATGAAACCTGGGATTTGGTTTCTCCTCAATGTGCCTCTAACTTAATCGGTTGTAAATGGATTTTTAGGGTGAAGCGCAATTCTGATGGCAGTGTTTCTCGCTATAAAGCACGCTTGGTGGCCAAAGGCTTAGCGACCGGGGCTTGACTATACCGAAACCTTTAGTTCGGTTGTCAAGCCAACCATAGTTCGTCTTGTTCTGTCCATTGCAATAAGTAATGGGTGGAGGCTGTGATAATTGGATGTCAACAATGCTTTTCTTCAGGGACATCTGCAGGAAGACGTATACATGGTTCATCCGCTTGCCTTTGTAGACAAAGAACGACCATATTTCGTCTGTAAATTACGTCAAGCCATTTATGGGCTAAAGCAAGCACCACGTGTATGGTACTATGAACTCCACTCCTTTATGATTGATAACAACTTCACAAATTCAGTGAATGATACATCCTTGTTCATTCTTAAACATCATGGACATCTTCTATATTTATTGGTATATGTTGATGACATTATCATCACCGGTGATGATGAGCATGCAGCCGACCTCCTTGTTCAAAACTTAGCCAAGCAGTTCTCACTGAAGGATCTGGGGTCTCTAACTTATTTCCTTGTTGTGGAAATTCAATCCCATCCTCACAGGTTGGTGCTTTCTCAGCACAGATATATTCAGAATCTCTTGCATCGTACCAACATGAGCAACTCACGGCCTGTTGCTACTCCACTTCCACCAGGTCCTTCTCCTACTCTTACAATGGGTGAGTTGCTCCTTGATCCACATGAATATCGCGCCACTGTTGGAAGTCTTTAATATCTGTCACTTACCGGACCAGATTTATCTTTTCTTTGTGAACAAGTTGTCACAATTCATGCACAAACCAACTGAAGAACATTGGAAACTTGTCAAACGACTACTGCGTTATCTCTCAGGCACCAGTAACGTAGGTCTTCTTCTGCATCATCAATCACCTACTCACTTGCATGCTTTTTTAGATGCAGATTGGGGGGAAAACAAGGATGACTTCTCCTCCACCAGTGCCTACATTCTATACCTTGATCGGAATCCTGTCTCATGGTCATCCAAGAAACAATAAACCATTGCTCGATCATCAACGGAGGCTGAATATCGCTCGTGGGTTTGACACGGCCTCGAAATCAGTGGTATGTTCATTATTGAATGAACTTCAATATTCGGTTAATCAAGTTCCTGTGATTTATTGTGATAATATTGGTGCAACACAACTAAGTTCAAATCCAGTTTTTCATTCAAGGATGAAACATGTCTATATTGATTTCCATTTTATCTACGAAAGAGTTCAGTCTGGAGTTCTTCGGGTTTGTCATGTCTCCTCTGATGATCAACTCGCTGATGCATTGATAAAATCTCTTCCCTGTTATCGGTTTGAGTTACTCAAGGACAAGATTGGACTTACTCAAGGTCTTCCATCTTGAGGAGGGATGTCAGCCAGCAACGTTCACAGTGCTGGTCTTCAGGAATACTGATCTTTGTATAGTTAGGACTCTGTGCTTGGTCTTCGGGAATACGATCTTGTATAGTTAGGACTCTGTCTTGGTCTTCGGGAATACGATCTTGTTAGGACTCTAGTGTTTGAATTTGAATTAATCTTGTTATCAGGTTGTTAGGAAAGCTTATCCTGTGTTCTTGTTCATTCTTCATGGCTGTATATATACCCTCATTGAGTTAATAAGATAACTTTCCAAGGTATTCTAACGTTTATAGTGCAGATGTCACATCCTCAATAATCTATCAGATCGTCTGTATGATCTTTTCACATCCATAAAGCCTTTAAAGGAAATCTGGAAGTTATTGGAATACAAATACTACATAGAAAAACAAAGTGTGGACAAATTCCTTATTATGAAATATTTTGAATTTTTAATGATTGATAATGTTTATGTTATGGATCAAGTCCATAAGTTACAAGTCATAATTCTAAACTTAAAGACTTGAAAGTGGAAGTTCCTGAAGCATTGCAAGTAGGAGGAATAATTGTGAAACTTCCTCCTAGTTGGAATGAGTACAGGAAGAAGTTATTACATACCACAAAAGATTTTCTCTTGAATAGATTCAAAAACACTTGTGGATTGAAGAGGAAACAAGAATTCATGTAAAGAAATTCACCATTGAATCTGGAAAAAAAGTAAATTATGTTGAAGAAAATCAAAATGTTCAAAAGAAAAGGAAATTTTCTGAAGCAGCAAAAAACTTCAAAAATCCAGGCAACCCAAATAGTTCAAAGAAATGAAACACCTGTTACAATTTTCTAAATTATATTTAAGACTTTGTTGTATCTTGAAGGTATATTGTTTTAATTATGCAACAAATATAGTGGAAGTAATTAATACCTTAAAGATAATGATTTTTATGCCTCAAAACCTGTTTGATATACCCCGTGTCATTACATGGAAACGAACACTACACATATAATTGAGTGAAGATGAAACTAAGAAGTATATGAGAATTGTTTCTTTGTATAAAGATGAGTAAATAAAAGATGAGTTTGCCACGAGTAAAGTAGTGGGTTAAGCATTTAATTTTTAACCCGTATGCTTGTGTTTGGCTCGAAGGGCCAAGTCCTTTTGGTAAATTATAAATTTTATATCCAATTGTTTCATATAGTTGGCAAGGCTTAATTACATGACAGAAAGCTGACACATGTATGATTTAGGGGATGCATTCTTTCTTTCTTTCTTTCTCTAAATAATTGAAATATTTCTTTCAATGTTGCAAGTAAATAGTTTAGATCAAACTAGTTTATTACCATCACTATGCTACGAGATGTGTAAACTTAAAAATTAATTGAAGCAATACATTATTGTGTTTGTAATTTGAATAGAAACTAATCTCAAACATGTAGTGTGCCAATATTTATAAAAGATATGTAACTATTATACATGTCTTTTAACACTCAAATAAATATTTTTGTAAGGCACTAGCACATTAATTAATTGCAATATATATATATATATATATATATATAATGCCTTTTTATGTATGTATAAAAACATAAAAAAATCAATCTCATTTTTATTTTTACCAATTACTATCACCTAAGATGATAGATAAAAAAAACAATGGAAAATACAACTCGCATGAATCAAAGATAAATAATGATAAATTGATATTAAGTTCAACTCAAGTCTAAATTTTTTTTTAAAGATCATGGGAGCACAATCTAGGCATTAATGAACATTCTAACAAGTAAGGTTCCAATTCTGTGGTGATTAGTTAAGCAACTACAATTCTAGTGAAGAATTTGTTTTTTTTTTTTTTATATAAAAGATAGTGTCTCGCATGCCAAAAACATTTTCTCCAAAACAATCCTTAACAGGCAAGGGAATTAGATATATAGAGTAGCTCAAATGGTCGAGTTCTATTGAGACTAAATTATAGTAAGAGAAATGGATGAATATGATACGTTCCTTCACAAAGTCCACTAGAATACGAGGGTTTTTGGGTATATTTATAAGAAAGACTTTTCATTTTGTTGCTTGAATTCCAAATTCAAGAAGATCGGTAAAGAAGTGTTTGGTCTAACTATAAGGCCATACCATGAACAAAAAGCAAGAAACACTTTTAACAATAAAAACAACATTTAAAAAAAATTAATGATGGCCAACAAATCCCCCATTTAAGGTAAAAAGCATAGGAAAAAATTATAAAGAAAAAAAATGGAAAGTCTAGAAGAGAAGACATACAAGGAGTCGTATGAAAAAAACATAGAGCAAAACTAGCATGATTTTTTTCTCCCTTTGCATTTTACCATTAACTTTAACCGCACAAGTAAAAAAGGATGCATACCTTGAACCAAATTAAGAAGGATACACAAATGTAGTAGTAATCTTGTGATAACAATTGAAAACAAAATAAAATGTAAAAAAGGAATGCAAAAATTAATAAAAGTTAAGAAGGATAATTAAAAAGAGGGGAAAATGAATTTGATTCTTAAGAGTTCGGCTTAAGCTCTAAACACATTGAAGACAAACTTAAACAGTATCATGCACTCTCACCAAATACCACTCCTTACCAATAAGCGCTCCAATACCAATTTTTACTAAGGTTAATAGAAAATCTAGATTTGGATTGGAAATACATATCTATAAAAGAACCCAACAACTAGAAAGCTTAAAGGCTCTTTAGAAAGCATTAGTATTTAGCATAACTTCACTATTATTGTTAAATTAATATAATATAAATTATATCTTGAACTTTCATTTAACTATTTAAGTTTCTGAATTTAGATGATTTTTTAACATTGTATCAAAGCATTATTGATCAAGCGATCATGAGTTTAAATCTTATCACCATTATTTTATTTGATAAAATTAAGCACAAGGTAATGATGAGTTTATGCAAGTTTAAAGCCTAAAAAACTTTCACTTGAAGGGGTGAGTTAAGGAATAATATAAATCATATATTATGACTTTACTTAATAGTTTAAGCTTTTAGGTTCAGATAGTTATTTAACATGGTATTAGAGTTTTGTTGACTATAAGTGATCATGAATTTAAATCTCATCATTCCCTTTCTATTTAATAAAATTAAGCACAAGATAACGGTTGGTCTGTGCATGTTTAAAGCCTAGAAGGCTTTACTTGATGTGGGTATGTTAGAGTATAATATAAATCATATTTTGAACCTTTACATAACAACTAAGATTTTTAGATTTTAATTGTTCTTTGATAATCACAACATTATTCACCTATACATAATTCAAATTTTCTTATAATGCACTTAAAAATTCAATTGTTTAACAAATTACAAGACTTATAATCTAACATACGTGTTATCCTAACAATATATCAAGTTTTCCTAATGTGGTCTTGAGGATTAAACCAAATAAGCAATGGTATCATGTTTAGCCACTTCTAGCTGATAAAAAAACCATAAGATCATCGAAGATGACAAAGGTTTTTAGCTTTTAAATAGCTTCAAAGCCCCTTTTTCTTATCTTTGATTGTCAAAACCATAACAATCCATGAGAAGTCAACTGCCTATATATTTTTAACCTAATCCCTTTATTTGCTCCTATCACAACTGTATAAATAAGACAAATTAAGAATGTGTACTTAGTTAAGAGACTTAAGTATGATAAAAATTCAAAGCAATGCCTGACAATGAAAAGGTTAAGCCACTAAATCATGTAAATTCATATCAAACTGTGAAAGAAAATAAAAAAATGAGCATTGATTGCTACAAAAACCTATATTCTATACAGGTTAAAAAAATATCTAAAAAATTGGTTCTAAAAGGTATTGAAAGGTGAAGAAATATTAGGTTACCTTTGAATTTTCCATGACCACACCATTTCCATCTTTCATTGCTGAAGATTCTTCCCTATCCATAATAACATAAAAGGCCTATTTTTAGTACTTATTTTATTGTATGATAATGGGGATTTGATTATTAGAGAGTGGGCTAAAGTTGTTGTAATGATGTTCTGTAGTGATTGGCAATTACTTTGGTGGGAAGACTTAGAGGCATTATAATAAAAAAGAAAAGGTTGTGTATTGATTGCCAAAACACTTTATAAATTGTGGACTAGTCAAAAACCTTGTTTAAGATACTTGTATATGTAGGGTTCCTTAACAGAAATATAAATTTATAATTTACATAAAAAAAATGGATTCAAGAACAATAAATAATTTTTTTATTGGTAATCAAGAAAGTTCTAAAAGATATATATATATATATATATATATAACACAATAATTAGTGAAACTAGTATTACTAGGAGTTAGTGAGAGTGAAGCATCACATAATTACATCTTCTAAAGTTGTTGTTTCTTTAATTGTATAAAATTTAACAATTACCAAGAAAAACAAATGAATGATTACCCTTAAAATGAAGATATTATTGCTAAGCTAAAAGAAATAGCATTAAGAAGGTCTCAAAAACAAAACAAAATTTTTATTAAGAATAATGTGATATATCTATAAGAGTCAAAATTTGACTTAAGAATTAATAATGATTTTGTTTTGTTTTCACAAGCCACTAATATTGGTAATTTTGATAAATGAGTTGATGACATAAAAGATGAACTGGAGTATATAGAACAAAATAACATTTAGAACCTTGTTGAAATACCTTAAGGTTAACAAATAGTTAGATGTAAATGGATCCTCAAGACCAAATGAGACTCAAATGGTAATATTGAACAATACAAGGCTAAAATTGTTGCTAAAAGTTTTACTCAGAAAGATGACATTGACTACTAAAAGATCTTTTCACCAGTATCTAGAAAAGACACTTAGAATTATCATAGCTTTGGTAGCTTATTATGGCTTAGATTTACATCAAATGAATGTGAAAACTACCCCTCTAAATGAGAATTTAGAAAAATAAGTCTGTATGGATCAATCAAAAGGGTTTTTAGTTGAAGGAAAGGAGCATATGGTACATAAACTTAAGAAATCAATATACAAAGTTAAACAAGCATCCAAACAATGGTATTTAAAGTTTAATGATATTATTATTTCCTTTGAATTTAAGGAAAACACTGTTGTTCGGGTGTATAAATTCAAAGGTCGGTGGGGAGCAAGTTCATATTTTTGATTCTTTATGTTGATGGAATTTTATTTGTATCTAATGATCTTGATTTACTATACAAGAATTAGAAAATCCTCTCTAATAAATTTGAGATGAATTACATAAGATAGACAACTTATGTGATTGTGATAGAAATATTCAAAAACAAATCACAATGATTGTTAGGGTTTTTTAACAAAACACATATCTATAAAGTTTTATCGAGATTTAGAATGGATAAATGCTTAACAAATATGGTTCAAATTCAGAAATGAGATAAATTTAGTTTCTTACAATGCCCATAGAACGAATTAAAACACAAATAAATGGAAAGAATTCCTTATGCATCAATTATTAGGGGCTTGATGAATACCAAACATGTATCAAGCCAAATATTAATTTTGCTATTGAAATGCTAGGGAGGTGCCAAAGTTATCTAGGGTTGGATCATTAGAAGGCTAAAAAGAAAGTATTGAGATAATTGAAAAGAATAAAAGTTTATATGCTCATTTATAAAAAAAAACTAAATCATATTGAGATGGTTAAATATTTAGATTCAAATTTTGCTAGTGTGTGGAGACAAGAAAAGAAAAACCACGTTTGGGTATTTGTTCCTTTTAGTTAGAGAAGAAAACTCATGAAAGAGTGTGAAGGGTCTATTGTTTTTGTATCCACCATGAAAGTTGAATTTGTGGCATGTTTTGAGGCCGCAACTCAAGAAAATTGGTTGTGGAACTTCTTTTCAAGATTTAAAATAGTCGACGGTATCACCAAGCCATTAAAATTTATCATGATAATTCCCCAACTATCTTTTCTCTAAAAACAACAAGTATTTCGAGGGTGCAAACATATGGAATTGAATACATTATTGTTAAAGAAGAAGTTCATAAACAAAGAGTACCAATTGAAAGCATAGCACCAATCTTATGATTGCCGATTCATTAACAAGATAATTGCCGCCTAAAAGCCATCATGTTGAAAGAATGAGTATTATTGATATTACATCATGATTTTTTATGATGCTTATATATTTAACACTCAAAGGTGATCTACGTACATGTTTATGATATTTTTTATTTTCTAATTGGATTATATGCTTGAATTAGTATGATGATAATATGAATTATCTTTGACAATGACATTATTGTTGGATCAAGTACCTGCTTCTCATTTATATGTCATATTAAGTAAAAACTAATACTATATAGTACATAGAAAAGACTATGTTGAACCGACAATACATAACCATCATGACTCTTATTAGTTCTTTGACTTAATTATAATATATAACATGATCAATATATATAAAATTTTAGTGTTACTCTATGCGGATTATGTTAATATATTTATTAAACCAAGAAGAAAAATAATAACATGTAAGTCATGTGAGAGAATGTAAAATGTGGTCTATATAGATGAGATAATGGGCTCTTAAATAGTTTAATAAATATTAATGCTAAAATCCTATTAGTTAATTTTGATAAGTGATTTTCTATTATAACCATATTAAATTAACGGATGTATGAGATTAAAAGTTTATTCAGAAAATTGATCATTTTTCTATCCTATAATTGTATGTTTTCTTCCATAGAAGAACATATATGAAAATAATAGAGGGTTAGAAAACTAATATAATTTGTTTTTTCATCAAATTTTTATTCTCTCAAAAGACTTGCTATGGTTCAAGGTACATTTTCTTTTAATAACTATTTGAATGTGAAAATCATAAAGTTATAAGATTTATATTTGATTGTTTTTGTTTAAGAATTAAAGAAATACTTTAATTGAAAATATCCACAATCCAAGAAAAGAATTGACCTTGTTTGTTTTTGCATTTCAAAAGTGCTTTTGAAAAAATTTAAATTTTTTTTATTATTTTCTTTACTTCAAATTAATAATTTTTTGGTGTTTTTATATCATTTTGATACTTTGATGTCTAAAATAATTTTTTAAAAATAAAAAATATTATTTTGATATATTTTTAAGTTAAAAACACTTTAAAAAATAATCGCAATCACACTCTCAAACACGTTTGTCTTTCCTTTGATGTCGAAAAGTAATATTATGAATAACATGAACAAGGAGAATTCAACTATTTAACGGAAAAAAGAGAATAAATGGGTTGTGTTGAACAAAACAGCTAAAGGTCACAACCAAGGGCGGAGGAGTTAATGAGGCTATGGTGGGCTATAGCCTAGCTTAAGTAAAAAAAAAATAGATTACAAAAAATTCAATAAATAAAACATTTAATGACCCATTCATCTTGATTTTTAATAATTGGTTATGAGATAATCACATAAACTTTCTAATAACCCAAAACTCAATAAAAAAACTTTATTTATCCTTTACTAAAAACCACATGAATCCTAAACACAAATAACTAATTGGTCGTGAGACAATCAAATTTGCATGCCTTTGTAAGTTGGATCGAGTTTTAGCTACCGCAGAATGTGAGACTAGTAGATGGGCTAATCAAATCGATAATTTACATCGAAGTGGAACTACTCGGTGGAGCTCTCATTTTAATTCTATTTGCAGTTTAATAGATATGTATGATGCAACTTATGCTTGAAAGTATAGTTCAAAAAGGATCTTCTAACTCTATATGTGGAGAAGCTGGTGGTTGTTTGATCGTGATGAAATTTTTTGAATTTATATTCATCTTATTTTTTATGCATAAAATAATGGGGATTATTTATGTACTATGTCGAGTTTTGCAGCAAAAATCTCTTGACATCTTAAATGCAATTGATCTTGTATCAACTACTAAAGCATTGCTTTGAACTTTGAGAGATGTCGAATTTGATTTTCTCCTTGCACATGTGCAATCTGTTTGCACACAATATGAAATTGACATACCAAATATGAATACTTCGTATAAAAAGGCTATAGGTCGTTCATGTCAGCAACAAGAATCAGTGACAGTTTACCAACATTATCATTATGATATATTTAACTCAATAATAGATTTTCAGTTGGAAGAATTAAATTTTAGATTCAGTGATGGGACAGTGGAATTCCTTGCACTTATCTCTGATTTAGAACCTAAAAACAACTTTAAATCATTTACATTAAACGAGAACTTGCTAAAGATATCGATTCGAATTCGATCATAGATAAATTCTATTTCACAAAACATCGAAGAGTACAACTTTAATAGTGTAATATTTTTTTTTTCCAATTTTATGTACTTTAAATTTTACTTTTTTTTTTATATTTTGTGTTATGTATTTGAATTGAAACTTTACTGTTAACTTGATAAATTTATATATATGAGTTAATGATTGATCTTGAAAAATATATATTTACTTTGTAGACCAGGGTAGAAAAAATTTCTGGCTCCACCTTAGGTTGCAAAAAAAAATAAAATAAAAAACACTTTATATTTGTAATACAAAGTGCAAAATGCTCACACAGAGCAGCTTACTCAATTTTCTCTCACACTTGGATCACACAGCTCTCACTCACACTTTTCTAATGCACACAGCACAGGGAGGGATCTTGAAAACACAAACAAGAACACACTACAACACTCACTTATACAGCATAAGTCGATTTATATGTCCCGCTTATGAGCAAGTTCTAGAGAAAATTCTCCTCTGCGCTCATTGGCTGCAACTTGAATACTAAGATGGCTGCTTTGTCGTGACCCAGGTGGCTTGTTTCTTGTGCTAGTGGTTTGAAGCTTGGTTCACAAGCTAGCATTTTATGACATCTCACCCATCTGGCATTCATATTTGTTGGGTAAGGAGATTGAGTGTATATTAATTAGATTGATCACACATGTAGTAAATATTTTACTAGGAGATTGAAACATAAGTTCATAATTTACTTATGTCTCAAGTACGAGGCCATGAACTAAAATTGGTTGATCTAATGTCTCTCACAATACCTTTTTATAAATAAATTTAACATGTTTGTGATTGTGATTGTTTTTTAAAGTGCTTTTTTCTTATAAATATATTAAAATAATATTTTTTTTATTTTTTAAAAATTATTTTTGAAATCAGAGCGTCAAAATAATTAATAACACCAAAACAATAAAAAAATTAATTTTTTAAAAATATTTTTAAAACACAAAAACAAAACTGATTCATCCTTACATCTCAAGCATGCAAGGACACGACCATGGAGCCCTGACCCTTATCCTTACTGCTTCGACCCATAACCTTCAAATAAATATCGAGATGGGTGTGAGGTCATCTGAAATCAAACGACTCTTCCTAAACCATTTAAGACCCCTTTAAAATATACAATAAAAGGTAAATAACAGGACTGATTCACCACATGTAAATCTCCATCATTTTCACCTTTTGTTTAATGAAAAAAGAGCTATCAACATAGTATAAGTTTGAAGATAGACGAGAAGGTTGGAGAAGGCAGGCCAAGATCAAAGAAATGTTATCGAACACAAGTTTTGAAGCTGCCCCTTTGTTGGAGCGTAGCAACAGTAGTGTAGAAGAAGGTGAGAAGAGGAGGCTGCGGTGGAAGAAGGTGTTAGATGTAGAAGAGGCCAAGAACCAAATCTTGTTTTCACTGCCCATGATTCTCACTAATGTTTTCTACTACTTGATAACTTTGGTCTCTGTCATGTTCGCTGGTCATCTCGGAGAGCTTGAGCTTGCTGGAGCCACCCTGGCTAACTCATGGGCTACGGTCACTGGTTTTGCCTTCATGGTAACTCAACCTCGCACTTCTTTTCATGATTTTTTCCAAGTAGTAAGTCGGGCTCATATCTTAGTTCTTGCCTTGTATTTCTTCCTCAATTCCATCTTCATCCCATTTTTTACTTCTGTTTCTAGAATTGTTTAAAACCGACAAGATGTGTCTGCCAGAATTGAAATGTGAGATATTGTCAAGATTTTTGTGCTCCACATGTTGCTGTGTATGATAAGATTGACCAATTAAAAAACAAAATACGGAGAGCTAGCCTTTATTGCCAAATCAAGACTAGGACTCCATAATGTTCGCTTACAATTTAGCAGCACGTTATCATTGGCTGTAGAAAAACAACATGTAAGAGCCCAGCACATTAGCTACATCAACGATACATGATTTATCGGGCTGGGCTGAGTTTTATTTAGATCGTTGATTGTATAGCCTCTAGAGCAGTAGAAGAAGCCTGTTGAAATGGTAAGAGTCCAGGTGGGTTGCATGTTTGTTCCCAGATCAATACAGTAAATTTAGAACAGATGGTGATCAGAATTCAAACGGTGTTGTAATTGAAGAATTGGTAGTGCATGATTGTGTCAAAACACTGTACAGATCATGATAATATTAGTATAATTAGCTAAAAAAACAATCATACGCTTCATTCAATCATAAGTTGTCCTCCTTTTTTTAATGATCAAGGTATCTTTGGACAAGCATTAGCTTTTTTATCTTAAAATTAAGTCTTTTCTCTTTCTGTTCTTAGACGGGTCATCCACATTAGAATTGGTGCATTTACCAGATATTTTTTTTTCTGGCAGACTCAGTTTTGATTCCAACTACTTACAACCCTTAATTCAGGTTTTATTTTCATGGTCTCGGTGTCCTTTGAAAGCCTCTTTTGAGACGATGATATTTTGTTGATTCTCGTTTTACCCTCTCCTGTTGTTTTTCTTTTTTTTCCAGGTAGGGTTGAGTGGGGCACTTGAAACACTATGTGGTCAAGGATTTGGTGCAAAGATGTACAGAATGCTAGGAATTTATCTTCAAGCATCCTGCATTATATCATTCATCTTCTGTATTACCATATCGGTTATATGGTTCTATACAGAGCCAATTCTATTATTACTCCATCAAGATGCTCACGTTTCTATGACTGCTGCTCTCTACATGAAGTATCTCATTCCTGGATTGTTCGCATATGGCATTATGCAGAACATCCTGAGGTTTCTTCAGACACAATCTGTAGTAATGCCCCCTGTGGTATTCTCATTAGTACCACTGTGCATTCATATCGGTATTGCTTATGCTTTGGTTCACTATACAGCTCTTGGGTTCAAGGGAGCTCCACTGGCAGCATCAATTTCACTATGGATATCATTCCTAATGTTAGCCATTTATGTGATTTGTGCAAAGAAATTTGAGCATACATGGGGTGGCTTTTCATTTGAGTCATTTCATTACATTCTTCATGACTTGAAACTGGCCCTGCCTTCTGCTGCAATGGTATGGTAAGTGAAAGTTTACAAGATTCCGTTCAGTTCTTGATCGTGACTAATAAAATCTCACTAGCAATCCACTTCCCAAAATGTTTTGCCAGCTTAGAGTATTGGGCCTTTGAGATTCTGGTGTTCCTAGCAGGACTGATGCCAAGCTCAGAAATAAGCACCTCATTGATCGCAATATGGTACGTTCAATTACTATTGTCTGTCTTTACCATCTCTTGAAATAAAATTTCTGTTTTGACGCTAGTTTCTCGTTCTTACTCTGGTTGTCCCTTTTTCTTTTTTTTGAATATTCAGTGTAAACACAGAAACTGTGGCCTACATGTTAACCTATGGTCTCAGTGCCGCTGCAAGGTTTGCTGATAATGTGAATTAAAATTTCGTTTGTTTTGTTATTGTTTCATTTTTCTGTTTTAGATATTGAAATTAATAACTTCATGTAACAGCACAAGGGTGTCAAATGAATTAGGAGAGGGCAATCCAGATAGAGCTAAGAATGCTATGGCTGTGACTCTCAAGCTCTCTGTCCTTCTTGCTCTTCTTGTTGTTCTGGCTCTAGCATTTGGTCACAACATCTGGGCTGGACTTTTCAGTAGCAGCCCTACAATAGCAAAGGAATTTGCATCAATGGCTCCCTTTCTTGCAATCTCGATTGCTCTTGATTCTGTGCAAGGTGTCTTATCAGGTTCGAAACATGCACTTTTCTGTAGATATGGGAAGTTAATTATTTGAGGATTATTTTCAATTTTTTTCTCATATTTGTCATCAATGAAAGGGAATCAGATACACTCTTTCTGATTAGAGGACTAATCACAATTTCCTTGATCATTCTTTTCTCAGAATCAATTTGCTTAGATTTTAGAAATGGTTTATAGAGTAAAGTTATCATAATTTTTATTTTTGTCTGAAGAATATAAGGCCCTAGAGGGAATATCCTTCAATGATGTGCTTCTTCTATTTTACTAAATTCAGAAGCTCCTTATCATCTATACACAAACCTTTCCTATCAAATTGAAGACAAAAAACCTTTTTTCACAAAATGCATTTGACATACTGCAGGGGTGGCCAGAGGTTGTGGCTGGCAGCACTTGGCTGTTTATGCGAACTTGGCAACATTTTACTGCGTTGGCATGCCTGTAGCTTGTGTTCTTGGATTCAAGTTAAAGCTATATGTTAAGGTAAAGCAACATTGTCAAAGAAATGTAACAAGGCTGGAGCCTGTACTAACTTTTATGAATTCTGATGTATTTACTTTGGTGCAGGGTTTATGGATTGGCTTAATCAGTGGCCTTTGTTGCCAAGCCGGTACCCTCTTGATAATCACAATAAGGACCAATTGGACTACAACAGATCTGTCTATAACCAAAGATAAAGAGAACCCCATTGCCGTCTAACAGTATCTTCTCCATTAATTGTCGACAGACAGCTTAGCTGAACTGCAAGTTACTAGCAAGTAGCAAAATGTTAGTCATGAAATCAATATGCGTTTGGTAGAAACAAGGTTTGTCTTATGATGCAGTGGCTTTCTATAAAGAAATATATAGATTTTCTATTCACAGACCAAGAACAATGACTCTGTCAAAATTTCAGGCTGGAGAGAGCATTTGAACTTCAGTTGCATGCACGAGGTTAAGCTCAGACGTTTATGCACTTGGTTGGGATTTGTTTCAACTAAATTGCTCCCTCGAATTCTGTCATGGTTGTGATTCAGATTAAAAAAAGTCGGCAAAAACCTACAATCAACTTCTCACTTTTGATGTCCCACGAATCTCGTTGCTTACACCTTCAGAGGGATTTTACCCCAAAAAAGACATAATCTGAACCATTTCAACATATAATTCAAGACTTGCCAGTGTTTCTTCAGAACTCGTATGTTGAGATATGCTGTGTATTTTTTTTTTCCCTTTGTTTTAATGAAAAAATACGCATATAATAAGAAAAAGAAGGTGCATATTGGCTTGGAGAAGCTGCTGCGTAGCCAAACCAACATACACAATGACTTGAGATGATGTGTGCTCATATCGGCACATGGTAGGCCCTCCAAGAAATATTATCCCACTGGAACCACCACAAAGAAGGTTTTGTCTTGAAAAAACACCTCTTAAGGAGAGAGGTTGACCCTTGTGCTTATAAATGATCAAGGCTCTCATCTCCTAGCCGATGTGGGATATTGACATCATCATAGCCTTCCAGGCAAGAGACTTAGGTAGTCGAACATGGCTAACATCCCTATACATAATGTTAATGATGATGTGTGCCCACACCCTCACATGACAAGCCCTCTAAGATGTATTATCTCACTAGAATCATATAGTGAGTTTGTCTTGAAAAGGCATCTCTTATGGAGAGAAGTTGAACCTTATGTTTATAAGTGATCAAGGCTCTCGTCTCCTAACCGATGTGGGATAGTGACATCATCAACTTAGAAGGCCATGCTTAATAAGTTGTTTTTCACTAGTAGACCACCTATCTTTCACTACTAGTTTAGCAATGAAGCAATACTTGGGATTTGAACGGGAGCTGAATAAGAGTCATGAGACTTTATACGCCCTAGAAACTTTGTCTCTAGCTTCCCATGGTTTGGACCTTACTAAATCTTCCACATTGATAACCAACAAAAAAATAGAGACCACTTTCATTCAGATAAATTTCTTTTCAGGAACCTTTTATTATTATTTTTGTTTATTTTATCTATCTTGCTCTTAGAAGCATTGAACATGTCATTTACCAAATTGGCTTCTATTTCCTTATCATAATTAACACCTTTAGCAGTAACAATTGCCAATATTTGTCAACAAGAAATGAAATGAAAAAATGAAGTTGGATTTGTTATTTCATTTTTCAATAAGTTTCTCTACTCTAAAAACAACTTAACCTTCAGCGTAAGGACCTTCACTCTTAATGTGGCCCAACTCTATCTAGTAATTACTCCTACCTAACACTCTCCTCGCTAAAAAGTTTTTTTCTAAGGTATTGTTAAACCAAGTAAGAGTTTTCTTTATCTTTAATCTCTTAAAGATCCATTATAGCTTAGTTTGTCCAGCTTCAAGAAAAGCACCATGAAAACAAATCTCAATAATTTGAGAGGTTTCTATAGTTGAAATCAAGGGTGGGGGCATTTGTGGTTTCTTATGATGTTGAGGAAAAAAATCCAGTACTTGTTTGATGCTTGATTTGGCAAAATACAATTTGATTTCATTGATTTAGAACAATTGAAGTTTTACGGATCGAGTTTGAAACTAAAATTAATGTTTAGGGACTGGATTGAAAAAAATTAAGGAAAATGGTTGGTATATGCAACATATGCATCAGCATGTGAGAACGCCAATCTAATTTGGGTGGTGCATGCAATGGTTACCATTATTCATTGACGGCCTTCCTTGATATCATTTGGTTTGTCTCGACAACCTCTTCCCTCCAAGACAGCACAAATGCATAAAGGAGGTTTAGTTTGGCTTTGACGGCCTAATCTTCCTTTCTTTTTTTTCTCTCTCTCTCTTCTCTCTCCTTCCCTTGATTTTTTGCACATGACATTATCTAAAATAGCAAAGTGTCTCATTTGTTTTTGGATATCAAACTTGGTCCTCAGTCTTTTATTTTAGTTTTTTTTTTCAATTTCATCTTTCAATGTTAGGTTCTCTAGGAATTGTGTTTTGTAATTTTATGCGATTTGCTTTCTATTTGGTTATCTTGGTATCATGAATCGGATCACGAGTTTGGCTGAATAACCGAGCTGTTTTTTTTTTAATTATTATTTTTTTGCAATTTCATCATTTATCATCAGATTTGTTGAAAATTGAGTTTTATGATTTTTTTTTTGTTTGATTTCGTATTGGGTTATTTTAGTATCGAGACTTAGGTCGTGATTTTAACAGGTTAGTCTGGATTGAGTAGGGTCAATTTTATTTTGTACTTTTTGTTATTTGATTTTTTTTTATCAAATGCATCCTTCAACATTGGCTTAGTTGGGCATTAGGCTTTGTAATGTTTTTTATTTGCTTTATATGGACTTATCTCAGTCTCATAATCCGGGAAAAGATGACCTAGATCTCAAGTTTGATAGGCTAAGCCTGGTTGACTTGCATCTTTTTTGTCTTTTTTTTTCAAATTAACCTTTTCTCTAATTTCATCTATCAACATTTGATTGATGGAGAATTAAGCATTGTATGTTTTTTCAAACTGCTTTTCGTGGGGTTATTAGGTTCTCATGACCCAAGTCGTGGATTTGAAAGGTTAAACCAGATTGACTTATATTGTTTTTTGTTCTTTTTCTAAATTGAATGTTTTTTTTCAATTATATCTTTCAACATTTTATTGATCGAAAATAGAGTTTCATTATTTATTTTGAATTATTTTCTATAGGATTATCACGATTTTATGACTCCGGTCATGAATTTAAAAGTTCATCACAGGTTGGTACAAGCCGATCTTGTATGTTGTTATCTAAATATTTTTTTAAAATATATTATCTAATATACCTATATTTTCATATTTAAAAAAGGTTTCGTACAATATGCATAGAATTTTGAATTCTTGATAATAACAAATCTATTAAAAAACAAGTCATCAATACATGAGAGGTTGGTTCTAGCAGCAAAGGACTGGTCCTTGAATCTCACTAGTAGTGGAATACCGCTTTAAGATGCTACAAAAAAAAAAAAATACATGAGCAATTTTTGCGGTAAAAAATTATTACAATCCTTAGAAAAGCGCGAGCGAGTTACTCATCTAAGTATATTACTACTTCAACTCATGACAATAAAAAGAAAAAAAGGAAAAAAAAAAAAAAGACGACTCGGGTGTGAAACATGTGGCATAGCTCTTCTGCCTTGCTATTTTATTTCTCCTTTCCCTGATCAGAAAAAGGACAGCCTTGGCCATTCATAATCTCCAATATTTATTTAAAAAGTGCTATGAAAAAGAAAAATGAAGTCAAATTCATTTTTTCAACTTTTCAAAATATTTCTCTGCACTGCAAAATTACCAATTTATTGCAAAAAGAGAGAGCTTTCATTGACAAAATTCTTCATGTTGTCCCTGTCAATAGAACATTATGGCATCTGAGTTTCTCCTATCTGTCCCTCTTCATCAAAAGCATACTTTCGAGATTTTATCAAGGCAAGTTTGAGTTTTCCTTACCATTTTCCTCTGGTTCTGAGAGATCCATTCTAGTCCATTTTGTACGCAGTGTAATCAACAACAGAGTGCAGGTTTGGCATGACAGACCGCAGATTAAACCAATCCATAATCCCTGATCCCAAATGGTCCCACAACAGAATATGAAAATCGTTGGGAGAAAGATTGAAAATAAGATGAGTAAACAGAATATGAAAATCCAGAGGACAAAGATTGAGAATAAGATGAGTTACTAGGTGCATTTTCCTCAATTTTGTATGCAGGGAAATTGCTGTCATAGAAGGTGAAAATGTCTAATATGTGTCTGTGAATAGCTGCATGCTTGTGTAAGTAAACGTAGAAACAGACTATTTTTGTTTGGTTTCACCTTAGAATAAAGCTTGAACTTAAATCCGAGGAGGGTTGCCATCGGCATTCCAATGCAAAAGAATGTTGCCACATTTACAATAACAGCCAGATTCTGCCAACCACACCCTCTTGTTACCCCTGCGTCAAATTAAAATACTTACATTAAGATCTGAACAAGTCATACAGTTAGCCACCTCAAGGAAAGGATAGAGAAATTAGAGCAGATAAGGAAAGAAGTAGGATCCTTGAAACCTGTAAAGACGACTTGGAAGGCATCAAGTGCGATAGAGATAGCAAGGAAAGGTGTCATCGAGGCGAAGGCTTTTATAATGGAAAGGTCATCAGTGAAGAAGCCAGCCCAGATATCATGACCAATGACTAGTGCTAAAACAATTAGAAGAGCAAGAAGGACAGAGAGCTTGAGAGTCGTAGCCATGGCTTGTTTAGCTTTATCAGGATTTCCTGCTCCCAACTCATTTGACACCCTTGTACTATTAACAGAAATTCGTAGTTTCAATATCTAAAAGCGTATAGGATCAAATTACGGAAATGCTATAACTAAGAAGTGTCAAATTAATTTCCAACCATTTACCTCACAGTAGCGCTTAGACCTGAGGTACACATGTAGGCAATGTCTTCTGTGTTCACACTGAAGAGAAACGAGAACATCACCATAGTCAAGTCAGGAAAACAAGTTCAGAACAGTTACATTTTGGCAAAAAATGTGTTGTGGTGTAAACTGTAAAGCATACCACATTGCAATCACAGATGTAGTTAGTTCTGCGTTTGGCATCACTCCTGCTATGAGCACCAAAAGCTCGAATGCCCAGTACTCCAAACTAGCAAATCATCAAACAGAGCTTGTAAGATATATGACATCACAAACCTGCTACCAATAAAACGAAACATTTTTTGTTCTCTTACCACACCATTGCAGCAGAGGGCAGGGCCAGTTTCAAGTTTATTGGGATGTGACGTAATGATTCAGAAGAAAACCCCTCCCAAGTATGTTTAAATTTCTTTGAATAAATCACATATATGACCAACACAAGAGTTGAAATCCACAAAGATATTGAAACCGCCAACGAAGCTCCTCTGAAACCAAGAGCTGTCTTATGAACCAATGCATAAGCTGTACCGATGTGAATGCACATTGGGATTCCTGAAAGCAGGATGAGGGGCATGACAACAGATTGTGTCTGAAGAAACCTCAAGATGTTTTGAAGGAATCCAAATGCAAATATGCCTGGAATCAAATACTTTAAGTAAAGAGCAGCAGCTTTTGAAATTTGAGGATCTTGACGGAGGAAGATGAGTAAGGGCTCTGTGTAAAGCCAGATAATGCTTATGATTATGGAGCACAGAAAGGATATGATGCAAGAAGCTTGAAGATGAATTCCTAATGTTCTGTATAGTTTTGAACCAAATCCTTGACCACAAAGTGTCTCAAGTGCTCCACTTAATCCAGTCTGGGAGAAGGAAGAGAAAGAGAAAGAAAATTAGAAACCAGTATCATATGTATACTTGATAAACAAAAAGAGTTGACAGAAGCATTAGGCCCAAAAGGACTAAGACATTGCTCCATGTAGCAGAAATAGGAATCAATTCAAATTAAGGATGCACACCACTTAAGCTAGAGCTCTGCCATTCCTACTCCAAATCATTTTCCTTGATTGTATGTTCATAACCATATATATGATAATATCATTAAATTATTCCTCTGTGTGTGTGTGTGTGTGTGTGTGTGTGGACGGGGGTGGGGGATGAGAGGGAGAGAAACGTACCATGAAAGCAATGCCAGTGACAGTGCACCATGAATTCCCAAGAGTGGCGCCGGCAAGCTCAAGCTGACCAAGGTGACCGGCAAACATGACAGAAACCAAAGTTATTAGATAGTAGAAAGCATTAGTAAGGATCATGGGCAGTGAAAACAAGACTTGGTCTTTGCCTTCTTCGACATCCAATAGTTTGATCCACCAGCATCTTCCTTCGCCATTTTGATCTTCACAATGATGATCATAAGCCTGCAACAAGGGTAAAGCAGTATCTAAACTTGTTTTTGGCATCTCTACAGCTATCTCTATGATCCTTCTTTCAAGAAAAAAAGATTTATTAGTTTTATGGTTGATTTTACATTAGATATGTATGCCATTATTGTAAAGTGTCAGTGTGTCACTGCACATTTTCTTTGAAGATAACATGTGAAATTAATGTTCTTTAAAACTTTAATGCACATTAAATTGGATCAATGTCACCGTACAAATTAATTGATGGGGCACAAAAAACATGAACATAACATTCAGCCGTTGGACCCGACATGCGTCAACCATCTCAATATTTGGTTATGAATTCAGAGATATTTGAATGTATTAGTGTTTATTTTTTAAAATGTTTTTTATTTAAAAAAGTATTAAAATATTATTTTTTTTATTTTTTAAAAAATTATTTTTAATATCAAAAAATTAAAACGATTCAAAAATATAAAAAAATTAATTTAAAAAAAAATTAGTCAACCACTATTTGGAACGTAATGCCAAAGGGGTAGAAAGTTGATCAGCCAACCTAATATTAGGCTCCGTTTGTTTTGTAATTGTTTTTGTGTTTGCAGTGCAACAAACGCAGCAAAGTGTTTGGTAACAAATCAAACTGCGTTTTATACTGTGGGGCCCACTAAAAAATTGAGTTTGAAATGCGGTTTTTGAGAAGCAAGTTTTACATGCTTTTTTAATTGAGTTTCGTAAACCTCAACCACAATTTTTACCAAACACATATCTAAATCCAACTAACCACACTTAACCACACTTTTTTAAAACTTACTTTTTTAAAACTTACTTTTTTTAACCCATAATCACAAAAGCTACCTAAAAAACAAATACACTCTAAATCAAACCACCCAACATCTAATCAACTAGGCAAATCTTTAGCCAATAAAGAAAAAAAAAAAAAAAGAAATAGGCTAGATAGTTCAATCTTGGACCAACCTAAACCTTGCACCTAGTACTATTGAACTCTCTATTCTAAAACCTAATTGAACCTTCCATGGAACCCTTTCCTAACATAACTCAATAGAAGATAAGAAGGAAAGGAGCAAGGAAGGAAATTCAAACCCAACTATACCCTCTCCAGGGCAAGCCTAATTGGACCTTCTCCAATCTTGGTCTAACCAGACCTTGTACATAAACCATACTCTCTCGCCAATAAACAACCTCTCTTATACCAATTTTTTTCATCAATAGTTATCCCTAAGCCTGACTCAATACCACTCTCCTAACATGCTCATCATTTCCACTATTGGTTATCTCTAAACCTCATTTTTGCATCAACTTTCATGGCTTGACCACCCTTTCCACCAATAGTTATCGTAAGCTTGACTCTACATCAACTTTCATGGCTTGACCACCCTTTCCACCAATAGTTATCGTAAGCTTGACTCTGCATCAACTTTCTTGGTCTAACCACCTTTTCTATCAATGACTTACTCTCTTATCAATCAGTGGCAAACATAACATACCAACTATAACATCATGTTTTAATAGAGAATTTTGCCAATACCTTTTATAACATTAATGAAAATAAGGTAACTTTTAGATAGATACATCCATTCTTTTTTCTAACTGAATCCAATATCACTTCTTTTTACCACCCTATTTACTTCCATATGAATTTATAAGTTCCATGTCATTGAACTCTCTTTTTTTAATAATAACTTTTGTATTCTTCTATTCTTCTTATTACCAATTATTTATCATCATATTTCCATTAAATTAACTTTTCGAATTTCTATATGCATTTTGTATTAGAGGGAAAATGAATTAATATGTGTATTATTTCAATATGGATATTACAACACATTTTAATACTTGATTTGCATCCATGAAGTGATCAAATCTTTATTCTTTGTATTTCTTTTCTAGAACAACATCCATTTCATATTTCACAATATATCTACACATCTATTTAAAAGACTTATCAGACTTAATAAAGTTTTAGCAGAGTCTTCCTTATACAAGGCCATATTCAAAAAACTTTGTCCCGCTATATCCTACATTAAACATATTCTCATATTTTTCATATAGATGACTCAGGCATATCACCAGTTCATTTATTAATCCATTACAATTTTTCACGGTTCATTCAGAGTTAATTTTATCAATACTGGTCTTTCTTCCATTATTATATTATATACTCGACATAATGGATGTATGGATGTATTTAACACAAAAGAGATTAATTTACAAAATATTTAAGTAAAGTGGCATAATTAAACACGTCCCAAAATGAAATTATTACAAAAACATAATATTTAAATTACATAGACTATATACCTAACAAAATATAATCTGGTAACTAATGTTAGCTTTGTCTCACTAAAAGAGATAGACCTGCAAAGAATGTAGCATATAAAAGTATAATTATTTATCAATTTAAAATTTTATACATGTATTTCCCAAACAAATACAATAACTTAATGTTTGTAATGACTCAAATTTTCCACCACCATATCATAAATTTATTAGTCCATACATATCAAATAAGTTACTACCAAAGTAACCAAATAAGATTTACATCAATTTTTTTAGTCATCATCAATACAGACGACTAATATCATATTTTTTTAATTTAATCACCATCTACGTGAATCACTAAGTATCACAAATCATCTTCTTAGTCACCATCAACATGATTAAACTAAGTATCAGAACATCTCTTTATGTTCTGTCAATACAATTGATTAATATCGATAACATTTCCTTAGCTACTATCAACACGGTAATCTAAGTATCATAACAACTTATATGTTTGTTAATATAATCAATTAATCGATAACAATTTCATAATTACCATCAACACGATCAACTAAGTATCAGAACATCTTATATATTTGTCAATAAGATCGATTAACATCGATAACATTCCATTAACTACCATCAACATTGTAAACTAAGTATCAAAACATCTTATATATCTATCAATACAATCAATAAGTATAAATGGTTAAACATTTATACTTAATTCAAATCAAACATCTCTTTTACAATTTATTTATAAATTCTCATTTAAAATTTAGTTATACATTAATTATATCTCAAAACATAATTCCATGATTTTCATTTCAAAACTTAATTAACAATGATACAACATTAAAGAAAACAATATTAAGGAAAACATTATTAAGATTTAAATAAAACAAGGTGCAAGGCACCTACCTGCTCCTCTAATAGACCTAATTCCTCTCGCTGATTGCCAAACTCATGATGCTTTTTTTAAAAAAAAAAGATACAACACCAATTAATATGTCCCTTAAATCATCTTATCAATATTCAAGTCAAACCATTTTTTATTTAATACTAACATGTTTCACTCTTTCTTAACAAAATACTAAACTAACAAGTGTTATATAACCAACAAATTTTATCTTCATGAAATCCTACAAACAAAAAACTATCCAAAATCATATTTAAAACTTCCATATATAATTTCTAATAAAAAAACACATTAATTTCAATTTCAATGTACAAAATCAACTATTCTTTTCCAACCATCACCATCTCATTAATACCACAAGATTAATCAAAAATTTAAAAATTTATTTCTAATTATTCAATTTCTCTCAAAACCATATACTTGGCCGACCCTAAGGCCCCCTTCTTCTTCCATGATTTTCCTTAAATATCTTCATGATTTTAACGTGAGAGTTTGCTTTTTTTTTTCTAAGAGCGGTCTGTCTGATTCCATTCAAGCTGCGTCTAAACTAAATTAAAGGTGAGGGCCTTTATGTAGTTAATTACCTCATACTATTTAAACAATATCATAAACAGTGATACACTTTCTCTCTATTATCTCAAGAAATCCTAATTCAAAGCATGCTAAAATTTCAAATAAAGTTTGATAAGGTAATTCATTCACTTTTGAACATGTTCATTATAATAATACACATCAATTACATTGAGTTAATAAGCGTTTATACCAAAAAAGCCAAAAACACCAAGTTTCTTCTTTAATTCCTTAAGATTTTATCTCCTTTTTAACCTATTTCATCCCAAATTAATTAATTTACATCAATTTTACATTTTCTCAATTTCAACCAAAAACCCTAATTTGAAAGTTAAGGGATTTTTGCTTAATTTTCCTAACCTCATTCAACAATAAAATAATTGGTGTTGAACATTTTACCTGCAGATTTTGTGCTTAATATAAGTCCTCCAAGTGAATTTCTTCCACCTGTTCTTTAGTTTCTCTCTCTCTAACTCTCACTTTCATCACTCTCAAATTTGTTTTCATGTGTTTAAACTCTATTATTCTCACTTATGATGCCCTAAACTTGATTTTTAGATAAGAGATTAATTTGGAGGGAAAGAAATGAAGAAAAGAAGAAGGAAGTTCTCCCTTCTCACAAATGGCTAGCAGGTTGTAAGCAAGAGAGGGGTTGGAATTTTTGTTAAAATTATAGTTTTGTCATTATCTTTTGTCTATTAAATAATTCCAAGTAACTCTCTGAGTTTCCAATAAAATTTGATACTATATTTGAACAAAATTATTTGTATTCCTCAACAAACCTTTAGGAAATACCTTATTCTCAATTTATATTATTTATTTATTAATTTTTCAATGATTTATTATTATCTTTTGTCCATTTCCATTATAATTGAAGATTTGTACTTACATATTTTATCCTCAACACTAAAGGTCCGCAATTTTTTTTTTACAATTAAATATTCATTTAAACTTGCTTAAAATATATTCTATTTTTGTATTTTCTTAAAGTTTTAACATGGGGTTTACATTAACTAATTACTTAACTTTCTAAATAGATATTTCCTATCATTTTTCCTCTTCACTAGGTAAGCTTCTACGACTCTTTTATGTATAAATATCATGGGCCACTGAATTAAAAAAAAAAAAAAAAGAATTTTCTCAAGCCTACACCACTCATTATTCTCATTGCCCCACACATACATTCCACCTATACTATATCTTTTAATTTAATTGAATCATCGAAGAATCTCCTAGTTTAATAGAAGATTTGTTTTACAAGTCAGTCAACAAATTACGAGATAACCATAAAAAACCCTATTCAATCTGAAATTTTTCTCAACTTCATCGTACAAAGACAAAAATAATTTTTCTTACCAACATGTGAATGTTGGGCTCCATCTTACCTTCCAAACAATTTTTATTTTATAAAATATAATATTTATCCAGTATAAATAATTTTTATTTTATAAAATATAATTAATAAATATATATTTTGGGTCATTGCCAATTTTCAAATACAATCATATTTATGAGTATTAAATAATTATGAGTCTCGTCAAGTACCCAGGCAAGTAGATTCATTGTATGAGCCTATGAGGTTTCTCAAGCTCTTAAAATGGAAAATGCTAGCCTGTCTTGGCTGTAAAGGCAATCTCAATGCACTCTCATTTCAATAAGTGACACGTGTGAAAAGGGTTCAAATAGCCTCCTCCACATGCGGGCCTAGCACGTCTAGATCCATTCCTCTTTTTTTCTTTTTTTTCCTTTATGAATACCTTTTTTCAAATTACTTTTTTACATTCTTAGAAATAAAAAATAAATAAATATTTATAGATTTCTCTAACCTTCGCTTCCTCTTTCTTTTATTTTTTTTCTTCTTTCATTTAATGTTTCAGTGATATCAAATTAAATAAAAAGTTTTTATACTAGTATATTTTAGGGGTATCCATATAATTACCTTACTTTTATTTGAACCAATTAATAGTTATAAATAAAATAAATAATTTTTTTATCCATAGCTTAACCATAAAAAATTATAATTATGTGTCAAAACCCTAAAATATTTTTATTTTTAAATGTAAGATATTATTAAAAAAAAAGTCAACATTAAAAACCTTTATAATTATAAAAAGAAATCTTCTTACATTAAAATTTAAAGATATCATATATATGTTTTCATCTTTCCTGCCTATTCTCCATATAAAAAAAAAAATATGTAGCTCATTAAATGAATTTCACATGAAAATACTATAAAATAACTATTTATGTTAATAATTAATCAATTAATACAAATTAAGTGCAAATATTTAAGGTACATTAATGATTGTTTAAATCAAGAAAACCTTAACATTAATTTGGTTGAAATTAATGTTAGAATAAAATATGTTTTTATTATTAAATAAACTAAAAGAAATGAGATATTCACTATTGTAAATGTTTACTTTCCATGGACCTTCTTTGCCATTTCAGCTATTATTGAGAACAATTGTTGGCTCATGTTTCCTTCATTAATATGTTGTTCTTTGTCATCATCTTCTTTTTTGTTCCTCTTCTTCTTTTTGTCTCTAAAGAGATTGGGAAAGGAACACGATTTTTCTCTCTAGCAGATTCCCATCTCTGCCAAACAATCTTCACAACAAACCCACACAACTCTTTGGCCATGTGAATCAATTATTATCACTCTCACAATCTCTATTCTATTTTAATTCAATTATTTTCACTTCTTTCTGGGCATTTTAGATTGGAAATGGCAAGAGAAGGAGAAACGATCCCTCAATATAAGACATTGAAATTTCAGGAAGGAAGAAGAAGAGGTAAGGCTGGGGTAGGTTGGAATGAACGCTCAAGATGACATTATCTGACTCTCACCGCCTGAGCTGCTTCTTAGAAGGGCTATAGTTGGAAGAAAATCAAAATTGATGGCGGTTCATAAGAGTTGGAAGCTTAATACCAGCGGGATTCAATGGAAGGCCACTTCTCAAGCCCAATCTAAAATTGATCGAAGATGCAGTAGTTTAGAAACTGATACCAACCCAGATGAAGGGGAAAAGAAAAAGGAAGAAGAATGGTTTATAAATTAATTTTTTTTTTATTTTGATATGTTGATTTTAAAAATAATTTTTAAAAAATAAAAAAATTATTTTGATGTATTTTGAAATGAAAAATACTTTAAAAAACAACCGCAATTATACTCCCAAACATGCTTAAAAAGTCACAATAAACATTAGAATGATGAGGTATTTTTCACTTTAGTCCTACAAAAACAAAAAAAAAATAGAATATTTTTTTTTAATTTCAAACTTTTATCCTCCAACGTTAGGTTTATTGGGTATTGGACTTTATAATTTTATTTTTATTTGCTTTCTATAGAATTATCGTGGTCTTTCGACCATAATCACACGTTTTGTGAGTTAGTTGTTTTGACTCAAGTTGTTTTTTTTTATTTAATGTTTTTCTTAACTTCATATTTTAACATTGAGTTAATTGGAAATTGAATTTCATAATTTTTTTTATTTTTTATTTGCTTTTTTTGGGGTTATTATGGTCTCATAATCCTAGTCGCGAGTTTTACTAGTTAGTTAGGTTGACTTGAGTTTTTTTTTTAATTGTTTTTTTTTATTTCATCCTTTAACATTGGGTTGATTGGGAATTAAATTTTATAATTTTTTTCATTTGCTTATTATGGAGTTATCTCAGTCTTCTCATGTTGGTTTGACAGAACCCAAGTTAACTCGGGTCATTGTTTTTGTTCTTTTCTATTTGATTTTTTTTTCAAATTAATCCTTCAATATTAGGTTAATTAGGAATTGAGTTTTATATTTTATTTTTTATTTGTTTTCTATGAGATTATCACAGTCTTATAATTCAGGTTATGAGTTAAAATGGTTGACCTAGGGTTTTTTTTTTGGATTTTTTTCAATTTTATTTTTTAATATTGAGTTTATTAAAAATTATGCTTCATAAATTGTTTTAGTTTCAATTCTGTAAAGTTATCCTAGTCTCATGATTCAGGTCATGATTTTGTCCAGTTGACTCAAATGTTTTTTTATCTTTTTTTAATTTTTTTTTTAATTTTATCCTTCAACATAAGGTTCATTGTGAATTGAGTTTTATAATATACTTTAATTTTTTTTATATATAGGACTATCTCGATCTCATGATCTAGGTTTGACAAGTTAACCTGAGTTGACTTGGCTTATTTTTTTAATTAAATTTTATTTTTAATTTCATCCTTCAACAATGAGTTGATTGAGAATTAGATTTAATAATTTTTTATTATTTTCTTTCTATAGGTTTATCAGAATCTTATGACCTATATAATAGATTTGACAGGGTAACCTGAGTTGATCCAAATCTATCTAATAAGCTTTTGTTTCAATATTTTTTTAAAAAAAATATCATCTTGATTTTTATTTTATTTTGTCAAAATACATTTTTATTGGTCATTTAGGTTGTCTTTGGACTTGTTAAGTCAACTATATGATATCAAATCAATTCCTATATAGTTTTAGTTTTTTTTCTACTAAAAAATAAATTAACAACACCTGGATATTTTTTTTCTCAGTATCTTATGACTTGGATAGCAGATTTGACAGATTAATTGAGTTGATTCAAGTCAATCTAATATATTGTTGTTTCAATATTAAAAAAAATTCTGATTTTTTTTAAATTAAACTATATTTTTACTTTTTAGATTATTTTTAAATTTGTTAAATCAACCAAATTATATTAGATTAATTTTTATATAATTTTTTTTTCTGAAAAACACATTATATTTTTTTTTTATATTAAAAAATTTAATCCGACTTGCTGAGGTAAAACTTTTCAAGAGAGGTGATTTCACGATCATGGATGCAGAATATGCCACATTAATGCGGAATCAACTCTCCATCTGTTCTTTGAATGTCCTGCAGCGAAAGATTATGAGCCAAATTCTCTATTTCCAGGCAACTTTGTGGATGTCTTCAGCTGGTTTTCAAGGAAAGTTCCTCCACTTGAGGTTCCTATGATGGAAAAGATTTCTATGATCCTGTGGGCTATCTGGTACTCCTGCAATCAAAGATTGTTCCTGGACAAATGCATAAATAACAATGACATTCTTGAAACAGCTGTGTCAAATCTCTCTTGATTCCAAGAGCTACTAACATGAAGGTCAATCCATATACTTCTGCTTCCTGCAATCAAGGGCTGTCTAGATGGTTGCCTCCTGCAGACGGTTTTATAAAGATCAATTCGGAGCAGCTTCATCTACACAGTGCTGTGGTTTGGGTGTCATTTTTCGGGATCATCAACGCAGAGTTATGATATCAGCCATGAGGCATAAATTCAATCCCTCTGGGAGAGTTCCTAGCTTGCAGATATAAGCTCTTTTTTTAGCTAGAGATATGGGGGGGGCAGAAGGGTCGTTGTTGAGACTGATTGTTTCCTAGCTACCAAGTGCATTATGGATTCTAATTTGGACAGCTCTTACCCAGCTATGGTAGCAGAAGATATCGAATTCCTCTTCAACGATTTTCAATATTTTTGTTCGAAAGAACGACTAAGGGCTGAATATCTTCCATGATTTTCAGCCATTTTATTGAAAATCTTGTAAGAAGATTCGTTATGGATCAAAATCATAGAGACCAAAAATTGAAAGCAGTACCCAATTAAGGTGATCTTCAACCCAGGATAGTGTCACTGTGTAATCTAAAGCCTAGAGTGTTCCCCGAAGAACCAACAAAAGAAGTGAAAGACGACTACTAATAAACAGATTGAATATAAAAAAACACAAATTTTTAAAAAATGCTCATAACTTTCATCAATAATCAAATGTTAATACGTAGTACAGCAGCAGTTCCTGAAATAAGAGAGGTCTTCAGAGGCCAGAAATGGCCATGTACTAGCTAACTAACTAGCTGCTGCAAAGAATTACAGACAAGACTGCACAGGGTGGCATGCTAATACACATTACAAATGAACAGAACACAGGAAAATAAGCCTCGTAAATAAAAAATAATACTCCAGCTGATGAATCATATCTACTTTTGAATTATTTCTTCTCTTCCTTCACGCACTCATCCTTCTCTTTCAACCACAATTCTGCAAACTCACAATTCTTCCATGCCTCAAACCATGGGCCACCACGAGTATAATGTATTGCTTTAGGAAATGTTGTTGTGTCACCTTCCACAACTTTGTTATGACCCTCCAGGAAATTCCACACAAATGGGATGGAACCGATTTCTTCGTCCTCAAGCCACTGAAACCTATGAAGGAAAGCACCGGTTTGGGTATTCACAACCTCAGGTGTCAGAACCTTGTTCTTCGGGTGCCCACAATTGTACAACACCATGGAAGACCAATTCTTCCTTGGATACACGGTTTGCACCGCACCATCCATTTTTGTGGCCTCTTTTGGAGTATAGTCATGTTGCACACACATGATGGCATACTTGTCATCAATCAAATCCCTCAATTCCTTGATGTCAGCTAAGTAGAGGAAATCACAATCAACAAACATTGCCCAACCATCATAGTTAGCCAAATGCGGGGTCAAGAAACGAGTAAAAGAGAACTCTGTGCTCTCAAGCTGGCCTCTCTCGCGCCAATACAAGCCATTCGTTCTAAGATCTGACTGCACAATGGGGGTGATCTCAACAGGGATCGAGGATCGTTTCAAAATAGAATGGTGACAAACCTCATAGGCAATATCTTCACGTGGATCGTAACCCACAAAGATCTTGAAGGGCTTGTCAATTGGAAAGCCTCCATTGGCAGTCACTGGATGTACCTCCCCATTGGTCACGGTCATGGTCATTCTAGCTGGCTCTGAATAGCGAATCAAGATCACAGATCTGTGTAAAACAACAAACAAACAAGCAAGCAATTACATTAATTTAGACCAGGCAGGCATATCGGATTTTCTGTTTTATATGCTCAGATTAGTTTTCGAAATGAATAGTAGTATGATTTTATTCTGCCATGGCTTCAATTATCAAAAAGGTTGGCCGGATTAGCGATGTAATTAATAGGTAAAAAAAAACCAGAAATCAAATCATAGCAACAAAGATAACCCCAAGAAAAAATCAACGGTGGCAGTCTAAATTAATGAGAAATTCAGTAATAATTTGGAGTTGGAGCTCAGTTTTAATACCCACATTTTGCCAATCAGAGAATCCAAGGCAAAAACTAATCAAGTAATCATTTATAAAACAAATCAAGAAGAACAAACAGTAAGAGAAGTGTTTAACCAAATAGATCTCCAGAAAAATAAAAACGATATACATTGAGCCAGCCAGCCAAGCAAGAATTTCGTAAAGAAAAAATGAAAAAAGGGATCAAATATGGAGAGAGTACCTGGACCACAGAGGGGCAGATCTTGAAGAAAAGTATAGAGTTGAATTCAATGGTTTTTCTCCCTCTTGTCTTTCTTTCTTTCTATCTATCTATAGAAGGAAAGGCTAGAGAGAGAGGGGGAATTGAGCGGAGGATATTAACGGGAGAGAGAGTGGTATTTATAGAGGGAGGGTAAAATTAGAAAGTCCTGTCACTCACTCATTATTTTCTTTTCAAAGTCAAATTTTGTAATCAATTCTCCAAACTCCAAGAATTTAAAATTAATTTTTTTATATATTTTTAATTTTTTTAATATATTGATAAATTAAAAAAATAAAAAATATATATTATTTTAATATATTTTTTTAATAAAAAATACTTTAAAAAAATCATTATCACAATACTAAATATTATCTAAATAAAAAGTACAAAATTGTAAGATAACAAATAATAATAATAATATATGATTTATTTTTAGCAATTCCAAATTCTGTTGCCGACTTGTTCAATCCATAATATTTCCTTATGCCAATGTTTTTGAGGCACACCCGAGCTGAAAGTCCAAGTTAAGGGTCTAGGTAGTACTAGTTTATAAATTCACGGTAAGCGGCGATTTAAGTTAGTATTTTTTAAAATATAATAAAAAATATTTAGGTTATAAAAAATCATTTTGTATTATTATTAAATTTATATTAGTGAGTCAACTTTATACCCTTTTAATTCAACTCTTTATCTAATCCAAGTTTAAAATTAAATTATTCAATGGTTGTTTTAACATAATTAAGTCGACTTAGTCGGATAAAAAACAATCGGGTCAACAAATAAAAAAAATATTGAGGATGAGATTAATAAAAAGAAAACATTTCGACCCAACTTTATGCCTAGCTTGGGTTTAAAATTAAATCATGTGATAGTTTCTTTGACATGACATAGTCTACTTATCCGATCCAAAAACAGCTCACCCGACCAATAAAAAAAGTTTAAGAAATTTTGTTTTTAAAAAATTGATGAAATTAAAAGAAAAAACTATCAACTCGACTCCTTATCTAGCTCGTGTTTAAAATTAAACCGTGTAAAAGTTATCATTACGTGATCCAATTAACTTGATTAATCTAAAAACAAGCTAGATAATTGTAAAAAAAAAATTATGATAATGAAATTGAAAAAAAAATAATGTGATTAAAATTAAAAAAAAATAAAAAAAGGGCCTAAATTAAGGGGGGAGGAAAACGAATCTAATTTTATCAAATTTAATTATAGAAGAGTCTAACGGAAAGAAAAGATTTAAAAAAAATTTAACACTATGAATTTATTTTTTTAAAATAAATTAATGAATGAGATGATTTCAAATATCTTTTAAATAAAAGTTTTTTCATATATGACAAAAACATAAGTGATATATATTGATTTATCACAGACATATTTTTCACTTGGAATAGTCACCGGAATCTTTCCCTCTCACACGCACAAACACGCGGCATACCCCTAGTGGAATACAATCCACTTGCAAGAGGACCACAGGCAGGCAGGAAAAATCGAATGGCAGGGACAGGGATCTCTTCTTTGTTCGGTAAAACGAGCCCACCACTTGCTATTGGTCAAGCTGCTCACATCAGCTTTGTAATTTGAATCCATGGCATTCCAAGTGAATGATTTCAAGGAACAAAATTGAGTTCATTGGGCATCTTCACTGTTCAAATCAACAGTGAAGATCCATGGGAAACAAATTTTATGTTTTAAAAAAATAATAATTTTTTTTTACTTCAAATTATTGTTGTTTTTTTTTAATTTTTAAATCGTTTTGATATCAAAAATAATTTTTTTAAAATAAAAAAAATTATTTTAAAGTATTTACGGATGAAAAGCAACCGCTACCACACTCTTAAAGACATATTCCTATTAAGGTAATAAGTTATAATTCTAAAATTTAACTAGGAGCAAAGTTCTAGTCATAGACCCCGGAAAGGTCAAATGAGATTGATTTAATTTTTAAAAAATAACAAAAAATAATGTTGTTTTGGTCCTTTTTTTTTTAAAAAAAAAACATCAATAAGTTGAGGACTAGGTCGATTGGGTTTTACCTCGAGTCAACCTATGTTTTTCACCGAATCAAACTAACTCACTCTCGTTTTTTTAACCCAATCTAGTCCATGCTTCATGTTAACCAAGTCTCGGATAAACCTTTCAAACTAGTTCAGATTTTATAACTAGGATCAAAGCCTTGAACTTTCAATTTTCTTCAATTTTTTATTTTCTTTATTTTAGAGTAAAAATTGCATAATAATGTAATAACTCAATTTTGGATCCCAAAAAAATTGTTTTATAAAGAATACATTTTTTTTTATTCAAAAATAAAAAAAATTCCAAAATTTAAAATCAAAAAATATTTTCAAAACACGAGGAGATAACTCCTCGAGCTACAACAAACCAAAATAACCAGACTGTGATATTTTGATACGATGAGCTAAAGAAAGACTTAACGGAAAGAAAGTGGAGGTTGAAATCCAACTTGACCAATATTAAAAGAATTAATTAAATTTAAAGATTTAATGAAACTTTTAATGGGTTTAATTGGTTTAATTAAAAATTTAATTGAAAAAAAATTAAGTTTAAAAGTCAATTTAACCTAAATTATAAAAATTAATTAAGTTTAAAAATTTAATTTAACTTTTAATAAATTTTATCGAGTTGGATTCTATTAAAAAAATATCAAGTTTAAAGATTTAATTTGTATCAATTCTAAAAAGTTAAAAAATCAGAGACAATTAAACTACTTGAAGAGGTTAAATTAGTGAAATCATGGCTACATAAAAAAACAGAGGACACCCAAAACAGAGTTCCTCGTGCACCTTATGAACAGTGGAGGTCCATAAAAATCTCCATTTTTTTTCGAGTCTTAAGATAACAAGTCATAGTTATAAAAAGCCAAATCTGTGGGATGCATCCATCTATTTTACTGGGTACAAAAAGGAAAGGACAAGTTCCAGGAGGTACTTGTACTCTCTCCCTTGAATGGAAGATGAGAAAGCAGCAGAGAACAATAAAAGATTGAAGGAAATAAGCATCTTTCTCCATTACGTGGTGCTTTCATAAGCACATACTATGAACAATCATCAGAACCAAAAGAAAGAAAAGGGAATAATCACTTTAATACAATAGCAGATGGCAACATTATGCATAGAAACAACACTCTCCACTGCACCAACTTGTTCCTGGTTGACAACAAAACATTGGGACAACCTGCTGTAACTCATTCAACTGAGTTGCTTCCCTTCCTACGATACTCAAGTACTATGTAAACCTTATAATTGGTGTAGTATAATAGGAGCTCCATGTTGTGGTTGAAGAGTTATGACATTACAAGGAGCATGCGTGTAAGAGGGTGAAAGCTCAAACCAGAAATTTTGTAGAATCATAGTAAGAGCCATCTTTGCTTCAGTCAAGGCAAAGTTTTGGCCTAGACAAAATCTAGGGCCCCAACCAAAAGGGTAAAATGCAATTTCATCCTTTGATGCTTTTGAAACTCCTTCAGAGAATCTCTCTGGTTTGAATTCTTCTGCGTTGTCTCCCCAATACTCAGGATCATAGTGAAGAAACAAGAATGGTAACAGGAGGTCTACCCCAGCTGGAATGGACATTCCTCGAATGCTTGTTTCCTTTAGAGTATGTCGATACAGAAAATTCACAGGTGGATATAGTCTTAGTACCTCGTTTAAGATCATTGAGACCTGCAAATTTATTTAGTTTCATAAACCAAGGATTTATAATCGTTTCCAAGAAATTGATTGTAACTCACAAAACATGGTAAATTAATGCGTGAACAAAAGAAGTACTTACAATTCTGAGTTGTTTTATACTATCGATATCAGGTGTTCTCTTGCCACAGATCTGCAAAACTTCTTCTCTTGCTTTCTCTTGCCAGTCTGGATGCATAGATAGAACTACCAATGTCCAAGTGAGTAAGTTTGCTGTGGTCTCTTGGCCTGCAAAGAAGAACAACTTGCATTCCTCGATTACATCTTCAATTTTCATGTCATTATCAGCATCATCTCTGCCCTTTAAAAGCAAGCCTAGCAAGTCAGCATCGCCTAAGTCTCCATTTTGCATGGCCTGCTCCTTCTTATGGATAATATTTCTCAATGCTGCTTTTATCTCTTTGTCTATGCTGTATCTCTTCTTGTTCTTTTTAGAAGGTATGAATCTATTGGAGAAGCGCAAAGAAATGAAATGTTGTTAACTGGGATTTAATGTATTATCAGACATTGGTTAAAAATTTTAACAAACACCAAGAAAAGCTTGAATTTGCAAGAGATATATGGCATTAATATGTACCTCAAACCAGGGAAGTAAACGGAATAAAAAGCTTCGAGGACCAAAATGACTTGATCTTTTTGAAGATCAAATATTCTCTTTCCCTCTTCATAGCTGCTTCCAAAGGCTGCTCGAGCTATAACATCACTTGCAAGAATATTAAATTCGCTTGCAACATCCAATTCACATGATCCCTGAGGACCTGCTAATTTCTTCCATCGCTGAACCAGATCACAACAGCAGGCTGAAAATGCTGGGATCATCCCCTGTTCACATACCAGCACTAATCAGCATATAGACTCTAATACCATATCAAACGTTGATTCAATTGAAAAGTTAAAAAGCTAGTGATTGAAGGCTAAAGATCTGGAATCCTAAAATCCTTATAAAACATGTATACAAGTTAAATGGCTATATTAGTTCCCGCAAAGTTTCTTTATGATAATCCAAGAATTCTTTCAAGCCTCCATCTCAAGTTTGACTACAGTACACGTTTTGGTGTGTATAGCTGTACCATCTCCTCATCAAAGAATCATCTTAATCCATTAATCCAATAGAATACCATGTCATAGAACTACCTCAATCCAATAGCTCAAGCACAGGTTCCAAAATATGATTTATGTAACTCTCTATCACTCCTTCTTGCCATTTGCTTACATTGATGAATGTTTTCTGGATCAGTTTTTGCTTATGCAGCACATTGGTCAATTGATAAAATGTAAAGAAGTCCAAATAGATTCTAAACTTTCAAATGCAAGCTGTAAAAAATTCTTAAGAATGTTTAAACTTGCAATATTCAGGTAGGTGAAGTTACCCTTAATCTCTCAACGTGGAAGGCAGGTGTCATCAACCTTCTGCGTTTGGCCCATTTGTCTCCTTCCAAGGTTGAGACTCCCAGTTGTAATAGACCCACAAGGGCATTTCGCGGTGGCTTTATAATGTGACCACTCGTGTCTGTTAACACCAACCTCACCAGCTCTGGATCAGCTAATAGCAGGCTAGGTCTTGTCCCCATCCAACACAGGGAGACCTTTCCTGTTCTCGTTCGCATTACAAATCAGGATAATACCAATTACCAAGTATATGTATGAACAGAAATTCCTAAAAATAATAAAAATCTTAAAAAAATGAGATAGGTTGTGAAGCTGCTGCTCACCGTAAATTTGCACCATTTTATAAAAGAATGGAAGGACACGTGGTGCAATTTCTTGATTTAGAGCAATGGGCCTGGACCTTGCTTCTTTAGAAGACCTTGCAAACTCTTTCATATCACCATTCAAAATCTTGTAAGAAGTGCCTCTGATCCCTTGCTTCCTCAAACGCTTCTCTTGGCTTTTCGGCTTCAGCCAAAAAGTGTGAGCAACTCTAAACACAACATAGAGAGATAGAAGTAAAGAAGAGGACAGAAACCCTCTGAAAATAAAATCTTCCATTTTTGTTTTTTTGGTTGGAAACTGCTGCTTCAGCAAACTTGGGATCGATGAACTTTGATGGAAATGAGACCCGATTGGTGAGAATTTATAGGGCTTTTGTTAGCTCCTGTTTGAACTTGGACGTTATTGCTTTCCTTATTTTTTAAATATTTTTTACTTGTGTTGATGTGATGATTTTGAAGCTTTGACCAAGCACCATAAAATTATTGGTCTTACACTTGAGTTCTTGGTTTAATGGTAGTAGGGACTTGTTTTCTTTCTCTGCATCTAGGTTCGAATTTTATTGTGCACGCCTATCATCCCCGCGGTGCCTTACATGCTCACTGGGTTTGCAGAATATTCAGTGGACCGTGGGATTAGTCGTGGTGCACGCAAGCTGGCCCGGACACCCATGTAAATAAAAAAACAATTATTGGTCTTTATATTACCATTTAAAAATATGGTCCCATGTTCCATAAAATTTTTAAAAAATAAAATTTAATTTAAATTTAATTTTTTTATATTTATAAATTATTTTAATTTTTTAATATCAAAAATAATTTTTAAAATATAAAAATAATATATTTTTAAATAAAAAAACCACCGCAACACCATAATCCATTAAGATTCCAATGAGATAACAGAAGCCCACGTCGACCTTTTGTTTTTTCTTGACAAACTTAACACCAAAATCACGTGTGTTGATTTCAAGAACATTTTAATATTTTAATTTTTGAAATATAAAAATAATATTTTAATATATTGATGTGATAATCTCTTGTCTCATTGTTTGACAAACACCAAAATCACGTGCGTTGATTTCAAGAACCAAAAAAATAAAAAACGACAGAACGGGAATATAAATCCTAATTTGCCTTGCAGCCCAAGGATACGAAGATTATTCTCACATGATATCTGATAATAACGAGATGAAATGACCGCATGCTATTACGGGTTTATAAAATAAATATACTTGATAATGTTATAATTGTGAATCAGCGCTGAAAAAGTAATAAAAATTAAAGGTATGATGGAGCAAATATTTCATGACGGAAAAAAAAATTGTGTTGGTGATCAAAAATTTAGAGACTGAACAAAATGATTTGTAGCAATCTATAGTGTTTTGTGAGGAAAGATACAAGTGCTTTCACCACATGATTTAGCTTTTCAGTTAATAAAAAGCAAAAAAAAAAATTACAAAGCTAAATTCTCTACCAACTTAATATTTTTTTTAAAAACCAACAAAGATAATTTTGGAAGGAAAAAAACCCATGAGAAAAAACATTGCAGCAATTGACAATGTTTTGTGAGGAAAACTATAGCGCTTTTCCCAATAAAATAAACTAAAAAACCATTTAGAGAAATATTGTAGCAATCCACAGTGTTTTGTGAGAAAAACTACAACGCTTTCCTCATATGATTTAGCTTTATTGTAATTATAATTCTTAACCAACTCAATATTCAAAAAACAATCGACAAAGATAATTTTGGAAAAAATCTTAAAAAAATCACATGGGAAAACACTGCAACAATTCACAGTGTTTTTTTTTTTTAAATAACAAAGCTAAATTCTTAATCGGCTCAATATTAAAAAAAAATCGAGAGACAATTTTAGAAAAAAAATAACAAAACAAACACCAAAAAAAGAAAAAAAATCATGTTGGAAACACTATAGCAATTCATAGTGTTTTGTGATGAAAGTTACAGTGCTTCCCCACATGATTTAGCCTTATTTGTAATGACTTGTAATTGTAATTCACAAATAACTCAATATTAAAAAAATAAAATTGAAAAAGATAATTTGAAAAAAATTATAACAAAAAAAAAAACCATGCGGAGAGACACTGTAGCAATCCACAATATTTTATTAGCAAAGTTACAATGCTTTCCTCACATAATTAAGCTTTATTACAAAGTTAAATTTTAACCAACTCAATATTAAAAAAAATAAAATCGATGAAGATAATTTTGGAAAAAAATATTACAAAAAAATAAAACACAAAAGAAACTGGAAAAAAACCATGTGAGAAAAAACTGTATCAATCCATAGTGTTTTGTGAGGAAAAACTTGTATTTACTTGTAATTGCAATTCTTAACCAGCTTAATATTTAAAAAATAAAATTGACAAAGATAATTTTAGGGAAAAATATAACAAAAACAGAAAAAAAAACCATGTGGGAAAAAACACTGTAGCAATCAACAGTAATTTTCAAGGAAAGTTACAGTGCTTTCCTCACATATTGTAACCGTAATTTTTAACCAACTCAATATTAAAAAATAAAATAAAAAAAGATAATTTCGGAGAAAATCATAAAAAAAAACCATGCGGAGAAACACTGTAGCAATCAACAATGTTTTAAAGAAAAAAAATTACAAAACTAAATTCTCAATCAGCTCCATATTAAAAAAAATCGACAAATATAATTTTAAAAAATAAAAAAATAAAATAGAAAAACTATGTGGAAAAACATCGCAGCAATCCACAGTATTTTAAAGAAAAAAATTACAAAGCAAAAATTTTAACCAGGTCAATATTTAAAAAGTAAAATCAACAAAAATAATTTTGGAAAAAACAAAATAAAAATAAATGAAAAAAAAAAGTAATTTTGAAAAAAAAACAAAAAAAACAAAAAAAAGGGGGAAAGTTAGCAAAAAAAAGGGGGGGAGAATCACTGTGGATTACTGTTGTCATCCACAGTGATTTAGGTGTGGGGGAACAGTGATTCCCCCACACCATTTAGAGTATGTTATAATAGATTCTTGTCTTCTTCATTGAAGTTATCAATTAACTATAACTAAAACAATAATAGTATTTTATTATAGCGGAAGTAATTATGAATTAAAATTGTTTTCATTGTGAATTACACTACTTAACAAGAGTTATTATGAATTATAAGTGATTTCACTGTAAATTATACTGCTTGGTGGGAGCATAGTGAGGCTGCAGACCCACTCTCCTAAATCAGCTCCAGTTTTGATGAGACTGCAGACACTTGGCGTTGGGGCTGGCAAGTCCTGGGCGCTCGCTTGCCAAGTGGGACTGCAGGCTCCAGGCTGCAGATATGATGATGGGGCTGCCAAGCCCTGAGCGTCCGCTTGTCAAGTGGGACTGCAGGCCCTAGCCTGCAGACATAATACCGGGGTCGCAAGCCACGGGCGCCGGGCGCCAAGTGGGACCGTAGGCCCTAGGCTGCAGAAACATGGCATTGGGACTGACCCGCACACGAGGTTGCAAACCCAGGCGAGCGGGTCTGAAAGCCCACGCCCCAAGGTCTGTTGAACCGCGCACAAGGGCTGCATACCCGAGCGGTGGGTGTAGACCAGCGTGAGCGGGCTGCAGAACCGAAGCGTAAGGCTGGAGAGCCAGGTGAGCGGGTCTACAAACCCGCGTGTTTGGGGTCTGCAAGCCCCCTCGTGATTTGCAGACCCTCTCACCTGGGCTGTAGAACCCCGCACCTGGGTGTGCAAAACTCGGAGCGAGGTATAGACCCGCTTGCCCATGTCTGGGGTTTGCAAACCCCCCAGGGGTTGCAGACCCACTCGACTAAGCACGCCTGGGTTTTTTCTGCCAAGTCTGGGGTCTGCAGACCTCACCAGGGGTTGCAGACCCATGCGGCTGGGTTTACAGACCCCGTAGAGAAAAATAACAAATTTGGAAAAAAAAATGAAAACAAATATAATAAGTAATAACAATATTATTATTGTTGTTGTTGTTAATAAATTTTATAACAAGATTATTTTTTTAACTTCAAATTAATATTTTTTTTCCTTTAATTCATATTAAGATATTTTTGTATTATTTTTTATGTGATTATATAAAAAATAGATTTAAAACAATAAAAAAATATTATCTCAATATATTTTTCAAAAAATATTTTAAGATATTTCTAATTTTATTTTTTTCTCTCTTTAAATTTTTTTTTCTTTTCTTTTATTGATTTCTTTTTTCATACTGTAAAGAGAAAATAAATTAATGTGATTTTGTTTTATATTATACAAAAGTTAGGTGATGATAATTTTTTTTTCATTTCAGGTTGGGTCGAATTTTCTTATTAAAGCATGTTTGGTTTTGCGTTCCAAAAATTTTTTGAAAAATTTTTGAAATTGTTTAATTGTTTTCTTTACTTCAAATTAATATTTTTAATGTTTTTGTATTTTTTTTTAATTTTATTTTTAAATATATTGAGATTGGGTGTAGGTGCACAACCACACCTAAGAGAAATATATTAAGTTGGGTCCTTACTTCAAAATAGCTTTGGGTCCAGCCGCTGCTGGACCTATTAGCCTTGAGTCTTATCCTTAACATGATCCATCAACGTTGGGTCTTGCCCCTAGCAGGACCCATCAATATTTTTTTTTCATTTTTTTCTTTTCTCTTGAGTCAGGCATTCTTTTCCAAATTCAAAAAACTTAGGGCAGGAAAGGGCGCCTCACCCAAGGATCTTGGGTGTGGCTAGGCGTAGACTCAAATTCCTTAGGTCTTGCAGACCCGCTTAACCCAAGATTATTGATTCTTCGTCAGGACGCAATCTCTTGAATCCTGCATCAGAACCCAATTTTGTGGGCTGTGTCAGGACCAAAAGCTCTTGGGTCTGGCGTCGGGACCCAGGGTTAATGGGTCCTGCGTCAGGACTCAAGATTCTTGGGTCCTAAGTTTTTAAATATAATTATTTGTATTATAATTATAATTATTTTTATTATAATTAAAAGTATTACTATTAAAAATACTATTATTTGTGTTATAGATATTATTATCTTTATTATAATTAATATTATTAATAAAATAATTAATAAATTTGAAAACAAATATTATTAATATTGAAAAACAACCATAGATTTGATTTGAAGTGTAATAATAATAATAATAATAATAATTATTATTATTATTATTATTAAATTTTAAAAAACTATTATTACTATCGAAGAAAAACCATAATTTTTTTTTAAAGATTAAAAAAATAAAAATTTTGGAAGACAAGTTAAATATTATTACTAATATTATAAATATTATTGTTGGGTTTGGCGTTGTAACCAGACTCAATACTCTTGGGTCTGATGTTGCAGCCAAACCCAACGCTTTTGGGTCTTAGATTTTTATAATATCTTTTTATTGAAATAAAAGGTGAGCCCGCGATGTAGCGCTGGCAAAGAAGAAAAATGGAAAAAAAATATCAATTATTATTGTTGTTGTTGTTGTTGTTGTTATCATTATTGTTAATAAAAATTTTAAAAACACTTATTACTATCAAAACTTTGGCCAGACAAGTTCAATACTATTATTAATATCATAAATATTATTATTATTTATATTCTAAATATTATTATTTTTATTATAATTAAAATTATTAGTATTAAAAATATTATTATTTGTGATATAAATATTATGATTTTTTTATAATTAATATCATTAATATTAAACATACTATTATTTTTATTATAAATATTATAATTTGTATTACAATTAATATTATTCATATAATAATTAATAAATTTTTATAAAATACTATTAATATTGAAAAATAATAATAGATTTGATTTGAAGGGTAAAATTAAGAATTATTATCACTTTTTTTATTATTGTTATTGTCATTACCAGATTAAAAAAAACAATTATTACTATCATCAAAGAAAACATAAATTTTTTTTAAAATATTGAAAAATATAAAAACTTGAGCAGAGAAGTTAAATATTATTATTATTATTAAATTCATTAATATTATTAAAATTAAAATAAATATTATTGCTATAGAAAAAAAAACATAGATTTGATTTTAAAAGTAAAATCAATTATTGTTATCATTATCATTATCATTATTATTATTATTATTATTATTTTCTTCACTTCAAATTAATATTTTTCTTAATTCATATTAAGATTTTTTTTTTATTATTTTGATGTGATTATATATAAAATAGATTTTAAAAAATTAAAAAAATATTATCTCAATATATTTTTAAAAAAATATTTTTAAGATATTTCCAATTTTAATTTTTACTCTCTTGATTTTTTTTTCGTTTTTCTTATTGATTTTTGTTCAAACTGTAAATAGGATCCAAAATAGTTTTGGGTCCAGCCGCCATTAGGCCCATCAATCTTGGCTCCTGCTGCTAGCATTACCAATCAGCGTGGGTTCTATCCCTAGCAAGACCCATCAACGTTGGGTCCTGCCCCTAGAAGGATTCATTAGTAATTTGATTTCATTTTTTTTCTTTTCTTTTAGGTCAGACATTTTTTTCCAGACCAAGAAACTTGGGGCAGGAAAAAAAAGCCACATCCAAGAGAGTTTAGGTGTGGTTAGGACGTAGATCCAAATCCCTTAGGTCTACAGCCTCGTCTGACCCAATATTATTTGTTCTTTGTCAGGATCCAATCTCTTGGATCCTGACATAGAACCAAGGCTAATGAGTCTTGCATGAGGATCCAAGATTCTTGAATTTTAAATTTTCAAATATAATTATTTGTATTATAATTTATATCAATTCTAAAAAGTTAAAAAATTAGAGAGAATTAATACTTGAAGAGGTTAAATTATTGCAATCATCATCGCTGCATAAAAAAACAGAGGACACCCGGAACAGAGTTCATCGCGCACCTTATGAACAGTGAAGGTCCATAAAAAACTCCAATTTTTTTTTTTTTGGAGTCTTAAGATAATAAGTCATAGTTATAAAAAGCCAAATCTTTGAGATGCATCTATCTATTTTACTGGGTACAAAAAGGAAAGGACAAGTTCCAGGAGGTACTTGTACTCTCTCCCTTGAATGGAAGATGAGAAAGCAGCAGAGAACAATAAAAGATTGAAGGAAATAAGCATCTTTCTCCATTACGTGGTGCTTTCATAAGCACATACTATGAACAATCATCAGAACCAAAAGAAAGAAAAGGGAATAATCACTTTAATACAATAGCAGATGGCAACATTATGCATAGAAACAACACTCTCCACTGCACCAACTTGTTCCTGGTTGACAACAAAACATTGGGACAACCTGCTGTAACTCATTCAACTGAGTTGCTTCCCTTCCTAAGATACTCAAGTACTATGTAAACCTTATAATTGGTGTAGTGTAATAGGAGCTCCATGTTGTGGTTGAAGAGTTATGACATTACAAGGAGCATGCGTGTAAGAGGGTGAAAGCTCAAACCAGAAATTTTGTAGAATCATAGTAAGAGCCATCTTTGCTTCAGTCAAGGCAAAGTTTTGGCCTAGACAAAATCTAGGGCCCCAACCAAAAGGGTAAAATGCAATTTCATGCTTTGATGCTTTTGAAACTCCTTCAGAGAATCTCTCTGGTTTGAATTCTTCTGCGTTGTCTCCCCAATACTCAGGATCATAGTGAAGAAACAAGAATGGTGGTAACAGGAGGTCTACCCCAGCTGGAATGGACATTCCTCGAATGCTTGTTTCCTTTAGAGTATGTCGATACAGAAGATTCAGAGGTGGATATAGTCTTAGTACCTCGTTTAAGATCATTGAGACCTGCAAATTTATTTAGTTTCATAAACCAAGGATTTATAATCGTTTCCAAGGAATTGATTGTAACTCACAAAACATGGTAAATTAATGCGTGAACAAAAGAAGTACTTACAATTCTGAGTTGTTTTATACTATCGATATCAGGTGTTCTCTTGCCACAGATCTGCAAAACTTCTTCTCTTGCTTTCTCTTGCCAGTCTGGATGCATAGATAGAACTACCAATGTCCAAGTGAGTAAGTTTGCTGTGGTCTCTTGGCCTGCAAAGAAGAACAACTTGCATTCCTCGATTACATCTTCAATTTTCATGTCATTATCAGCATCATCTCTGCCCTTTAAAAGCAAGCCTAGCAAGTCAGCATCGCCTAAGTCTCCATTTTGCATGGCCTGCTCCTTCTTATGGATAATATTTCGCAATGCTGCTTTTATCTCTTTGTCTATGCTGTATCTCTTCTTGTTCTTTTTAGAAGGTATGAATCTATTGGAGAAGCGCAAAGAAATGAAATGTTGTTAACTGGGATTTAATGTATTATCAGACATTGGTTAAAATTTTTAACAAACACCAAGAGAAGCTTGAATTTGCAAGAGATAAATGGCATTAATATGTACCTCAAACCAGGGAAGTAAATGGAATAAAAAGCTTCGATGACCAAAATGACTTGATCTTTTTGAAGATCAAATATTTTCTTTCCCTCTTCATAGCTGCTTCCAAAGGCTGCTCGAGCTATAACATCACTTGCAAGAATATTAAATTCGCTTGCAACATCCAATTCACATGATCCCTGAGGACCTGCTAATTTCTTCCATCGCTGAACCAGATCACAACAGCAGGCTGAAAATGCTGGGATCATCCCCTGTTCACATACCAGCACTAATCAGCATATAGACTCTAATACCATATCAAACGTTGATTCAATTGAAAAGTTAAAAAGCTAGTGATTCAAGGCTAAAGGTCTGGAATCCTAAAATCCTGATAAAACATGTATACAAGTTAAATGGCTATATTAGTTCCCGCAAAGTCTCTTTCAACTTGTCAAAGAACGATCTTAATCCAACAGAGTACCGTGATTCAGGTAGGTGAGGTTACCCTTAATCTCTCAACGTGGAAGGCAGGTGTCATCAACCTTCTGCGTTTGGCCCATTTGTCTCCTTCCAAGGTTGAGACTCCCAGTTGTAATAGATCCACTAGGGCATTTCGCGGTGGCTTTACAATGTGACCACTCGTGTCTGTTAACACCAACCTCACCAGCTCTGGATCAGCTAATAGCAGGCGAGGTCTTGTCCCCTTCGAACACAGGGAGACCTTTCCTGTTCTCGTTCGCATTACAAATCAGGATAATACCAATTACCAAGTATATGTATGAACAGAAATTCCTAAAAATAATAAAAATCTAAAAAAATGAGATAGCTTGTGAAGCAGGTGCTCACCGTAAATTTGCACCATTTTATAAAAGAATGGAAGGACACGTGGTGCAATTTCTTGATTTAGAGCAATGGGCCTGGACCTTGCTTCTTTAGAAGACCTTGCAAACTCTTTCATATCACCATTCAAAATCTTGTAAGAAGTGCCTCTGATTCCTTGCTTCCTCAAACGCTTCTCTTGGCTTTTCGGCTTCAGCCAAAAAGTGTGAGCAACTCTAAACACTACATAGAGAGATAGAAGTAAAGAAGAGGACAGAAACCCTCTGAAAATAAAATCTTCCATTTTTGTTTTTTTGGTTGGAAACTGCTGCTTCAGCAAACTTGGGATCGATGAAATTTGATGGAAATGAGACCCGATTGGTGAAGAATTTATAGGGTTTTTTTTAAGATTAACTTGGGTGTTTGTGTAGCTTGCGTGCACCTCGACTAATCCTATGGATTTAAGGTTAACGATCATGTAAACCTTCAGTTGCCTTGAGGTTTGTGGAACTCAAACTGGTGACCTCTAGAAAACAAACTCAGGGCCTAACCAGTTGATTTACTCTCTTTTTTTTAGATTAACTTGGGTGTTCGGGCAATTTGCGTGCATCTCGACTAATTTTACGGGTCTGAAGTTAACGATCATGTAAACCTTCAGTGGCCCTGATGTTTGTGGAACTTGAACTGGTGACCTTTAAGAAACAAACTCAGGACCTGACCAGTTAATTTATACCCATCAAAGTTAAATTTATAGGGCTTTTGTTAGCTCATTGAACTTCGACCTTATTGCTTTCCTTTCTTCATTTTTTTTAAAATATATTTATATACATCAATTATACAATGAAACTCTATATCAACACTTGTCACCAATAAAAAATAGTGGTCGGGCAAGTGATTTGATGTTTGTTCTTTTAAAATAAAATATTGAATTTGAGTTTTATGAATAAAATATATTATTATTGAAAAACACTTTATTTTTTATTAGATTAAACCATCTCGATTGGATTAATTAGAATTCAATAAACTTCTAAATACCGGGGTCTAGAAAAAAAAAACACACTTGTCACTGGTTGGTGAATTAGAGAGGTGACAATACATGATTAATACATGTTTTTTTATATAAAAATTAATTTTTTTTAAATTAAATGTTTTAATATTTTTTAATTGTGTTGATGTGATAATTTTGATGCTTTAACACAATAATTGTGACCCAGCAACGTAGAATTATTGGTCTTGATACGACCGTTTGGGAACACAGGCCGTGTTCTATAAAATTTCAAAAACAAATTGGTTTAAATTTAATTTTTTTTATGTTTTTATATCGTTTTAATATGTTGATCTAAAATAAAAATTTAAAAATAAAATAAAAATTTAAAAATAAAATAAAAATTAAAAAAATACTTTTAAAAATAACAACTATCATATTTTTAAATACCCCAATCGAAACCCATCCCATCAAGATTCCAATAAAATAACAGAAGGAAATTGTATTAGTGAGGATCAAGCCACAAGCCAACGTCAAACTTTCGTTTTTTCTTGACAACCTTAACCCATCTCTTGCCTCATTGTTTCACAAACACCAAAATCATTACGTGTGTTGATTTCAAGGGAAAGATAAAAAAAAAAAGTGAAAACGACAGAACGGGAATATAAATCCTAATATGCCTTGCAGCCCAAGGGTGCGATGATCCGATAATAATAGATTTTTGTCTTGCTACTGAAATTATTAATTATGTATTAATTTTTTTTTAAAATTAATATGAGTATTCAGACTAGCTTGCATGTATGTCAACTGATTTTACAGGTTCTGAAATTAACCACTATATAAACTTACCGTAGTCTTGAGGTTTGTGGGACTTGAACTGGTAATCTTTAGAAAATAAACCTAGAGTTTAATTAGTTGAGTTACATCTCTCAGGTTATTATGCACTAATCATTACTATGTGTTATGTTAGAGGTTGGATTAAATTTTTTAATATAAAAAATACATTCAGTTATTACTAATGAATTTTTTAGTAAAAATAAAACTGTATTGGGTTGATTCTCAAGTATATCATTGGACATTAAATTTATATATATATATATATACTTTGTAAACTCTAGCACAAGAAACTTCTTTGGGAATAATTAGGCAATTGTCGAGCACCAATAAGACAAGAGGATATGCCATTAATCACCCTACGCTCTTCAATATATAGCTATAAGCTTCTCATCATCGGGTTCTATCACTTTTGTTCTTGGGAATTTCTCGCAGTGTTAAGTGGTTATGGCAGCATTGCTGTTATTACCAGACAAATAGTAAATATAAACAAATATGTCACGATCCAAAAAGAACATTATATTTATTTATAAGAGATAATTTATATTTGGTGTAATTTTTTTTATTAAAAATTTGGCAGAGTTTCTTATGTAATGGACCATACTAAGTTATCGACATCTTCATTTCTGACACAATTCATATTATAATTATAGTCCAATTATCTTGAACCTCATTCTCAATCAATACATCATAAAAATAATAGACATGTATTATCCAATAATAAAGATGCAATCAATAAAATCAAAATACATAAATAATTCTAAGGTTTACATATCTTGCAAAGTTAATTGATTTAAGAAAAAGAATAAAAACTTAGATTATAAATATAATGCTCCCACTATTTTATTCGGGACAATTTCTTAGTTAAATATACAAATTTGGAGTAAAATCTTTTTTTTTTTTTTATCATTCTAACATTTCTAATCATATAAGCAACTATGATAAAATACAAATACTTAATATAACACAAATATATTTTTAAGTATGGCATTCACATTAATTACATATAACAATTTTATTCTATCAATAAAAAGATTCATTCAACCTCTTTTACATCATTCATTAATTTCAAAATACAAATTGATCAATATAAATACACAAAAAGTGTCATATATTCAAGTATGATCTATTCTACTGTTGTGAGGGTCCTGGAAATAAGATTAACATTTTATCAACATAATTATCAATAAATGCAATGTATCATTTTACTACACCCATATAAAAATATTTTTTCTATATACTTTATTGTGAATCATTAATATCTTATACCTTCATATTCATCCAATTAATTCCAATCTTAGCCATTTCACGGAGGTGCTACTCCCTTATTAGAAACACTAATACATTCGCCTGAATATTAGGCATTAGTTCATCCGCCCAATTACTGAGCATTAGTTCACCCATCCAAATACCGAGCATTAGTTCATTCGTCCATATGTGTTTATCCACCCAATTACCAGGTATTAGTTCAACCGTCCAATTACCGGGCGCTAATTCATCCGTCCAATTACCGGACGCTAGTTCACCCGCCCATTTACTGGGCGCTAGTTCATCAGTCGACATCAAAACATAAATTATAAAATTTCTAATTAAAATTAACACATGTTTTTCAATTAATCTCTCTATAAAAATTCATAATGTCGAACACTTACCTATTGGTGATGCTTGACTAGTAGTTCCTTGTTGCTATTTGGAGTCTTCAACCTCTCCAGTTTCATTTAAAAAATCACATAATTTCAATACTTCATCATCCAATAATTTACTTCAAATTTCTCCGCATAGTAAAATTTTTTATCAATACAATTTTAATACCCGAAATTATTATCATTATTTTTTTTCATGTTCTTTTGATAATTCCACAAATAATTATTACATTCACCTAAACTTTTAATTCATCATAATTACAAGAAAATCTTATATTATTATGAAAATTTCCCAATAACTATAGGAAATTTAATTTTCTTTACACCTAATTCAACACATCATTTCAGTATTATTATTTTCACTATTTAAATGCAATTCATAAATTTCATAAAGCTTGAATTTTTATTTCTTTTTTTTTTTCATGGCCAAAATCACCTTTCTAAGTAAAGGAGGATAAATTCTCTTTTACTCTAAATTTTAATCCGTTATTCAAATTCAATTCATCCATTTAAGTTATAAAAAATCTCCAATTACATCAATTCAACTCACCCCTCAAAATTCTTTACCCTTGCTGAAAATTCAAGTAAAAATGGTGACATGATAATTCTTCAACTTTTCACTTAATTAACTTTAACTCATTTATTTTATTTTATTTTATTTTATTCATGCCAACATACAATACCCTAGAACAACTTTACAAATTACATCTACCATTTCTATTTATCTAAAGTTCCATAATTATACACATGATAATAACTAAGTATCAATGCATAAAAGTTCACTAATCAACATAATAAGATCATATTTACTCATAACATAATAAGGGATCAATAGCAAATCCAAGGTGAAAACCACTCTTTATCCCTCTTATCTTCTTTTCTCTTCTTATTTCTTTTCCTTTTATTTTTTTTACAAATTAACATAATTAATGACAAGCCCAAGCATTTATTTCATCAACAAACATATAATCAACATAAATTCATGTATTCAAACCACCCTATCATCAAGAACACACCTTCACATAGTACCAATTCTACTCAATCCAAGAACAAATATGAAAAACAACACAATGGATCATCATGGAGAGTTTTCTTACCTTTAAGGAATGAAGAATCAAAAGTCAAAACAAGTTGAATCAAGTTCTCCTTCATACTTCCCTCTAAGCTCAATTTTTCCTTCTCTAAAAGCACATTTAAAATCTTTAAACTCCTTGTAGACTCCTTAATGTATCAAACCATATTTAATATTATTGCAAGAAAAATGAATAATAAATATTTATGTCCCTCACCATATTTAAGGAAGAAAAATAAACCATGGCCACTCCTAACCCACCAAAATGAAGGGTTTTCATTGAAGTACAGTCTTGAACTTTTTATTTATATTTATTCATAATCAAAAATAAAAATAAAAATTGATGGGCATTAGCGGTTTACCTGCCTAAACAAAGGCGTTTGTGTTCAAGTAAAATATTTTATAAAAGCATATATTTTTTTATTTTCTTGTGTTTTTTCCTAAAATATTCCATAATAAATCAATAAACTTACCTTATTTCTTAAAAAGATAAAATATTATATAATAAATCAATAAATAAATAACATATCTCTTCTTTATCATTACCATCAATGATCATCACCACCACCACTATCATCATCATAATCACCACCACCATTATTGAAACTATCATCATTTTATCATTCTCTAATATCATCATTATATTATCATCATATTTTTTATAACATTATAAAATTCATGAATTAAAATATTTTAGAAGATATTTTCTATTTTTAAAATAATTTAAGAAAAAAAAAAGTTTCATTCTTGTCCAAAGGTTTGGAAGAACTATCTTCTTAAAAGGTAAATTGTTGGAATTCATTTTCCTTTGCACAGAGCTAAAAAGAAGGTTATGCTAAATCAAAAAAAAAAAAAAAAGAATGAAGAATAGGAATGTAATGCTTATGCCCAAAACAAATCACGTTGCCATCTATTAATATGAATAAAATTTTGCATAGAATTTTCTTTTATGATATAATTTACCATCCTTTGATCACACTCTATTTATTTGATTGCATTTTCTACACTAAGAACTTTGTAATTAATTCATGGAATATTATATTGGTAATTAAATATTGATTCTGTCAACATGATTTTTACTGATAGGCTCATAAACAGTTATTATTCGTCAACAAAACTTTCCTCGGTGATTTATTATGTCGGTAATTTCATCAGTAATTTAATTACCGATAGATTTACAGATAGAAAAAGCACATCAAACAAAAAGAAATTCATGTTTTATTTCATCGATGAATATACAATATATCACCAAAAAGAAAGATCATATGTATTTCTATCGATATTTGTTTTGATAAAACCAACAGAATTAAACCTCCGGTGATTAAACAGTGGCAATAAATATCCTTTACTATATATAAAAATATAAATTATATGTTGTAACATTTGATTTGACTAAAATATCCTTAAATTTTTATTAACTTAATAACAAAATTATAAATTCTAATTCTAATTCTAATTTTCATTCTTTTTTTAATAAAAACTTGATTATTATCTTTTTTTCATATTTTTCTATTACCTTCCCTTGAATTTTTATTAAATTTATGACTAAAATAATAATTTTAATACATATTTTAGTTCCTTTTGCATATATAAAGTTAATTATTACAAGAGAAAAGCTAACGGGTGCCCTTAGGGATACTGTTACGAATTATCTGAATGTATTTATTAAACTTAATTTATTGTTGAATTCTCTTTAAAAAGTAATAAAAATAAAGTATAAAATAAAAATGAATGATATTAATTAAATACATTTGATAATTATAATTTTATATGGTGATGTTTTTAAGTTCTTATAACAAATTCTAAATAAAAAATAAAAACATGAATTGATTACAAATATTAAATAACTTATTTACCATTTTTAATATAGAAAATTAATCATTATATTTTGAAAAAATATATTTTTTATAGAGGCGAAAAACTATGTTAGGTAGTTTGTGAGTGTGTATTTGTGTATTGTGTCTTATAGTTTTCTTATTTATTATTTTGATTGTTAAATAAATAAATATTTCTTTTATTTTGACAATGATTTGTACCATAACTTATCCTATCTTTTTATATGTATCTTTCCATATAAAATTTTTAAAAACTTATACCATAGCCTTATATATCTCTGACACAAAAACTTTTAAATTGTTAAAAACAAATTGAACAAGAAATTAGAAATCACGAAATTATTGAATTTTTAGGATATATCACTACGTCTTAAAAAGCATATTAATGATGTCATTAAATTTTTTTAAAGAAAGAAACGAGTTTTATACGACTTAAACAATGATAAAAAAAACATTCTACGACAGATCAAATTTTCTTCTTTTTTTCTCCTTTTTATTTCATGTCAACACAAATATCATACAATAATTAAAAAAAAACACAAGTATTATACAAATTAATACTTTGTTCATAGGCCCACGTGTAAAAAGAAATAACGAATAAATTAAAACATACTAATTTGATTTCTTGCACCACGCTGCTGCAGGATGAAACTTTTTTTTTTTTCAACGCAAAAAAGATGCAAGCCGTGTTAGCAGTTTTTTTTAACATCAAGAACATTTTTAACTGTAAATTATTTATAAATATATATATATATATATATAAAATAAATCGAGAATTATATATATCAATAAATAATAATAAATTTGTGATCAAAGATTGAGTGAAAAACTAAGATGAAGATGTTGTTCATTAGGGAAAGAAAGATGTTGAATATTTGTTTTAATTTGAAATTGAATTCCTAAATTTTTAATTGGTTTGAATCAATTTAGATTTTATTTTATAAAATCGAGCAATTAAGCATTAACTCAATGTCAAAACTTATATTTAATATCATGAGAGACTCATATAAAGCCAACTGAAAAAAAAATATTAAATTCAATTTCAAGTCAACTTAATGTGAAAAGATTAAATTGAAAATAAAAAAAGTCAAGTGACAAAAAAAATTATATAAAAAAAAAACATTGTGGGTAACTATTGCAACCCACAGTGGATTGTCTTTCTCTTATGTTGTATTTCTATCTCTTTTTTTTTTAATATTTCTTAATTTCATATCACATTGTCTCACTTATTTGTGATTCTAAATATTGTTTCATGGTTCACTAAGTATCAATCTTACAATACCAAACTACAATTGTTAAATAAAAAACAAAAGATTCAATAAAAAAAAGACGCAATAAAAAATAAAGGATGTAAATAAAAAAAAATTGAGGTGGTTCACTACTTATTGTTGGGTTGGTTGCCATTAATGTGCAGCAAATGGACGGCACCAACCATTGACTTTGGCGACCACCATTGTTGAAGAAGAGCGGAGTTGCCAACCACCATTGTTGAAGAAGAGCGGAGCTGGAGGCACCATTCTTGCCTATAAATAGGCACTGAGAGAGAGCAGTAAATTTTGAGTAGAGAGTGTAGAATGTGAAGAGAACAAGAGAGAAAGAGGGGCCGTCATAAAGCACCCCGCCGCCATGTGCGTAGCGGTGTGAGAGAGAGCTGGGAGTAGAGTTCGAGTGAAGTGATCCTCCTCCTCCATGTGTGTTGAAACCCTTACTCTATATCTCTAATAATATGAACTCTCCCGTGGATGTACATTCGATTTGCCGAACCACGTTAAATATTGTGTGCCAGTGTCCTAAGCCTCCAATGAGCAACTATCAGAACGCCATCGGTCCGCGCATGGGGGAGCCGGAATCCCCAACAATTGGTATCCGAGCATATGGTTTAAAGTGGTGTTTGATTTTTGCTCAAAAATGAAAGTTGTCAAAATTATGTTTTGACCATACCACTGTGTAGAGGAGGAAGAGACGAAGCCACTGGTGAAAACGGCATCAAAATTAGACGTTGGAAACGGCCGCCCACGCCCACACACGCCGACGAGGTGGCTGTCCTCGCGCGCAGACGCGCCCCACGCGTCTCCTTCGCCCGAATGGGCAGACCCGACCCGAATACCAGTTGACCCGACCCATTTGACTGACCCGAATATTAATGACATAAGCATGATGTAATTGTGACGTCAGTATGCATAGTAGGCATGCCAGGGATGACGTCAGCCTGATGTAAGCATGATGTCAGCATGCACAGTTGGCATGCCATGTCAGCGTCTAGTCATCTCATCAACCACGAGCCGAGCCGAGAGGAGCTGAGCCGCGAGCCGAGGTATAGGATCCAGTGTAGTGGATTCTACGTGCAACCGGATCTAAGATTGAATCTGGGCCGTTTATTAGGCCAGACTTGTTTTGATCAAATCTTAGCCATCTGAAATGCGATTTGGACGATTTCAGACTTGTTTCCAGCTAATTTGATCATTCCGGATGCAATGGTATGGTCCAATTGTTGAGATTTGAGACCAAAAATGATGGTGGTGAATTATTAAAAGAGATTGCCCAATTAGGAGGCATCTAAATGTCATCATGGTGGTCGATGGTGATGAAGAAGAAGAAGAAGAAGGTGCACATGTTTACCCAATTATATATCTTTGAACTGCTAAATGGGGAGAATTTTAATTGCCTTGAGGGAAGGCAAAATCGGGACACTCTAGACACCCGATCATGTGGACAATTAGAGGTGTAGAGTGAAATTGATGAAGACCAATCTTAACGAATCTAAGAACTGGTAGTCTCGCCAGATGTTGAGAAATCATGTATTAAACCAGTATATTCCGAATCACTTGTAAGGGAAAGTCGCAACAAAGCTAGCAAATGGTTGTATATACAGAAAGACAATACAATGGATAGATATGGCCTAAGAAGTTCTGTCTAGGAGATTGGGTTTTAAGCGGGACCGGTGTGACCCCTCCAATCTTTCCTGGGAACTTGCTTAGTGGAAGGATTATCCATATGGTACTATTTTCGTAAATGTGACAGTTTGTAATGAAACGGTTGAAGACTAGCAGGATGACGGCACAAGGAAACAGTTGGGTTCTGTATGTTCAAGGATCGATGGAGTGGTGATTTCTCCAAAGAAGTTAGATTCGGTGACTGTAATTTCTTGAGGGGAGAATTGATGAAGACCCTAATAATGGAAGAGAAATACAGCAAGGGGATAAAGATTGGCACCCTATTTTGACTTGGACAGGTGTTGTGACATGATGAGTTGTTGTCAAACATAAGCAAGGAATATGGAGAAATCTGGAGAACAAAAATTGCACGAGGGCACACGGAGACTGTGCAAGAGTACCCGTAGGATCCAATAAGGTACTATAATGAGACAACAGGTGCAAGGAGAAGAAGAGTTCCCAGATGAAGCTCAAAGCAGAAACTGTTACAGGAAGTCTCTTGTGCTCTTGATGAAGACAACAGGCGAAGACCCTTCCAATGCATGCAAGGATGGAAAGATGAGCTGTTGTGGAAGCACCTAATTGAGGGGGTGCAAACGCCTGTGATAAAAGGTGACTGCCTATGAAAGGCAAAGACACCAAATAGAGTTAGTGTAGGTGGAGCTGTCAAGCAGAAAGGCGTAGAAGCTCCAAACATAGAAATCGAGGTGGAGGATTGCGAGGAGTATACCGCGACTTTCTCTTTCTATGTAATCAGTGACAATAATCTCTCCCATAGTGCAAATGGTGGTAGAGACTTTTGGAGCCACATTGAAGCATCTCAGCTGAAGAAGGATGCGACCGCCCATGGAAGGCGAAGACACCTTAGAGAAGGTATGAGGGCCATAATAGGAGCCCCAGTTCAGACCGCCCATAACAATGGGTGAAGACACCTTAGAGAAGGTGTGAGGGCCATGAAAGGAGCCCCAGTTCAGACCGCCTTATGACAACAGGCGAAGACACCTTAGATAAGGTGTGAGGGCCATGATATGAGCCCCAATTCAGACCGCCGCATGATGACGAGCGAAGACACCTTAGAGAATGTGTGAGGGCCATGAAAGGAGCCCAGTTCAGAACAACCCCAAAGCCAATGTGATGGCTGGATATAAGTGGACAGATGCATGTATGGATAGCCAATGAAGTGGCTATGATGAGTATAGAGACAAATACAGGATTGACTTTCATGGATATTGCCCCCATGTTAAAGATCAATGAGCTAGAAGACATTTGCCTTGGACAATAAGTGGGTGACTTGTGGAGCATTAAGACACAACTGCTAGGAATGAGCAAAGGGCATGCGCAGGTTCTTGGAACAAGTTGACTCTTGTCAAGGTGGTGAGTTCGGTGAAGGCATTGTAATACTCAGAGTATGAAGACAAATATGGATCAACCTTTAATGGGTTGCCCCAATGGGTAAAGGTGGAGAGCTACCTGGACTCTTAGGACTAAGAGTGAGAGACTCACATAGAAGTAAGGCGTGGTTCCTAGGGTGGAACATAGGGCAGACGCAACTCCTAGATGAGTAGAATCTTGGAAGAATGGTGAGCTCGTGATCATATTGAGATACTCAGATAATGACTATCGCACTTGGAAATAGAAATTTCTGTTTGAGGGGGTGTTGTAAGCCTTGATGTAAGGCTTGAAAAATCATTCCGGACCGAGCATGGTTGATACGCTCGAAGGGGAATGTTGTGTCCCAGAGACAAGCGTTAACACTCTTCGAGATGTGAAGTGGCGAGACCATCTGGTTGTAGTGATCCTTTTGTGTGAGAAAAGGTGTGCTTTGGTGACTCTGGTGATTGAAATGTGTGGCAAGTACCTGTAAACTTGGCCAAAGACGCTCTCAGAATGGTAAGCTTGGAAGAGCTGCAAGATGCAAACTTGTGTTGAAGAAGCAAGCGGACAGTTGCCCCACATGAATGGCAAATGGGGTGATTGTTGGGTTGGTTGCCATTAATGTACAGCAAATAGACGACACCAACCATTGACTTTGGCAGCCACCATTGTTGAAGAAGAGCTGGAGTTGGCAACCACCATTGTTGAAGAAGGGCTGGAGCTGGAGGCACCATTCTTGCCTATAAATAGGCACCAAGAGAGAGCAGCAAATTTTGAGTAGAGAGTGTAGAATGTGAAGAGAACAAGAGAGAAAGAGGGGTTGCCATGTGCAGCAGTGTAAGAGAGCTGGCAGTAGAGTTCGAGTGAAGTGATCCTCCTCCTCCATATGTGTTGTAACCCTTTCTCTATATCTCTAATAATATGAACTCTCCTGTGGATGTAGGCGATTTGCCGAACCACGTTAAATATTATGTGTCAGTGTGCTAAGCCTCCAATGGGCAACTATCAGAACACCACCAGTCCACGCATGGAGGAGCCGAAATCCCCAACACTTATATGAATAGTGTTCGTACCTCAAGTCTTTTGATGTGTTTTATAATTTTTTAGTCCATATATATATATAAGAAATCTGTAAATTCTCTGTGTGAAAAATTATAAATTGACTAGTTTTATGTAAAATAAAAAAAATTCATAACTCTCAATTAGGCTATCAGAAAATTCTGAAAATAAAACAATAAAATATAGGATAAATTACATTTTGTATCCTGTAATTTAGTTATTTTTTTACTTTACCTCTAATGTTTTTATAAATTACAATTTACATTCTAGAGTTTATAATTTCATAATATTTTACATCCTCATTCCATAAGCCAAAAAAAAAAAACAATTCACAAAAAATATTGGATTATTTATAGAATTTTCATTTAATAACCAAAGAATCCTTCTAGAATTAAAATTACAAAATTTTTATAAAAATTAAAACTACTATCTCCACTATATACATTTCATAAAACAATTTATCTACTCATGTTTTATTTATGGTAAGAACCTTTGATCAAATATAAAAAAAGTTTCTATCTCATTATCGATCGCTTGCTCGATAGAAAATTTCAAGTTTTCCACCACACACTTGGCCATGATCTCATCCTCAAAACTTTTTTTCTCGGATGCCACCATGCAAACTTCAAGATTTATTCCTCTAGATGTCTCCACAACTTCCTTTATCCCGTTTTCTGGCATAGAAATGCACTTTTGTCTCCATGGTTTTAATGTTTGTAAGCCTTCCACGCCTACCTACAAGCACCATCCCACGATGTTTAAAAATACCATGGTAGAGAAACAAGATCAACACCTAGAATTATTATCCAAAAAAAAAATATCCGAAAAAGATCAACACCTAGAACCACATAATTCTTCTTAGGTGTACCGAATTTTCTAAATCCTATAGCACTATCAACTTGAGTAGTACTCTTAAGCCTTCTAAAGTGACCATGCAAATCCACCTTCAAAACCCCTTTATTCTACTTTTAGTTTTAGCAGTAGACCTGTTTCTAGTAACCCTAAAAATCTCCACCTTATCTTCTCTCTGATAATATTCCATCACAAGCTTCTCCAAGTAATCAAAAGCAGTAAGGCCCACATCCTCAAAATCATCCTCTTCAGTGTGGTTTCCACGACCATAGCATAGCAAGTTTTAGATATAAAAGCAGTTTAATTCCAAGATTTTGTCATTTAATGCTTACCATTCATAGCTACATCTCAGATCATTGCTTTGTTTTTTTTGGGTTTTGGTGTGATAGTGCAGTTGTCAAGATATTACATGAAGGGGCTTCTTCCAATGCATAATATGCAAGTTTTAAGGCGAATTTCTGGTAGTGTTCAGCATCAAGACTATTAGCAAGATATGTCGTCGTTTTTTGATCGAGACAAGGAAGAGATTAACAGAGAGAAGGGAATGAAGAAGGTAAAGGAAATATTGGAAAAAGAAACTGATATGGAGTTTGTGTATTTGTATTATATTAAATTCATATTTTTATTTTATTTTAAATTTCAAGTTGACTAAATATGTAAATTATAATTTATGAAAAAATAGAAACAAAATGAAGAAATAATTAAATTACAGGATGTAAAGTGTAATTTACCTCAAAATATATTATTTTAACTGTGAAAATACTACACCTCAAAAGTGTAATATGTAAAGTGTAATATTTATGGAATAAAGAAAAAAATGAAAAAGTTATGCAAAAAGATAATTAAGAACTTAGTATCCCATTTTCTTTTTTGTTCTTCTTTTTCACTAAGATGATTCTTTATGACTTTATAGTTGTAATGCCACCAAAAATAAAGGGCAAAAAAAGAGAGAGAGAGAAGAGAATAAATCAAATTAAAGGCCCTTAATTTAAGACACTTTTCCATAATGTCACCCTTATCCCACTTTCTATCGCATTTATGGAAGGTTCTTTATATCCTTCCAAGGCTTCCAAGGCATTATTTACGTTCTTCCTTTCTAAAAGCAAATTCTCCGACAAATAATCCCAAAAATCCTCAGCTTCCATTTTCATTTCTCCCTTCACTATACAGAGAGAAGGCATACAAAAGGAGGCTCATTTGTCTATAATAATTTCCCTCAAAATGGAGTCTCAAGGATCTCTCTGCCTCTTGTGGGCTTTGCTTGCTTGCTACCTCTTCTCTTCTTCTGTGGCCTACAATAGCTTCTACGTAGGTGGCAAAGATGGCTGGGTTATAAACCCCTCTGAGAGTTACCATCACTGGGCCGAGAGAAACCGGTTCCAAGTCAATGACTCTCTTGGTAAGTCCTCCTGTTTTGGCAGTTGACGTACTGTTTTTAATTGACAAGATTCAGTTTGTTTTTTTAATTTCTTGTGCATTGGTTTCTGGGTTTGTGGCATAGTCTTCAAGTACAATAAAGGGTCGGACTCTGTGTTGCGGGTGACAAAAGATGATTACAACAGCTGCAACACAAAGAAGCCTCTCAAGACTATGGATTCTGGTTCCTCTGTGTTTCAGTTTGATAAGTCTGGTCCTTTCTTTTTCATTAGTGGAAACGAGGATAATTGTCGAAAGGGACAAAAACTGATTGTTGTTGTGCTTGCGGTCAGAACAAAACAAACCCCAACACCAGCATATCCCCCAGCTACATCCCCTAAAGCACCATCCCCAGAAGGTCACAATCCAGCTCAAGCGCCATCAAGATCCTCAGCACCAATTGCTAAACCTCCAACCTCGTCTCATGTGCCATCAGTATCACCTGTATCCCCATCACCAATTGCCAATGCTCCGAGCAGCAATGCTCCAACTGGGGCTCCAGGGCCGTCACCAGTGACCAAGACACCACAGATATCACCAGTGCCTTCAAAGTCTCCATCACCATCTCCATATGCTAAGCCTCCTGCACCAGCACATTCACCAGAGTCTCTCACCGGGTCTCCAGGTCCATCACCAGTGCCATTAAAGTCTCCATCTCCACTGGCTACTACACCTTCACCATCATATCATCCTGTTGCCTCTCCAACGCCAGCAAAATCACCATCTCCATCAAGTTCAACTCCAGCAAAACCGCCATCTTCATCAACTCCATCCCCGACACCTGAGTCCAGTTCTGGGCCATCATTATCACCCGGCTCCAATGAGGCGAACCTTGCCCCCGCTCCAGCTCCAGCTGCTTCTTGGGTTGCAACTCCTTCAACTACGATGGTTATTGTGGCCTCTCTTCTTATAATTAGTTCTGCTATTAGTGCATGGCCTTGAGGAGAGAACAATCATTTCTATTTTAGGTTGGAGGTTTTTTTTAAGTTTTCGGGCTTAATTATTATTGCTGAACTCTATTAGAAACTATTTTCTTTTGTTTATAAAATTCTCCGTACATGTGCTGTATCGAAGATTTTATAATACTGATATTTTTATTAATTTGCAGAATCAAATTGAATAGTTTGTTGGATTTTGCGTGCAGTGTTATTATCTTTTCTAGGATGTATTTGGAAGTGGAGTTTAGTTGTATTTTTTAAAAAAAATTATATTTTTAAATTAATTTAATATTAAAATAAATTTTTTTAATAAAAAAAAAATAATTTAAAAAACATCTTTTATTACTGTACCAACAGTTTTTTTTTTTTTTTATCTCGGTGATCTTTATCTAAATAAAGAAGATTTGGAAAAGGTGTATAGTCTTCCGGAAATATAATTGTCATCCCATTGATTGTTTTTCTATTTTTAATTGCATACATATATATATATATATATATAGTAACGTATGCAATATAAAAGGTGTACTGTAGTTATTGTCATGATACATAAATTACTTATCAAAGTATTTAAAGAAATTAAATACGCATAATGGGTTGATAAAAGAAAAATAAAACAGTAATACCGAGATGAGAAAAAAATATTAGATTAGATTCTTGAAATCTCTTGAAATATTAGAATAAAACATTAAAAATCTCTTAATTTGTGATAGATTGGAATATTAGAGAAGTTCTCCAATATTTTATCTGCTGAAAATCCTTTCTAATCAATGCATTAACTCAGTGATTCCTCTAACTAAGTTAGGTAATTCCTTGTTGCGGAATATTGCTATTTAAAGGTGTTATTAAGAGGGACCATAGATTTTGGTTGGTTCTATCTCATACTCCCAAGACTTTCCCTTTTTATTATTTATTTTTTTTATATGAGCTCGATCGATACTTTAATTTCTCTCTTTTTCTGATTTTGTCCACCAATTTATTACCTTTTCTTTTGGGGTTTCAAATAGACAAAACTTTAGCTTACAATTTGCTCGGTCAAACCTGGGTGGAGACTCGGCATAAATCGAGTGAGACATGGTTTTTTTATATATTTTTTTAATACGTCTAAAATATATATAATTAATTTATGAATACTTAGCCTTACATATTTCTTTATAGTTTACATCCATATAGAATGTTAGTTAACTTTTCGATATGGGATAACTATATATAAATTGACTACTATATTCTTATTCAAAACAAAATAAAAATTGACTGGTATTCAATAAAATAATATCTAAAATATATTTTTAATTAATTAATTTTAAAAATGTAAATTTAAATTAAAAAAAAAACAAAAATAGATCAGGAGTGTGAGTTTGAACTGAATTAAAAAGCTCAAGCACACCTGGGTTATTTTTTCCTCAAGAGCGAATGACACGTCATTTACTTCTTTTTTTATTGAGCGGGAAACAAGTCGCGTATTAGCCACTGCCTATAATCCAACCACCATAACTATGGTGGTCAGAAAATCAGGGGGGATTTGCCTTAAAAATATCTTTTTAACCTTTTTTTCCATCTGAAAACACCATAAAACCCTATATAAACTACCCAACAACCTCAAAACACTTTAAAATCTTTCAAAAAACCATAATTAATCGAATTTCAAAAATCAAAACTGAACATGATTTGCCTTCCTCGCAATGTTTAGAGGGAAAATCACCTTTAATAAACTCATCTCAAGAAAAGGAATTCATTGACACAAAGATCCTCTATTTTGGTGGTCAAATTATGGCTAAATAACCATCTTGTTGTTTTTCAACAAGTTTCTCTCTCCTTTCTCGAACTTAAAGACTAAAAATTAAACAAAATGAACTTCCAGACGAGAATGAGAATTCCAAAAACTTTGAGATTGGCCATGCATTTCATACATGTTTTACATTGTGGTCCTCTCACTTTAGATTTTATCTTTCTAATTTAATTGAAAACTATATCTCATGAAATTAGGCCAAACAAGAATCAAATTAAAAAAGGAAAAAAAATATTAAGGATGAAATTTGAAAAACAAAAGGGATGAAAAAAAAAAGGTGGGGCAACTTAATTATTCATATGAACAAAGAAACGAATTTTAATTGTTTCAATGTAGTTGGTTAACCCATCAAATCTGTGACTCAAGTCTCAAGACCAAGATAACCTCATAAAAAGCAAGCTAAAATAAATTATAAAATCTAATTCCCGTCAATAAAATATTAACGAATGGAATTGGAAAAAAGATTAATTTAAAATAGGGGGAAAACCTTAGTCAACCGGGTTAATTAACCTATTAAACCAGTGATCTGGGTCATACAACTGAGATAATCTCATAGAAAGCAAATTAAGATAAACCATGATCCTCAACAAATTAAATGTTAAAGGAAAAAATTGAAATTGAAAAAAAAAACTCATAGAAAAAAGGGCAAAACACTATTGAAATGAATGAAATGTGTGAGGTTGAGATAATCCCATAAAAAACAAATTATGAACTCTAATCCTTAACAAACCAAATGTTGAAAGATAAAATTAAAATTAAAAAAAAATATTGTATAAAAAAAAGTAAAGCACTATTAAAATGAATGAGTAATAATGTGTAAAGGTTGCGATCCAAGTTTTGAGGCTGAGATAATCTCATAAAAAAAACCAAAACAAACTATGAAGTCTAATCTTCAAGAAACCAAATGTTAAAAGACAAATTGAAATTAGAAAAATATATATATAGAATAAAAAAAAAAGCACTATTAAAATTAAATAAATAGTGATATGTAAGGTTGTGTCATGTTCCATTTGATGACAAATAACTTTAATTATTGTCCAGTCTCTTCCTAATGTAAACCAACCACTGTTTTTCCTTCAAGCTTTTTACATTTCTCATTTTCTTTCATTGTTGTGAACAAAACGTGGATCATTTATGCATGGGACAACACTTGAATATTTAGTTCGTTTACATATGTCATCAAACTGAAAAGAGCTTTGAGGTTTACATGATTACTAACCAGTAAACAAGGATTGCATTTGTGTGGTGCTTAATTTGTTATCACTCTCTCTTTAAGAAATTCTTTTTATCCTTAGCCAGCTTTTGCATCAAGAATAAGTTGCTCCGATTAGGTCTTGAGCTTAAGCAAACCATCAAAAATAAACTTCTTCATTTAGGTTTTAAATAGGCAATCATTTACACCCCATTGATGTTGTCGATATGATAAAAACTAGCCATGGAATGGAGACTAGCTACAAGGATAAAATGTTCATTCACTAGCCTAGTGATTGAATGAGAGGGTATTTATTTTTGTGGTAGAAAGTGTAGTGTGGTGTGACCACAATTAATGATTGTTTGGAAAACATTAAACTGGTGGTTAAGGAATATGGGACCCATATAATAATTGTGGTCCAACCACAGGTTCATCAAAAGCATGTCTTACTTGCTTCATACGATTCTTGTGCAAAGTTATTGAACATTGAAGATTGTTCAATTATCTCTTGACCAAAAATCCCTCATTATCTCTTGACCAAAAAATCCCTCCTCTCATTTGTTCCTTCATGTTGTCCCTGGCCTGCTTCTTATCGTCCCTTTATTTCCATCAGTAGTTCATAGTTTTTTCTATTAACATTTTCCCTTCTTGAAACATTTGTCATAGATGTCGTGTTTCTTTCTTCTTTTTTTTCCAGCCACAAACAATTGCAAAACCCATGAAATAACATTTCAACAATAACCATCATCCCTATACAAGATCTACATAAACCACCACCAAATCTGTTTTCCTTCTATCCTCTAATCTCATCTTCGTGTACAACCAGTGTTATCTCAGATCAAAATCTAGGTAAATTTCAATTTCAATGAATGTTCATTGTCTACTATGCATGTTTGTTAAATTCATGAAACTAACCAGATTTTCTTCACTCTTGTAACTATATCCCTATTTGTTGTTGTAAGAACTATTAACTTGGTCTTTACAACCTCGGTAAGCATTCATAATTCTAATCATCTTGTTTCTCAATTGCATTACTTATGAAATTAAAAGTCGATTATAGTATGTCCTATTAATTTGATTTTCTATGAATTTTAATTTAGTATTGATTAAAAAATTATGCCTTATTTATTAAATTCATGAAACTAACCAGATCTTCTTCACTCTTGTAACTATATCCCTATTTGTTGTTGCAAGAACTATTAATTTGGTCTTTACAACCTCGGTAAGCATTCATAGTTCTCGACATCTTGTTTCTCAATTGCATTACTTATGAAATTAAAAGTCGGTTATAGTATGTCCTATTAATTTGATTTTCTATGAATTTTAATTTAGTATTGATTAAAAAATTATGCCTTTTTTATTATCATCTTCATACAACATGCTAACAATATTTAATACCCATTGAACTTGTCATTGTTTTTTTGATTTAATCCTCTAATACCTAAGCAATACCAACAAAAATATTGGGTTAACCATGCTGCCATAATAAAGAAGTTGTTTATAATTAAATTAGATTTGGTTAGTTTCTAAATTTTTTTTTCCTTATATTAAATGTATCTCATTTGATCCTTAATGATTGTAATTTAACTATTCAGCTATGTAACTGTCATTACAGATATTTTTATGTATGGAAAACAAACAATTATGTTGCATAAAGAAAAAAAAACTAATGAACCTTGTTTAAATTTTGATGCATGATTATGTATTTGTAGTTTTTATTTCATGTTTTATGTTCATACGGTGAAAGGAATGCATAATATTAGAGGTGGAAACTATTTATCATAAAGCATGAAAGATCTTTACTTATTCTTGTTATGAAAAAAAAAATATAGACATAACACTTAAACCATCATTTGACCTATTAAGATAAAGAATTGATATTTATGCAACACATGTAAGGAAAAACTTACAAAAAAACATATGTTTGACATACAAAATAAGAAAGCTAAAATGCCTAGTCAACAAATGTTAGAAATGAAACACAACATTGCTTCCACTTGTCTATTAATTAATTTAAGAATTTTTTGTTCAATAAAATTTTATATGAAGTAGAACATTGTTTTATTACAAATAGTAATTAATTACAGCTTCATTAAACATAGTCATACCCTACTATCCTTAACCTTTCCCTGCCATCACCATGTTTTCATCACTATATTTTGCTAATTATAATGTACTCGTAAAACATAAAACTTCATTACAAAGTTCTTATGTGTTTACTATAACTAAATTTGAGCTTTAGTAGCTGTCATAAACAATATGAACTTTAATTTATTAGAATTATATCTTTATGAAAGGGTAAAGCATTGAAGAGGTGATGATGGAGTTTTACTCCATTGATGAAGTTGTTTTTAGGAGTGAGTTGTATAGTTTTGCTTCTAAATTTTTCATGATTAGAAGTAGGAGGAAATATCACAAAGCAATTGGAATGAAAGAGAATTTGAATGGTTAAAACTAATGTTTAAGAGGAGATAAACCCTCAAACCATGAGGTAAGACTCAATCTTTGTGGTTTTGTTGAATGTTTGTGAGAGATAGATTAACACATCACTGTCATTATAAATGTGGAATTATCAGTGTTGTTGTCTTTTATAATGTTTTTTCCATTGTGTTAAAGAAATCTTGTTGTTGTGGAATTGGGTTTGTGCTTCTTCTTGCCATGTTTTCTTTGTTGTATTCGAAAAGACCTACCATGTGTTTATCATATAGTGTATGCTCTTTATGTTAGAAGTTTATGTGTAGGTTGTCAAACACTTGTAATATGTACCCTATAACAAACATAATGTTAACTTTTATTGCAAATGTTGAGGTTGCTTTTATGTTGTGTTATGTTGTATCTTGTTGAACATTAGACTATTAGGTGGAAACAAATTGCTTTGAATGTCCGGTAGAGTGTGCTTGTATTATATGCTCATGTGTGTTTGCATTCCTCCCTATATAATTCACTATTTCAATTAAGTTTAACACATCACTTTCAATATCATTTATGAAATAACTCAACTACTTTCACTCTCTCGAAGAATTCCAATTATAGTATACTAGCCTGCATTTCTTATTCTAGTAAGTTGTCTTCCTTCATTTTATATTCTTGTTTCTGTACATGAAATATATAAATAACAATACTTTTTATTTCAACCCTAATAATAAAAAATATTGCCTTACTACATATTGGTTTGAAGACATATAAATTGTTAATGGTTGAAGAATGGAATGAGTTTTAATGTAATGATATCTTTGGATAGATCAATGAAATTGACTACCGTAATGTAAAAAGTGTAAATAATTTTTAATTTAATAGGGATTTATCAAAAATTAAAATTATATTTGCTATACAAGTAATGTGATTTATTGAAGTGTGAAGGTAAAGCTTATAACACCTCTGCATTTATATAACAATTAATTTACAGTTCGTTGCTCATAAATATTTAATTGACATTGTAGATATAAACGTGGATTGGTTTAATGACCTTTTTGAAGAGGAATATGAAAATATCATGAACAATGTTGTTCAATATGTCTCATATGGCTATGGTGGTAGGAATAGTGGTAGTTAATTTGGTTGTAGTAGTGGTGTTGTTGACGACAATAATAGAGACAACGATGATGATAATGATGATGATGATGATGATGATGATGATGATGGCAATTCATTTTGACTTAGAGAATTTGATCATCGTAAACTAGTCTTGTGCACAACAGGCACACTTGTAATCTATTACAATAACTATATTTATAAGGAACCATGTATGATTTCATACAACACAATTTTAAATGAGCATTGGATACGTTGTGTAAATATGTTTAAGATTGATGTAACGACATTTCAGAGTCTTGTTTTGAATTAGAAGCACAGTATAGACTGAAACCATTAATGAGTATGAGTGTTATAGAGAAGGTTGACATGTTTCTTTATACTTTAGCATCAGGTGTTTCTAATAGGGAGGTCCATGAGAGATTTCAATATTCTGGTGAAACCGTGAGTAAGTATTTCAACAAAGTTCTAAGTGGTGTTTGGTAGCAGTTGAAATAATCAAACCAGTTGATTTAGATTTTTTTACTACACCATGAGAAATATGTCACAATGGACCCAAGATATATGTCATATCTTAAGGTAACATTGAAGATGATCTATGATTGTATATATTTGTGGTTCAAAAAACATAAAATAATGCATATGGTAGTTCATTTCCAATATATGTTTTTTTTTTTTAGAATTGTATAGGAGCAATCAATGGAACACATGTGTGTGCTTGTGTATCATTAGAAAATCAAATACTATTTATTAAAAGAAAACGAGTACTAACATAGAACATTATAGCACTATATAGCTTTGACATGCAATTTATATTTGTTTAGGCTAGATGAGATGGTAGCGCATATGATACAATAATTTTTCTTGAGGCCATAAATAACCCAAATATCAATTTTCCTAAGCCACCGTAAGGTATTTTAGATTGAACTGTATGACTAGTAAAAAATTAGATTTAATTAATTTATTGTCATGTAGTTGAATTTTTTTTTTTTTGTGAATACAAGGAAATATTATGTTGTTGACTCAAGTTCTCCAAATGAAAATGAATTTCTAGGTCCATATAGAAATGAAGGATATTATCTTTTAAAATTTTGTTGTTGAGGCCAGCTTAGAAGTCATGAGGATTTATTCAATCGGTTTCATTCTTCAATTTAATGTGTAATAGAGTGAACTTTTAGGGTGTGGAAAAAAAGATGAAGAATTTTGTAGAACATGTCAGTTTTTTCATATAAGACACATGTTCATATTGTTGTTGCATCAATAGTTCTATATAATCATATAAGAAGAAAGTCCGAACAAGATGTTGCGTTTATTGAGTTCAACCATCATTCTAATTTTATGCCTTAGGATTTTTTTTTGTGATATTGTTCCACGTTCACAAACATATGAAGGCAACAAGCCTTCGCATATGGATTATATTCGTAATGAAATTACTTCAAGTTTAATGAAAGAATTATAAAAATTTTTATGTTATAAATAGTTGATCTTACATATGCATTAAATGTTTGATATCATGTATGAAAAAAATTAATCTCTTTAGTCATTTTATGTCTAACTATAATTTTAACCAAACACTAATATGTTTTTAATAAAAAAAATAATTTCAATCACAATTTTTACCAAACATATATTTCATCTCCAGCAGCCACAAAAAATATTTTTTTCTAAATCATTTTTCTCAAACCACAACTACAAAATCAACAACAATACCAAATACAATATGAGTGTACAACATTCAGGCAAAGAGATTTTTCTCAATAATTTCAAGGACAATGACAGTTTCTTTTTTCATTTTAAAATTTTTGTTTGCCGGCAAATCGAAAATAACAACATATCTCGAGTTTTTTTTTTTTTTTTTTTTTTCAATTCTCTATCTCAACCTGTTTATGCTTATCTGAAGTCAAATTTCCAGTATCATTTTTTTCCGTTTTATAATCAAGTACTTCCACTTCCAAAAAGCAAAAGAAAAAATAGCGTTTCCTTTTATTTGATTGGTTAAAGCATTCAGGTGAAATTACAGCACTTGTTTGACAGCTAAAATATTGAGATATATTGCATTCAATCAAGACCGACTCTAAGAGAACAAAAACAGACATAGAGTAGCATATGGTAGCTACAGAATATCTAGGATAAGGGTAGAAGTTAAGACTGATCCAAGGATAGAGCTACAAAATTCTCAGAGAGACTTAGGTAGGGTAGGAGAGAAAAATGTACAATTTTGAAAGAAAAAACTTGGCAAATACAACTTATGAAATGTGCCACCCACCTACACGGGAATGCTGGTTAAACTTCTTCAGAAAAACCACCATCTCCTCTGCCTCCTCTGCAACAAATAAATAAACCAAAAGCTGCAAATGTTACCGGGGCACCATGATAAGCATTGATAGTGCCTAGCAAAAGCTTCACATGATCATATGTAAACCAATAATGACTTTAGGTGCAACTACAGCACAGAATTTAAAGTTTGGCATCTGGCGCTTTTAAGAAGTGGAAATGTGCTTATGATTAATATGTGTGCGATTCCCGAATGTCTAGTTTCCACTTGGATCTCTAGAAGGCAATTATACATAAAGATAACATAGAACTTTAACCTTGAAAAATACAGCAAAAGACCTAGGTAGAATCATCAATTATATATTTAACCTATTGACAGCATTCGACTATACTCAAGAGCAGTCAACTAACTGAATCTCCATTACCAAAGAATTGTAGGCATCACAATCTTATTATTTGAAACCCTAATCCATTACCACTTTGAGTGAGTCGATTGTATTAAGAACTATCTTTGGTTATCCATCTTTCCACCACGAATGCATGTGCATACAAGGCATGTTTTGTGTAAAACATAGATCCAGTCCTCTTCACCAACAGAAAAGAAATTGAAGAGGTAACACTTCGCTTCAGAGCTTATTGATAGATGTTGCAAATAAAGTCAAAGCAATAAGGGAAAGGAGGGTGAAACCTTTTTATCCTGATTCTGTGGTTGTATTATGATAGGACGGGGAAGGGCACCATTGTTGATGTTCTGAATGTATGGCCGCACCTTCTCTTCCAACAGTTCGTTCAACTGCAAATCAAATTGTATAGGATATTGATGGCTCATGGTATTTATGAGATTACAAACATGTAAACAACGGTGGCATCTGACAAATAGTGATGGAATGTTGTACGAATATTCTCAGAGGGTATCTACATGCACGAAGAGACACCTGCACATTTGTTTCTTAAAGGAATAGCAGAAAAGCATTAAGAGAGTTTCTCATACATCTACGCAAAAAGTTCACAGTTTCTCCCTCCTTTCAAGTACGCTTCCAAGTTATTTCCATTGGTCAAATATGGATGCAAAGCATCAGTTGACATATAAATTTGCATTCTTCCTCAAGTACACTCTGAGATTTTTAGAGGAGTATTTTTATCAAAGATGAGACTACAAGCCCCTCATCTTTGAATTGTTAATTCCAGCACTCATTTTGGAGGGTTTCTTCTCCTATGTTTAATATTTTTTTTATCTTGTTTTCTCTCCTCTTTCAATAAAATGTTCCCTTTCTCTTGAAAAAAACATTTGTAGCCTTTAACTTTAGACTTGGGAAATAAATCTAGAGGGAGTGACAAAGAAGAAAACATATTTCTTTATCATGTTTTGTTGAGAAGTCACTGGTGCTAATGATAGCTATTCCATGATAGCAAAATTCATCTTACAAACTTGATGCCTGACTGGCTTAGTAGATATATTAATTCAAGAGTGACAGGATAGCAGCTTTACTTGAGAGAATACCCCCAGCCATGATTAGAGGGGTTTTATCCAAAATATATTTTTCATAATTTTCTCACGAAATTAAAGTCCAAAACAATTTAAGGGATTTCTTTTATCTTTCTAGTTATTTCAGTCAACAGATCCCACCTAAAACCGCAGCATTTCAAAATGGTTTAACTTCTTAATGCTTATTAAGCTTCACACATGTTATGTAGCTGTCATCCACCTTGCATGTTTGTTAAGAAAAAACAAACAGAACATTACATATGTAGTGTGTCACGTGTGTGTACATGCATGCATGTGTGCGCGCACGCACGTGTTTATTATGTGTATAGGTTTACCATTCCATATTTACAAATGTTGCATGCAATATACACAGGTTTGGAGAGATATGAGACAAGTTAAATGGTAGAAGTAGAGGCAGCTTTACCAACCTTTTCTTGACGCCATTTAGTTTCCCATTGTGCATCCAAAATTTTATCAGCAATTTCTCTTTGTGCATTAAGAAGAACAGTCATCTCATAGAATTTTTCTGGTTTTTTAAGATCCTCCTCGCTCCATGATGATACATTTAGTGGAAGATCCAGCTCCTGCCAAGGAATCATGGTTAGCTAAATCACCCTTCAAAGTAAAACAAGACACTCCACATGCATCACATCTCCAAAGCATGCATGGGTATTGCCTGCCAAACCAGCATTTACTTTTCCCTTTTCAATAAAAATTCATATTCAAAGAGTACACATTGGATGAACTTCCGTATACATTGACAAATTCAAAAGATGTGTTAACTTGCAAAATGACTTAATGCTTGAAGTTGAGATGGGAGCATGATACTAAGCATTAGAAATATCCAGGAATTTTATCTCTGGAAATAGAGCAAGCTGAATAAAAATGTGTATTGGTCTATGGTAAGATAATATGACAACTATTAAGTTGAAGGGGATACTTTATATGAAATCAGTCATAGTTATCAAACCCGGCCCAGGGTTGACCCAGCCAAAGGGCCAGGTCCTGGGTCACACGGGTCAACCCGGGAAAATTTAAAAAAATGTTGTAAATGGATGCGATTTAAAAATCAAAAGCAAATTCGGACTTGATTGTACTAGCTGTAAATTTGTTGTTTCTTCTTCTGCAAAACACCAGCATTTTAGAAGTTCCCACATGTGTCATCATCTCCTTTGCCATGGAAATCCATCCACCCACTTCCCTGAGCATGATCCCAACTGTTCATTCCCACCCACTTATCTTCCCGAAACATCTGTTTTCCTTGTGTGTGAGAGAGAGAGACGCTACTGCTTCACCTAATTCCAGATTTGTTACAAAGTGTATCTGTCGTTTTGGTCAACAAAAAATCAGACCACAAGGAGAAGGAAAAGCACAGACGTTGAGGTTCTGAAGCCTTTTTATTCAGCGATGCCAAATGAAAATAATGGGTATGATTCTTCTATCTCCAACCACTTCATCACCCTTGTCACACTCCAACTCCATTTCTTCTTCTAGCACTAGCAGTAGAATAAATATGCTATAAAAAAATTAAAAACAAATGCTAGATGAATCAAAGATTAGATTTTCAGTTTGTTGCAAAAATGTTAGCAAAAAAAAAAAGATCTCTGCCGGGTTTTGCCAGGTCATCCGGGTCAAGGGTTGACCCGGCAAGTCAGACATTATTCACCGGGCCAGTTGCAAGCCCAATTTTTAACTCTTCAGACCTGGCCAAGGCCCTGATCACCCGGGTTCCAGGTCAACCTGTCAGGCCAGGCCAGGTCTAATAACTATAAAATCAGTAAGGGCAATTATGCTACGTTAAAATGAGAACATCGATATAGATGAATGGTAATATAAGAAAAGCTATAACAATCACATTCTACAAAAGGTATAGATCTGGTGAAGGTCAATTAAGGTGATTCAGCCATGTTCCATGCAAACCTTTAGTTGTGCCAAGGAAAGAGAGTCATTTAAGGAAAAGGTGAAAGGGGTAAAAGATAGACCAGAAATTACTTGGGTTGAACATCGCTACACTTGAGTAGAAGGGATAAAAGGAGTAGGATAGCGAGACAAAAAAAAATGACAGGTTGAAGTTTTATAAAGGAATCTGATTACAAAAAGCTAGTTGAAATAAAGGTCTAACCAACCCCAACTAGTTTGGGAATAGGTTGAGTTGAGTTGATTTGATTAATAAGATTTAAATTAGACATTTTTTTCATGGATGACTATTAAGGTGTTCTTGTTAAAGAATCATCTCAACCTAAAAGCTTAAGCTATTAAGTGAACCTCAAGATATACTATATATTATTCTCTAATACATCTTCTTAAGTGAAAGCCTTTCAAGCTTAAAACTTACGCAAGCCTACACTTGTGCTATTAATTAATTTTAATTATAAGAAAGAATGAGGGTGATGAAATTTAAACTCATAACTATTTGATCAACAAGACTTTGATACAATGTCAAAGAATCATCTCAACTCAAAAGCTTAATTTATTAGGTGAGATCTCAAGATATAATTTATGTTATTCTCTAATAACCATCAACTAGTGAAAAAAGAAACTTATTAGAGGATTGTATATGTCATTGTCAATGTTTTAGATACTTAATGACTCGTGTTCTCTCCCAATTGAAATGAGATATTAAAAAGTGCACGAGCATCGAAGAATGCAACCATAGGGTGAAGACAATGAACACTCACACCCCAATTTTGTGGCCGAGGTGGTGGATCAAATTTCATGACCTCTCGCCTCCAATGCCTTCTTGGCTTTGTAGTATGGGACATTTTTCACAACAATAGGATCGTCCCTAGCACGAACAGGATCTATTGAGATCAAGGCCTGCAAATGATTATTTAACTCAAATGAAGCTTTTGGCAAAACAATATACTATATGTGATTCCACCAAGTAGATATTTAAATTCAAAAGAGTTTGATTAGCAAGACGATCAAAGAAACTAGGAAAGAAAAAAGAATAACTACCATTATGAGCATATTTTATTAGATCATATAGAACCCACACCTTATGGTAGACTGATATAATAGTTCATGATAGATGTCAAATATAACTCTTCATCATGGTTAATGAAAAGATAACAATTACTAAAAAAATAAAAAGACAAGAGTGCCACGTTGTAGGATGACATTTTATACGACAGCTACTAATTTTTCCCCTGGATGAACCTTGGGCATCCTTTCAAAAGCAGAGATTCAACTTCCAAGCTTTGACATCAAACCTAATCAATCATTATGTGAATACTGGATAGATAAAATGATCAGGGCAGGTCTGCTATTTGTTCCATTCAAAAATTATTTGAGCTTCTATCAGTTGAGGTAGTCAGTAAATTACAGCAAGCTATACTTCTCAATATGTTTGCTAACTATGTCACAATTGTCCTGAACATTGAAGAGACATGGAGTTAATGACTGGATAGAAGAGCAGGATATTATTTGAAAAGCTTGATAGGCAATTCTATGAATTTGCTCGACTAAGGACCCTATACTAGCATGCCAATGAAACTCACTCAACAGCTAGTTGAAATGTGCAGGAGTGCATTTCAGGTGCTCCAAGCACTTGCTAAGTTGTGGAACATCAACCTCACATAAATTCAAGCTGATTATAGAAATTCCATCATTCAGCTAAACTAGATAAAAATTTGAAATGTAGTCAATATATTTTTTTTCCTCCTAGGTTTGCAGTTATTTAAACACAAAACATAAGCCCACACGAGCTACTATAAAATATAAATTTAAATAATAACAACCAAATGTCATTTGCAAATAAAATAGGAGTATAAGCTTATAAGTTCTTGTCCCCCCACTTTTATAAAATATTTATCAATATGGAGAACCACAAATTGGAAAGTAGCAAAACAAATTGAATTTGCTTCATATGATGGATTCACTGAAATAAAGTGGCTGCAACACAAGGAATAATTACAACTAATAACAATCTTTTCAGTTTACTAGGAAACCCAGAAGGGTGAGTATAACAAACACACAGCAATTATTGGAAGAAAAGTATTTGACTGCATGCTCTCATTGTCCTCTTAAATGGACCAAATAATCTCGTAAACAAGATCACACTTTTAATGTATCAACGCATTTCATGATTAGATTCTTTAAATATAAGAAGATGGTCTTACTTCCTGCAAGTGCTCCCAACCAGGTTTTCGCTTGGCTACCATATCTCGTAGTTGATCGTACCTCATTGATTCCTAAACCCAACACAGAAAACCAAGTTGTTAAAAGAGGTACTGTGACACTTGTGCTTTGAAAACTCTAATAAATGTAAAAGACCTGCAAGTTTGACTTACAGCCCTATAAGGTCTTAATATCTTGAATGGATTGGATCATAATTTTTTACACGGTTCTGATTCGGTTTTTAAGGGGAAAAAACAAAAAGGGTAGGCATGAATGGCTAAAGGACTGCAAATAGAGATCCACATTAATCACTTATTTATTTAGCATGTATCATTCAATGAATATATGATATGCATGTCCTCACTTCTTCATCTAGCATGTGCTAAAGTAACAGAGTTCACGTCAAATAAGCTTAGACTTTTCAGATGGATTATGAACCATTCGATAAATATAGCATATGCATGTCAGCACTTCATTGCTTAGCATGGACTAAAGTTACAGAAGCTTAATCAAAGCAGCTTGGACTTTTCCAGGAACAGTACCACAAGAAAATGATGAATGACATAGAAAATAACATCAACAAACATATGAGACAAAGGAAGCAAAATTGACTAGATACCTTGTACTGCCACCAAATTTTCTGCTTGATATCACCATCATAGTTGAAGCCACCCATAATCTCAGGAAAGGAAAACAACCAAAATGCAGCAATGCTGGGATCTTTCATGCTATCAACTATATGCTGAAACAGCAAAATGTCAAAACTATATTATTTTCTATGAACATGATAAATTGAAATCAGGTAAAGATGCTTCCACTTTGAAAATCATGCTATCCTCTAATTTGTCAGATGACAGATCATAGCGATCACTTTCCAATGGATATCTAAACAACAAACATGAGTGGACTCCCAAATACAGAGTATATCAGAAAGAAAAGAAATATAAGTAAAACATGAAGATGCCACATGTAGACATGTGGGGTTCTTCCCCACATGTCTAATGAAGCTTCTGGGATAAGCTGGTGGAGTCATGGTGTGCGGCAAGAATGCCATAGCAGTTAATGAAATCGATCAATGAGAAGGTGAAGAAGTGAGAAATCTTAGTGGGGTATAATATACATGGCTTGTAAGGAGAGGCGTAAGGAATCTGCATGGTAAATGCTCCCAAACTTACAATAAGTATGGATACTGTAAATTGAAATATCCCTTGGTTAAGGGGGTATGATGTCAGAGCTCTTGAAGTTTTATGATTAAGGAATATAGACACTTAGAAAGGGAGTATTACCCAAGGATACAACATCAAGCCAAATGTAGTAACATTAGATTAGAGAGAGGTGACAATTGGTATGTATAGTAACTAGAATGTAGAGTCAACACTAAGCCAATCAGAAAATCCAAGTGTCCCAATGATAAGGTCAATTTTTTTTTTTTTTTTTAAAGAAATTGTAGGACAACATGTGCCCAAGAGGGCTCATACTTGCATTTGATTCAAGTAGGAAAGACCAAGAATGCACAAGACACCTCTAGGAGGGTCCCAATTTGAGCAAACCCATGTCTCCAAAGGTATCTCGTTAATTTAGGATTCTCAGTTTAACAATGACCATCCTGCCAATCCACCATCGATCCTATATGCACAGGAATTAGACATAAAATGTCCTCAATTGCTTGAAATTCATAATGGGTATTTGTTCTCCATGGAAGCATTGTCCAATTCATGCAAGACTATGTGTGGAATAAAAGGATGACTAGTTTGACTAGCTTGATCATGATGATATTAGAGTACTTCATTGAGATGAAGATGGGCAAGTAAATGGCTTATATTTCGTAATTATGATGGTTGGCTTCCAATGGGCAAAGTAAAGTAATGATGCTACAAGATTTCATAAAGGTGGCATGATACTAGCCTCATAAGGATATTCCATCTTGCTCAAGACATTGTAGGCTTGCCATGGGGGCTCCATTATCTGCAGAAAGTCAAACCATTACAAGGATGGACAAGTTGATTAATTGGACTAGAAAGTAAATCACATGGGGAAATCCAATAAGCAGCAATGACTAGATTTTTCAAAAAATAAATAATGGAAACTGATGAGAACATAGGCCACATCTGAATAATCTCAACACACTCTTACAATTTACTACTGTTGCTGCTATTATTTTGTTTTATCACCTATGGTGCTACCAGATAATTAGCCAAATATACTTACCCTCAGTGACATTTTGTTTTTGTGTTGCTGAATATTCCTAGGTTGACAACCATTCAGAGTCTATCTAGGATTATTGATCTTCTTCTTCATTTTTTCCCCTTTTGAAGAATTTCCAGTTGATCTAAATGGATCACAAAATCAATACACTGGAAAACAGATATTCCACTGCAGTGCAATGCCATTCAGTTCCATTATGGAGCATAGCTTTGATGTTTAAGGCTTTTAGTTCAGGAATCTTCACTTTAGAACAATCAAAGACTTGGGTTTTTAAAGTAGTTACACTGTCATGCATAGCAACATAAAATGTTAGTTACAAGGATTGCTTCCTAGAAATGTCAACCATGTTGTTCATACAAACTCAGCAGATGCCACAGAGAGATTGAATCTTTAAATTTTGGTTGTAATGATCACATTGAAAGTCTGGAGCTACTTGACTGTATTCATATTATGCGGTCATAAACAAAAACCCGCATCAGCAAATTCACAAAAAAAAAAAACTTACATCATCTGCAGAGATCCTGACTTGTAATTTGTTTTTGCATTCAGGGCAGCTCATTACACCCTGCAACATAAATAAATATTGCACCCAAAGATCATAACCTGACATTTTTCATGCACAGAAAAGTTGTTCAGCTTATGCTCAAAGAGAGGCAAAGTACGTGCCATGGACACCACTTCCTCAATTATTGTAACAAACATAGGGTTGGAAGAATAGTAAAAAGCATATTTTTATTAAACTATATGGTAAGGTGAAGATGTGCATTTCTGATCAAAATAGACTGAAGTCAGACTGTCGAGAGAAGCTTTCAGAATATGATATAACAGAACATCAGGTTCAAACTACCAATATCAACACTAATGTACAGGGATGAAAACTTGGATAGACATGCTTGGCAATACAAGTCTTACCGTTCCATCACAAGTTGGACAGTCTTTAGATGGCAAAGGCATGTTAAGATCCATGGAGGAGGGAAGGTGCACCAGCTCAGCTCGATTGTCAGCAATGGCATCTGCAATACATTCAGCTGTAGCCTTCTCACCACTGCAAAAGTATCCATAGAAGACAAAAAAAAAAACAGCATATAAACAATTCAAGAGCACTATACTTTTGGTTACAAAACTCATTGGAATATTCATTAAAGATAACGATGTCCAGCAAAAAGAACTTTCGGTACATGCTGATTTTTGCTTCGCGATGTACAAAATAATCTCTATAAGATTCATGTAGAGGCAACCAATAATCTCTATAAGATTCATGAAGAGGCAACCATGAAGACAGGAACTACAAAAAAAAAGGCCGTTATGTTTCTTGAAACAGGATTCTAGGAACTAGGAAAGGGACGCTGAGAAAATCCTGCATTGCAACATTTTCATGAAGTGACTGCTCTGAAGCCCGAACCTGCAACATGTTGGTTGAAAACTCGAGATATTTTACCATAAACTAGATGATGGTACTTGAAAATTACGAAGCATGCAGCTTATATCAGACAAAGGTATCAGCTGACCACATTCTAAAACGGAGCTCAACAAGCATGTACAGTTTTATCATCAAAGAAGACAAAAACAATCTAGCAAGTACCAACTTATGTGTGGTCCGCTATAGTGATAGAAAATTCATAACTAGAGTAACGCCGATTTATTGGACTGGCACTCTTTATGGTACAGTAGTACTGATGCATACATGCACTAGCAATTTTTAAATTCCAGGCCGGTTTAGATGCATGTTTGATGAATTTTTCTGTCTATGAGAGTCTGGTGTTTTCTATTAGCACGATTTTATTTTGGTGAGCTTTACCCCATTAACTACCTTCTCAAGGTGTAATTTTTAACTTGGTAATGCACCTTCCCTGCTCCTTTGCACATATGACACCGCAGTGCCTGCCATCCATTGCAAGTCTGACAATTCCTGCATACACAAGCAATTAAATGAACAACACGCCAATCTTAACAAGACATGTTCTTCTACCACTTTCCAAGGAGACTAGAAAGATTAAAACAGTAAGCTATATTGGATACAATTCTATCCTCCTTTGGATTCAAAAAATTTCATCGTCGTCTTAGTTCACTTTTTTATAGGAATAATTTTTAGTCCTTTGAAACGATACACTGCTTTGCTATCACTGACAATAAGTGGGCACTCTCCAGCTCTCAGCACAAGTTAAAACAGAATCATACAGGGGGCAAGAAAAGGAACAAAGCTCCACAATTCAAGCACAGAATATCTTCACCACAGTCAAAAATAAATTTGTAGGCAATTGCTCAAACATTCAGCTCAGCGTCCCTAAAACTTCGATGTGAACAACATGACATTTATGTTATTATGAACAATATAAAAAGAAAACCAAATATGATGTACTATCACCCTTTTAGTCAATTTACATCGTTCTGCACTGATATAATATAAGTTGAATCTTTGAGTTTCCTAGAAAGAAAGCTCCTCATAGAACTTCATGTGGCCGACTATAACAAGAGTTTGTTTATCAAGTGAAGGACATCACAACCAAGACAAGGCTATTAAACACGACAAAAATATAGCAATTCAAAATCTCAACAAATGGGAGAAAGCTATCCTCAGTCACACATCATTTCTAATTCATTCTGACAGGCGAAAAGGCAAATTTGCATGACAAGCATTTAGTTTATCATTTAGATGACTGTCATGGGAACCCACTATGTAAGATAGATGTATTAAACATACCGACTTCCAAGGCTGCCTTGGTAACAGTTGTTCCCAAAGTGACAGATGGTTTATATTAAAAAAAAATTGACTTATCAGCAGTCACAAAATCATAATTTAGCAGCGAGAAAGATATTCAACTGCATAGATAAAAAAATCAGCATCAAGAGTTCAGCACAATACAATGGATACCATAATATTAGCATGACAAGATCAAACTGGAATAGAACAATTATTGACAAAAGCAAGGGTCAGTACCTTTGACATATCACCTTCTTTCCCATCTCCAATGCAATATCATAGGTCCCCAAAGTAGCAACAACCTGCAAAGAAGATAAGAAAACAATTCGGTGACATTTCTATCAATATCATTCCGAAATCCAAAACAGGAAAAAAAAACACCTATTATGGAAGAGAAGCGAGTCAGCCTAACCAAATGAGAAGTGTAACTTAAAAGAACCACTAGGTCAACATGAAGGTAATCAAAATCTCAAAGCTAGGACAATAGCATAAATGCTGCAAGAAGAACATTTTGGGTACAAAAGGTGAAGTACTGTAAGTAAATTGCAGAAAAGTGAAATGATCTTCAAAATTAGTGTTCACCCAAAATGACCCGCAAAGTAGCAAAAAAGAGGAAGCAGATAGTAGGAAATTGTGCTAGCTCTGCATACACAAATAATTGCATAAAAAGCAAAGATCTCTAGAATGTTGTTCCCAGCCCATATATGACATGAAAAATTGCTTACATCATGAAGTGCAAGAAATAGATGACTTTAGGTTATAACCCGCAACCAAAACTTTTTCATAGAATTGCAAATAATAGGAAGATTGCATAAAAGTACAATGATCCAGCAAAATTGTTACAGTTGCAGGAAGCCATCAATGTAGCACTTTAACCAAATGATTCGAAATGCCACCGAATTATCATCAAGGTTTAAACCACCACTATGAAACCCTATGTCAAATGCCACTTGATACATAAGTGAACAAACACCGGGTGTCCCATTTAAGCCAAGGAGAAATGCAACTAAAAAAAACATGAAAACCCATGTGTGTAACGATAAGTAAAATGAAAACAGCCCATAAAGTCTCTGGCTCTGCAAAAACCAACACACAGTGCACAGGACATACATGGCACAAAATTACAAAAGACCAGGAAAGGTCGAGAATTTATACAAAGATAGAAGCATAGGAGAGCTTGGAGACGAGCTCAGGGACACCAAAGCCACGAGGAGCGGAGCCAGCAATGTCAAAAGCAAGAGTGAAAGGAGACAAGACAAGTTTTATTGGGAACTCGAAAATATCAATCACTTGTTGGCCATAACGAGCAGTGAAGAGCTTGTATTGTAAGTCAGCGAATTGCTTCACACTCTTTATCAGACGGTCTGTTCCTCTCGACATGGCTAAGGTGGATAGAGAGGATAGAGCTTGGAGCTGGAGATGTATTCGTGGGCGCCCTACCTAGCTTGCACTGCTGAAGTAGGGGGTGGGTCTGAAGCCATGGGATAAACCGAACCAAAACAGGGTAAGGAATTTTTTACAGGATAAATTGGTTCATTTTTTCTTTTTTTATTATTAAAATTAAATTAAAAAAAAAAACTAAAAGAGCTAAATAAAGTATTGCATCCTTTGATTTCCTTTTTCATTTTTTTCTTTGTTAATTATTTTTTTAATTTTATAATTCAATATTCAATCGTATCGATTAAGATTTTATGTTATTAATTTATTTTAATTTGTTTTTTATATAGTTATTATAATCTAAAAAAATCTTAATATTAGATTGGTGTTCAAATTTCATAAAAAGAATTTGATTTTATTGTTTATAAGATATTAAAAATAAAAGGACAAAAATTAAAATATAAAAAAAATGGCAATTCTCTTTAAAAAAGAAAATTTGGTATCAATTATGGTCCTCTTTCTTTTTTTCTTTGTATTGTTTTTAATGTCATTAAGGGTTATGATTTTGGATTGATAATTTATTTCTATTTATTTTTTATATTGCTATCATGGTTTCAAAAAAAATATATAATATTAGATTAATGCTCAATTTTATAAAAATAAATTCAATTCTATTATTTGAAAAGATTAAAAATAAGGGGATCAAAATTAAATCAAATAAAAAATAGGACCTTTTATTAAAAAAAAAATTATCATTGTGGTATTAGCGTATTTTTGGTTAATTTTTCATTAAATATTTTTAAATTTTTTTTGTTTATTTAGTTTGGTAATTAAATGATTTAGTACAAAACTTTATTTTGTTAGGATTTTAATTTTTGAGTTTGAGAAGAGATAAAAAAAAGTCAACAATAAATATTAGTTTAATTAATTAAGTAATTAAATGGTTTAGTCTGAAATTTTATATATATCATTGGTTTAATTAATTAATTACACTCTCTAATGACAAATTTATTAATAAACAAGCACTCAATCAATCTTCTATTATTTTGTTTTTCTTAAGCCTAACTTTCTCTCTTTTTTTTTATCTTTCTTTTTAGGTTTTATTTTTTTTTTTTTACAAAAAAATAAAGATCTCTCGTATCTTTTTTTTTTGTCTCAAGCAAGAAGACCCAACAAAATCAAATCAACCATGTTTTCCATAAAATTACTAGACATTATTCTTATCTCTCTCTCCATTTTTTTTGTGAAAATAATAAATATATGTTGTGTGACTCTCTACACTTTTATTAACAAGGCTCACAATTTTTGGGCTCTTGATAGACTTACTTGGATTTTTTAAATTTGATTTAGAATCCATAAGTTCAAGTTCAATTTCAATGAGCACTACCACCAAACTCAACAAATATAAACAAGGTAAAGATGTAAAAATCAAAAGATATCAAGGTATGATAAAAAAAACTTACTTTATTTAATGGCTAATAAACCCAATATCATGTTTAGTATTTATTTATATACTAGATTTCAAGCTAGTAGCGTATTTTTAGATATTTAAAAGGCATAACCAAATTGGTTCTTTAACACCCTAAAATAGATAATTTTGATTTGATATATTTTTTGGACTTCGACTTTGCTGGTTGTATAGTCATTAGGAAAAGCATTAATAGAACTTGTCAATTCATAAGACATGTCTTAATTTTATGGTCTAGCAAAAAAGCAAAATTTGGTGGCAGATTCCACTATGGAAGCTAAATATATTGACATTGTGTCATGTTGTGCCCAAATATTATAGATGAAGAAAACTCTCATGAACTTTGGTCTTAAATGAAACTATATTTCAATATTTTATAATAACACTAGTGATATTAATTTGACTAAAAACCCTATCCAACATTCTAGTACTAAGAACATTGAAAATATACATCATTTTATTTGTGATTATGTTTAAAAAGGTGATATTATTCTTAATTTTGTGGTCATGAAGAAACAAATCGCAAAATTTTTAACAAGCTCACTAAGTAAAGATAGATTTTGTGCTCTTCAACTTGAACTAGGTAAGGACAATCCTCCTTGAACTCTATCTTATATATCTTATGATATGCATATGCTTGGTGCGTATTCAATATATATATTTGAATTTTTGGTATGCTTGCATGATAATATAAATTCATACATGTTTGCTTGAAAACATTAATTTGATTGCATATTCATGCATAAGTTGATGAAAATGAGTCTATTTGAAAAGGTTACACTCTTTTAATCCTTTGAAAAAGAGACAAGCTTTTGGACCTAATGTTTTTGCACCCTTAGTCGAATATTAGAGAAGCTTTTGGATATAAATAAGATAAAAAAAAAAAAGATTTGGTTTACAATCTTTTAACCAATGGATATTGGTTTTAGCTATGTTTGGGTGTTCTTTTCATTAAAGAGATGTGATTAAATTAAGAATATTGATTCTTTCTTCCTTGATTTAAGGTTTCTTTACATGGGAAAATGTTAGCTTGTAGAATTTCTTATTTCATCATTTCCCTTTCCTTTTGTCTTCTCTAAAAATTAAGTACAATTTATTATCCCTTATTCTTCTATGTCTTTCAACTCTTAAAAGATTCACTCAATTTGTAAGCCTTTAATGCACTTAAATATCATGTTGTTGCATGTTCAAAACAAAAAATCTGCACTTAAACATCTAAAGAAGCTCTTGACCATTTCATTCTTTTTCTTCACCAAGAGTTGTTAGCCATTCCATTTTATGCACCAATATGTCCTATATCTTTATTTGATTTCACAAACACTTAACGCATTTCTCTACCTCTCCAAACAAAGCATTCACCCTCTTTTAAAAACAAACACCTAAAAAACTTCAAAATAGTTCTTAGAAGAAGACTAACTTTCTCATTCTCAAACTATAAAGTGATCAAGACTCCTCCTCTTAAAATACCACCCATTTGTCTTGGACAATCTTCTCATTTATCCAAAAAATATTCATGAGTTTCCCTTATAGGATAGTCTATATTATCCCAAAGAGTTTTTTGTTACCTAAAATTCACACGAGAAGGATTGCACATAAAAGCTTTATGAGAGAAATATTGTTAAAGGGTGTAAGGTAACTCTAAATGAGTTAGGTGTCTTTTCTAAAGTAAAGGAATTGTTAGTCTATGCTTATGGAATAGAGAAATAAGTTGTAAGAAAATATTTTTATGAAAAATGAGAGCCAAAAAGTCTATGTTAATATGGCGAGACAGTTCTAGGTCAGTCTTGAGACTAATTCTAGGTCAAATGGCAACCTCTAGACATATGAACACATACATATGCATTCACACATATGCATGCACATGGCTAAAAGTACGCTCACAAGGCTCCTTAAAGTTTAAGATACTAAATTAATCAGACTCTTCTTTCCTTTGACTACTTAAAATTGTAGTTTTTTTTTATTGTACATTAACAAAAACTAAAGCTTTTGGGTAAAACATTGTAGCCATTTTTACTGTTCATCATCTCACAATTCACTATGGAGTATAATAGTAATTTTTAAAAAGTTTCAATTTGATCCTCAAGCCTTTTTTTTTTTACACAAATAAGCCCAAATTATAGCCAAATTTCATATTTGTTTTTGGGGGTGAGGACTGAATTGAAAAACAAAGGGCTGAAGTGGAAAAAATAGGTAAAATAGGTGGCAAGTCTATAATTTTTTGAAAAGTTCATTTTAGTCCCCTATATTTTTTAGCCAATGGTAATCGGTCCCTATAATTTTAAAAAAATATATTTTGATACCAAACTTCATTCTCCTCTTTTTTCAATCATTTTTTGGGTGGAGAAGAAAGAGGGGTTTGTCGAATTCCGACTTAGAGAGAGAAAGTTGTCACTTGGGAAGATTTCGGCCACCAAAACAATCAATTTTTATGTGAAAACATTACATATGATAAGGGAGATTAATATTAGGTTTTTTTACCTTGAAAAAACATTTAAAAACAAATTTGAGCTCAAGAAGATTTTTGGTTTCAGGTTGGGTTCTTTTTACGTTTTTTAGGCCATGGATTAGTTTAATAAGGTTCTTAGGGTGTTTCCTAGGTGTTTTGGATAAAAAATGAGTTGAAAATAGGTTTTTATGTTAAAAAAAACTCTATTTTCTTGCCACACTAGTGGCTGAATTCTGGGATTTTCAGACGACACATCATTTGTTTTTTTGATTGGGCTAAACATTAGGCCTGACTTACCAGACCTAGCAACGCCTAACCTATTTTTTTTTTTTTCAAAATTTTTATTTTTTATATGTGTATTTTAAAATAATTTTAAAATTTATTTATTTTAATTAATATCATTTTCTCTATGATTTGTTTTAGGTTTTTTAGCTTTTGTTGAATATCGATTTTTTTTTTAATTTTATTGAATGTGTTTAATTTTTTTTTATAAGTTAGTATGATTCATCTATAATTTTTTTTTTGTGTATTCTATATATATTAAATATTTATTTTTTATAATGTTTTTAATTTGTTGCATAATATATTTTTTTCTTTTATGTTATTCAATAAAGTTTATGTATATGTCAATCTCTATTACAAATTGATTTTCATAAAAAAAATTCATTAAACACAACCAAATAAATGACCCATTTTGAAATATTAAATATCTTGATCTATATTGGTCTCTTTATTTTTCCAATAATGTTTTTATTTATTGTTAATTATATTTTTTTCATTTATTTATACAATGGTTTGTTATTTATTTAATTGGATACATGCATAAGTTTTTCGAATTACATTTATATTTTTTTTATGTAAAAAAACGAGTTGAAAATTTTTACATGTTTAGGTTTTTTTTATCATGTATTGGTGTTTTCAATTTGATCATCTTTCTTATGATTTGTTTTTTTTAACCCTTTTATAAATGTTTTTTTTTAATTTCATTTTTCAATCTAAGTTGATAGTGTATTATTATTTTTTTATTTTGATCCTCATTGATTGGTTTATATATATATATATATATATTCAAACTTGTAATTGATATAAAATCAAAGTCTTAGCATGGATACTAATAATATAAAATATTTATTTTTAAATTAAAAACAAATAAAAGTATTTATTTGTTGAAACACTTTAAAATGTTGAAGTTTTTATTTTTGTTAAGGAAGAATAGTTTATACTTAAAGTTTTATTGCTCATCACTTTGAAAAATTAGGATGTTTATAATAAATTTCTCAAGATTTCAATAATATCATATTATTTAGATACTTTCCTAAACAACGGTCCAATGAACCACTCGATTATTTCTCTAAAAAAAAAAGACCTAAACTCTTGATAAGGAGGGAATCTTAAAGATGAAATAAAAATTAAAAAAAAATAGAGAAGTTACATTAGAAAAATAGGTGAAGATTAGTCATGAATTTTTGAGAAAATTTCTATCCAAAATAGTACAAAAAAATCAATCTTAAGCACTTTTATTCAGTCCCTTTATATAAAGAATGTTATGAACCATAAATGGATGAATTTTTTTTAAAATTTGGTCCAAAATAGTGCAGAAAAACCAACCTTAAACACTCTATTTTTATAAAGAATATTAGAAATAACAAGCTCATGAAATTCTCCCACCAACAACTTTAATTACCCTTTAAAAGTACTATTAAAAGAGTTCTGAAAAAATTAAAAAAAATTAATCAGAATCTAATATTGATGAGTGAAAAAAATAACTACATGAAAAAAAAAAATTGTAGCAAAAAAAGTAAGGCCTAGATGAGTTGCCCCGAGCTTAAAGTCTATTTTACTTGAACCTCTCTCCCCATCTAATTTTTACTTTTATAAACTTTATATTTTATAAATACCAGGAAAATTATATTTCTTTTATATTTCAATTTTACTGGAAAACTTCGTGTGGGCTTAGCTTGGATAGCTAGAGTTTGTGGGCTCTTTGTTTTTCTCCATTAATTGATTTAATAACACTAGGGCAAAGTTAGCCCATTTTCCTTTCCCTTACATGGGCCCTTTCTTCTTCCTTTTCTGCTTCTTTTATGTGGTGGGCTAGTGATCTCTTGACTGGCATGATTCAGAGGTTACAGGACTTTCAGCAACAAAAATGGTGTGATACATGCCTATTAATTAATAAAAATAAACCAAGGGCAAATTCCATGCACTAATGTAATAGTCTGGTGAAAACTATAAATGATTACAATTACAATAGTTCTTCAATGACCAGATTGACTCTTACAATTTCTTCACGCTAAGCCCACAAATTGATTAACTCTATGCACTGATTATATATTTTTTTTAAACGCTTTTGGAACATAAAATTAAACAGAAGCAGCCTTGGAATCACAGGAATAAAAGCAGCAGTCTTTCTCTCTCTAGAGTCCTTGTATTTATTGTCCCTCTCTAGAAAGAGAAAGCAAGCAAATGGCAGCAGCCTCACCAGCAGTGGCAGTGGATGGAGGAATGGCAGCAGCAAGGGTGGCATCACAAGCTTATTTAGAGACCAAAGCAGTTAAAGATGCAAGGGTGTTAATTGCTGATCTTTGCAAACAATTCTACAGCCTTGGATGGGTTTCTGGGACTGGTGGTAGCATCACCATTAAGGCCCATGATGATTCTATCCCTAAGCGCCAACAGCTTATTCTCATGTCCCCTTCTGGTAATACTAATATTCTGGTTTTTAAGGGTTGGCTTATGTGTTAAAAGTTTGTGTTTTTTTATGGATTCTTGATTGGTTTTGTTAATTTTTGTGTCTGGTTATGTGGTTATGGTTTCTGGGTTCCTTTTTTTTTTTTTTCTCTTAGCTTAATTTGATTTTGTGTTGTGCTGCATTGCTTCTTTATTATTGTTTATTTGATACTGAAGCTTAGTTGTATGTATATGTGCTTAGTTCCTTGTGTGTTTCTATCCATTTAATTTTCTTTTACTTGGTGCTAGTACTTGATTGTATTTTTTTGTGTATTTTTATGGCTTGATGTTGACAAATGGGAAATTTATTGAACCTAAGTTGAATATTTGTTGTAATTGGGCAGGAGTGCAGAAGGAGAGAATGGAACCAGATGACATGTATGTCTTAGCTACAAATGGGATATTGTCTTCGCCATCTCCGAAACCTTACCCACACAAGCCTCCCAAATGTTCTGATTGTGCTCCTCTTTTTCTGAAGGTATTGGTTCGATTATGCCCTCCACTTGATAGCGCATATAAAGAATGGAGTTTGAGTTGTTATCAATAACTTTCAAATCTGAAACAATGATTTATTATTAGTGCAATATTGCACAGTAATTCTACAATAGTGAGTTCTTATTTGAATTGTTTTAACATTTGCTATATGGGAGTGTTCTAAGCATAATTTTTTCTTACATTAAGTTCACAACTTTATTAATGCAAATGGCTTGTCTCTTTGAATTCTCTCTTGTGATGGTAGTTATGATGCCATATTTATTTTCTAGTTACTAATAGTTAGTGATTGGTCACTGTTAAAATGGAGAAAAAAATATAATGAAATGGCAGATTTCATGTGCTTTTTAGGAGTTGCAGCTTTCATAATCTCATATCCGGATTAACATGATAAGATGAAATTTCACTTTTTCTTCAGCGTCACAATTAACAGTTATTCTGGTGTAATGCAGGCATATGACATGCGTAATGCAGGAGCTGTCATTCACAGTCATGGGATAGAATCTTGTCTTGTAACAATGATCAATCCGTTATCAAAAGAAATCCGGGTAGCTCTTTCTTTTTGAATTTACAAGTGATTGGAATTTTTAAATTTATTCCTGTTGTTTCTTTGACATATCAACTTCAAGTTCCCACAATCCTCCCCTCCAAAAGAAACCACCTCCCTTGATATTTTCAAGATCAATCTTGGCGGGCCATGTGGAATCCTGCATCTGAGAAACAGAGCGACTTTTTATTGTACATGTAGACACAACTTTTACTCTTTATTACATGGGGAAAGATGACACTTGAGGATATTATCTTGGTTGAAAGTATTGGCATGCGATACTTGAGCTGGATGAATCATCAATGGTTTAAACGCAGGAGGATACAGATTACAATGTAAACAAACAATTTTATATCATATCACAGTTGCGGAACATTTATCTGTTAAATGAATGAGTGTTCTCCAATCCAAGAGCCTATCTTGATCATACTAAATGATGACATTAGCTAAGCATGATCCACTAAGTTATAAAAATTCCTTAGTTTTTTGCTGTTGAGAAGGTTTGTTATTTGTGATTTGAATGAAAGTTTTGTGATGGGGGGGTGGAAGTCAGAAAATCAGAAGAAGCGTGTAAAAAGGCAGGACAAATGGAATAAGTCAGATATTTTTTTTATTACTTTTAGTAAAAGCTTTTAGACAGTAGAATCAGAAATGGATTTATTTAACCTCATATTTAAAGAATTCTAAATGGAGTAGAAGCAAATGGGCAGTGGGCAGGAAACATCAAATCCAACCTAGTTGGTGAGATACCTGGGTGATCGGCAGTTACGAAACAATTGCCATATGGTATCATTAGATTTCTACTAATAGAGCAAGTGAAATTAACTGAGTAAATATCTCTTATATATATATATTATGGGTATTTAGATGGGTGGTATTCTTGATGTCGTTATTACTGAAAAAGTATCAGTATTGTCATGTCAGAGAATCAACTATTAGCTGTACAAAGTCGTTAGAAGAGGTTTTGCATTGTGTTTGGTTGTTCATGCATCCTGAAAAACCAATCTTGTCGTCATGCATCATTAAAAATTGTACACAACATCACCTATGATTTGTTTTTTCAACTACTACTCTTTTCTCACTGCTTCATTGGAATTGCTTCTGGTGTTTTTTTTTCTTGTATTTTTTTAACATTTACATATCACCCATATGGAGATGATAAAAGGAATTCAAGGGCATGGCTACTATGATGAACTTGTTGTCCCAATAATAGAGAACACAGCCTATGAAAACGAGCTTACAGATTCTCTTGATAAAGCTGTATGTTCTTTTGTTTGTTGACATCTATAATTTGTAGCTTGGTTTCTAACATTTGACTTTCTGTGCTCATCTGTAGAACAAAAGATACCGTGGGAGCAACTAATCAAATATTCCTTGTGAGCTGGACCTCACCATGTGTAGATCTGTTGTCCCATCAAATATTTGTTGGAGAAATTTGTGCTCGTTTCCTCGTGAAACTTAACGCTCCTTATTCCTTTTGAACGTCAATGGTAAAATGTCTTGGTTTGTTGTGAACAAGAAAAAAGAGAGAGAGAAGCATACCAAAAGGTAGAACTGGAGAGAAAGACAGCAACTCTTTCTGTATTGGACAAGGACTTGTTAGGAACATAATCACAATAGATGGCCCTAGAATTTTGGATGTTCCAGAAAAAGTGCAAATATGCTGTCAATCTAAGAAAATGGAAAATTCAGCTAGTAGAGATGGATTTCCAGACTTGTAGCATGTGATTGTGATGTAGTCAATTGGCTAATGGAAACTCTCCCTTGCAATGCTTGTATTTTTACCATGTCTAGTCAGCGCCCAACAATTTGTACTTGAATTCCTTTTGTATTGCTCAAAAAGGTATAAAGTGGATTTGGATGGCCAAGCTTAGCACTTCTTGGTCTCTTTTTTGCTCAAGGAGTTGATCGTTGCCCTTAATTTATGAGTTTAGTAGTTCAGGGACTTTGGAAATATGTTGACATGAGCTGTTAAATCTGTTTTTGTAGGTTGAAGATGACTTGAAACAAGGTATTGATGGCGCTGTTCCTATTCCAACAGATGATGCTAGGAAAGAGGAGGTAATTGCAGCTTTGGTTGCTAACGTGGAAGAAATGGTAAAAGCAGATAGAAAGATCACTGCATTAAAACAATTACAAGTATTCAGAAACATAAAGTTGGTAACCAAAAAATTGCTTGGTATAAAGTTTATCTCTGTGACATTAAAATTTATTGATGCAGGGTCATATATGGAGAACTGGATATGAGAATAATGAACTGGAAGGGGTAGTTTATGGTGACGTTCCAGAAGCATTGGAGAAGTGGCATGCTTTGGGCATAAAGGTTCTTCCTATTTCTATTTTTCAACATTTATCCATTTAGTTTTTGTTTATGCTAGCATGAAATGTCACAGTTGCAGTTTGGTTTCCACCTGTCAATGTAGCTAAATACCCATCAAAGCAAATTCTTACTTCTCTTTGAATGATTCAAACAGTAATTTCTAAAGCTCACATGCTAATTTGCTACCCATTTTTATCCTGAAATACTCTATGACTGTGAACTGTTACTGTTGTAGACAGAAGAGGATGTTAGTGCTGCATGTCAAATATTTCTTTTTAATAACAGGTCCCTAATGGTATTTACATCTGAAGTGATGTTGCAACATAATGACACCTTGGACTGTGTTAGATAGCAATTCACTCCAGTTGTAAAGAAGGTGTTACATAAAGTCTATTAAGCTAAATATGAAGTTCCTTATACGAATAGCTATAATGGATATTATACTGTGTGTAAATTTTTTTGAATATTAAGCAATCCGTTACATGAAAAATACAATGCAATTGCTATCTGAACATAAGGGATGGAAAGCCCACCCAAAAGTAGAAATAGACAAATGAGAATTGGAATATATTAATAATAGTTGTTAGTGGTACTGAAGAGCTAGAGATCCATTGTATAAATGCATGAGAAGGGATGGCCCTTGAAATACAAATACCTAGTTCCTTGAGCTGATTGATTGTGACTCAAAAGGCTTTCTGTTTGCCGGATTGTAATCAACTCCTTGACTATGTATATTCCCTTTGTGCCATTATGTACCGTTTCTATGTTGCCTCAGGTGTATATATATTCTAGTGGAAGCAGGCTGGCGCAAAGACTTATATTTGGAAAGACAAACTATGGAGACCTGAGAAAATATTTGTCTGGATTCTGACACCAAAGTGGGGTAAGTTTTATAGATGCTTCCCAAGTTACATTTCCACTTAAAATTTGGACTTTGATAACACTCTTTACTCCTGTTTCTTGCAGGAATAAGAAAGAGACACACAGTTATATTGAAATCTCAGAGTCACTTGGAGTTAATAAAGCATCTGACATTTTGTTTCTGAACGATGTGTTTCAAGAAGCTGTAGCTGCAAAAGCAGCAGGTAACAAGTTGCTTTTAGTTTTCTATTTTATAAAGTGCTGCCAGACCGGTGGCAAAATCCTCCTAGTGCATCGTTTCACTACAAGTTTGGAGTTACCTAACCAGTTCAATGGATTTCCTTTCTTTTTGTCACCATCGTTGTTTTGAGCATTAGGAATGAGACAATGTTAGTTGAACCCCTGATAGCCCCTAATAGCAAACCATGTCACTGCCAACAAGTTGAAGCTGAATTGCGTGGAGTGTCCCAATTGGCAAAGAAAACACATTCATGTTGCTTACAGCTTGTCAATTGTCAAAAAAAAGCTAATTTACTCCTGTGCCAAGTGTTACGAAATGGCATCTATGGAAGTGTACTCATCTCCAGCAATAAATCTTGAGTTAAGAGCAGATATTTGTTCTGTAAACTGAGTTCTGTATCTTTTGCATTGGAAAAAGAAAAGGCTATCCTTTTTCTTTCGTGCTATCTTTTGTGTTGATATTTGAATTTTCATGCGTGTTTCAGGTTTGGAGGTGATGATTTCTATCCGACCAGGAAATGCACCTCTTCCAGATGATCAAAGTTTCAAGACGATCACCTCTTTATCTTTCGCTGAAATCTGAGCAGATTAGTACAGAACATTTATCATGCTAAAAATCAAGTTTTGATTGGAAATCTGAAAGAAGATGTGCACTAGTATTGTTGCAAATGTATGATGTATCATTCATTACTCGAGCACATAAATAAAATCAGTTGTTTTTAAAATCAAAGGAAGCAGTTTCCTTTGCATCATCTCTCTGCTTTGCATCACCATGTTTCGCCCGCCCGAAGGAAATGTCCTGCATGATCTGACTTTATTTCAATAAAGGAAAACAGACTTGAAAGGTCAACTTGGGAATCTTAGATAATGTCTCTCCTAATCAAAGCTGCTGCTAGCACGCAGTAAGATGAGTTTTAAAATTCCCAGCAGCGCTCCACCAGCTGGTTTCATCTCCACAGCTCGATTTTGCACATTGCCATGGTTAGCACTTCAACTGCAGGTTGAGGGAATTGATTTTAATTATTGAAACTGGTAAGAGCTGCAAATTGAAGCCTGTCATCCGGAAGGAAATAAAAGAAGTGCAGATTGTGTTGGAAAACAAAATTTATTATGAACTATTTCAGAAATTAACATACCTAATTGAACACAATTCATATAAGAAAACAGCAAATGGATCATTTGATCTAAGTTTTCTAGCCAATTATATAAACCAGATTAGAAATTATGTTTTGTCCTGGTTTGCAACCTCTTTCAATCCACCCCCAGATAAATAAATCAGCAACTGTTACTAAAAATCTACTGAATTGATCATTTGATCCAAACATATGTACGAATTCAGCGGCCATAAAATAGAATATAAAAATAGAATTTAATTACTAAGTCGAAATAGAAAAATAATGCTTGAGAAAGCTGCCATCATCTCAATGATTTTTTTTATTGCAAGTGCTAAATTCAATTTGTTTCTAGCTTTGATTCTAATTATTATTGTGACCACTTGATTTGTTAGATAATTCAAAGGGATATAAAATCATATAATAATATTATTCTGACGACTAGGCAAGCATGATCCTTTACCAATGCCAAATACTGGATTGCGACAAATTCAAAGTTCTTAGAAGATTGGAAGAAATCCAGACCCTTTAAATTATTAAGTCTGTCACCATCTGTGAGCTGAGGTCATTCCCTTCGTTGTGGTCGCAACTTCCTGTTGAAGGATTCAAAGAATGTTTTATTAATCTACATGGTGGTCACACATTTGCTACATTAATTTCTATCTTTTTTCAAGATTATTTTTCACCTCTTTTCTTATGAAATAAATAGAAATAAAGGTTACTATGAGATCATAATAGACACAGGTCACGACTGTTTATTGCTGGCCCTTGTCACATGTAGGATTCTAAACACGGATGTACTGTAATGCCGGACAAAACCTAAGTCAGCAGCGACCGGAGAAATATGAGTAAAACAGTTGGGAGTTGGGACCATAAATTTTAGATTATTTTGTAGCTGAAGTGCTCAAAGGTATGGTTGGCCTAAGAATTCAACGGTGCGCTCCGGTCAACCACAGCCAAGAAAGTAATTATATTGCGGTCATGAACTACACCATTCACAACATGTCTTGAATACCTTTAACAATACACAACATGCCCTGAATACCTTTGTGCTCTGTGGTGGCCCAAAACAGTGACGGCACACAACCACACAGCAGCACGCAATTGACACCACCACCGAAGAGATGCGGGTACAGCTAGTGTATGAATCTGCACTTGGTGGGCCAAAGGGTGCTCATCTGAAGTCTTGATCAAATAATTTATCCACCATTCAATCATACATGTGAGAGGGAATGGATGTGTTCTGCTAGTTTTTTCAAAGAGACAAAATCATTAAGACCTGTTGACGAACACCGTGGAAAAAAATCAATATCTCGTTGAGATTTCTCCTTTCCTTTTGTCCAAGAAATACTACTAGCCTGGAGGCATTATAGATGTATAGTTTTTCCAAACTTTGAAAACTAGGCCAAGAAAAGTGGACTCGGCGGTCTGATAATTGCAGATGTTCACCAGCATGCATGAGTGGTGCAAGCTCTTATTTTGCTTTCGCGGTGAACAGGATTTGAGTCTTTTATGGCTGGCCGGCCAGTCACAAGAATTTACATCTTAAATTGATGTGTATTTGTATCTTTTGTTGGAAATTAATATCAAGTTTGAATTTATGATGAACAGCCACAGAAGCTGCCCTTTGCCAGGCACCCAAAGAAGGTGCCAAAAGTTGCTCAACTTGCAACAAAACCAGTACAAAAAGATCACGGCAGCTCTTTGTCAAATAATGCCCTAACTAGACCATACAGACATAATGAATGACTCAGTAAAACTTTAAGAGAAAGTCCCTCACATTTTCTCTGCTTTTCTTTTGTTGTTCGGCTCATACTCCATCTTTCCCTTCCTTTTCAATCATCATCATCATAACCAAGTCCACTTTCTCTTCCCTTTTTTCTATTTTTTCTACCCTTTCTTATGCTTTTTCCTCCCCATAATAACAGGGTCTCTTCTTAAGTCAAAAAACGACTACACCTTAAGCTCAACATATTCAAATTTAAAAAAGAGTAAGAAACGAAACAATAACATTGCATGATACCATATTTGCATAGCAATTGAAAGTTCTAGCTAAGGACAATGACTTCACTTCCTTCTTGAAAGAAGCAAACTGAGATATATAGTTCATTAACTTGTCTTGTTCCCTTACACGCACTTCACAAATTGTGCTAGATACCCAAAATATCTAAGGATGCCTCGAATTCATTATCTCTCAGTTCTCTAGGTGGGGGTACTGATCAAGAATCTGAGCACTCAGACTGCAAGAAAATCTTATACCAAGTAGCAGTTGGCCAAAGGATCCGGGGCAGAAATCACTGTGTCCTATAATGAGAGCATGCATTAGACCAAAGAAAAAGAAACTAGAGAAGGAAAAGAACAGGAGACCAGTAAAAAAATAGCATGCTGCTGTATTTATGACATTAATGGTAAATAATTTGAGCTATTCAGCTGTTCTGATCTCAATTCTGATCCCACACCTTTTCTTTGTATAAGTTGCTTTTCCACTGTGTAATCTCTCCCTTGTACTATTTTTTTTTTTGTTCTGTCAATAATATAAATGTTCAAAAAACTGTGGGTGAACTTCATTGTTGAACATCTAGTTTGTGGGCCATTTTAGGACAAAAATACCTTCATCTAAGAGAGCTTGATCAGCATCCCAAAGTGGAAATCGACCTGATTAACCAACTTAACAGGACCAAATCAAGCATTACATATAAAAAATTGCAGAACATCTTTATACTCTATCTCCACACAAGTTGATTAATTTGCCACTAACATTGTTATGCAGTCTGCTCCAACAATGATTGAGCACACCACATACTTTTTTCTTTTTCAACTCTCTTAAATATTTCAGTGCAGCTTGTAAATGTTTACCCTATTTTTGGTGATTAAAGTTTAATTTTATATCTACTATTCATGGGTCAATAAGAGAGAGGAAAAGCGAGCTCATATATACATGTAAAAGAGAAGAAAGAACACTATAGTTCCTATAAAAATTCTTGAAAATCAGTAATGTAAGCACAAATACATCCACAGTCAAATTCATTTACCCATGTTGATAGTCCTAAGAAACAAAAAGGGAAGAAAGGAGATTCACCTAAATAATTTTATATAATGATAAAATATAGTCCCCAATTATTAGAAAATTTACCTGGGAAAGGAAAGGAAAGGAAAAGGGAAAGGGAAAATGGTTAAACAAATTAATTAAAGGCTTTACCAATATATGATGAAAAGAGAGATCAAATTGTACAATTTAACACAAAGATTTCTACCTCTCCCTCAAAACCATCCATAGCCCATCATCAATCCTTTTGTCTTGAATATTTTCATGAAGAGCCTGAGACTTTCGGTGAGGTTACAGGAAAAAGCGACAGCAACTGGGGCTCTGAATCTCTAGGAGTAGAGATAGGCGACGGATGCAAATAAAAACCTTTCTCTGCTATTGCTCTCTCCTCTTCTGATGATGAATTCCCTAAAGAAGGTGAGCACTTGTTAAAAGGGTCTTCATTTAATGGGGTTACAGGGCTAAGTGTAAGTTTAGGGAAGTCAAGCAAGCTTGGAGACAAGATCTCTGGTTTGTTTCTTGGCGAAAACCCGGTAACTGGGGAAGCGTTACTACTGTTTGCAAAACTAGGCAATAGAGTGTTGATCATGAGACTGTTTTTGAAGCTGTTGTTTCTTCTTTCATAAAGTTTGAAGCTGTTTTGTTGTCTCTTGGCCGGCATGTTCTTGATAGGAGGGATGGCGTAGTTTCTTGAAGTTTGAGTCGGTGTTGTTGGTGGATCTTGGGTTGTCTTCGAGGAAGCCTGTTTTGCTGTCTCTGTTGAGCCAGTGAGCATCTGGACAACTTGTTTGAAAGTAGAAGTGTCTGCTTGGACAAAGGTTGTTGGGTAAGGGTTAGTGTCAGATCTGGAGATGGGTATTGGAGTGACTGTTGAGGTGTGAACTTGGACCCCATTGTTGCTTCCATTGCCATGAGGCGAGTTTATTGGAGATGGGTTTCTGGTTTCTTGAAATCTTGCTGAGGTTTCCATCGAGAATTGTTCTACTAACAATCAAGCCTAGCTAGCTACCCACCTCCCTCCCTTAGCTCTCTTATTGATTTCCTCTTCCACCACCACAACACCACCTTTAGAGAGAGAGAGAGAGAGAGAGAGAGAGAGAGAGAAGGTTTGAAGAGAGAGGAGGAGGGGGGAGAGTAAAAGGGCTGGTTTCCTTTCCTTGCAATGAGTTGGTGTTGGTGTTGTTGTTGTTGTACTTAAAGAGTCAAGACACGAAAAAAGAAAGAGGATGGATATATCTAGTACCTCTCTCTCTAGACTTTCTGTTTTCTACCTCAGGGTTGGCTATTTTCACTCAAATCAAAATGTTTTGTATGCTCTTTTTTGGGATTGATTGGCCATGGCCTGGGAGAAAATGGCCAAGTCTGTGTTTTGGGATTATAAAAAGATTGCTAGGGTATTGGTTGTATTTGGAACTTTTGGGCAACAGCATCAGTGCCAAGTTTTCCTTTGGAATCTCAATGCGCAAAGCTCAGGATGGTTTTATATATATAAATATATATATATATATATATGTGCGTGGCATTGACTTCAGCGCCCTGACTACAAGGACTCCTTGTGTGATGGGATTGGAGGTGATGGCTAAATTTCAGCAGGAACAAACAACTGTGAATTCAAGACATGTAGCCTCTGCGCGTGTCTTCACGCTCCGCCCAGATGGGTTTGCATTCTTTTGCGCACTCCAGGTAGTGCCTCCACTTGATCGGGATCCTTTTCCCTCCTGTCAAGTGTGCGCTAGCTGGTAGCCAAGTACTTAGCTATCAATATATATCTCTAAATTTGTGTTTTTCCGTTTGGATAAAGTTTTGGAAAAAAACCCATAAATTTCGTGGTTTTCAAATGCAATATTTTAAAAAAACGACGCTTGAAACTCAAAGAAGATTAGAAAGAATAAAAGAATGATATACATAGACGTATGCAAGTTTTAATGATGAAAAAACTCAACAAAAACAAATCTACAAATATTAAAAATAAAAAATACTAACTATGATCCGTATACTATACGAGCCTCTCGTCAAAAAAATAATGAATAAATATAAATAACGCTCTTCATTATTGGTAATATTTTTTTGATATTTATAGATTTATCTTGTTAAGCTTTTTTCATTCATTTCACAAGTTTTATTTTTTTTCTTTGTATTTTTTTAAAATACCACACTTAAAACTATGATATTTTTCAAAATCTCTTCTAACCTATGCTAATTTTTCAAAAAAATTTAAATGTGTGATTTTTCAAAAATTAAAATCTTACTACTTTGCAATTTTTTGTTATTCTTTCATGCCCCTTTTGTGTATTTAATTGTTTGTAAATACAATTTGGTGTAATAATTAAGACATTTAATTTAATCCCAATGCTATTTCTGCTAGAGGTCTTGCATTAAACTCCTGAGATTAAATAAGTAAAATAATTAATCATGATAGAGCTAGCTAGAACAGCATTCAAAGATGCCCATGATTTTGCTTAGTTATTTAGATGTTGATAGAACAAAATACTGTGGTGAAAGTCGAACAAATTAAGATCACCGAGTACTGCCTTCACTTCTCCTGTTTTCCACGCACTGTTTCGATTAGGAAGAGAGGTCTCTGTACGTATATTTTCTTCCTTTTCATGCAGATCTCCTAATTACCAAACACACAGTGCTGAGTTGATATGATTGGCCCTTGGATTCATGAAGGTTAGGAAGTTCTTTCAATGGCGGTTGATAGCATAAACACTGTTTGTGGATATATATCTGCTAACATGTTATGGAAGGATTAGATTAGCCACCTAAATTGAAAAGAAAGAGGTGAGTTGAGCCACCATCTGATGAGAAAGAAAGATGGAGAGTGAGTTGATACATTTTAACAACCGTACTTTAATTACCTATAATTTCTTCCAAAGCCGACATTTCGAGTTCTTAATCACTCTGTTAGTCGTAATTAATTAATTATTCTTAACACGCACCGTCTTGGTAATGAAATATTGTTTGATTATTTTAGCAAATTAAAAGAAGATAATTTTGGAATCTTTTTATTGCTTAATTAAACGTATATGGAGATGGATTAATATGTTTGGTTTCAAGAATTGATGTAGATGTAAGTTTGTTTTGTTTTGGAGTATGGTTACGGTTATTTTTTAAAATATTTTTCACTTAGAAATATATTAAAATAATTTTTTTATTTTTTAAAATTATTTTTGATATCAGCGCATCAAAATAATTTAAGAACATCTAAAATTAATAATTTTAAAAAAAATTTTAATTTTTTTAAAAATATTTTTCAAAAGCAATGATGTTATTCTGATTTTCATCAAGAATCAAGTTTATTAAAAGTTTCTTCTTAATTAATTATAGTTGACTAAATTAAATATGAAAAAAAGGGAGAAAAACAGAGAATCAAATTCTCAATTATTAGATTTAAGTATGATAAAAAAAAATAAAAAAAACATACGGGGAAAGAAGGGTGGGGGACCAAGATCCCATTGATGCCATGCTGCTCGAAAAGGGATCACATTCTTTCACAGCTAAAATCATTATGTCTGGTTTGTGGAGTTCCTAATAAACTCCATTTATGATGAAAAAGGCCATTAATTAGCCTCAAGACGTCTCTTGCAAAGAATATTTTTTTTTTAATTAAACTACAAGCAAGAAACGTTGGATATTAAAAATGGCATCATTATAATAATTATTGCTGCTAGATTTAATGGGAAGAAATTCGTTTTATCATGGAGGTTGATTCATCCAAAATGAATAAGAATCAAACTAAAATCTTCTGCAAGTAGTTAGCAAAAAAGCTTTAAATCCCACACCTCCTCTCGAAAAAGAGAATTCGAGAGAGAGAGAGAGGAGGGGAGAGGGTGCAAATCTCAAGTGGATAATGGAGTATCCTCAAGTAGGTCCAATTGATAAACATGAACGAGATGATTGACAGCAAAATCTTAAATTATTATGCGATCTTTCACCATATTGGATTGCACTGAGGTGATTATTGCACGAGAATGACTGACTGTCTCTTCCATTCTGCCCGTAGCTGATATTTCTGTGTCAAAATCCATGTTCATGAACGCACTTTTTTGCGAGGTAAGAACTGGGATTTCCCTTGTCATTTCTGTGGTTGCAATGCAGGTTGCAATCGGGACGCTTGGCTTGTAAATCTCTCTCAAATTGCTCTCGTTGCGCTTGCCATGCAACAGCCAGATCTTCGAGCACAAGCTCCTTTGCCACTAATCTGATGAAAGATTTGAATTGGACTGCTATGTTTTGTTTATTTTTTCAACTAGTAATTGAATCCTTTCCCTATTTCATCACCAACATGAATTGCGAAGAAGAATAAAATTTAATCCTTGCCCCCATATATATAACATTTTAGCATTCTTCCTAATAATTAATAATCAGCACTGGTTTATGATGTGTTCTTCAGCAATAAATTAAGCTAATTTATTGGGTTTTCAATTTGGAAACAGAAACTCAATGATTACTAGTTTTGTTTTCTGTGTTCCGCTGCAGGTATAGATTTAAGTTTTCGGTAGTATCTTTGTGAATTTTTTTAAACAACTGGCATCAACTCATGACATATCAAGATACAATCTGATTTTTTTTTTTGATTTACGTGGGTGTCCGGATCAGCTTGCGGCACCACGACTAATTCCACGGCCCACTGAATATCCTGCAAACCCAGTAGACATGTAAGGCACCGCGGGGATGACAGACATGCACATGAGGACTCGAACCCAGGAGCAGCAGGAGGAGACAAGCCCCTCCCACCGCCAGGCCAAGACCCTCAGTGCTACAATCTGATTTTAATAAAACTATAAGTTGATGCTGTCCAAACTCTTTTTTTATTATTTTGGAAATCACACGAAACCTCTTATAATTTGATTATTTTTTTTGCTTTGCTCCGTGTTTTTTCATGATTTAAAATGTTATAAAGGTATTAAAATTTAGGATTTAAAGTGTAATTATTAAAAATACAAAGGAAAAGTGAAAAAAAAATGATCAAACTATAAGAGATTCTATGTAATTTTTTTTTAATTATAAGCAATGTTTTTTCTGAAAGTAAAAAAAAAAGAGAGAGAGAAAATGAGCATGCCATGGAAAACTCTTTAATAGTGTAATTAAATTGAGGCCAGCGTGTCAATCTTGAAATCTCTTGACCTCAATGCTTGCCTAGTCTGAGCTTCAAACTAAACCATGTAGAAGTTTTCATGATGTGAGCTAGTTGTTTTGACAGGTCCAAAAACAACCCAGATAACTGGTAAAAATATTGGTTAACTTTAATAAAATCAGGATGATATTTTTGTTTGTTTTAATATTAGGACGAAGATATATTGGATCATACCCAGTCAACCTAGATTAACCACTAAATTCATAAACCAGTCATGGACACGACGAGAATATGCTAACATGATCAAACAATTGTCTCTTTCTTTTTCTTTTTCTTTTTCTTATTTTCTATCCTACTAAGCTTTCTTTTGGCTCGTGTGGGATAAAATTCTGTATTAAATTAAAGAGGTATTAAAAAATAAACATCTAAATTAAAAACAAAAAGGATTTAGACCCAAGTAGAATGAGAGTCAAGACTCAATTAAAGAGTTATTATAAAACTAGAGTCTTGTCTTTCAAGGCAGCGCGTGGTGCCTACTTCGCTACAACAATCAATTTGTGAGCTCTTTTAGTTTTTATTTATTAATTCATTCATTCATTCATAAGTTTTTCTTAACTTAGATACATGTGGAGCAACGACAACTAAATTAAGCTATATAATATGTTAATTAATTAATTAATAGAAGTCAAAAACATAAAAATCTTAACCAGCTAGCCAGTGGCTAAAGATGTAGGTTCAACAAGTGTATTGACCCAAAGTGTGAGCTTGTTAATGGTGAGAAATTGTCACAAAAAGCTTGTGGAATTTCATTCATGTCTTGTCATGCATGCCTGTCCAATGTTTTTATTATTATTATTATTATTTATATGTTTATTTATTTATATATTTTTTTGAAGTAGAGGGGCATTAAAGCAGAGCAGAATCTAGGAGCCACGAAGAGGGAGCAAAACGACCCCTTCTACAATATCCTATAATAGCAGAGATTCCTACGGTGAGTTACTAAAATAGATAGTACTAGGAGTGGGCCGCCGGGCTGGATTATCTTTTTTTATTTAAATGCGGCAAGCACGTTTTTTTTTTTAAAAAAAAAAATTATAACTCAAGTGCTATTATTATAACTTGGAAAATAAAATTTCAAGAGAAAAAAATAATGCATTTCAAATTTTATCTAATTAAATATTAAAAAATAAAAAAAAAATAAAAAGTAAAAAAACACAACCCGAATCAATTTAAGATAACATGATAGACATGTAACCCGAGTAATAAGAAGCGAGTTAACCTGTAATTATACAAAAAAGTCAAGAAAAGAAATTAAAAATAAAAAAATAAAGACCAAATTAAAAATATATATATCATAAATTGAAATCAAAGGATAAAATTAAAAATAAATTAATTTTTTACAAAAAAAAAAAAACTAACTAAAAAATTTGGTTGTCATTAGTTGGTCACCTATAATCAACGAACAAGAATGTAAGAACCAAGTACCCCATTAGGCATATATACATGTGTAGAGATATGCGCATCAAGCATCCCTTGAATTAACATTAAATTAATTTCCATGGTATGCTTTATACGTGTTTGATGTTCCCTAGTTCACCGTAGAGCATTGTCGACCTATTAATTTATTTGTATATAAGAACATTAGTTTTCCTCAAAATATTCTCATATATATATATATAACTAAAAGGCCTTAGTGTTTACTAAACATATACATAAATTAAATTATTGAGGGTTAAAATAGTCAAATGATCATTTTACATTTCTCTAATAAAATTATTTAAATAGCTATTGAGAGCAAAATAATCTTTTCAATAAAATTTATTTGTCTTTGTCATAATGATCGGGGACATATAAGTTTTTTCATATTTGAAATGCACATTGAAATAAATTAAATACTTTTTTTAGAAAAAAGTTTAACTTGGATCGAGGAGCTTTTTGACATTTTACTACTTTCATAGTATAATGGTTAAAAATTAACTCAGGTTTAGAAGGTTCACCCAAGTTATCTTGTTTTTTTTTAATTGATATTTTTTTTCAATTTTATTATTCAACCTTAGATTGATTTTAAATTATTGTTTTCTTTAATTTTTTCATTCAACATTGAGTTGTTTTATAATTGAACTTCATAATTTTATTCATTTCGCTTTTGTTAATATTGTTTTACCTTTTTATTAGCACAAATAATTATTTCATTAAATAAAAAATTTACTTTATGTAACAAAGTTATTACACATAACTGAGTACATAGCCCAAGTTGTGAAATCTAATATCTTAATTTTATTTATCTCTTGATTAAATATAGATTTAATTAATTAGATATGTCTATAAGCATTTCAGTTTATGATTGAGAATTTCTCTATTTCCAATAACATGATGAAAAGGCTTGTATATTTTTTTTTATTAAAAAAGTTATCTGGCCTTCATTAAAGTGCGGGTTAAATAACTAGTACAAGCTATCATGTGTACTTTAACAAAGTCCTTTTGGTGATCATTTGATTTTTCATAGTTTTTTTGTTCAACAGTAATGACTATCTACTTATAAATAAATTAAAATCCAATCTATATCTCGGATGATATTAAGAGTGTTGATGTATTAAAAGAATTAAAAATTCTTCTATATGCTAAATCCAGAAAATTAATGATACTACAACAAAATTAACTTTAAATGATATTTTCTAAAAACAATACTACAATAAATGCTATAATAGATATAAATTATAATGATTTTTCGTAACTATCATTATTATATATTCTTAGTTGCATTTTCTTAATTGTAATGATAATTGTAGTATATCTTTACCCACATTAAAAAAAATTCAGGCTTATGATAAATTCATTGTACACTTAGACACATATTAGTATTCACTATAATAGTATAATTATCATTTTTTTCCTTCCAATAAAAAATCAATGAATTTACTATTGGGGTAAAATGATCTTGTCCTGATGATCTATTAGTCATTATGAGATTAATTAGAGATAATTCAATAATTTTATCTTTTAAATGCACAATGTAATAACTATATTATCCTAAAAAACAAATTCTTTGAAAATATTGAACGGGGACAATGAGATCTTTTTACGATTTAAAAACACAATGAAAAAACTATAATGACCTTAAAAAATTGTTAAACTTATATCTAGGTACTTTTTTGTATTTCAATTGTTTTTTTTTATAATAAACAAGTTGATGGATGAGCAATTTGATCTTTTGATTAAGATGGATATTATTGGAAAAAACATTTGTTGGCATATGCGATGAAGTCTTACCTCCAAGCATTGCCTTTCGGGGTTGCACCTGTAGCTCGAAAGGCGTGGGTGTCTCTCATTCACTAGGGCTTGCCTTATATTCGTCAACCATTTTTTTTAAAAAATAGTATATATTTATTAAAATATCAAAATGACTCTCAGTCAACATGATTGTAAAAAAAAAAATCATAATGAAAAGACAAAAAATCTATTAATATTAGTTTAATTATTTTGTGATTTTAAGAATAATTAAGTTATTTTAATGTGTTTAGAATAATAAAAAAACTAAAAAGCCCATGAAAGCCAATTTTATATATATTTTCTTTTAATGGTTAATAAGATATTTTCTTGTGTATAATAAGCGGAAAGACCAATTTATTCCTAATAAATTTGATAATGATTATTGAACTATGATAAAAAAAAAAAACCAAATTACCTCCAAACAAAATTAATAAATTTTATTTGAAAAAGACAAAATTATCATTTCATTATTTCAACTAGTGTCTTGAGCTATAATGTTTTATCTATTTTTTTTCTAATATATCTTAGATATGAAAAAAAAAAAACGCGTGTTTTTGACTTGGGTGAGTTTTTTAAACAAAGTGACCGCCGATTTGAGTGCTTGGTCGGAATCTATTTGGGTCATTAGTTTGGGAGAAATATTCAATTCTGGGTAATTTAAGAGAGATAGCGCGTACGGGGCGTATAATTTTTATTTATTTATTATTACTATTAATTAATTAATTAATTTTTTTTTATCAACCACGCTTCTCTCCAAAATTATTGTTTCCCCTGCCAACACTTTTACCAATCACTTTGTTACAGAATTCAATTTTTTTTTTTTTTGAAAATACAGACAAATGTCTAACATCTTGTTTATTGTTTATGAATATAATAAAAAGTTACTAAGATATTAGATTTTCCAGTTACAACGAAAAATAAAAAAAACCTGACGAAATCAAACTGATTCTCAATTTGGTTGGAATTTTGGATCCAGTCCAAATCGAACCGGAAACACCCCAGTGATTGCTAATATTGGAAATGACTATAAACTAATTTGCAAAAATATTGTTCGGTTGCAATCAAATAAAATTCTATAATGTATTTGAAAAAATTTGCAACAAGAAAATTCGGTTGGAATTCTCTCTACAAGTAACAATCTTTATAGTAGTGTTTAAGGTTAAATAAATGTGGCAAAACATGTGCAATAAAGATGATTTCTTAGAATGTCATTGCAGCATGTAATTGCGTTGACATCTTACTCAAAATGCTAGCATAGTTATTGGGTAATTGCAGAAATTTTATTTTACCGCGGTAAATATTATTTTTTAAAATATTATTTACTAGAAAATATTTATATATAAAAAAAACTAGATTACTTTCTTTAGAAAACTACAAAGATAATGACAGCGGGGTTGGGAATATTTAGTAATAGAAAAAACATAAAGAGAACAAAGCAGAAATTTCGAGGAGGGTGAGCTTTTTGGTTTGATCCAAATTGTAAAGCACGACATGATTGAAGAGCCTGTCTTTGAGTGCTCTGTTCATGCCTTCGATTTTTGAAGGAAAACGAAAGAGAGAGTCTTAAGTCAATGCTGTAGGTCCTAACCTTCCTTTTGTTGCTCTCGACAACAATGATAAAAATTAGGGATAATTATTTTCGGTTCGGTTTGATTTTTATTAAAAAAAATAACCAAACTGAAATTTTTTTATTTAAAAAAACCAAAACTGGTTCAAACCGACCGGTTTCGGTTCGGTTCTGTTTTTTAGGACAAAAACAGGTTCAAACCGGTTTGGCTTGGTTTTTCCGGTTTGGCTTGGTTTTCTCGGTTTGGCTCGGTTTTTTTGGTTTGGCTCGGTTTTTTGCCGGCTGGCTCGGTTTTTTTTCAGTTTGGGTCCGGTTCGGTTTTTTTGGTTTTAGGCTTATAAAACTGAAACCGACCCAAACCGGCTGGTTTTTTCAAAATTTTAATCGGTTTTTTTCACTATTCGGTTTTTTCAGTTTTTTCAGTTTCTTGGTTTTTTTGCTCACCTTTAAAAAAAATGATCCTTTAATTAACCATATAGTATAATAGTTGTCCTAGTGTTAAGAGTTTGGGATCAAGGGGTTTGTTTTCTTTGTGGTTTCAGGTTCGAGCCCTGAGGTTGCTAATATTAATGGCTACTTAAAGTTTACCTGATTGTTAACTTCAGGACATGTGAAGATTAGTTGATATGCACGCAAGCTGACTCAGACACCTCACCCCACGTAAATATAAAAATAAAATACAGGACACTAGAAGAGCGAGGTAGTGTTTTTTATGTCATTGGTACAAAATACTGATTAGGGCAAATTAAAGACGCACTCAATTCTTAATCGGGTCCAAAAAAAAAAAAAGCAAAAATTTCCAATAGCATTCCCTATATTAATTACAAGATATTGAAATAATCGAAGAAAATATCAAAATTCTAACACCATAAATGCTCATAAATTAGTTTGCTGCATGGAAGAGTGGGAATCTTTTGAATCTTCTAACAATAATTTCTTAGCAATATTTTTGTTGGAAAAGTGGGCCTATAATCCTTCAACTTTTTGAATCGTGCTGTTCTTTTTTCTTTTTTTTTTCCCACTACATCATTATATAATTTAACAAAGTTGATTTTCTCAAGCAACAATTTCTTTTAAGTTTTCTTTATTGAGTTGACGTGGAGAAATCCAAGAAATCAACAACTTTTTATTTTAATAGGAAAATTAGCTTTTAATTTTATATTTTAATTAGAGTTAGAAGCTTTTTTTTATTTATTTTATTAAATATAAACAATATCTTTTTTTATCAATTAAAAACATTAAGGGCTATTGTGTGTTTATCAAGGTTGTGAATTAAATTTTGTTCTAGCCAAAATAATCGGTATATCTCGTAACATATATATATATATATATATATATATATATATATATATATATAATCATAATAAATCAAAGAAAATTATGTCCCACGTTGAATGTAAGCTCTTTCTAGATTTCTCAGTTAAATTCTGATCGAAATATTCCAGTTTCATTAAATTTATTCCGGTTTACTTGAACCCCTAAATCAATCAAACAAAAAAAACCCAGGTATAAAATGGCTTCTTTCTTCCCTGATCCCTAATTTCTCATCCCCACAATCACCCTTTTCCTGACTAATTAATTCCACAACAAACAGCCAAAGTGGAACATATCGCTAAACTTGGTGCTCACATGGCTGGCAAGATATCTCTCGATCGCCTCTCCTGCCCACTTGTTCAGCTACAGCAGTAGCCCATTTGGTCTTCTGTTTCTCCGGGTCTGAAATCTAGGCCACCTAGGGAATCGACAGAGTCTAGTGATTCCAACGGTGATGTAAGTTTTCATGTTGTTGTTTATGTATGTTTTTATTTATGAATTTTAAGTGGGTTTTATGAAAACAGTGAAACCTATGATTGTTTTGTTACGTCGGAGGGTAATCACATCGACTTGTTTGATATATACGAATCATTGTACATCTTGTTTTGTCATGCTTTGTATTTTCTAGGGACGAATCTCTTCATATCCATTCCCACTTGTGCTTGTACTTCGCCAAACTTTGGTTGAAAATTGAATTGATTACCGTCTTATTCGGTTTGGACTTTGTACGTGTTCCTATGGAATAATAGTGGGTGATGATTTGGTTTAAGGATGTGGTTTTCAAAATTGCTGAAACATGGTTTTTTTTATTTGTTATTATTATTATGTTTTGGTTTTGTGTTTCTGTTTTATGTGGGGGAGTGAAGGAGAATGGAACATGCGAGAGTTATGTGTTTTTTTTTTAATTAAAGTAGGTGTCGGGACCAGAACTGCGTGCACCTCGACTAATCCCACGAGACCTGAAGTTAACAACCATATAAGTCTCCAAGTGGTTCCGAGATTTGTGAGACTCAAACTGGTGACCTCCAGGGCCTAACTAGTTGAGCTACACCCCTCATAGTTAGAGTTATGTGTTTTTGATGGATATAGAAAGTGTTTGGGATCGCGGTTGCAACCATGTTTTTTAAAAATTTAATTTTTTTGTTTAAAATTAATGTTTGTTTTATGTTTTCGTATTGTTTTGATATACCGATGTCAAAAATAATTTTTTTAAATAAAAAATATTGTTTTATTATATTTCAGAGAGAAAAACACTTTGAATCGCAACCACTACCACACTTTCAAATACATTCTTAGTATGTACGTGGCATGTTATGAAAAAACTACAACAATTATTAAATTTTTAATGAATATTGAATAAGAAAGAAACTATATAAAAAAAAACACAAGATTTAACATGATTAAATAACATGTCTACTTCTACATAAGCAAAGAGTTCTACCATGTTAAAATCAAATTACATAGTATATAAATGTTTACATATAAATACAGTAAATCCTAAACTGTTCATGAAAACTTAGTCACCCCGACTATCAAAGAAGTATTAATAATTGTTTGTGATACTTTTTACCACACCGCGGGGACACGACACTCCACTCTGCCAAAAACTACAACAATGCACTTATGTGTGTTTATTGCTGCTATACATTATTATTATTTTTTTTTTTTTTGATTTACGTGGGTGTTCGGGCCAGCTGCGCGCACCACGACTATTATTCCCACAGCCCACTGAACACCCCGCAAACCCAGTGGGCATGTAAGGCACCACGGGAGTGACAGGCGTGCACATGAAAACTCGAACCCAGGAACAGCAGGAGGAGACAAGCCCCTCCTACCGCCAGGCCAAGACCCTCGATGCGCTGCTATACATTATTCATCGGAGGAGACTAGCGTTTCCCAAGAATCTGCATTGGTGAATGCTTAGAGTGATCCAGAGGAGATCTGGACACACCTTATAGGACAAAACTGCGAGTTAATGATTGCATTTGTTAATGTCAAGATGCCAATGAAGGCGAACACTGCATTGGTGGTTGTGTTATGAAGAATATGACGTCCATGTATTATATGTATAGCTGTTGACAAGTTACTGTATTATCTTACTGCTTTTTTATTTGGAACGACATGGAGCACTGCCCATGCCCCCCGACTCGAAACAGCAAAAAGTTTCCTGCCCAGGAATCTGCTATTCACCATAGCCAAAACCATGACTCGAGCTTTATACTCTGGAGCCCAAAACGGTGGGTTGATGTGGAAAGGAAGAACACTGCTATCTGCTAGCAGTGGTAAAGTAATGAAGAAAGGAGATTTCTGCTATCTAACCTTGGTGTAACAGTGCAACAGTTGGCTATGATTAGGGTTGATGCTGTGATCTTACCTTGTTGTGTTTCTAATAATAGGGACAGTAGAAATGGAGATGGAGGTTAGGGGGACCACGTACCATCAACAAGCAAGCTTCATGAATATTTCCAGAGAGAGTGCTGACAGTACTGTGTAGCTGTCTCTCTTTATTTAATGTTCCTTTGTGTTTGTTTTCATGTATATCATATCACCTCAGGAAACGCATCCATGGAACTCTCTTTGAATTCTTTTACAGAGGATAGAACTGTGTAATTCACCTGTGATACGCCATGGGTGGAATCAAATTTCTCAAATATAGAATATAAACGCATCGTTTACATGTTCCGTGAATTGAGAATTTGATGTTTATTTAATTAAAGAAAAGTAAAGAATCATGTGCGTCGTGAATAAATGTTGAAAAGAGAGATTAATATAAATAAAAAAATGAAGTCATAAAGTTAGATAAATACAAGCTAGATAGATACACCGAGAGGGAGCCCTTCAAAAAAGTCTTACTTAATCACGTGACAATAATTTGTTTTTATATGTTAAATTTGATTGAAATATTAAAATATTAACTCTCTAATATGATTACCCTTTTCTTACTTTTTCTCCACTAAAAAATATATTTTTTCTAAGTTCTTTATTTAATAGAAATTAAAAGCATTAAGAAAAAATATAATATTTTTTTTAACAATTTGAAATTGTTGAACACTAAGTGCTCTGCACTAATTCAAAGCTAAAGTTTTGTATTGAAAACGTGACAGTGAAGCTAAAGCTTTGTAACAACAAACGTGGAAGTGCAACACTATATCTTTCATTAAGAAGAGTTCAACTTAAATAGGAATACAAATAATAGATAAGTAGAAAAATATGCAAAGCATCTATCCCATGACTAACTGTCACCTAGTCAGTGGGATTTTCCTAAGGAATAGGTAAACAATTGACTGGTTCCTGGTAAATAGGAACTTATTCAAATACGAGTAAATCAAATAACAAATAAACAATAAACATTTAACACCCTTCCTTAAATTGATTTATGCAAAAAACGGTTTAAGATGGTACTACTATGGAGGTTTCATCATAGCAGTTTTATTAAACAAACAACATAACTGCTTGTCATCAATTTCCTTGCTCAAGAACCTGGAAACGAACACATTCCAAGTAAATTACGCAGTTTTTCAAATGCATCCAATTTCAGTGCCTTTGTCATGATGTCTGCGATTTGATCTTCACTTCGGCAGTAAACCAATTCGATGATCCCTTCATTTGAAAGATCACGAAGGAAATGATATCGCACATCTATGTGCTTGCTTCTCCGTGAAGGACTGGATTTTTAGAAAGCTTGATTGCTTTGAGCTGCTTGTCACGGTGAATTATTGTAGGATCATGTTCTTGAAAATGCGAGATCATCAAGAATTCTTCTCGACCATATGGCTTGACATGCCGATGTTCTTTGCGGCTATGAACTCGCCGGTTGTGGATAGAGTAACCACCTGTTGTTTTCTTGAAGACCAAGACACAAAGACACTGAATTCATCATGAACACGCTTTCCCGAAGTGCTTCTCCCGTCGTCTAAATCACTGCGTAATTACCGTCAAGATAGCCAATGAGTCTTGAAGCTTCTCCTTTCTTATAGTGTATACCGAAATCAATTGTTCCTCAGTAAATAACGAAACACTCTCTTCGCAGCTTGGGAATGCAGACTTGTTGGTGACTCCATGTACCTGCTAAGAAGACTCACTGCACACATAACATCCGGCCTAGTAGCCGTTAAGTACATTAAGCTCCCAACCATTTGTTTGTAATAGGTGCTGTCGATTCTTTGTCCATCAAGATCCTTATGTAGCTTCAGTCCTGGTTCAATTGGATTCTTGACTGGATTGCAATTTTCATAATGAAATCTTTCTAAGATCTCTTTTGCATATTTCTTCTGCGTAATGAAGATTCCAGTTGTTGATTGCATGACTTCAATTCCAAGAAAATAACGCATCATACCCAAATCAGTCATCTCAAATTCAGCTTTCATGGAGTCTTTGAATTCTTGAAGCAAAATCCCATCATTCCCAGTGTAAATAAGATCATCCACGTATAAACACACAAACAGGAATTTACCTCCACCTGCAGTTTTAACAAATAAAGTGTGTTCATGTGGGCATTTTCTGAAACCTGCCTTAGTGAAGAACGCATCTATACGACTGTACCAAGCTCTAGGAGCTTGTTTCAGTCCGTATAAAGCTTTGTTCAATTTGTAAACCTGCTCCTCATATCCTTGCTTCACATATCCAGAAGGCTGATCAACATAAACTTGCTCTTCCAAGTCCCCATTCAGGAAAGCAGACTTTACGTCCATCTGAAAAATAGGCCAAGTGTCTTTGTCTTGCCAATGAAATTACAAGACGAATGGTATCATGCCCGACTACTTGGGGCAAATACCTCATCATAATCGATGCCATCTTCTTGTTTGTAACCCTTTACCACTAGACGAGCCTTGTGCTTGTCAATCTCCCCATTCTCATTTAACTTGGTCTTATAGACCCACTTTACGCCAATAGTTTTTCGTCCTCTTGGAAGATCCACAAGTTCCCAAGTGTTATTTTTGTTGATGGCATGAATCTCTGTATCCATAGCTCTTCTCCATTTGTCTTCTTTTACTGCATCTTCGAATTTTATAGGATCAGAACCTGCAAATAAAGCAAACTGAGCAAAGGTATCTTCATCAGAAAATTCATTTCCATTGACATAGTCATTCATCCATGCGGAGAGCATGTTCTTTGCCGTTGAGGTATGTTGGATGTCCCTTCACCATGTGGAACAATGGTTCCTTCATGTGGAATAGGAACTTGCAAATTGCTCTTCGTGTGAATCTCACATTGGGTGGTGAATGTGAGACTCAATTCTCGCGATCACCAATAAAACTCTCTTACGTTCCGTAGCTTGCATCTTCATACAAGTCGGAATCTTGAAACAGATTTGCATCTGTTTTCTTCCAATCCCATGTGTTTTCTTCATCGAACCGAACATCACGATCGATGACTATGTTTCGGTGATTGGATTATAAAGCTTGTAAGCTTTTGATTCCTCACTAACTCCAAGAAATACACACTTTCTTGCCTTGTCATCCAGCTTTGTTCTTTTGGCATCCGGAACATGTGCATATGCTATGCACCCAAAGATTCTCAAGTGATCAACCATAGGCTTAGATCCACACCAGGCTTGTTGGTGTAATATTCTTTACAAAGAAACGTAGGGCAACGATTCAATATATGAACACTCCATTTAAGCTTGCCAGGCCGGAAACTCTTCGGCATTTTTCCCTTCAAGTAACATACTACGAACCATGTTCATAATTGTATGATTTCTTCGTTCCGCCACCCCATTCTGTTGTGGTGAATATCTTGCTTGTAAGTTGCCTTTGTATTCCATGCATTTCACAGAAATTTGCAAATTCATGTGAAGTAAATTCACCACCACGGTCTGTTCGAAGGATTTTAATGGGATTACCACATTCCTTTTCACTATGAGCTTTAAATTTCTTGAACACGGTAGAAAAGCTTCGGACTTATCTTGCAAGAAGTAAACCCATGTCTTTCGATTGCAATCATCTATAAAGGAGATAAAATACCTCTTGTTGCCATTTGAGGTTGGATTAATTGGTCCACGAGATGTCCGAGTGAACCAAATGAAGAGTTTGTTCGGCTCGCCAAGCTTTTCCTTTTGGAAAGGAATCTCGAGGTTGTTTCCCCACAACACATTCCTCACATAATTCAAGTAGGACAAGTGATCTTAGGAAGCCCGGTCACCATGTTTTTCTCTTGCGGTGCCTTCAAGCCATCGAAATTTAGATGCCCATAACGAAAATGCCATAACCAAGTTGAGTCATGCATTTTCGTGGAAAAACATGTTTGAATTTGATCCGCATGTATAATGGAAACATGCGATTGCTTGTCATTCTTGCTTCAAAGCAATTACTCCCTTCTCTGGATGATGTATTTTGCAACAACCTGCTGCAATGATTATTGTATATCCCTTCTCTTGCAATTGTCCCATACTAATCAGATTACTCTTCAATTCTGGAATGTAGAAGACACTGGATATTGTCTGCACTGTGTTATCTTTTGCATAAAATCTCACATTTCCCTTTCCCATGTGATAATGAACATGCCATTCCCAAGCTTTATTGTATCTTTGTAATTTTCATTCAAACAAGAAAATAATTCCTTGTTTCCACACATGTGGTTCTTGCACCCGAATCCAAATACCATTTGTCGATTTGGATTCTTCTTCTTCAAGAAATGCCATTAAAAGCATTTCTTCTTGGCTTCAACTTTCTACAAGATTCACCTTCTCCTCTTTATCTGTGCATTCATATCGATAATGGCCATACCTGCGGCAATTATAGCATTGAACTCGTGATTTGTCAAATGGTTTTTGATCATAACCACGGCCTCTTCCACCACGGCCTGTACCTCCTCTGCCCCAGCTGCGACCTCTTCCATATCCCCTTGAAAGTACTCCACCATTCATTGATACTTTCAGAACTTGTTCCCTAGGAATAATGCTCACCATCCATTGCTCATGCAATAGCAATGAGCTTTGTAGCTCATCAATCGAAAGTTCTTCAATGTTGTGTGATTCTTCAATGGAGCAGACTACATAGTTAAACTTTGCAGACATTGATCGAAGAATCTTCTCAATTATCGTTACATCCTCCATTTTATCACCATGTATTCACATTCTATTTGCAATTGCAAGAGTGCGTGAAAAATAGCCATCGACTGACTCTCCAGTATTCATGTGGAGAATTTCAAACTCTTTGCTAAGAGTTTGAAGCTGCGCCCTCTTCACTCTTGTCGACCCTTGATACTTCTTCTTCATTGAGTCCCAAATCTGCTTGGATGTGTTCTTGTGAAGAATGGTGTCTAAAATCCCCCGATCAATTGCTTGGAACAAGTAATTTTTTGCTTTAAGATCCTTCAGTTTCTGATCTTCAAGGATTTTGGTTTGTGCTTCGTCAAGACACTTCCAACCGTTGGTTCATTGATCCCTTGTTCCACAAGACTCCAATACTCCTTTGACCTCAAGAAATTTTCCATCAACATACTCCAATGGTCATAATGACCATCAAAGCGTGGGATTGCAGGTTGCACGTAATTATTTTCTGATGCCATTTTCTTTGCTACAGCAAAAGACACAAAACTCACTATCTCTCTTTTTCGCTGTGTTTCCCAGTGTTTCTCTCAATCTCACGATCTCTCTTCCCCGTGTTTCCCTTAACTTTCGATTTGTCACACTCTAACACTCTCGGCTCTCGATACCACTTGTTGAACACTAAGTGCTCGCACTAATTCAAAGCTAAAGTTTTGTATTGAAAACGTGACGGTGAAGCTAAAGCTTTGTAACAACAAACGTGGAAGTGCAACACTATATCTTTCATTAAGAAGAGTTCAACTTAAATAGGAATACAAATAATAGATAAGTAGAAAAATATGCAGCATCTATCCCATGACTAACTGTCACCTAGTCAGCTGGGATTTTCCTAAGGAATAGGTAAACAATTGACTGGTTCCTGGTAAATAGGAACTTATTCAAATACAGAGTAAATCAAATAACAAATAAACAATAAACATTTAACAGAAATAAGAAAGAAATTTCTATAATTAAAACACTTTTATATTAGTAACCCGTTCTGTTTTTTTACTATAATATTCTTTTTTTGACACCTTAACATAATTAAACAGCACTATATATGAAAGGTTAAAAAATAAAATTTACTAATCTTAAAAAAAACAAAATGCTATGATTTTAATCTAAAACAAAGTAAAAATTAAATGGTATTTAATAAAAAAAAATATACAAATAAATTATTAATTAATTTATTTAAATAGATCTTATTAAAATAAAAAGGAAAAAAACAAAGTCAAAAAGATATTAGACACTTAGGCATAGCTAGGTGCATCAACATGACTGGCGTATTCTTTTTAAAAAAAACTATAGGTGCTTCTAGCCTTTCTTTTCCTGGAGAAAAGGGTGGATGATCCTTTAAAAAAAAATAAAAAACATACGACATGTTGTTTATTTTTCTAAATTTTAACTAACCGACAAGTGGTTGAAAAATTACACAGAGGGTGTTTTAATTAAGAAAAAGAAGAAGCTGTTTTTCTACTTATTCTCAATTAAAAACACCAGACAAAGACTTATAAAGTTAATAAATCAATTTTTCATCTCGAAAAACCCCCCAAATCAGTCCATAAAAACACTAGTAAATCCAAAACAATTATTTCTTAACCATGATCAATGTTTTTTTGGTAAGATGAAAGCTAAAAAATATCACAATAGAACTTATCTCATCAAATAGAACCTATTAATACTAAAATTAATATTTTTAGTTAACGAAAATATAACCAACCAATAATTTTCTCTCTGTTATCATTTTCTAACAATTTTTTTTCTCTCTTCTCTCAAATTTAGATATTGAAACATGAATAAAATAAATTTTTGGATTAAAATATAAAATCCTCAACAAATAAAGATGAAAAAACAAAAAAAAAAGCATGGGTGACCAAAATACCTAAAAGCGCAGCTCATGCATAGTAAAAGAAAAAAAATGAGGCTGAATTTTAATTTCATTGTGAAATTCTATCCTAAAGTTTCAATCATTTTTAATCAATATAATTAAATTTTGTTTTGTCAAATTAAGAACTAACTCAATGTTTATTTTTTTGACATCATGATAGCCATATATCAAATTAATCAAAAAATTATGAAGCCAAATTCTAAATCAATTTAATGTCAAATTAAAAAAAAAGTTATGGGACTCAAAACAAAAAATAAAGTATCAAAAAAAGAAAAACATTAAGTGTTATTATTACATTGAATTGTCTCACAGTCCACAAGCTCCTTTAGTTTTTCTTTTTCTTTTTAATATAATATACTTTTGTTCTTTTTACAAATTTTACCACACAAAATGCTATTATAGATTTGAGTGGCATAAACATCATTAATTCTGTTAATTTCAACTTTTAGATAAAGCTCTTGGCAATCTTATTAGAATGAGTTATCAAATATTATAGGGATATGAATTCCATATTTAGAAAATACTAGGAAATTATAAACCTTGATTCTAGCCTAATTATCAGTATCTAATTAATACCTAGTTATAACCTATAAATGTCATTCCTTTGTATCAAAAAAATATCTTTACATATAATAACAAAATATATCTTTTATAATCCTGAGGAGTGTAGCTCAACTGATCAGATATCAGATTTTTAGTTTGCTCTCTAGACATCAGTTTCAGTTCCACAAATCTCAGGGCTATTAGAAGCTTACATGGTTGTTAACTTCAAAACCTATGAGATTAGTCGAAGTACACGCAAGCTGATTCAGACACCCACGTTAATTTAAAAAAAACCCTAATTTTACTTTCCTATATGTTAAGTCAAAGAGTCTCCTCAAAAGTTTCTTTGACCGCAGGAGCTGCAATGGTTTTTGTTGCTTCTTCTACAACCTCCATGGTTTTGATGACTAGAGCAGTAATTGTGAAGGGGCAACGAAGATTATTGCTCTGTTAAGAACCTTAGCGGCCGAACCCTTGATTATTGCTATCTAGTTTACCATTGATATCTTGATCGACCATTGGACTGTTGTTGCCTAGCTTGTTGTTGATGATGCTCCTTTTGAGATGAGATGATTTCTCCCTTCGGGATCGGTGGCTTGAACCAGTTGATTGATGCCATATTTTATAGGTTGTGGGTTTTGTCGCATTATTTTAGTGACCGAACCCTACATTGCTGCTGTCTAGTTTGCTGCTGATATTTTTGGCAATCGATCCTGGATTATTAATTTTTTTAAAATTAATATGAGTATTCCGACTAATTTACATGTAATTCAATTAAATTTTTAAATTATTTTTGTTTGTGAGTAAAATATTCTACAGCTCAGTTGGACATGTTGAGCCTAGGAAATATCTACCCTCAGTTGTCAATATTCTAGGGATATGAATTCTATATTTTTTTAAAAAAATTTATAGTAAACTATAAACCTTATTCTAGCTTAAAAAGCAGTATGTAATTAAGACCTAGATACTAGTACTGTATAACCTATAAATATTATTCCTTTGTATCAATAAAATGTCTTTACATATAACATTAAAGATATATATAAAATAAAATGTGTTTAAGAATGTGGTTGTAATTATTTTTTAAAATATTTTTTATTTAGAAATGTATCAAAATAATTTTTTTTATTTTTTTTAAATAATTTTTAACATTAACATAATAGAAAAATCTAAATATATTTAAAAAATTAATTTTTTTATAAAATATTATTTAGAGCGCAAAATCTTTACTCTTGTATTTTTCATTTGCTCAACACAATCGCTAAGTCTAATTTGTATTATATGTAAATTACATGAATGGTTATTTTTTTTAATTGTGAAGATATTATTAGTTTAACTTGTGTTTATTAAAACTAAATTTTTATCCAATCATATTTCAAGAAAACCATTTACATTCAAATTAATATATCCATGAACAATAATTTTAAAATTTCTTACTAGCTTCTCTAGAATTTAAACTAAGCTACTGTGTTAAAGGATAGAATCTGCAGCTTTTCTAGTTTTATAAATTGACATGCTAATGAATTTGACCTCTCTTCTTTCTCACATGTATATTACCAGGAAAAAGAGAAGGGATTCAAAAACTAGTCAACAAGAGTCAAGCTTTTGAAACAAGGACCGAGTTGTAATGGGATTCAAAAACCAGGACTAAAGAATAATTCAATCTTACCTATTTCACCCATCAAATAAAATTTAGCATCATTAAATCATAAGTGGTGTAATTCAACTGATCAAATTCTAGATTTGTTTTATAGAAATCACTAGTTCAAGTATCACAAACCTCAGAGTCACTAAAAGCTTACATAGTTGTTAATTTCAGGGCTGAATTAATAGAGGTACTTGCAAGCTAACCTAGATACTCACGTTAATAAAAAAAAAAATTAACATCATTTACAGCATCAACAGCCACAAGTATCGAACCTCCCAAGCTTTACAGGAATAAATGGTTTTCGGATAGCCGAAAGAAAATTCAAGAGCGAAGCTTAAGAAATAATCCATTATGTAATGAAAATTCATGTGGTTCACTAGATGTGAAACCTTAGGCAGTACCATCGAAGAACAAGGGCTGCATTAAAGTGACCTAGCAAGACTTTTGAACTCGTTCAAGCAAGATTGGAGTATCTTCTGGCGTTTCTGAAGAGATTTGCGTTCATTCTGTAGCACATCAATAGCACCAGGAGCAACAAACATGTCCATGAATTTCTCGTCATTTACAGCAAACAAATCCAACCCAAGCGCCACAACAAGCCGATCCCGACTGTATCAAGTAGACACAAAATGAAGAGGAAAAAAAAAATATTACTGTGGTCATCATCCAAGCCAAAGCCAATGACAGAACCGCAGAGCACAAAAAAGTCACCATGTCACTTGGTGGAAACAATAACATAGTTATTACAGCTTTTCTTCAGATTGCTACCATCTGGGATCAATAAGAAATCATTGGTCAAATGAACAAAGTTTCCTAATTCTTAGCAGATGCTTTGTCGCAAACCTGCCCCAGGAAGCAGGTATCTTCTATGTCCTAGCAAATCTCACTTGTAGGGTTTTTCATGTTTCTAACACTCTTTGATCCAGACAAGTGATTGTGGTAGCTTTTTTGCACTGCCAGTTATTGGCAAGCGTTGAAAGTGGGACATTATAAACCAAAATCCTGGGCTAGGGGTGGCTCAAAGCCTGATTGCTTGAGTGAAGTTTAGAACCAGTGGACATCAACAACTATGCGAATATAGATACATCAACAAAGTTGAGAATCAGATACGGCAATGAAACCACAATACTTGAGCCTGGGAAAAACTAAAAGGAAAAAGATACAATTGCACGCACTCATGACACGAAGTCATAAAACTCAAGTGTCAAATTATATTTTGGTCCTTAAAGTTTATGGTTGTATGATTAAGTCCTAAACCAACAATTACTGAAAATAATCTTTATTTTCTATCGTTTTTTCCCCTGTTGATAGGACCTAATTTTTTTTTCTTTCATTTTGAACAATTACCAAACTGCCTGCTGAAAATTAAAATTTAAACTATTTTCAAATAAAGTTATACATAAAAGAAATATTTTAAATAAAATAAAATAAAATAAACTTTAATGTCCTAATAGGGAACACATTACAACTATATTTATGGACTATACAAACAAGGCCAGGCCTAGAAAAAAGCCCACGAAGAAACCCATGCTGATATGAAGCCTCAAGTTGTTTTCCTATTATTATTTTTCTAGTCAATTTTAGATTTAATTATTTGTTTTCTACTTAGCTTAGAACTTTTAACTTAATTAGAATTAATTAGTTAAGAATCATAAAGCTAGATGGATTCTATAAATTAGATAAGTTTTAATCATGTATCATTTTCTATAAAAAATTTCAGGTCTAAAACTAATTTAAATAGAGATGTCAATTTATTTTGAAGAGGTTGAGACCATTCAAACTTTTAATAAAATATCAGAATTTTCTCCAAATTTTTCTACGATTTAGGTCTATACCCTTAAGGTTTGAGAACCGTAGCTTTTATCCTCCATATGCCAGGCCAATGATAGCCAAATGCTTTAAATGTGAAGAACCAAGATACCATTCCAGTGATTGTAGGAGACAAGAATCAATCAATCTGATCGAAAGGAAGCATAAGCCAGAACACTCTGATGACAAAGGAGAGCTATGTAAACCCAATAGGGGTGAAAAAGAAGATTTGTATAGGTATAATGATGATGATGATGATGATGGTAAAAGACAGACCTATATAGTTAAAAAAATGTTGTTAACACCAAAAGTTGCTGAAAATTCATAACGAAACAAGTTCTTTCTTACTTGTTGCACCATAAATAAAAACATGATAATTAGACTTATTATTAATAGTGGAAGCTGTGAAAATATTATTGGTAAACATGCCACTGATAAATTGAATCATCACTAAAACCTCATTTTACAACTTACAAGATTGGGTGTATTAAGTTAGTAAAAAAGAAAAGGGTAAACCAATGTTATAGAATACTTTTTTTTATTGGAAAGTATAAGGATGAGATGTATTGTGATGTAGTAAATATTGGTGCATGTAGTTTGATTTTCGGTAGGCTTTGGCAATAAGTTATGAATGCTAAACACCTGGGTAGATATAATTTGTACAAGTTTAGAAAGAATTGTATGAATTATACTCTTGTGTCTTTGAAGGAATAATCCAAACCTAAAGCTTCTAAAGTAAAGGGGAAAGATTTTCTTACAATAAACTTGAGATGCAAGTAAAGGTATGAGAGGCAAATTCATGCATTGGTTGGTTGTGAAGGCATTGGATAAACAAGTAAAAGTGAAAATGGTAGATATTCATGAAGCAATTAAGTCTTTACTTGTTGAGTGTGAGGAGATTCTATTTGATTAATTGCCAGATAGATTGTCACCAATGAAAAATATTTAGCATTAGATTGATTTAATGCCAAGAGCTATCCTTCCAAATCTACCATATTATTGAATGAGTCCCAAAAAGGGTGAGATATTAAAGGAGAAGGTAGAAAAGTTGTTGACAAATGAACAAATTCATGAGAGTCTAAATCCTTGTGCAGATCTAGCAATATGAACTTCAAATAAGGATGACAAGTGGCGTACATGTATGGACAATCGCACTATCAACAAAATAACTATGGGATACAAGTTTTCATTTTCTTGGTTAGATAACATGCTTGATCAGTTACATTGGACATCAATCTTTATGAAGATTGACTTGAGAAGTGGTTATCAGATTTAGATTTGACAAGGTGAGGAGTAGAAATCAACTTTTAAGACAAAAAAAGGGATTGTATGAGTAGCTGGTTAAGCCTTTTGCGCTGTCTAACGAGCTGAGTACTTTCATGAGGGTGATGAATCAAGTTCCAAGTCCTTTTATAAATACATTTGTGGCTGTTTATTTGATAATATCCTAATTTATAGTATATTGAGGTTGATAACATGGGGTACTTGAGAGAGGTGTTTCAAGTGTTGCTGAAAAATAAGTTGTATGTGAACATTAAAAAAATATAGTTTTATGAATGATAAGCTACTATTTTTAGGCTTTATTGTTAGTGCAGATGACATACATATCAATGAGGATAAAGTTCAGGCTATTAGAGATTGGTCAGCTCTTAAAACAGTTAGTGAAAGACGCAGTTTTCATGGATTGGCTACTTTTTTATTGGAGATTCATATAAAATTTCAGCAATATTGTTGTACCCATTACAAAATGCATAAAGAAAAGGTAGTTTGATTAGGGAGAAGAGACAGAAAAACTTTGCTTTAATTAAAGAAAAATTAAACAATGCTCTGGTTTTTATACTTCTAAAATTTGACAAATTGTTTGAGGTAGAATGTGATACTTGTAGTGTCGAGTTGGTGGAATTCTACCCCAAGAAAAGAGACTTGTTGTAATTTTTAGTGAGAAGTTGAGTAATGCTAAATTGAAGTAGTTCACATACGATAAAAAGTTCTATACTGTTTTTCGAACTCTTCATAAGTGTGAGTATTATCTAATTGGTAAGGAGTGTGTTATATCATGATCATGAGACGATGGAATTTTTACATAATCATAGAAGAATTAGCAATAACATGCATGCTCTATGAGTCACTTAAATACAGTTGTTCCCAATTAAAATTGTATACAAGGCTAGGATTCATAATAGAGTTGTTGATGCTTTGAGTATGAATGTAACCTTATTAATTATCTTATAGCGTGAGACTTTGACTACTTAAAAGAGTTGTATGTACATTATGAAGATTTCAGTGAGGTGTGGAAGAAGTGTCATGATTTGTTTGTTGATGATTTTCACATTCATTATGGATTTCTTGTGAAGGGAAATCAACTTTGTATTCCTCGGTTTTCATTACAATGAAAGGTTATTTTGGATTTGCATGAAGGAAGTTTAACTAGTCACTTAAGGCAATAAAAGACTATTGATGTTGTCATTGATAGGCATTTTTTGCCTCACTTAAAATGGGATATTGGTAAGTTTATGCAAAAATGTTATATTTGTCAAACTATCAAAGAGCAAGCACAAAATACAAGTCTATAAATGCCTTTACCTATTCTTGAAAATATTTAGAAATACTTGCCTATAGACTTTGTACTTGGATTGCCTCGTACACAAAAGAAAATGGATTATATATGTGTTGTAGTTGACAGATTCTCAAAGATAGCGCATCTTAATCCTTGCAAAAAGATGAATGATGCATCTGCGCATCTGCTGTTGCTTGGCTTTTCTTCCAAGATGTAGTTTGTTTACATGGGGTGAAGCATATGATATGAAGTCTTAAGTTGTTGTTTTCCTATTATTTTTTCCTAGTTAATTTTGAATTTTAATTATTTATTTTCTAATTAGTTTAAAACTTTTAATTTAATTAGTATTTTATAAGTTAAGAACCCTATTATTAGATGGATCAAGTTTTAATTAAAAATTCTTTTCTATAAAGGATTTTAGTTCTAGAACTAATATAAATAGAAATATCTAGTTTATTTTGAGGAGATTCGAACTATTTATACTTTTAATAAAATACCAGAATTTTCTTTAAATTTCTCTATAGTTTCGTGCTTCAGAACTTATCTTTTATCCATGTTATACACCGTGTCACATCCACATTTCATCAATTAAAAAAACAAACACCACATAATGAGTAAATGATATTTCTTGTTAATTTTCTATAATAATTTTTTGTATTTTGAAAAAGTTGCATGATAATTTTTTTTATTTCTATTATATATATATATATATATATAAAATATTATATAAATGAATAACTATATTGCTTATATTTAGAATCAAACTATAAAATTTGTAATAGAATAGATTATATTTTGTTAGATTGGAAATAGAAGTATTAGAAAGGCTATGAGAAAAACGATTTAATACCAACTAAATGATTTTGTTTTTTATATATATAAAAAAAAAAAACCGTTGTGCTTGAGAAAATAATAGTGAAAAAAGTAGACTCATTTAAAAAAAATGCGAGACAGAGAGTTAAAATTTTGAAGTGAAATAAAGTTTTTCAATATTTTTGGTAGGGCCAAGTTAGTATAATTACTATAAATAAAAATCAATTATAACCAACTTTAGTATTTTATTTCTAATCGCATGGTAAAGCATGGTTATATTCGTGATCTTGACATTAGTGTCTAGATATATGTATATAAATGCTAGAATATTACAGGAAAATAAAAAAGGAACCTTAGTTTATGAACTAAGTTGTCAAAATTGTTAGTGTAGAGACTGGTTTGTATTCCAGCATCAAACCCCTAGGCTGAAGTAAAATTATGAATGAAGACAAAATGTGCTAAGGACGAAAATAAGACAAAAATCCGACTGTTAAGATTCTACTGTGCTGTGAGACTTATGTTACTCTATGTGTGTCACTGTATCATGGACCAAAACTAAAATGGTCAAGGGAAAAGATTCATGTTTTGTCTTTACTTTTCCTGTACATGAAAATCGGGGTCAAGAGAACGGTACAATGCTACGAGGGAAGCAGTATCCTAGTTGAATAGATATCACAATATTCATCTATCCCTTACAGCTAACACATATAATGCTTCTGAAGCAGATAGATTGATGCAAACCATTACCAAAACATACCCATCTAATATATGCTTATGCAGAAGCAAATTAGTTTTAGAAAGACAAAATAAACTCACCATGGAGTTAGGAATCCAGAGTTCAAAGTTGATGTAACGCTTCGTTCCACAAGAACCTCACGTATCCGCGCAAAATGCTGTGCAGCAGATGAGCAGATTTCCAAGTATGCTGACCCTGATCTCGAACCACTATCACCATTTCCAAATAAAAGACTGCCACCATTTTGAACTCTTAAATTTTCAGTGTTCTTGGTATGTCCGATCATTCTAGAAATTCTCTTTCTTGGTCCAATTTCATTGCAGTTCACATTCTCCTTCCTTACACCAGCGTATACCACATCACATGGCTGGTCTGGAGATGGGGTCTCAGGCACAGTCATTTGGCTCTCTTTAAGAGCTTCTCTAGCTTCTGCAACTTTTCCTGGAGTAGTTTGCTGTACAATTTTTTCCGGAGGTATATTCTCCTGGTCTCTCGTAGTTTCATCACGTGATGGTGCCCCACAATCTGATAACTCAAGGTAAAATGGACCAGCAGAAACTTGATTGAACTTAAAACAAGATGTTGTACTCAAACCAAAGCCTCCTTGAAAGTCATTTTCATAACAGACCTGAGAATATGGGCTTGTAACTGAATCAAGGTGATGCCGAACTAATTGCTTGCACTGTTTGGCAAGATCCTTTATGAACCTACTATAAGCATGCCTTAATGCAGCATGAAAACCAACATACCCGTCCATATTTCCATTTTTCTTATCATCTGCACAATTGAAGTAATAATATCTTGCATATCAATTTCAAGAATTAAGCTTTTGAAAATTAAAAACGAAATTGCAAATTACACGTTGTGCTCAGATTCCAGGCAAAAAATGAGTTTCCAGCGCCCCGCCCCTTTTATATCAAGAAGAACCTCAATTCATCCCCTAAATTATTCTGAAAATGGAGAAAATACGGACCAAAAGTTATACTAGACTTAAAAAGCTTCTTACATTCTGAGTCGCGGATGTGATTTCTTTCTAAAGCAAGGTCAAAGAGATTCCCAAGAACAAAGGCAAGCCGATCACAGGCTGTGTCAAGTAGAGGAGCAAGCCAAGACCGGGAAGCAGCGCGGGCGATCTCAGCAGCAGCTTCTGTCACACCTCTACCCCCGCCACGACCAGCATGGGCGAGTAATATATTTGCCACCTGTTTCAAGAAGGCTAAATAATTTAGCATTCACTGTTTGCTAATTTTAAATGTTCTAAACCTTTGTTTCTCTTAAAAAATCAATACCTTCTCCCTAGATACTGGAGGACATTCAATGGAATATGCAGCACACCGGAACTCATGCATTACTCTTTCAAAAGCAGCTCCTCCATACAGTCTAAGAGTAGCATTGGGAGGTTTTATATCTACAGTAACACCTGGCCAAATCCCAATACCACTCTCTGCCTGCTCCTCTACTGTTGTTTTCCCCCACTGCTCAGGGGCAGGATCGGCTGCTCCATCAATCAAAGCTCCCTTCACCAATATCAATAGCCAGAGAAACTTTATAACTTAATCACTGTGAAAGCTGCATGATCTCTCGCTCAATGATAGGTAAAAACTCAAAAACTATATGCTATCTTCCAGTAGAGGGATTGTTTATTGCTATGCTAGACATAATTCTTAGTTAAAGAACACAGGGGAGACAAACGATATCTGTCTGTAAGTGATCAGGTACAATTTAAAAATCCAGAAATAAATCTTGAATATTGATCAACGTGAAGCACATTTGCAATTAACCAACACATTATGCAAAAACACATTATCTACCCTAAACAAGAAATTTAAGGAATATTGGATGGTCCAAAAGAATGAGCAAAATGATCACTTACCACATGATTGCTAATAGAAGCTGCATGCAACATTGCAGATCTCCGCAGATGAGCAACATCAGAAGTAGCCAATATTTTCGAGTCCATTCTATCCAGCTCAGCATTAACTTCACAACAGCGTTGCTCAAGAAGAGCTAGGGTTGCTGGAGCAGCTTCTTTGTATCTCTTTTGAAGTTCAGACTCCAAATAGTCCCTCAGAGTGCTGAAACCAATATAGGGCCGAAACTTCTCTTCATCAAATCCTCCCTTGACCCCATCACGTAAATGATGTAGAATTTCTGAATCCACTTGAGATATTTGCCTGCGGAACTCATCATTTGTTATGGTGTTTTTATCCTTTGGCAGAGCCACAAAGAAAGGACGAGTGTTCTCCCCTAGGTATCCACTTGCACTTAGATAACGATCCACTTCCCAACGGTCACTAAACTCCTGCATTGATAGAAAGTGCCATGAATAAGAATCAGGCACAAAAAGTTCAGAGTAAAAGTCGAGTTACTGAAACATTTTTGCACAGCAGGAAACAAGGCTTCTCTCTTGCTATTTTCTCAACAACAGAATGATCCTCATCTTCAGTCACACAGTTAAAAGCAGAGATCATCACCTAATGCATCTCTAATACAAGTTTTTTGCCATTCCATTAACTACTTGTATTATAGCAATAACTGGATACGATGTCAACAGAATAATATGGGGTTTTGTGATTCATATTCCACTCTGTATACTACGTGTATTGATTTCTCTCATTTACCATCACCCTTTAACCTCATCAATTCTTTTCCACAAACAAATTAATCATACCTTGAGCCTATTGTCAAATTTTGAAACAACGATTACTGTCCTTCTGAAGTTTGGATCAATGTCCTTAATTGCATCCAACCATAATGATGAACACCATTCCACACTACTCTGTTGAAGGAACAAAAGAATACGATGGGGAGGACTGGCCAATGACTTCACCATTGAAAGAATTTCATCAGGCGTGTTCTCTGGTTCTCCTTTCCTCGCCTGAAATAAAAATTTCAGACCAATAAGAAACAATTACATAACCAAAAACTCGTGAACTTTCAATTCACCTTGAAGCTAAACAACCAACCTTAAGGACAAAGCCAGGGGTATCAATGATGGTGAGATTAGGACAATGTGCATATTCAGCTCTCATCACAATTGGCTTAGAAGAAACTGCAGTTTTAGTCCTTTTCAAAAGCACCTCTGTACGGGACTTTATAATGTCCGCAATTGTCGTTGAAGACACAACAGAGCTTCCATATTCCTCAGAATCCTCTTCCTGATTTCAATAATGGACAAGTTTCAGTATCTTCAACCACGACAATAATGCTTTAGCATTTCAAAAATTTATCAAAATAAGATAAAGTAACTTCTACTGAACAAAATGTGGCTAATGCATAAATGTTTGATTACATAAACTGAAGACCTTACCCTGTTAAATCCAATAATAACCACAGAATTCCAATTTCAATTGGCGTTTTTTTTCTTTTTTCTTAATTGAATTCATATAACAATTTTCATCACATTGTCACTAACCAATTTTCCATTTCTCTATCCCCTTCCATGTTTGTCAGCAACAAATAAAAATAATTCAAAATCCCAAGTGCGGACACCCAACAATACTCTAATTTCCAAAATAAAATAACAAAAACCCTAAATTCAAAAAAGATATTGAAAGCCCTTATTCACTCAAAATAGCATTCAATACATATTATATAATTCACATGAGAAAATTTAAATAAAAATATTACCCACAGAAGAAATAAAAAAAAAAAGAAATAAAAAAAGAAGCCTTCGAGACCAGAAAAAAATGGAACCCACGTAAGAAGTAAGAAAGGCAATAGAAACCCAGTTTGAATAAAAGATACCTGAAATCGACAACGGGGTTCAAGAGCGGAAGGGTCATGAACCATCTGAAGAATGAGGGGTCTACGAGTACCCATTTCGACTTCACGGACATTGAATCTGAATCCAAGAAGTGCTTCAAGAAGCGAGCTTTTTCCATCAGATTGACCACCGAGTGCTACAATTTCAGGGATGGGTAGTTTCTCGCCGAAAGCAACTGCTGCTGCTTGCAACCGATTATACGCTTCGAACCGAGAGTTAGAGGGGTTATTTTGGTGTTTTCTTGAAAGGGAAGACGAATTCGTTGATGGAGTTTTTGTAGGTGTGGTTAAGTGCGCGTTTGTTGTTGCCATTGTTGTGTGTGTCACAGTGTGTCTTTCTGTGTGTGTGTGTGTGTGTCTGAGAGAGAGAGAGAGAGAGAGAGAGAGAGAGAGAGAGAGGTCTTTTGAATTTGAAATATTTGGGTGGAGCGCAGAGAGAGACGTTGAGAGGGGAATGTATAATTTGAGGTTTTCGTGGGCTTCCTTCCTAACGAGAACAAATGAGGTAATGGGCCTACTATTATTCTCTCTTGGGCTTATTCTATTAGTCCAATTTGATGACTATATATATATATCTCACGTTTGGTTCACTTAGTAGTAACGGAAATTTATTTTCAATCTTCATTTTCAATGAAAATTTTAAAAAGTATGTTCTTTTTTCAAAAAAAATATAGAGAATAGAAAATATATGAAGATCATCAATATTTAAAAACAAAACAAACTATAATTTATAATAATCATCTTATTTCTTTGTACTTGTCATAATACAAATATAAAGTATTAGTTTTAATGTATTTATATTTAATTGTCATGAAAAACAATTATGCTTACCAACTCTAAAAAAATAAATATTTTGTATTATTAGTAATGAAAAAAATTTATGGAATTAATCAAATATGAAAATGCATATAAAACAAGATGATTTTAATTTTTTATATAGATAAAGTGATTTTATATAAAATAAATATATTTTATTATTCTTATTTAAGTTTACTTGAATAACATTGGAAAACTTGTGAAGAAAAACTATGAGAAATATTAAAAAATATATTTTTTTTTCAAACTAGTACAATTTAAATTTTAGAAAAATTATTTTTTCAATTCTTTAGATAGATAAACATTATATTTGAATAATAACTTCTAATTTTACTTTTTTTAAATTGAAATATTACTTTGATTTTTATTTTTAATAGTTACTTTCTCTTCCAGCCTCACGTTCCTAAAAAGTTGATCTCCGTTTGTTTGCTGGAAAATAGTTTTTTTTTTAAGGTAAATTATTTTCTGATGTTTAGTAATGTAATGGAAAATAAGTTGGAAAACACTTTCCAGTGTTTGGTTATGTCATGGAAAATGAGCTGAAAAATAACTTATTAATGTTTTATTTTTTTTTCAAGTTTATTAAAATAATGAGGAACAAATCTTACAAATTAAAAAGTTGAATGGGAATGACATTGAAAAAAAATATAATTTCTTAAATTATCTCAAATAAAATAAATAATAATCAAAATAATAAAGATCAAATCTAAAAAATAAAAAAAATTGAAAGATGAAGAAATTAAAATAATAATAATTAACATTTTATAAATTATTTCAAATAAAATAAGTAACAATTAAAAGAATGAGGACCAAATTTGATAGATAAAAAATTTCAATTAAAAAATGATAAGGGAAAAGCAAATAACAATTATAAAAATAAGGACCAAAATTAATATAAAAAATAAATTTTAAGGGATGAAATTAAAAAACAAATATTCAAAACAAAATATATATAGCAATTAAAAGTTTGAGGACCAAATTTGATATAATCAGCAAATAATATGATATTTTTAAATTTTTCACAACTTCCAGAAAGTGTTTTCTGCCCAAAATAAAAGGAAAAAACTTTTCTAGAAACCAAGCCAAATTTTTCTTTGACTGGAAAGTGTTTTTCGTTGACCGGAAAGTGTTTTTCGTTGACCAACTTTTCTAATGGCAAATAAACACAGCAAAGTTTGAAAAGTGATTTCCCGGAAAGCAGTTTCCGAAAAACAAACATAGCAGCTAGAGATTTCCGAGGTTTAAAACTTATTATATTAATATAAAATATATGAAACCTAGAAAATTATCATTCTTTTTTTTTGTTTTTCACTTAAAATTTCTGAAGATATTTAAAGTAAACTAGTTCTTATCTTTTATTATCATCATAGAATAAAATATATTAATATGTTATTAAGTATAGTAATATATAATACATAACTTTATTGCGTAGGTCACAAATTCAAGGGAGTTTGTTAACTTCCTTGAGTTCTAATTTTAGGAAAGCATCCATTTAAATTTATTTTTAAATACATAATATCGATATAAAAGCATGTTTTTAAAAGGCAGTATAATATTATAATAATGATTATTTTTTAAAATATTTTTTATTTAAAAATATATCAAAATAATATTTTTATTTTTTAAAATTTATTTTTGATATCATCATATTAAAACGATCTGAAAATTAAAATAAAAATAAAAATATACATTTAAAAAAAAATTAAAATAAAAAATAAATAGACTATAAATTACCGAGATATAGATTTAATTTTGATTAACATATAATAAAAAAAAATCATCTTAGGTAAGAAAAAACGATACTAATAAATTGGAGAACCATAGTCGGGACTAGATGTAGCCATTCCCCGGTGAGAATCACTTATATGGCTAAAAAGGCCATTCAAATTCTCATTTTTACTACTATTACATGGCCTTTAATTTAACTAAAAGTTTTTTTAAAAAAAATATATATTGGGAGTATAGGAAAAACATTTTCTTAGAAAATGAATTATTTTTCAATATTTATCTTTTTTAACTAAAAATCATTTATTGATGTTTGATGTACATGGAAAAATGAATGTAGAAAATAAAAAATTGAAATAATAATTAAATGTGATACCCATTAACATCCCTATTTTATTTTATATAATAATATGACATAGAAACATTTGAGTTTTTCTTTAGTTATTGGTTATATTTTTTTTGCCAATTCTACCTATGGATCAAAATTTTTTAAAATGTAAAAATAATGTAAAGGCTTAAAAAATAAATAATCATGAATAAAAATGTTATGTATATTAGACGATAACTTTTTAAATGCCAAACAAGATGTATTTTTGTAAAATATTTAAACAACAATATATTGGATTGACTTAGAGCAACCTTGGTTAAACCGCTAAATACACAACCTAGATCATGAGAAGATAATAACCCCTCATAGAAAGAAAAATGAAAAAAAAATGAAACTCAATTCTCAACCAACCTAATATAGAAAGATAGAATTAAAATAAAATCATTAATTGAAAATGATAAAAAAAAAATAACATGAGCCAACCCGGGTTAGTCTTTCAACAAACGACTTGAGCCGTGAGAGCAGGATAACCTTGTAGAAAGCAACTTGAAAAACAATTATGAATTTAAATTCTCAAACTAACTAAATATTGAAGGATGAAATTGTAAGAAATCTAATTTTTAGAAAACAATGAAAAATAAAGGAACCAAGTCAAACTAGATAACTCGCTAAACCCATGACCCAGGTTATGAGACTAAGATAACCCCATAGAAAGGAAAGAGAAAGAAAATTATGAAGCACAATCCCCAATCAACCTAGTGTTAAAAGATAAAATTAAAAAAAATCAATTTTAAAAAAGAACCTAAGAAAGATGTATGTCAATTTGGGCTAACTTTACAAACTCATGACCCGGGTAATGAGTTTAAGATTACCTTATAAAAGGCAAATTAAAAAAAAATCATGAAACTCAATTCTCAATCAATCTAATGTAAAAGGATGAAATTAAAAAAAAAATCAACTAAAAAAAATCTAATACAAAACAAATAGCAATTAAAATAATAATGGCCAAATTTGTTAGAAAAAAAAATGCAAGATACCTTGGCAAATTTGCATAAAACAAAAAGAGGAGAGGAGAGAGCAAAGAGAGAAGAGAAGGAAAAAAAAAAAAAGGACACTTACGCGCCACCCATATGTACACACGTCGCACCACCAGCAAGGGCCCTTTGAGATAAGGCTGCATTTTACCACCGTACGATGCCACACACGCCACTTGAGTGTGGAAACATCTTTCATACACTGGCACGTGCAATGTATGAGCCAACCTTTTTTATACTACCCATTTACCCTAATTCCTCGTAATTGTTTTTGGTTTCAAATTTGGTCCCTAAAACCTTAATTGTTTGAGATCAATAAATTTCAACTTAATTTTATAAAATCAAGCATCAATTGCGCGTTAGAATGTTACCTCGACATCATGGTATCGTCTTATCTAGGCAACTAAAAAATATTGTTTAATGGATCAAATTGAAGAGAAAAGGAATTGAGTGACAAAAAAAAATAGGATTGATCTTTTCCCTGCTCGTGCAATCATGTTCTTATTCTTTCAAGAAAAAAAGGTTGAATATTTATTTGTTGTTCAATTTAGGTCCCCATAACTCCAATTATTTTAAATCAATATAATTTCATTTAATTTTTGCAAATTAAACATTAACCAAGCGTCTTTCCCCCCCTGACATCTCAAGAACCCTACCCGAAGCCAATCAAAGCAAAATATCAAGGCCAATCCCAATTAAAACCCAATTTAAAAGGATGACATTTAAGATTACAAAAAACTTGTTAGTTGAACAAACTCTAACTCTGATAAATATTTTTTCCTTCAATAAAGTTGACTTTTGAAATCCAAAGACCTATTTGAAGAATTGAGAAATCAAAGGTTTGTTTTAAATGTGGTTAGGGACCTAATTGAGACATTTTAATTATTTAGCTATAAACATGGGTCACATTAAGAAACTAAAACTTCATAGGCATTATTTTAAAAAAAAAGTGTTGGAATTCGGGGATCAAATTGATCTTTAACCACGTCAAATGTTTTAACCCATTAGTACACAAACCATTTGTTCTTTCATCTTCTTATTTGAAGACACTTTCAATTATTAGGCACTAAGTTTTTCTCTTCTCTCAGCTAGATCTCATCTTCCCATCATTCTTTTTACCGATTTTGGTATCGTTTAGACTAGATTTAGGTGTTGGCCTTGTCATTTTTAGGATCATTTGTAAAACAGCTCTCACAATTAGCAATATACCCTCTCCTCTCTTAAACCTCGTTCTTGTTATGAGCTTAATCACTTCTGAACCTACTGTGATAGTTTGTGGTTTGGTTCAATTCAACATCTAGTTTATGTCCAGCTAAGGTATATTTTTTTAATGTCTCTCTCTATTTCATTTTCTTTTCTTTAAAGGTTTTAGTTTGCATGTTTGTAATAATGCCTCTTTGTGATATATGACTGTTTATGAGGCCTATTATAATGTGATATTGCTTATGTCTATGATTCTTAGAATATCAATGTTACTATGATATAAAAATCACACGTGTCTAGAAATTTCAAAGATGTCATTATTGTGGTTGGAAGAATGATGTTGATAAATTTTTGAACTTGTGGTTGTTCTAATTATTGTTTTGGTTTTATTTACCTTGTGTATGCTTCTAAAAATGAAATCTTTGAGTTAGGCATATGTTAGTTCTAATATTCACTCATGATAAGCAACTTTTGAAAAATAAAATCTATTAACATTCAAAAATGGTACTTAAAAGTATTCTGGAGCTTTATATTGCTTTAAAATGCTATTTTGTGTTTGTTTATCCCTTGTATACCTTCAGTTGTGTGCAACTATAGATGAGCCTATACTCTTTTGTTGGTGTTTCCTAAATTATAAATTATGTCTAGTTTTTTCTTGTTTTTTAGAGTCACCCCAGGTCAACCAAGATAGATTTTCTAAAAGATCTATGTATTTTAAAGTCTTGCATTATTCAAACTTTTTTTTTCTTTTTTTTTTCAAAGTTGTATTTTAGCTAAATCCTATAAACCATTTACATCTTGCATTTGGTATGTTCTTGATCATCCTTATATTGTTATACATCAAGCTTGTATTCGAGAATGGAATGTGCCTAAAAACAATGGTGTTTTCCACTTGGTTTTAATCTCAAAGGCATTAAAATTACTCATTTATGTATTTTTAAAAATTATAATAAGTTTTCAAGACCTATTGGGTCTCGACTCACATTGAAAGTCCTATTAGATCAACATACCATTTGAAATTAAAAAAAAAACCTATCCTTGTTTTTTCACAAATCATGTAAAAAATGTCTTATTATCCACTCTTAGTGTTTAGGATAAAATGTACTCAACATGGACCATTACCTTCGATATCAAGAGGAGTAACTCATTCTTTTAATCTTTAAATAACAAACAAGTTTTATAAATGTCGAAGTCCAATATTCACCAAACAATTAGGAGTATTTGTATTTTTAATTAGTTTACATGTATGCAAGGGGAAAAGATTATTTGTTTGTTGTGAATGTATATACACAAGTCATAGCATTGGTGTGTACAAACATTAATGAGGCACATCAATAAAAAAATTAAATCATAAAAGGTAATTGCTAAGTAACACACCTTAAAGACAAGTAAATCATAAAAGGTCATTTGTTAAAACTTAGTCTATAAGGGATCTTCATATCACTAGATCCTATTCCAAGTAAATGAACCTATAATGGTCCTTTGCTTGGGTAAGACTAGGGCATACGATCTTTATTTATTCAATAAATATTACAAATGAATTTTAGGTACTATATGATAAATGAATCTTAATAAGGCATTATTCATAGACTCTTTATAGGATTTGGGTTGGGTTTAACGAGCCCAATATAAGCCCACCTAATTACTTGCTAACATGACTTGATAAACTATTAATATTCACAAATCATGATCTAGAGTAAATCAGCATAAAAATATCAATTCACTAAAAAATAAGAGTGATAAAAATAATCAGGATCTTATAATGAACAATCATAAAACCTACACTAAGTTTAAATTAAATCATCACAATAGACCTATATAGATAAACCGCTAATAGGATAGTCATAATAGACTATTAGGAATATAAAACAATTAGCAATGCAAATTACCTTGGGTAAAATGTTTCAGGATGATAGTATTTTCCCTTTAGCATAACCAGTCTCTTAACTTGGAACTTTACAAACTAATTAAGGTTTTTTAGTGACCATAATACGAGGTAGTGACACATATTTCCATCTTTACCCCAAACATAAACAAGCTTTTGTTTTTTATGAGCTAGCTACGATTTTGAGTGTGACATGTTTAATAAGCTTGGCTAGTTTAATAATATGAATAAAAAAAATACAATGATAATAAATAAACGGGAAAAAAGATGACAACAAAAAAAGGGTAAAAGAAACGACCAGAGCCCATCTAGGTTAGCCTATCAAATACTTGACTTGTTCGTGACACTAGGGTAACCCTGTTTAAAACAAATTAAATAAAATTATGAAGCTTAATTATCAAACAACTCAATTTTATAGGGCAAAACTGAAAATATCCTTTTGTAAAAAAAGAAATGAAAAAAAAAGCAAGAAGACCAATTCTTAATTAATCAAATGCTAAAGGATGAAATTAAATTAAAAAATTCATTTTTTAAATCAAATGTTGAAGGATCGTATCTAATACGAAGAAAAAAGTAAGTGAGAATGCAATAAACCCATAAAGATATAAATAAAGAAAAACTTGAAGCTTAATTTCTAGAAAATAAATTATTGAATGATAAAATTAAAGAAAAAAATATAATAAAAAAAGAAACAAAAAAACCAACCCAAACCCACCTATATGAGCATGCAAAATCTGTGACTTGGTTGTATATCGAGATAACCCTGTAGAAAATAAATTGAATAAAATTATAAAACTTATTTATCAAACAATTCAATGTTAAATGGAGAAATAACCCAAATTATTTTAAAAATAAATGAAAAATCCTATAAAAAGCACATAAAAAATAACAGAGCCTAATATCCAATTAAATAAATACTGCAGGATTAAACTAAAAAAATATGAGCTTAAAAAAAAACAAAAAGCAAACTTGGATGAATCTCCTAAAACTATGTTAATCTCTCAAACCTATAACCCATTGAAATCTTAGACTCTCAATCAAGAAGCTCAATTCAATTTAATGTTGGAGGATGAAATTGAAAAAAATATCAATTTAAAAAATTTATCGAAGTAAAAAAATAGCAATCAAAAGAATAAGGATAAAATTTGATAAGATATAAAACTAAATAGCAATCGAAAGAACGAGAACCAATTTGACAAATGAAAAAAAATTGAAAGATGATGAAAGTAAAAATAAATTTTAATTTTATAAATTATTTCAAATAAAATAATAATAATAATAATAATAATAATAATAATAATAATAATAATAAAAAGAATAGGGATCATATCTAAAGAAAAAAACAATTAAAGAGCTGCATTGAAAATTTGGAGGGCCAAACGTAAAAATCAAGTGAGAAAAGAAAAGAAAAAGAAAAGGTCGTCAATTGAAAAATAGAGGTTCATTGACCATACACACCATTTAGGGATGGAAAGGCCGCCAAGACAATTCAAACACTACCCTAAAAGCTACAATTTAGCCACAAGACCACCCCCCAATATGTGTTGCTCAAATGGCACAACAACTATACACATGTCAACTATTTTTTTTAATAATATTTATATTTATTCAATTACTAAATTGCTCTTCAATCAAATTGATTATTATAAAAAAAAAACAATGATGAAAATACTAAGAACCCCTAGACGCTAGTAGAAGGATTTTTACTTGTATTGGTAATTTAGTCATTTTACTATGCTTGAAAAAATGAGATGCTAAAAAAGCCCTTGAAAGACAATTTTTTTTTTAATCTTGCTTTTAAGGGTAACCTATGTCAAAGAACCGATTCAACCTAAAAGCTTAAGCTGTTAGGTGATGTTTCAAAATATGATTTATATTATTCTCTAACATATTCCCCCAAGTGAAAGCTTTTTGAGTTTGGAATTTGCACATGCTCATACTATCTTGTGCTTAATTTTTATCAAATAAATGGGGATGATGAGATTCGAACTCGTGACTGCTTGGTTATCAATGTTGTGAAATCATATCAAAGAATCAATTCAACCTAAAACTTTAAGCTGTTAGGTGAGATTTCAAGATATAATTTATATTATTATCTGATAATCTAGTCATTTTATTATGCTCTAAAAATAATAAGGGATTGATCCATTCTTAAACAATCAAACAATAGCTAATGGATTATTTATAAATATATATTTTTTTATGTCTAATAAAATATTTATTTGTTCATTTTAAAACTTCAAGGGCTTGAAACTTAAGAAAATACTAAAGTTTGATAATTGGACTCTACTTTCTTAACTCAAAACCATATGATATCACACCCGTCAAGTCCTAACATACTTATAAAACTCAATTAACCACTAATTAATAAAAAAAAAAAACTAAGAGGATAATGACAAAATATAAATCAAAATTAGTGAATAATTATGATTTAAAATATGTGTTGCATTTTTTAATTAAAAATATCAAATAAAAAACATGTTGAAAAATAAATTTCAAGATGTTTAAGTTGTTCAAAAGTTTATTATGATATATTATATAGTTTGTTTTCATATCATTTACATTCTTGTGTTTCGAATCGAAACCCGCAGAGCAACCAAACTAATTTTCTTATAGTCCTTTCAAGTTCAACTCGGCTCTTTCCTTGTGTATTTTATGTGCTAATAAAGTTTGGGATTTCACTTTTGTAAACTGCTAAATCGAATGAGTCAACTAAAATTAACCCTACAGACTTTTCACTTGATATATTCGCAAATTATTAATTCAATCTAGAGCGATTAATAAGCTATTGTACGTAGCAATAATAATTAAAATAACAAGTAACAAATGCAATTAAGACTGCAAATCTTAGTTCATTGATTACGAAGCAATGTGGGAATTAAAGTTTGAACTTACATTCATGGCATGGCATTAGGGTTATGTATTCCATAAATAGCTAATTGGGTAGACAAACATATTTGGATTGGGCAGTTGAGATACTCCATGAGAAAATAATGGATATTCTAAGTGGATTTTTGAATAAGTATGAAATTTAATTCTTAAAATTGACAAATTCTGACAAGAAAATAGTTAGAACGAGGAATAATACCATTTATAATATCAAAGAATTATCTAATTTAAAAATTTAAATTGTTAGATAAAGTTTTATTAATATTTTTATATTATTTTCTAACAAATAAATAATACCAAACTTAATTATTATTTCTTTAATTTTAAAGTTCAGATTTTACTTTCAAATGAAAGTATTGTATTGGATGAGAAAATTAAATGGTTTTGAAAAACTAAACCAGAGGAAAGAAAAAGGTTTCAGAACTATTTTTCGTTCAAACCAAAGCCAAATTGAGAAGATCAATGCTGAATGGAGAAGTAGAATTAGAAGATTGTTGTTTAGCTAGCCACTAAACACGCATGATGCCATTTTAATTTTAATTTTAATTTTACAGGGATTTTATTGGGCATTTTGCACTCCCTAATGAATGCAAAATAGCCTTCAGCACTGAAATAAAAGTGCCCATGCATAACAAGACAAGTAAAGCCTCCCCTCCGATGAAACATATTTACACCACCACATCATTGTGCTTCTCTAGACCCGATTTTTCGATTTGTTATCCATCATTTACTTTATTTCCAAAAGATTTTCACACGGATCCAAGGACACATGATGGCTTAGAGTCTTGTTTCGTCCTCGAAGCTGTCCTAGTTGTTTGATAACTTCGGACAACCTAGGTCCTAGGCCACTACTTGAAAAATCTCAGCCCCAAGACGTGAAAATTTGTTTTACGACACCGGCCCGATGGTTTAAAAGAAGAAGAAGAAGCAGCATGTAACGACTTCAATTTCTTCATCGATCAATCACACACTGCCCTGTTTGCTGCCCTTCTAGGTAAAGTATTGCAGCAACATGCCATTCTAGAAGAAGACTGTAGCAATTCTCATATGGTACAACTCAAAAGGAAAGAAAGAAAAAAAGAAAGAAGAAGCAGCAGTGGACTATCAGTTCTCGCGGCGCATGTGATTTGATCTGGAAACACAAAACAAGAGAATATTCGTAGGGTTATGGAGTCAACGCGTTATGTTATGATCACGGTTGGAGATCGATGAAAGCTTGAGCTCATTAGAGGAACGAGGCATGTCAACCGTATTAATAATTTTATAGTTTAGATATTAAGATTTGTTTATGGAACCGACGAATCATATAATATGGCACACCTACATCCTTCATTAATCTCATTGCTGTGATCACGAGTTGAGAAGCGTGTTTCAGTGGTGGCTCAACGCATTTGCTGCCGGAAAAGAAGATCACTCACACGTTCACAGGCGACCTTCCTAGCTAGCCTTCGTGCTCAGGCAATTAGCCAGCCAGGGTCACCATCATATGATTAGTAAGTAGACCCAACCCAAATAATATAAAATAATCATATAATTTACATTACTTTCTAATATATTTTCTTAAATAAAATTTTCTTAAACTTAAAACTTGCATTTATTATTATCTTATACTTAATTTTATTAATTTAAATATAATGATGAGATTCAAATTTATAATTTTTTTATTATTGAAACTTTAACATCATATTAAAAACCTATCTTAATAAAAAATTATAAACTAATAAATAAAATTTAAAAATATAGTTTACATTATTCTCTTAACAAATAACTCTCTAAGCTATTGTTTTTGCATGGTTTACAAAGGGATTGGAGGTTTTTTCCCCTGATTGAATAAAATAGTACTTAACATATTTTTTTATTGCAAGACTCGAGCTACCTTTAACAACTCCACGGCATAAATAGTTACAATTTCCAATGCCCGTATTTTATCAGAAACAAATTGTAATGGGACAATTAAGTTAATAGATAGATACCCTAAGGATCTAGGGTCCCCTTAAATTTGGACATCGATTCAAATTTCGAAGTTAGAATTTAGAGGCATGGCCAGGCTTTCATGATTCGAATAAGTCAAATTATATTTATTTGACTAAGCAGAGAATCTAAGTTTAATTAAGAATGCTTTATCAATTATCATCATATACTAATTAGTGTAAGAACTTGAGGCAGCACTTTCCTTCCCTTGTATTAATTATGGAATATTTTTATCACAAGCTTGCAGATTAAATACCCTCCAGCTCCCTTGCTCTTGAAGACACATTCCCACCTTTTTTTTAGAGAATGGCCAGTTCTCTTCTCAAACTTGCAACCATTCTCTCCCTGGTCGTTTCCATCCTCCTAGCCTTGCACACTCAAATAACCTTATCGGTCGATATAGAAGATGAAGATGAAGAGTATGTTCTTGACACCCCACCAGTCAATTTCAGATCAAGAAGCCGGTTCTTGGCCACTGTCATAAAGAAAGGTACACGATGTAACGCTGAGCGATATAACAAATGTAATGGCGTTTCGGCCAACAAAGGCACGGGCCTGCTTTACTGTTGCAAGAAACATTGCCGCAATGTTCTTGGAGACGAGAACAACTGTGGACAATGTGGTAACAAGTGCAAGCTTGGAGAGTCTTGCTGCAATGGAAAATGTACAAACGTCATTTACAACGCCAGTAATTGTGGAAAATGCAACAATAAGTGTTCCCCTGGGATTAAATGTCAATATGGAACATGTGGGTATGCTTAAAATACAAGGTTTTTGAGGCATCATAGTTGGATTCAATAAAATGTGGCTGTTTTTGTTACTATTATGGACTAGCTTATATTATTTGGGCAGTATATTTGTTATTTCTTATTCTCACAAAGGAAATAGAGAGGGTGTTTTGTACTTAATTTAGTATACAGAATCTTGTGTCACCAATAAAGAAAGCCTGTATGGAGATGGAGGTGATTCTCAGTCTTGTCTACTCATAGAAACTTATCGTTATTCAGACCCCAGGGAAGGAGAAGGAGAATGTTTGATAACAATATGACACTTTCATTTGCCGTTGTTTTCCTTAATTTTGTTTTTGTTTTTTCTTTTGCTTGCCCTCAGTAGGCAAGCTATGTGAAGATGCAGAAGGTTTTCATGTTTAAGTTTGTATGAAAAAGGAGGACAGGGACAAGCAACTTCAATCCCGAAGTCTCAACTGATATGTTACTTCACTTGTCTGGTATCACACGCTTAGTTCCATGCAAAGCTCAAGCTAGTTGCCTCGATCATCAAGAAACCCTGGAACCGAGCAGGAGGTAATGTATTCGTCCTGGAGCAAGATGTTACGTACGTTCATTGTGTATTTGTAATTTGAAGCAAATGAGAAGAAAGACGTCCATCTGCTAGACTGCATCTTGTTATAAGATTATCCACAATAACTAACAGAACAAAATCTAGCCTGCTGACTTAATTAATAGCACTACTCAAAGACTTCGAAGCTACGAATCAATATATTGCAATTGATGCATTTGATTACAGCTTGCTAATGTTAGCCACATAGCAGGGAAGCAGAGAACAAAACTGCAGCAGCCATCACTATCCCAGAAAAAAATAGCACAGAATAGGACTGGACCCTTGCAAACCCAAACCAAGCTAGATTTTGACAATTAAGTGGAAAAAAAAAAAAAATAGAGCACCCAAACGAAAAGCCAAGGGGCACCACAAAAACAGTTGTATCCCATAGTGACAAAGGGCATGTGTCCAGCCTGAAACGGAAGCAGTAAACCAACCCTGCCAAGCACACAGGCCACAGGAAAGCAGAGATCATAGATAGAATGACAATTCTTTGTCTCAGGTACCGGAAATAAATATCAATACTGCAAACCTCACCAAAATATTATTTGGTAAAATTAATTAACACAACTCAATGAGTATAATAGCAAATGATTATACATCAACTTCATCACATATTCGCAATTCTATCCTACTTGGGCATGTATCCACAGCCAGAACAGCAAAGCAACATTTTAGACACGTCTCAGACAGTGAATCTCACCTCTCAATTTTATACCCTGAAGGTTATTCCTTGAACATTGTGCTTTTTTATTGTCACAGTCCACTTCTGCCACAGCTCTTGATCCTCTCTCTATGTTTCTATTGTGATGATATCCTAAATTCCAAGATATGTAACTTAAACTTTATCTAGTATTTGAGATAGTATATTCAAGTGTTTGGATTCTCCTTCTTAATCTAAGGAACTCTAGGTTAATAATAGAACCTTGAATACCTGCAAAAACATTCCTAATCGGGAGGACTTAAAGACCCTCCAATAATAAAGTCAGTATATTTATAGAAAATGTATAAAATGATTTAAAGTAATAAATGATTTTAAAAAATCTTAAATTCAATGATCAAAGATGTTTGTTCTTGTGTTTTAAGTTGATTAACGCTCTAAAATCTATGTATCTTTTATCTTAAGAGATGAAAAGTTATGAACATTTTACCTGGATGGTTCATAGGGTATTTATACCCCCTAAACCTTGTCGTTTTCAGAAAAGAAAAGGAATGGAAAGTCCTCTGTTTTTTACGATATTAATAAGAGACAAATATCTCTTACATATGATTAATGATAATAAGTATGGTAGGTCTCTTAAGAGACCTAGTATACACCTATAAGTATAGAAAAATTATTACCTTAATATGAACGATTATTCTAGATTGAGAGGCATAACGGTTTATCACGTCTTTTATACTTATATTGTAGAGGATCGTCCAGGATCAGGTATATAGCCTTAGTACCTAGTGATGTTCAAGGTCTTTGGGTCTGGCATGTTTGTCAAACTCATGTTTTCTTCGACTTGGCTGGCTACCAACTTTGCCAGACCTATATTACCTTAGGCTTGGCTAACTGTCAAGTTCAAGTTCTTTGGGTTTGACATATTTATGAGACCCACATTACCTTTGTACTTGGCTAACTGCCGAGTCCAAGTCCTTTAGGTCTGGCATGTTTTCTAGACCCACGTTACCTTGGGCTTGGCTGACTGCCAAGTCCAAGTCCTTTGGGTTTGGCATGTTTTCTAGACTCATGTTATCTAGGGTTTGCCTGACTTTCAAATCCAAGTTCTTTAGGTCTGGCATGTTTTCTAGACTCATGTTATCTTGGGTTTGCCTGACTTCCAAGTCCAAGTTCTTTAGGTCTGACATGTTTTCTAAATTTTAGTTATCTTGGGCTTGGCTGACTGTCAAGCTCAAGTTTTTTGGGTCTAACATGTTTGCTAGACCCAAGTTTTATTAGACTTGGCTGACTATAAAATTCAAGTTCTTTGGGTCTGGATGCTCATTAGACCCACGTTACATTGGTCTTGGTTGATTGCCAAACCCAAATACATTGGGTTTGGTATGTTTTCTGAACCTATTTTATTTAAGAAGATTGTCAGACTCACGTTACATTGCGCTTGACCGACTGCCAAGTTTCAAGTTTTTTAGGTCTGACATGTTTTCCAAACGATGTTATCTTGGGCTTGGTTAACTATCAAGTCCAAGTTCTTTGGGTCTAGGATGTTTGTCAGACCCACGTTGTCTTAGGCTTGACTGACTACGAAGCTCAAGTTTTTTGGGTCTGGCATGTTTGTTAGACCCAAGTTTTCTTGGACTTGGCTGACTACCAAATCCAAGTTTTTTGGGTCTGGTATGTTCGTTAGACTCACGTCACCTTGAGCTTGGTTGACTGCCAAACCCAAATACATTGGGTTTGACATATTTTTCATACGCATTTTATTTAAGAAGATTTTTTATAAATAAAAATCTTAACCAAAACTTAACTCATCAGTTGTCCCTCTAAGCATTTAATGTGTAATCTTGCATTAAAGGATTAAGAGATTTTGAGGGAGACAAGCGGTTAGTAGACATCTTGTTTTTCTTTGAGAAAAGGCGATAGGACTTTGTAAATCTAAAAAGGTTTCTAAAGAGAGAAAAGAGGGTTTTTAGGAAGACCACCCGACAACGCTCAATAAATATTGTAGGCTATTGACCTTCCTAGAGTTATAGATGAGATGTCATATGTCTTACATCCCTATCTTTCTTTTTTCTTGTACTTTGCTTGAACCTTTTTTTTTTTTTTTTTAGGATCTCCTGGCTTGGGTATTTTCAATATTTTACAAGAAGAGAGTAGTTTAACATTAAAGAAGAATTCATTGACTAGGTAAACTAGATCTTCTTTCCTTGTGTTTTTATAAAACCTTCTTCATTTTTTTCTTCCTTCTACCATCATGACCTCTAGAAAAGGAAAAGGAAATATATCCCCTTAAGATGATTTCAGTTTCAGGCCTGAAACTGAAGCCATTCGTCGAAGATCTTCGGCCATAAAAATTAGCCCTAGATCTGAGAGGGATGGTGCCCAACCTTCTTCTGCTAGAAGAAAGGACGAGGATGTTCCCCCAAGAGGTTTCTAACCTGAGGGGACAACTAATACTACCCAAGACTCCTATAGATGATATATAGAGTTCAGTAACTTAGGACCAAATATCATTGACCAATGCTACTCAGTCTGGAGATTATATTGTGGACATTCATGAAGTTGGTGATCGTATCTCTCAAGTCACCAGCAAATATGGTGGGGGTAATATTATCATTACAGCCTTTATATGTCTATACAAGTTTGGATATTTGTTTCCTTTACAAGAATTTGTAAGAGATGTTTTGAGGTACTATATCATGGTCCTGCTCAAATTCATCCCAATGAATGTATTATTCTATCCTCATTTGAAGAATTATTGAGGATTTTTAATAAGGAGTTATTGATTAGGGTATTTAGACAGTATTATACCTTAATTAGTAGTATTAAAGGGGGGCTTTCAATCCCTTAGTTTTTTACTTTCGCCAATTGGCAAAATGGACCAATGAAAAAACTATGAGGGGAAAGTCTTCTCATTCAAAAAAGTGGAGTGGACAATGGGTAATAGTGAGGTATATTGGCTTAGCCATACCTCAAGATAGATATAGCCTAATTTGGGGTTGTAAGCCTATACCCATTATTGGAGAACACTAGCGGGTGTGAATGAAAAACCATTCATTGGCCCAGAAAAGAAGAGAGTTTGCACCAGATTGGATATTCTCCCTACTTAATATGACATCAATTATATGGTCAAAGGGTTATAAAGTGTTTCAGGTAATTTTGCTTTCATTTTTTTTTTCAATACCTTGCATTCCCTTAATGTTTCTTTATACAGGGTTTTTAATGGGACAGCTAGATTTGAATTCAGTAGGTCCACCTCGTCTATGCCTAGTCACGTGTCTACAACCTCTCCCAATGGCAACTCCTCTTCTAAAGAAAATTAACCATTGGAGCAAAGACAAAGGGTTAGGTTTTCTATTCAAATTAACATTGAGGAGATTCCTGCAGTCCAAGTCCAAGCTGAGAATGTTTCTAAAAACATCATTGTAACTAATCTTCCTGCTGATAAGGTATAGTCAAAATTTGACCACTTGAAAGCTTTTTTTCTTTTAAAATCTTTTAGCACTCTCTTCTTTTTCAAAATCTAGGGATTGAGATGTAAGAAAATAAAGTTTGGTATCGAAATGAAAAATCCAAAAACAAAAGGGACCAAACATTAAAAAAAATAAAAATCTAAGGTCTGAAATGTAGTTTTATAATTGAACAGTAGACATGGGAAAAGGCTTGTAATTTATTTCTACCTGTCAATTAACCCTAGAACAAATGTGATAACATGCAATTTGAAAAGAATAGAAAACTCTACGAAAACAAAAATTTTAAGGACCAAGTTGAATGAAAATAAAAGTTTGATTACCAAACTGGAACTAATCTAAAAATTAAGGGATCTGAAAGGAAAATTGCCTGGTGAAACAGTGTAGTGAATTGTGAAATACAACTATACTCTTCTAATAAAAAAAAATATGATTTGAAATATTATCAATATTTGATTTGTTGTGCAAATCAGCATAAAATAAATGCAAGTCCACCAACATGGTTCAACAAATTAGCTAATCCATAATGTACTTTTGTCAAACAAAGGTTACAATTTACCGCTAATATAGAAAACACACTCATTAATGTAGCAAGCATATCCTCGAGGCAAATGTGAAATCTTGTGTCGTCTCCAACGAAAGGGAGAACAGATCCTTAGGCAGGGGACGGGTATTATCACTGAGCTACATTTCTTGTGATAAGCACTCCCCCAACACCAGCATCTCCTTCAAGATTACCAGGAGCTAAGAACAGCCAGCAAGCATTTCAATCTTTGAAAGAATTGTTAAGTTCTTCAACATATTTCCAATTTCAGAAGGTGGCCAAAAGAACTCGACCAGAGACTACAAGCAATCATTAATCACTCAAAACAATATCCTAATTCAACAAGTTGTAAAATGAATATTGAAAGCTGTCCCTATGGTTATGGATCTATGAACAAGACTTCGAAATCAATTGTAGCCAAGTACCTAGCATTTCAACCTGACTGCAGATTGCCAACACCATCTCTACAATGTAACTGAATAATTAGATAAAACTTTATGAACTTGTCCTTGTCTAGATCCATGTACAATTCGGAAAAATAAAAATAAGCATCCTATAGGAATAGCCATCTAACTTCTTGATATGAATCAGAAAACCTATATTGCATGTCAGGTATGTAAAGACGCTTCCGTCGAGTTTCAAAATTGATTTCTCATCGATAACTCATTTATATTGCAGTCATGGGCCTATTAATCGATCAGTATCCCACTGTTTTCTGATGTTTGGAGATTTTCAGTGTCCTGAACTCCGATTTGTGAGAACTGCTTCACCAGCATATCGACATAGGCAGGCAAGGAATCCTTAAAACTCTTTGAGCAGCTCTTATCCCCCTCGTCAACATCCTGAACCCCACCTTTGACCAGACACCCTACCTGAGCACCATCCATATACGCCTTACATGCCACGAGAATATCATTAGCATGCTTGTTGAAATGGCCCAGCACAAAGTCCTCAAAATGCTGCAACCAACGATGATTTGAATTGATTAGTATTTAAATCTAAAGGTAAGCAAGTGTTTCACCAGCTGAGAATTCATATGCACAGTTTGATGAAATAAATGACAGGCCTAATCTGGATGAGAATCACAGAAGTTGCAGTAAGATAATCACAGAAGCATCATCACAAAATCATAACAGTATGTTTCTTGATGTAAGGTCATCCATTGATAGTGTTTTTTTTATACTTTCAAACAAAGCACACTGGGTCCAGGCACAAGAAACAATTAGCATTCAGACTCTTCTAGTTATTCATGGTTCGTACCCATTCCTAAACTTCCAATGTTTCTCATACATATTTTAAACGTACTAAAAACTACTCCAATTAACAGTTTAGTGGTGGATCTAGGTGAAAATTACCCATACTTTCAATCATTTATGCTTCTCCCGAGATCATTATCCAAATAACTCAGGAGACAATTTAAACCAGCAAGAATCCCTGATGAAAATAAGCAGTTACAAGAAATTCACCTTAGGCGGCCTCCTCATTGTGTAAACCATTGTTTTGAGTGATAAGAAAAAAGTACTCTCACTGTACTCCTGAGATCGTTTTTCACCATTAGCTGAACCACTCAGCAGTTCATATCCAGGCTCATTAAAAAAGGGCTTCTGGTTCAATATCAATGCTTGTATAGATACTAGAACTTGTAGCACAGTAGAGACTCCAGGCTGCCACTTCTCATTCTTGTTACCCTGCCAGGTTCCAAGAAGACTGAGGCATACCTTCCCACAATTATACAAGTTTGGGTTGAGTCGAAGACCACCAGAATGGTAGTAGACAAGCTAGCACAGACAAATTGAAAATTATGAGATGGTTGAACAACAGAAGATGCAAAAGTAATCCACACAAAACCTTGATCACTACCGGTGGTACTTTGGGGTAGCCAGCGGGGAAAAAAACATCAAAGAAAAAGAGACCATCGTGGTAGGGAGTACCCTCTGCTCCAATAATTACAGCCCTCAATAGGTCCATCCTTGTTTCATAAACCCTAATAAATATAGAATCTGTTGACATAATAGGAGTAGGACACAAACACAATGTGAGAAATGAATTATCCAGACCTTGGGAGAGAGAAGCAATTCAGAAAGGATTAAAAGGACCTTTTTTCCTTTTCACAAGAAATATGTTTTACTGAATAAGGTGAAGTGTTTTAACTGGACAAGAAAATCTCAACAAAGTCAAACTAATTGCATTTTTTCCATCATTGGTTACATGTTGAAGATCGCCATCACATTGGAAGAAAAAGCATATGCAAGAGGGAGGGAGTATTTATTGAAGTTCTCAAAAAAAGAAAGAAAGAAAGATAAAGTCATTTATGCAATAATTAAAGTTTTCTCAATAAAAAAAAATCATTAATCACTAATAATAACAAAATCTTATCAATGCTAAATATCCATGGAAATTATTATGAGAGGTATTAAAACATGAAAACATCCTTACTAAATTCTCTTTTTATATAACTCTTATGTATCTTGAATTGCACTCAATATTCTTCATCATACAAAACTCATCAATTTTTTTATCAATATCAAAATTTTCAACAATCTCTTTTTCAAAAAGAGTATAACTAATTGACTTAATTTCTTGATTATACCAATCATTGGCATAATTTTGAAATAGTGACACTTTTACAATTTAGGGTGATATCAAGTTCAAAATACTCCAATTGTTATCTCAAGTACAACTTTTCTTGCTCTGTAAAATCCATAGATAAATTTTATATGCAAGCTCACAATTTAATCGATATTCTTTTTGACACTCGCAAACAAAGATTACTACATGATATATATAGGATGATATATATAGGATCAGTGTTGTCAAGAGGCGCTCACCTAGGCACTCTAGGCGAGGTAAGGTGAGACCTAGGACTTTTTATTTTTCCAGGCGGGACGATTTAACTAGGCGCTCGCTTGGAGTGCAAGCACCAAGCACTGAAGGGAGCCCCAAAATATATGTTGTTTTTCCCCTTTCTTTAATTGAGATGTGTCTTGACCTATTTGTCCATGTTCTTTCTATTCGCCACAAAAATAATTTAAGGGTATAGTTATAAAAATAAAGATTAGAGTTTAAAAAGAAAAAAGGATCATCAAAATAGAGCTGGAGGCACATTTGGCAGCCACGCTTTTCCAAAAACTCAGGTGCATCTTTTTGTTTGTTTATTCTTCATTTATTTTCTTTCTTCTTCACTTATACAGTCTCTCTCCGTCTTATTTCTTCTTTACATGTCTTCTGCCGAAATGTTTACTTCATTTTTTTAATAAAAAAGATTTTCTCAAATCTCAAGTTTATCACTCATCAAACTTCACAATTGATTCATTTTTTCTTGTGGTTTTATTGTTTCTAAAACTTCAGTTTCAAACTTCACAATTTTTTTTTTCTTGTTGTGTTTACTGTTTCTAAAACCTAAGTTTTGTTTTTTTTAATCAACTTAGTTTAGTCCAAACTTTAACATTTTAAATTTAACTATGTTAATCTACTTGCTCTTTTAAATTATCTTGTTTTGTTTTCAAAGGTGAATAGTATAACTTTTTATGAATATGTTAAAATATTTTGAGTTTCACTTTAATTTTCTAACCTTAATTTTTAAGGTATATATTTGTGATTTTTTTTTTCTTGTTGTGTTTACTGTTTCTAAAACCTAAGTTTTGTTTTTTTTAATCAACTTAGTTTATTCCAAACTCTAACATTTTAAATTTAACTATGTTAATCTACTTGCTCTTTTAAATTATCTTATTTTGTTTTCAAAGGTGAATAGTATAACTTTTTATGAATATGTTATGGCCTGTTAAAATTATAAAGTTTCTCACAATAGCAAAGGGGGGGAACAACTAGATGCTGAAAAGCATTAGTGAAATTTAGGATGAGATAAAAAAAACTGTTTGTGTGACATTTAATGGTAGTATACACAGAAATATTGGTAGTCTTTCAACTCAATTGTTTTGTCATTGTATACTTTATCGGTACTTCATCCTCTTCAGTAGCCCCCTAGTGAATCTGAACAGGTAATAATATGAACACCACAAAGGGAGCGCAGTGGGGAGAAGGAGGTTCACTAGAAGAAGAGGAGGAGGAGAGTACCCATGTCAAGCTTCTGGTAGTGATTAGAGATCAGAATCAGAAAGTATAAAGCTTACCTGGCAAATCATTCTCCAGGATTCTCCACTCTTCCTGAATTCTCTTTGCCCATGTCTTTGGTGGCTGCCAGAAGGAGGATGCTAGCATTATGCAAACAAATCATTAACAGAGAATAATAAAAAGAAATATGACCTGTGTCTTCTAAAGTAACCACCTGCTTCATCAAAGAACCTTTGGAAGTATAGTGATGGTCTGAATGATCTTCAACTGTATCAAATCGTTTGAATAGTTGAAACTTTCTGAGGATATCATCTTTATTTACATTTTTCAGAGTTCCAGCAGCCTTTTCTTCAGGAGGGATATGTAAAGCATCGAACGGATCATAAAAATTTGAATGACTTGTATGGTTATCAAATGAATTTTTGAATTTCGACATAAACGTAGACATGGAAGGGCCAATAATAGGAAAATGATGCAATCCTCCCACAAATGAAGGGGGGGTTGGATAAAATTCGGGAGCAAGACTGGTATGTCCCAAATGTGCTGGCCCGACTCCATGAGGGAGCATAACATCGCCTAGGTGCTTTGCATAGCCATAATCAGTTGAACTATTTGAAGTGGCTGGCTTTTTTTTACTTTGGAAAGGTGGAAAATTCAAGGCACTCCTCCCATGTTGTGAAATGCTTTTTTCTTTCTTACTTTGGGCAGCCTGGGGAAATGACCAAGGAGAGGACAAGTTCACTCCAGAAGCATGACTCATGGAATCCATCGGGTTATGAAAACTTGAACCACTCCCTGAACTCAGCTTCTTGCTTGCATGGGCAGGCTTCAATGACCATGAACCCCCACCATTAGATTGCATTTGATTGCTTGCATTGAAAGAATTAGTCCCATTAGCAGTTTTCTTTGCATTATTATCAGAATTTGGCAGCCAAGGAATGGGCGCCTCCACTCCAGGAGGAATATCCACATTGTCAAAATGGGATTGCAAATATGAATACTCATCAAACTCCATGAAGTCATCAAGAAAAAAATCCATACATGCACCATCATCATACAATGAGTCAGAATCAAGACCATCCACGTTAATCACATTATTTGCTCCAGGGGATGAACTGAAAAGATGATTGGAAATGCCATCCTAGAAAAAAAGGGGAAAATACCAATAAGAAGAAACAGAAGAAACACCATATATTAGCGCTAACAAATGTACATTGTATAAACTAATACATACCTTAGCTTGACTGAAACCATCAGAATTCTCTCTTATAGATTTCCCTTTATTCTTTATGTCAAATTTCTTGTCAAGAATCATCACATCAACAGGATCTTCTTCCTTGTCAACATCAATTATTTCATGAAGAATAACCTACAAAATAATATTTCTTTTACAATTACATTGCATAGACTGATGGAAGTGAAAGGAAAGGGAAGCAAATTAAAGAAGGGAAAATTTATGTCTTTTCTTTGAGAGTTAAGATGAGAAAAGGAAAATTTCCTCAATATTATCCTCGAAAGGTAGAAAGAACTTAAATATTGATGAAAATGCAATGGGAAAAAACATAATTTATTGATTTCACTTCTTCTCTTTTCCACTCATGCAACACAACAAGAGAAATTTATTTAATGAAGTTTGTTTCACTGCTTTTCTATTCCCCTCATTTTTTTCCACATTATTTCACTTGTTTTCCTTTGCAGATATAGATATCCTACATGGTGTTAGAATATCTGTTATAGCTCAATTTATTAAGTTCAACTAGTAGGTCTCTCCTTTCCCTTTTTTCTTTAGTAGTGAGTAAAGTAGTCTTTCTTAGTTTGAAATCGGGGTATTACAAGATCTAGGACAGAATTTTTAGTATTTCCTTGATTTTGGGCCGCTGTAAGATGTCCTATGCCCAAGTACTAAGACAAGGACCACTGAAGACATGCCTTAATTCCCAATACTGCAGCTATAGCAGGGGCTTTGGAAAACTTATACCAGATGGCTAAGAACTCCTCCTTTAGGCACTCTTCCTCCTTCGATTCAAGAAGGGGGAAAGGTAACCTCCACAAGGTTGTATTTTTTGGAAAACCAGGTTCTTACTACAATAAAACAGAGAATCATGACATGACCCATCTTTCGATGTAGAATGTGAAATTGTTTCGATGTTAGTAATCAGTCAAACTTATATTTGTGCATTCTAAATCCTAACTAGCCTCGAACACTTTCATAATTTGCACTCTTTACTAATATGATTCCCAACCTAGTTTCAGCAATCAATCCCACCCTATAAGTAACCACTTTAACTCCAAAATCATCACTTTACCAAAAACTGCTGCACTTGAGATGGCTGCTTAACCATCCCGAGTCCTGACACACCAAATAGGTGGTCAAATACAACACAAAACATTGAGGAAAAAAAATATTCCAAACAATAAAAAGCAAAGCAACCTGCAAAGTTACAAATGTAAGCTTACAATGTGTTAAATCATTCCTTCTCTCCAAAGATAGCTTACTGTTAGCATTATTATCTCATCCAAACACGGTCATCCTCCCTAATGCATGCTCAAAAGCAGCACCTGTCAGCCAAGCTCACCAAAATCTAAGCCCCTTTTTTCCCCTTCATGAAATGTACTTCAAAAAACTTTGAAAAGAGCTCATATTTGATTCAGATAACTTATACCTATTCACTCTCTAATTGATTCCACGTGAAAACATAAACAACAGGAAGGGGAAATAAAACCAATTGTAGCATTAACAGATATTACAAACACTTTATAATGCAAAAATCTGAAATTGACCCAACTCAAATCCTAGAAAGAAGAGCTTAAACTCGATGTGAAGAAAACCCACATAAACACTGGCATTGTCTTTGATCCACTTCACCCCTTACTCACAATACTTCAAAAAAAAAAATGATTGTAAGCCAAACAGAACTCTATCAATCCTATGTCCTAACCAATAATCAAGTACTTTCAACTCTACACACACTGAAACTGAAGTTAACAATAAAACACAGAGAAAATGACGAAGCCAATTCAATTACTCAAAAAAACAACAAAAAGACACCAAGTTTGACAATCACAGAGACAATAGATACCCAGGAAAAAGAATGAAACAATAAAAGAAAGCAAGATAAATTCATGATCAAAATAAATGGAGAACAGAAGAGCTCGAAATTGAATAAAGACAGCAACTTTTTAAAAAAGAACCTGTTTGTTTTTAGGTTGCTTGGTGCTGCTACAGTGAGAAACAATCGGCGTTGGAGGGGGTGGGATTTCGATCACGTCAGGGTCCATGAACACTCTCTTTTTCCTGTTCGGTTAGTGAGAAAGTGTGAGGAGAAAAAACGAAAAGAAAAAAGAATTCCAATTTAAAAAAAAAAAAAAGGGACAGAATCTTGAGAGAAAGAGAGAAGAGACTTGGAATTCAGAGGGAAGTGTGGCGGCGGCTTCATTGATGATGACGATCGGGAAGTGGAACAATTAAGAAAGATGGATGGAACACGGCGAGGCTTGGGTTGGCTTGGCGATCAGAAAGAGAGAAGTGGTTCTGTTTTTTTATGGTGTTTTTGAGACTTTCGCTCCTAGCAATTGGGTACATACATAGTTCCATGCCACATTGAGAGAGGGAGAGAGACGGCAAACTCTCTAGCCTTGCTTCTTGTCATTTCTGCTTTATATTTTGAGTTTTTAATTGTACTTTTTCTTCTTTTTTTGGGATTATCTCCCCATATTTGATTATATATATATATATATATATATATCCCCTTGTCTTTGGTTAGAATCGCTTGGATGCCACCTCGCGTTTTGGTGCTTGTTTTTTGTTGTAGTGCTTTGGAAAAGGCAAAATATCAACTAAAAACTATACATCATATTTCAATCTCTCTCTCTCTTCTCTCTCTCTCTCTCTTTCTCTCGTGGTGTCTTCTTCAAGAGTTTATCTAAAGGTACGCCGTTGCTTGCATAGGTCTGCAACCCGGGACAGCCGTCTCTTCCATTTAAGTTGCGTGGCAATATCTACAAGAGCTTGTAGAACTAATTTAGATGAAACAGGCTGTAGAGCAGCAAAACCCAGCCAAAACGTTGTCGTAGGGAAAGCTCTCAGAAAAAACAATGGTCTGCTTAAAAGGAACGTTGACCTGCTTCATCTCCTGTCAACCGTTGGATTACCTGTACCATTACACCGATGGAGTTCTTGGGATTTGTCGTGACACTAATCTAAAGACTTCCACGTGTACTTGTGGAAAGTCTATTGTGGGACCTACTTCTGCATGTACACGTCATGTCCAGGTGCATGAAACACGCTTATTGGAAAACAAACAAGATCGGGACAAAAAAGTACGGTAGTTAAATCACCTTCAGTTCCTCCCTCGATTATTTTGATTTTATCAATTCAGCTCCTCATCAATTTAATATTTTAATATAGCCCTTGCATTTTATGATTTTATGTAATGTGTACCTTCCATGAAAGTCCATTCTAGGTATAACTAAACCTATCCTTTTATCATTTAATTAAGCCCATTTAGTAATTCAAAATCTTACAGATTTAATTTGAAAAGAATTGTTTCTAACGTAAAACCTATTTAAATTTAGTAAAATAAAAACTTCAAAAAAAAAAATCTTACCAACTCCCAAAAAATATTCAAGGTATACAATACGTAACTGGTGAGATTCTATTAATTATTTTATATAACTCATTTTAAAAAAAAAATTAAACATGAAAAGAAAAGAAAAAATAAAATTTAATACTCACAAAAAATAATAAAATATCTTTAATTAGAATTTTTCTCTTTTCGTTATATTTATCTTTTTTATTAGAAGTAAATTATTGTATTTACTTTTTCGCAACTACATGTCATGAGCCCGCACTGTTACGTGTCAACATTTGGCCATGTTAGAAGCCTTGCAGATGTGATGTCTGTCAACATTTGTTATCCAAGTTAACCTATGGAATGTTGATGTATTGATTTGTTTACTGTCATACTAGTATATTTGTAATGTAATTGTCAAATATATTGACTTGTTGGCTTCCATGTTAGTATAGTGTATACTAGAAGAGGCTCATTGTTTTAATAGTAAAATGTTCAGGCACCGCAAGCGTATTTTAAAGAAAAAAAATTAATAACTCGGGTTATAATTCTCATTGGACAACGAAGCTTGTTTTATTTGAATCAAACACGAAAAAAAAAAAGATAACGATAACAAACAAATATATATATATATATATAAAGCGATCACGACAACCTCAAAGTAAAACTTTTATCAAAGAGCCGAAATACAATGTTTTTTATTAATTTTTAGCCAATTAAATACAAAAAGGATGAAATAGAATAAAAGAAAAGGGACAAAATAAACCAATGTGTGTCAACTCAAGCTATCATGATAGACATATAATCTGGGTATTAAGTTGGGGCGAGCTAGTTTGGGTTAACTTGTCAAACTCACATTCTAGATCATGAGACCAGGATAATTTGATAGAAAGAAAAATTAAAGAAAACCACATAGCAGTTTGAGAGGAAGGAGAGAGAAAAGTAGAAGGAAAAAAATAAAAGGTCCACCGACGATAAATCATCCTCCCTCCTCTGACACGCGTCGCACTAAGAGGAAAGGAACGCGGTGGCACTTCCAATGACACGGTAGAAGGGTAGTTTTGACAGCCGAGAGGTTTCGTATGTGCCGCTCGAAATGCAAGGACGCCTCTTACACACTAGCGCATCATTCCACGTGCTAGCAACTTTTTAGATTTTAATATTATTTAATTTATATTAAAAGACCATAATTATGACTTATTACTAAACATTTTTCTTCCTTTTAGTTGATTTTTTTAAAAAAAATCATCATTTAATATTGGATTGACTATGAATTAGGTTTCATAATTAATTTTGGTTTGTGTTCTATGAGGTTATTCATGTAAAAACCCGGTTATAATCCAACATGACCGAAAATAAAAAGAAGATATCTTTATTTTTAATTCGGGAATAAAAATGGGTTGGAATAAAAAATAAAATAAATAAATAAATGTATGAGAGGGATGGAATTGAACAAAAGAAAAGTAGTAAGGCATCAATTAATTGAGAAGAAAAGGACATGGGCAAATTAGAAAAACATTAAACTAAATGGGGTCAATGTGAAAAATTAAAAAAATTGGCTATAAATGCCCAATTTTCTCTTGGCTAGAAGTTTTGAAGCTAAAAAAAAAAGGGGAGAATTTTTAATATTTCTTTCAAATTCTTGTAGATTCACTCAAAAATGATAGAAATTAAGTGTAATTAAGGAAGTTAAGATATGTTTAGGGATCAAAATGGGTGATTAAAGGATTATAGAGTTATTTTAAAGAGAAAACAAATATATCAAAAGCTAGGGTTTAGGAAGAAGGAGAAGAGAACTTGGGGTTTTCTTGCTTTCCTTCCTTGAAACAATCTTTTATTGAGATAATGGACCTATTCTTTGTAATTAATTGTTTTAATTTCATGATTTGACGAAGAAATGCAATTATTTATATTATGTAAAATTAAGGATTTGTATTGTGGGTTATGTAATGATGCAATTTATGGCTTGTTGATGATTATAAGCATGTGTTAAGATTGAGTAATTAGTTAATTTAAAAAAATAGAATAAACAAATCCTTTTTCTTTAGTGCTTGCTTTCGGCTAAGAGGATAAAATGGAAAAGAAATTAGAGAAATAACATAATTGATTAAAATTATGTTGAATATCGTATGTATAAATGTAAATGAAGAGAAAGAATAAGAAATACAACCACGCACGTGCGCGCATAAAAGAGGATCCTTCCATACCATTTTTATATCGAGACTATCAAAAAGGGAAAGGTTGAGCTTTGGCCTTGACAATTAGGGGAACATGTTTATTTAGGAATAGTTGGCATGTTCTAAGATGATGGTGGTAATGATGATCATAATAATAATAATAATAACTACGACGACGTGAAGAATCAAGAAAATAGATTTTATCCCCTTACGAATAAGGAATTTCGCTAAGCATGTGGTAGAACATTAAGTAGGTCGAATTAAAAAAATACATGAATCATATTGAGTTGTGTTAATTTTAAATTGAAAATTTTATATGGGAGATAAAATTGATTCTTATGGTGAATGAATGGTTAGTGATTCATTAATCTTGGTAATATAGATGAGGTTGTGGAGTTAGACCAGTAGTAGGGGACCACATTACGCGCACAAGTATCAGATAGGTGTTCAACACTTTGAAGTAATTTATTAGTTTATTTCAATAATTCTACAAGGAATTTCTTTGAATTGTAATTTTAGCGTAAAGTTGTGAAATAAAAAGGATATAAATAATGTCATGTTGAATGGACGTGTTGAAAGATTATTTCTTGGTTAATGAAAATAATATCATATTGAATGAGCGTGTTAAAAGATTATTTACTGGTTAATAAAAATAATGTCTTGTTGAATGTGCATGTCGAAAGATTATTTTTTGGTTAAAAGAAATAATATCATGTTAAATGAGCGAGTCAAATATTATTTCCTAACCAAAAAAAAAATATATACTGACTAATGGATAAGTTAAGAAGTTTATTTCCTGATTAATGGGAATGATATTTAGTTCAGGATTGACATAAACGTTAACATATTAATGATGCAGTGAATGTATTATTGAACATGAATTAAATGGTCCTTATTTTGTTTGTTTATTGTAAATTGTAAATCTTAATCTACCTGGTATATGTGTGTATGTGGGCGTGCGAGCATAAATATGTCGCTAGGTGCTTCGCTCCCTCAAGCCGGGAAGTAGATACATAGATAGAAGTCTTTTGTTAAATTATTATGTATCTCGAGGAATTAATATTTTGTTATTATATAACCTTTTATATTTAAGAATTTAAATGTTTAAAATATTTTTTGTAGATGATGTAATTAAAGATATTGTCTTTATTAAGTATATATAGTTTTTTTATATATCAAGTTAAACATATCTATTTTCTAAAAAAAAAAATTGATGCTTGTTGTGAACTAATTTGTTTTAAAATTTTGTTCTATTGAATATTATAATGCTAGCTCTATAAAAAAAAATTAAAATTGGGAAGTTGATATCACAATTGAGTTGTGAAGTTCAATATGATGGGATGAATATTATGATTGTTATTTGCACGTTAAGAAATTCTTTGAGTCGATAATTTGGTATTAAAAATATAAAGAAGATTTCGATGAAATTTATTATAAAAAATTGCATCAAATAAAATCGACACATGTATATACACATACATATCTTCTGAGGGTTGTTACAATGCCAGTTTTATTGATTGATTAACTCGGGTAGTTTTTTATGTTATTTTTAATTTTTAATTTTTAATTTTTAATTTTATTCTTTAATATTAAGTTAATTTAGAATTAAATTTTATAATTTTTTTTAGCTATCCTAATTTTATGATTTAAGTTAATCTGGTTTAACTAAACTCATTTTAATTTATAAATACATGTTTTTCTTAAACAAAATTAAAAGAACTCTAAAACGCGTGGGGAAAGCACTGTGCTTTCCCCCACAAAACAATTTTCTTTGTTGGTTAACGTGTGGGGAAAGCACTGTGCTTTTCTATAGAACAATTTTCTTTGTTAGTTATTATTATATTATTAAAAGAACCGTAGCTTGGAAAATATTTGACTTACAAAATCGACATCATCATATTTGTGTATTAAATGCTTTGAAAATTTACACTGTTTTTTCTTCGTTTTTTGCAATTGAGTCTTTTCTTCTTATCTGCAGTAGGAAAGAATTTTACTTGCACAGGCGAGATCATGATGGTGCATTAAATGCTTTGACAATTTACCACTGTCTTTTCTTTTTCTTGCACTCTTCGTTGCCTTTAGCTCTGGTTTTGTTTGTCCAGCAACTTCTTTAATTGGTGTGTGTTCGTTCTTTCTCTTTTAATTATTATGGTTTTTGTGGCTTCTTAATTTTATTTTATTTTAACTCACGAGATGTTTGCTTCTTCCATTGCACTCAAGAGAACACTCGGTTTCCAGCAACTTTTTGTTTAACTTCTGGTGATCAGAATTTCCAAGTTATTTCATTGCTCTTTGTCTTTCTTTTCAGCTGCTCTTTTTAGTGTTGTTTTTTTCGGTGCGCATGTGTTGTTCATTTAGTTACTGGTGATCGAAATTGCTTGCTTATTTCATTGCTCATTGGTTTTCTTTGGTGTTTTTAAAGTTAGTTTTTTTCTTTTCTTCCTGGTTTTAATGGACTCTTCATATGTTTTGCAAGGTTGTCCTTTTTTCATTGCACCTTAGACAACATTGGATTTTCCTCGAGCCATTTTGGTTTAGTCTGTAAATAATCTACACTGCCAGGTTTGTTTTTCACTTCTGTCGAGTTCTTTTACTTTGAGACAAAATAAAATGCAAAGTTTCGTGAATCAGTATGTAAGCATCCGATTCGCCGTATATCTGCTTGGATTTTGCAGAATTGACCTGTGAACTTAAAGTCTCAAGAATCATAAAAAATATGTAGATAATTAACCATGATTACGAGACTCAGTCTGGCCTGGCCCTGTATGTTAACATTATGACTATTGACTCATGACCACATCTGGCAGATGAAAAACTTTTTTTTTACCAAAACAAAGTTGTTTTAAGTTTTTTCCAGGGAAAAAAAGAGACAAAGGTTATGTTAATCCGAAGTGTTTTTTATATATATCGCGCGGACATGCCGCAAGATATTTTTGTTTTGTTCCTATTTCATGCCTCTCCATGTAAACTTATTTTTCAATTCCCGTATTTTACCAGCTTTAATCATGCATTCTTGCACTTTTCCTTATAAACTCTTAACATTTCTTATAACATCTTAACATGCCAGCTCTGTTGTTTATATTTGATGTGAGATGATGTCGGTTCTACACCAGCAATTCCAAAGAAGCAACGCCTCTCCATTTCATCACTCGAAAAGGTTTGTATCTACAATATCATTTAGTTCTCTGTATTGCTCCACCATCTCTTTGTTTAACAAAAATTAATTCAATCACAATCAGCTATATCATTCTCACTTTCTAATTGCCTTTCTTTTTTTATGAACTCATATACTCAACAATAATTACATCTTTATTTCTCATTTTTTATTTATCTTCAAAAATATTTGATATTTATTGCGTTTGGAAATATTTATAATTTACAGTTACACTTATCTTTTGCTGTAGGAAAAAAACTAGCATTCAGTTAATCAATGCTTTTTTATCCAACATCGCAGGCTGATTGGACATTAAAAAATATAAAATATTTAGCTGTAAGTATTTTTATTTTACTTGGATTTAACTCTCTTTAGTTAATTTTTATAATAACTTTTATAATTTATTATAATATTTGTATTGTATAATATTTCTGATTATCTTATCACTGTTTATTATAATAATTATAACCATATTTTATTTAAAATAACTAGTTATATTGCTAAAACGCGTAAAAAAGTTGTCCTGTTTTTGTCTTTTGCTAGGAGGATGTATATTTAACAAATTATCCCGTATAAAGATTGTACATGGTAGTATTTTAGTAATTTAATCACTTCAAGAAAGGTTGCCATCATCAGCCTGGATCCACTCAACAAAACCACGCTATTATTTTTAAATTATTTTTTAATATTTTTAATTCATTTTAATATATTAATATCTAAAAAAATAAAAATATATTATTTTAATATTTTTCCACACACAAAACACGATACGATGAAAACACAATTCTTATTATATTCTCAGTCATCCTCTCAAAAGTATGAATCACACGTGGAATCGGTCCTTTGAGGGGCCAAAAGTATTTGACTTTTTAAACTCCTTTTTCTTTTCTTTTTTTCTCTTTTGAAAAACTAGTCATCTACCCACAGTCTTGCGTGGAGATTTCTGATATAAAATTTTTAGTTTTTAATTATTTTTAAGTTTAAGATATTTTTATAATTTATAATTATATGTGTTTAAAAGAAATTATTAACAAATCTCGTATTCATAGGAATGTTTAACCTAAATCTTGTTTAATTTTTATAGCGCTTTATTTGTTTTTAATTGGTATCATTATTTATTTATTTTTTATTCATTGAAATTGAATTTAAAAAATTTCTATCATGAAACTAAAACTAAAAGATAAATCAATTTTTTTTTAAAAAAAAACTATATAATATACTATATTTACTCGATGCACATCAAATTTAAAATTGTAATTATTTTTTAAATGAATACAATTGCATCATTTAATTTCATGATTTTATTAAAAAAAAAGGGTTTTTTATTGAGAAATAATACATAAGTGAACTCCTATACTACTATAAACTTTTGAAAAACTTGAAGGACCTTGATATAAGAATATTTTTTTTCTTGTATTTTCTTTTTTTTCTTAGTCATCAGAATTTAGAGTTGTAAAATTAATGAAATCGATCGATTTGGGTTTGAATTTTCAGTTGAATACAATTCCTCGCAATTGTCTATAGAAAAAATAGTTAGATTATGACTTTTGGGCTTGAGCTCAGAGCTCAGAGCCCATTAGTAGGTTTGACCCGAGGAATAAAAAAAAATTCATTTTCCCCCTCGAACATCACATAGAATTCATGTAGCTGTAATTATTATTTTTTCCCCGATAATAAGAGCTATTTTTAGACTAATTTGTTTATGTCCACTGGGAAGGCAGTGACTGCCGTAACAAATTTGCTGAGAAAAGGTGTTGTTCGTTATATAATTTAGGAATTTAGAAATCAATTTTATATATATATATATATATATATATATATATATATATATATATATAAAATGATTTCCTAGTATCAAGAAAAGAATTAAGCGTTCAATTAATGCTCAGTTTGAAAAAATAAAATATTTTATTAATGTAAAATAATTAAATCTTAAAATATTAAAATTTAAAATAATTGTTTATTAGGGAGCTTGATGGTTCTGATTTTAGGTGATTTTTAAAAATATTTTTTATTTAAAAATATATAAAATAAATTTTTTTTAATTTTTATATTAATATTTTAAAATAATTGAAAAGGACTAAAAATATTAATTTAAATTTTTTAAAAAATAATTTTTTTTTAAATGGACACAAACACAATTGCAAATGCAATATCAAACAGGCATTCATATGGTGGTTTGGCAAACTACGAGGGAGAGGAGAGAGGGGCACTTTTTGTTATGGGTCTATCTCTATTTACACTCCCCTTTATTTTTGTCTTCTCATCTTCTCAAACCTTCTCCCATCCTCTAATCTCTCTCTCTCTCTCTCTCTCTCTCAATTTATTTTTTCATCTTTATCCCTTAGTTGCTTGGAGAGGCACCAGAATTTTAGGTTTATTTTGATCCCTCTTTTCTTGCATGATTGTTGTTTCACTCGCTAATTTTTTTTCTTTGATTTTCTTTCCTTTTTGATTTTTTTCAATTTTTTCTATTTTTAAAATTTCATCACTATGAGCGAAAGGGTTAAAAATCATAAAATGGTGAAGATTTGGTTGAATTGCATCAAAAATGCATTTTTAATTTTTCTTTGTATTTTTGAAATTTTCTTTGAAAATGTGATCAAAACAGGATAAAAATTGAGTTATGATATAATAAACATTTGTTTGCCAAGTTTTTTACCACCAGCTAGGTGGTTGGAAAATTAAATAAGGGTTTTTTTATTCAAAATTTTTTTTTCAACTTATTTCACTAAAAAATACATAATAAATATTCTTATAATGTTAATAAATCAATCTCTCAACTAAAAAAAACTGTTAAATTGGTTCAAAGACACAAAATTAAACTAGAAAAAAAAAATTATCTCTCAAACCTAATCTACTTTTTCGAACAAGATAAAGATCTAAAAATACTCCTACGAAACTCCTCTTATCAAATGAAATTTATTAATACCAAGATTGTTTATTTTTAATGTTGGAATGTGGTCAACCGACAAGTTTCTCTCTTCTTTACTCCCAACAAGTTTTTCTCTTCTCTCAAGCACAGTGACTACGAAAATGAACAGAATAAATTTTAGATCGAAATTAGAATTTAAAAAAAATAAAGAGAATGAATTGGAGGAAAAAGAAAAATAGATGAACTGAAAAGTATTTTTTTTTATGAATTTGAGATTGACCATGTATGTGTTTTCTCTGTATTTTATATTGTAATCCCTTTTCATTTTGTTTTATCTTTCTACCACAATTTTAAATTTTATCTCATAAAATTTGGTCACAAAAGAATTTAATTAAAATTTAAGGATGAAAATAGAAAGAAGAAAAAAAAGTGAGCGTTTCATATGACCGGTCCACATCCCTTTTTTAAAATATATTTATTAACTCTAGTTCATAGTTAATTTCATGCAATCACACGAAAATCTTGACATTGATACGTGTCGGACAGAAAGCGGAGAGGCAATGAAGAAGACAAGCACGACTTCTTTTCCCATCTGTGGATAAAAAGATTGGACACATGCAGGCAGGTAACGCACGAGATAGTATAATAGGAATTGTTTTTTAAATTTATTTTTAATATTAAAACTTTAGAATAATTTAAAAATATAAAAAAATTAATTTGAAATAATAAAAATTAATTTTTAAAAAAATATTTTTAAAACACAGAAACAAACAATAAAAAATAGTTAAAAAAAATATAATATATGGCCCAACATCCTTCTTTATATTTAAATATTTTATCAAGTAAATCTCACAATTATAATATTTATGTGAAAATTTATCAAGAAATGCATGCATGGTGTTAAATAATATTCGTAAATATTAAATTAAGATAAGATTGTATCTCATTTCATTTTAGACTTTTTAATTACTCAAGTCCAATGAGCTCGAGTTTGGCCCGACACGTCCTTCTTTTTATTTAGGTAATTTTTATTATTTTTATGTTAAAACAACATGCCCATAAAAACTATGTCAGAATTTATATATAAAAAACAAATATATTATTAAACCTTCAATTGCAGGCGAAGACGACAACAACAATAATAGAATTTATTATATTTAACAATTTAATAATTTTATTTATAAAATAATATAAAACAAAAAAAGGGATGAAAATTAATTAAAAAGATGCATATTTATTAAGCTCACAATATCAAATCTCAATTCCACTCTAATATTCGTGTAAAAGTTGTTTTACACTACTAAAAATATGTCTAATATTTTTCAAATCAATTTTTATAATTTATAATTTATTGATAGATAATGAATTGATAGGAAATATGGGTATATATAAATATAACTAATCCAATGAATAAAATAAAGAGATTTTAAAGTGAATTTAGATGCTATTTGTTCCATTTCTGTCCCTTAAAAAATCATCAGCTTTTATTCCTAGAAAATAAAACATTGCTCAACATATTAATTTAATTGTGAATCTCTGGTAGTCCAATAATTCAGCACCGACCCTTTCTCCACTTTTCCTCTTATCCAATCCTTGATAAGTGCTTTGATTTTTGTTTTCATTTTCTCTTAATTTCCTAGCTAATCAAGTTTATCTTCCTATTCATTATATTTAATTCTAATTTTAAAAATAAAATAAATTTTAATAATGATAATTTTTTTTTATAGATCGACTGAATATATATAAGTACTAGTTACATAACCTGCGCGATGCCGCGGGTTAAATTTTTTTTTGTATAAAAAATACCAAGAAAAAGCTAAGATTTAAAAGTGTCAGGTTTTTCTACAAAGCTATATCCAAGAATCTTGGGTTTAGCTGTAACGCCTGACTCAAAAGTAATATTTATAATATTAATAATAACATTAAACTTGCATGACCCAATAGGTTTAGTTGTAATACCAGAGCCAATAGCCTTGGATGCGGGTCTGATGCAAGGTCGTGTCATAAAAGTGTGATAATTAAATAAATTAATTAAAAAGAAAAAAACCAATAGAAAGAAAAAAACCAATGAAGAAAAAGAAAAAAACCCGAATCAATCAAGTTAACTCGTCAAATCGAGTTAACCCGTCAAACCTTGGATTCGTGTCGTGAAAGTTTGATAACTACATAGAAAAAAAAAACTGACGGGTCAATCGAGAATTAACTGGGTTAACCCGTCAAACCAGGTTACTTGTCAAACCCGGGATCCGTGTCATGAAAGTTTGATAACTAAATAGAAAAAAATTGAACATTAACAACCTAAATTAAACAAAAAAAATTAATTAAAAAGATAAAAAAAAAAAACAAAAGACATAAGCCTGTTACTAATGAGGAAAAAGAAAAAAAATCTGAATCAACTGAGTTAACCCGTCAAATCCGGGATTCGCGTCATGAAAGTTTGATAACTAAATAGAAAAAAAAATCAGCGGGTTAAACGAAAAAAAAATTAACAGACTAAACTAAATGAAAAAAATAATTAAAAAGAAAAAAGCAAAAAAACAATTATGGGTTAATTCGTCAAACCAGGTTAACCCGTCAAACCCGAGATCCATGTCATGAAAGTCTAATAACTAAATAAATTTTTTTTTTCACATTAACAAACTAAATTAAAAAAAAAAGTTCATTAAAAGAAAAAAAACACAAAGAAAAAGCAAAAAAAAAACCTATAAAAGCATAAAAAAACAAAAAATAAATAAAAAAAACAGGAAAAAAACGAAAAAAAAAAGAGAAAAGCTAAGTGTTTCATTAAAAAGAAAAAAGCAAAAAACAAATTATAGGTTAACTCGTCAAACCAGGTTAACCCGTCAAACCCGAGATCCGTGTCATGAAAGTCTGATAACTAAATGAATTTTTTTTTTCATATTAACAACTAAATTAAATAAAAAAAATTCATTAAAAGAAAAAAAAACACAAAGAAAAAAAGCAAAAAAAAACTCATAAAACCATAAAAAACAAAAAATAAATTAAAAAAACAAGAAAAAAAATGAAAAAAAAGAAACATATATTAAAGGCGTGGAGAAAGCTACAGTGCTTTCCCCACGCGTTTTAGAATATTCTATAATAGGAAAAAAAAAATTGAAATTTTCGCGTTCACACCAATGTAAAAGGGGCAAACGAACTATCCTCTTCAGCCATAACTTTTTGTTGTTTTTAACATTAATAATCCCATAATTTACATATGTTTTCCAGTGATGATGCATGTTTTTTAAATAATAATAATAATAATAATAGTTTAAGCTTAGCTAAACAAATTCACGTCATTATTAAAGAATTAATTCAACACAATAATTTAAGTTGTTAGATGAAATTTCAAGATATGATTTATATTATTCTCTAATACACTCCCTCAAGTGTAAGTCTTTTAGGCTTGAAACTTGCACGTGCTCTCATCACTTTATGCTTAATTTTTATCAAATAAATAAAGAAGGTGAGATTTGAACTCGTGACCACTTGATCATTAAGATTCTGATATTATATCAAAAAATTAATTCAATCTAATAATTTAAATTATTAAATAAAATTTTATTTTATAATTTATATTATTTTTTAACTTATAAAGTGGTGTAGAGCACCGTACATGTACAAAAAGTTTTTTATGCTTTATTGATAAATTCTCTATAAGTCCAAATTTCACGACACAATGCAAATATTATTATATTTTTTGCATCATATTCTATGCAAAGTAGGTGTTTTTTGTTTTCTTGTTAATGGTTATGTCTTACTAACATAATAATCCAATTTAATTCAAGAGATATAGTTTAACTTATCAAATTTTAAATTTATTTTTTAAAATTATTAGTTCGAGTCCCATAAATTTTAGAGCCACTAGAAACTTCTATAATCGTTAATTTCAGAGACTATGAAATTAGTCGAGACATACGCAAACTAACCTGGATATCCATGTTAATAAAAAAAATCAAATTCTTCACCAATAATAAAGCAAGCACTATAACCAAAAGCAAGCACTATAACCAACGGTGACTATTAACATTTTTATTAATTAATTATCATATAACTTTTCATGTTCTAAAGAGCTAATACTAACAAGGTTTATAAATATTATGGATGACTAAGTAAGGAGAGAATCTAAGACTCAATAATTTGTAGTGTTCTTCAATTCAATCTTACCTATAAATTTTTCTAATTTCTTTCGTATATTTATTGACTTATTGTATTAAATGTTAACTTGCAATATTATTCTAAAATAAATAAATAACACTTTAAGTTTATTTCATTGATTAGGATTTGTTTATATATTTAAACATTTTATTCAAATGATGGGAAATACCTTTTATTTTTCATATTGTTACATTTTTTCTTCACTTAATTGATTTTTCAGTGGACATCAACTTGTTTTTGATGGAACAACCAATTCATTTTACAACGAATAAAGGTGTCCTGAAAAAGTTGATGACTCTATAGAATCTTACTATTTTAAAATATTTAACATAAAAATTAATTTCCATTATACAATTAGACATTTAAAATAATTCATTTTTTGAAGAATTATTTTTCATAAACTTAATTACATTTTAACAAACAAATTTCATACTATATAAATAATCCCAACAAGCGATTACAAGTTCTTACAACAACACGAAGTTCAAATCCCTCCATTGCAAATCAAAAAGAAAAAAGACGAAGCAAATTAAAATGAAGAAATTAATTGTCAAATGGACCTGTATAGAGCCTAGAACCAATGCTAGCTAGAATGATTTTCAAGTGTGGGGCTAACATGTTTTGTCAAGAATGACAGAAGATCCATATCTCTTTCATATCGAGAAGCGAAGTTGACGTGAGAGGAGGAGAGATGGCCAGCCCTTACTTCCACTATCACGATTCCTTCGGACGGTTCCTCGAGAGGCGTGTGCTCCTTTCATGCCTTAAGCGGGTCCCAAAAGCCCCACAGTCGACCATGAGCCATGCTGATCTTCTCTTCAACCATTATTGGTGCACTTCTCCTCCGTCTATAAATAGAGCAGGCAGGGCTCGGAGACATAGCAATTCATACAGCCTAAGCAAAGAACAACTTCGTATTTAGTTCATCCATTTGCTTCATCAATCAATCACCATGTCTAGCACCTGCGACAACTGCGACTGCGCTGACAAGACCCAGTGTGTGTAAGTGTTCGTCTTTTGCATGCGAACTTGATTAAGCAGCTCTTGCTTGTTTATGGTACTTTATTTATGTTGTGATTGTCCTAGCTACATAGAATATAGTTGGTTCACATTCTTGCATGGCTTTCGTGCATCTGTTTGTGAAGATTAATGCCATCTTTCACTAATCTATCAATTAATGGTCTTTTATTCTGTTCATCGAGTCTTGATGCTCATGGTCCATATATAACTGTGTATACATAGTGCTCCTCTCTCACGCCACGCAATTTGTGATTATTTGGCAGCAAGAAGGGAAGCAGCTACACTGCTGACATCGTTGAGACTGAGAAGAGGTACGTTTTGCCATTCAAAATATCTGCACAAAAGATGAACACAGAAATAACCTCTTTGCCCTGAAGAGCTCGTAGTCTAATTAGCATGTCTAAAACTTAAGAATACTCACTAATAACAAAGATGGCTAACATGGGGATACGATACTGATGTATGGAGGCCTATTTTTTTTGCAGCCACGTCTCCACTGGGGTCATGGAGGTTCCAGCAACCGAGAACGATGGCAAGTGCAAGTGCGGCGCTAACTGCACTTGCACTACCTGCACATGCGGTCATTAAGCACGTAAACCGTCATGTGTGTGGCGTAGGGATTCGACTAATAATGTAATTTGTGTCCTTCTGCTATAGTACTTGTGGAAGGAAAAAAAAAGGTGATAATGAGTGTCTTATGTTTGTGTCTTCTTCTTCTTCAATGTTATGTAAGGGCCATGTCTATGGCCTTAAGTGTGGTTTAATGGAATATTATTGATATAGTACTCTGCCTCTTCACAACTAAATCAGGTAATTAAGGTTACTGTCTGAAGTCGTTTAGATCAACTTTGTTGCGTCCCATCCTGATACGTTGCTTTTCAGCCATTGGATCCCCTTACGATAATTGGTAAACTTAAACAAAGATCAGTCAGTGCCAATAACCATCATGAGACAAGCTCAGAACAATATCTAGCATCATTTATTATGGAATATAAAGAAAGAAACATACATAAATTAATTGAAGACTTCAATAGCAATTAAGGAAAACGCACATCAGAGAAAGAACTTAAATTTAGTCTACTTGTCAAACCACATGTAAAGACAAGAATAGAGCATCGACGAAGAGATTAGGCGCGCGCGCACAATATTATCAAGGTCTCATCCATGCATTTTGGCTATTTTCAATTGTTTAGTGCAGGTGAAAGAACAAGAATGATATTTGAACAGATGAAATGGTCAAGATCAAATTTGCTTGTCTTTTCTAGCTTTATTCCTCACATTTGTCATATGAAATTCCAAAAACATGTGTTCTTTGCTCCAAATTATATTGTTAGATTATCAACTCAAGCATATGTAACAGTCCCCAGTGATGAAGCCCTCAGAACGAGCTACAGGGCTGATAATTTTAAATCATTTACCATGCAATTCATTCAGTTCTGTTCTTTCTTTGCCAACTAATGTGTAAGCCAACTAGTGTTCCAAGTTCAAAGATTATTCTGCATGTTGATTAGGTTCACAGAGAACCTCACAAGTATCAAATTCTTTCTTAAATTGGTAGATGGACCGGAAAGTTGAGAATACACAACAAGTTGTTTGTTTAGTAACAGAAGAAAAGAGCCTTAGAGAATGTGTTGTTTGTGTTTATAGAGCTTGAAGAAGATGACCACTTAGAAGAGGATGAAGATTCACATTACTTACCTTAGGGTTTAAGGTTGTCTATCCATGCAAAGGTAGTGATTACTATGCTGGACTACCTAGAGATACAGTTCTACAGTAACAATGGCCACTGTAAAAGCTGTCTCTGTTCTAGGTTTTGTGGACTATATATTATTGATGGGTCTAAAGTAACAATGGGCCACTGCAAAAGCTGTTAAGTTCTAGGTTTTGTGGACTGTATATATTAGTGGTGACAATAATAAGATCAATCTTTAGATGAGACGTGATCAAAAAACGTGTCTTTGTCCATGTGATTAGTGATGAGCAAACCAGATTTGACCCGAGAGAATACACCTAGAACTGAACAATTGGTTTCGGGATGTCTGATTAGTCTAAGATTGAGTCCACAGTGAATCACAACAAGCCTTCTACTCAAGAGTGTTATTTTATTAGGCTATATGGATATTACGGGTCCAATTTGGAGATGTGTACGAGTTTATTAGGTCAATGAGGCTTCAAGAGGGCTTATAAGATGATACAGAAAAGGAAGAAAAAAAGGGAGAATCCGTCTCTGAACTGAATGATAATTGGTATAGGAAGCAATGAACGAAAAGTAATTTCAAAAGATGAACTCGGAAAAGGATATAAAGAACGTTAAACATGGAGAATCTGTTCTCGATATCAACAAAGAAGATAGAACTAAATTGGCATGCAGAGATTAGCAGTTGCAAAAGATGATCTGAGACTCAACAGGCGAGGTTATCTTGATGCATTGTCGAACTTTGACATTCTAATCAACATTGTTGCCCACGAAGTTATCCTCTCTGACTTGCTTCTGAGCCATTACATCTCCTCTCGATGAGCTCACTTCAGGGGAGACGTGATGGCTCAGAAGAAAGAGCGAGGATAATTCAGATTGTGATAAAGTTGATTAGAACATCTAACCTGGGCAATGCATCTCAGATAATAACCTTTCCCAGATCTTTTCAGCTCATCTTTGGCAACTGCTACCTGTAAGGATAACTATGGACAAGTGAGGATAAGCTCGCATCAGCTCAATGTGAAAGTCTATCACTATCATCAGAAGTTCAGAGCAATATCTAACATCATAATGGAATTTAAAGAAGGAAACATGAATGGGAGAGTCGATGGCATGTGAGGAATCCCTTACACATAAAGAGGAACAACTTTTCTCTTCCTGTAAAATCACAGGTACAAACACGAATCATATAACAGACAAAGAGAAGAGACAAACACAATATCAACCCCATCCAAGTATTCTAGTCATTTTCAATTGTCATTCTGTAAGGAAAAGAAATCATCATTCAAGAAGCTAGAAATGCTTGCAAAGTTGAAAAGGTCAAGAAAAGCTGTGTTTTCTAGCTTTATTCCTCACATTTGGTATGTGTAATTCTATATTCCAAAATGGTATTGATTTATGAACTAAACCGTATCTACCAAACTCAAATGTTAAAGCCTTAAACCGTATCTACCAAACTCAAATGTTAAAGCCCTCAGCACGAAGGCACTGTCGATGAGCATCGATCCATTTTGCACAAGCAGCTTCACCATGCTCCACAATGCATTCATCCCTTAGTTTCTTAGTTTCAGGGCAAGCACAGCAGATCTTCTTCTTTGGCTTTGATTCTTGACCAGATGTTGTAATTAGTGACACCTGGCTTACAGCTGAGGAAGGGGAAGCATTTTGCAAAGGTAGCCCACTCATCACAAATCTGCAGAAAACACCAAGAACTGTAAAGAAGGAAAGAGGGCATAGAGAAAGGAATGAAGAAAATCAATTTGAAGTAGAGCATCAGCTTCTGGGAGAGAGGGAAGGCAGAGTGAAATTGGTGCGTGTGGCGGGGGGGGAGGGGGTCGAAAATAACTGTTCAGATGGAGGGTAAATACTTCAAACATTATCAATTTTCTCTCTTTTTGCCAATTAATGTCTTTGCTGCCTGGGTTCTTTGTTCCGTATATTGTCTGATGAATCAACTCACTAAAACAATTCAGATTTTTTGTTCATGTGCTCTGTTGCATGGCTGGTCTCCAACATATGAGATTTACTCATATCATAATTTGTTTTCCTGTATAAAAATCACTAATCATCTCTCTAATGCAGCTCGTAGCACATGTGATTCAGAATGATATCTGACTCTGTCAAAGACTTTGAATCATTGCCCATACCATAAAGTTGCTTGCTAAGCCAGAAATTTAAACTCGATTAAGTACACATACACTGCATGGTAAATCAACAAGATGAAAAGGCTATTTTTGCTCGTATTCCCATTTCCCCGCATAAAATTTGGCCACAAAACTCTCAGCATTCTATTCAGTCAAACTAATGAAATTAATTTAGAAACAGTCATGAGAAACAATGTACACAAAAGCTTAATAAAAATGAACTCATATGTCAAGTATTGGACCAAATGTCTTTTATTTCTTATTGTATCAGCACTTTAATTGACCAGTTCGTGGGAAAGAGACCACCACTCTAAGAGATACCTCATTTCTTTATAAATCAAGGAAGCAACTTGACTCAACTAAGCTTCTCAATTACACAATTGAATAAAGCTGTATAACATGAATGTTTTGTAACGAATGGAACACAGACAGACACAGATACTAAATAGCCCAAAAGTTCAATGAAATCACTTCCCTTGCAACTGTATCTGTTCGTGAACTTTTCATTACCATATTTTCATGTTACATAGCAGCAGTCTGTGCAATTTACTACTGAATTGTCAACAAGGATATAATTCTCCAACCAGTCATGACTAACTATCCACCACTTCCCAAATCAGTAACTTCAACTAACTTAATAAAAAGAAAGAAGATAATTCATTCGCCTCCAGTAAAAATCCAACCTTTTTCTCTTAAAATCCCTGCTTGATTATCCATTTAATTGCAGTGAATGATCCTGTCTGTTATGTTCTCAATTTCCTGACTTCGTAGAAAAATATAATATCTTCTTTGAAACTGAACCTACATGCTGGAATTTTAACAAAAAAATACCCCCCAGGAAACAAAAATCAATTTATGGCACTACAAATTTGCAATCTCGACTCAAAATCAACTACAAGAGAAACCCATTTGAGCTTTCCCTTTCACACAAAGTAATTAGAATTAAAGAAAAAAAGAAAAGTAAACAACATTTCTGAAAAGAAAAAAAAATTGCCCAAATAATGAAAAACAAAACAAAACAAAACAAAACATCAAACCTCAAGAGACCATCCACAACTTAAGAGAAAATAAAGTGACAGATGAACATACGGAAACACAGAGAGAGCTAAAGAGAAAAATAAGTTACCGTTAGAATTACTGCAGACAGAAGTGAAAGATTAAGATGCTGGGGGCTTTGTAGGGTTGATGTCGCTGAAAGCTAGAAAGTAGAAATTTCAAAGAGAAATAATGAGAGAACGGGTCCTTCACTAAACTAGATGCTGTGGGGGTCGTGGGCCAGGCCTTCGTGGCCCAATAACAGCCATGACTTTCTTTTTAAGTGAGAACAAAAATAATTTCATGTTGTTTTTCCATAGTAATTAAATTTAAAATTTGTTTTATTTTTATTTAAAAAAATAAAATGATAAATCGATTTTGTTTAGAAAAAAACAATAATAATTTTAATTTTAATTAAGTGTGTGATTACATTAATGGTTATTTTAAAAGTATTTTTTATTTAAAAATATATTAAAATAATTTTTTTTTTATTTTTTAAAATTTATTTTTAATATAGCTTGATTTAAAAATATAAAATAGTTAATTAAAAATAAAAATAAAATAAAATAAAATAAAAAATTATTAAAAAGTTTTATTAACAGCAAAAACAAATTGAATAAGATTGATTTACAAATTACATTGAAGGTGGACAAGAAGCCAATATTGGAGCGCGCAGGTAACTTGATTCTCAGTTGAAAACAACAGACAACCCCCAGATCCCATCTCCAACTTTTCTTGGAAACCAATCAAGAATTAAGAAAACAGTAATCAAGAATCTGATGCGTGCCTTGCCTCCATTTCTCTAAAGTTCCAGATTCAACCTGTAGCCAAGAAAAATGAAACCCCACTTCACTTGGTAGAACCCAGAAATGCAGCCAATACCAGCTCAAGTTTATTCAATGATGGACTATCTGACTGTTGTAGCTTCTTAATCATACTTCTCTCTCCATGAATAAACAAGAAAGAAAACCCATGAAAGAGACAGAGCAATATCACCAACAACTAGTCTAGGCAAATCATGAGCCAGATCTTCAAGCTTCTGCTCGAAGTAAACTCTCTAAAAGGCCACTGAAACATGAAGCGAGGTACAACCTTTAGCAAAGAAAATTTGGAACTCTCTGTCCTTGACAAATGCTACCATAAACAAGAGGAACCCAATAGCAAATAAAAGCAACCCAGAAAAGGATTCGGAGGTTGATCAAGAGTTGGTCATGTGACGTCGACGTCCCTTTAAGCTTTGTTGCTACTTCAATGCCATGACCAAACACAGTGACCTCATTTGTGAAAAACATCATTAAAGCTCCACAAGTTAGAGCTATCACAGAATGAAGCATGCATACTAGAAAGAACCCAGATGATCCCATTTAATCAAGCACGAAAGGAACGCCTTTCCCCTCCCCTTTCTTTACCTCTATCTAGAAAAATGGCTCGGCACGACAAGATAAGGCCTTTGAACATAGCTCTCAGTGGAAACTACAAGAAAGGAGTAAAATGAACCCTATTGAAAGAGGCCTCAAACCGATTATTTTAAATGTGTGATCTCGAAGAAAGAAAATTGAATCAATGATCAAGATTCAAAGCCCAGGATTTTAGTGCAAGCCAAGACACCAAAACCAAGATAAACCCATTAATCAAGATAATATTTATGGCTGTTTGTTTCATGTAAAGTTCAGTTTTTTCAAAATCAATTTACCAAACTTTCTTGTACATTTTTTGGTAAGAAAAGTTTTTTAATAAAAAATATTTGAAGTGGTTTTTTATATTTTAGACAGGAAAATATTTTCTAAAAGTTATGAAAAAGTAAAAAATATTTTATTATTTATTAATTACATCAAATTTTATCTTATATTTTGAATGCTATACATTTTTTTATTATTTTTTTTCAATTTCATTTCTAAGAATTTGATATAATTTAATTTTTAAATTAACTTTGATTTTATTGTTATTTGTTTTTTTATCCTTTTCTCAATTGAAATTTTTTTATTTATTAGATTTGATTTTTATTTTTTTAATTGTATTTATTTTATTTAAAATAATTTATGAAATTGTAATTGTTTTTAATTTTATTATCTTTCAACCTTTTTTATTTGTTAGATATTGTGTTCATTATTTTAATTGTTATTTATTTTATTTGAAATAATTTATGAAATTAGATTTTTTTAATTTCATCTTTTTTTAATTTATTAAATTTGATTCTCATTCTTTTAATAAACTGAAAAAAATATTAATAAACCAAATATTGGACAACTCATTTTACATGACAATACAAAATATCATAAAATAATTTATTCTTTTAAGAATTTATATTTTTAATATGAAATATTTTCCATCAAACAAACGAAAGTAAATCTCCCCTGTAAATAGTAACAAGAAAACAAATCTTGGATGAATGTGTATCAAACAAGAAAAACAAGTATAAACCCCTACCTCAATCTTCAATATATTAAAATAATATTTTTATTTTTAAAAAATTATTTTAATCTCAAAACAATATTAAAAATTAATTTAAAATAAAAAATAAATCAATTTTGTTAAAAAATATTTTTAAACGCATTACATCTAATTTGCTGTGGCATGAAAGAAAAGCTCCGGAACTGATATCTTGCTGATAGGCCTTCCGAGACACGTGCCAAAGAGTGGGTGTGTAAAAACAAGCTATGGCATAGGAAGGTACCCTCACTTTGGGAAAACTATCCGTAGGGTTGAAGGTTGAAGTAAAATCTATCCTTCTTCTATTCACAGTTCCTGTAATACCTTCATATGATAATCTGATGGAGAAATATGAGATTCAACATGTATGAGACAAAGAACAAGTGCTTCTTAACATCTTAGCGAAGAAGAGCAAGCCAAGGGACAGAGAATTATCGCCCCTACTCAAGGTGGCACTGCATTCGTGGAGGTGTAGAGGAGAAAAAGGAAATCTTCCGTTGCTTTTAATGGACAGAGCACAAAGCCTTGCATCTAATATGAAGGAGAATTCGAAGGCAGTGTTTCTCAGGATACACAAGTGATGGATTCGTGAGCCAGGCAATGAAAATCTAGATGACATTAAATGATTGCAGCTTCCGAGGAGCTTATTTGATATCAAGTATTTACAACAATGAAAGAATATGAGACATCAACAATTTCCAAACAAAATTTGAGTTGCTTCGTTCTGGGGCCATTCTAAATATTTCTAACCAAATCCATCATCCCTTGCTGTATGATGGGGGAAAACCTAAGTATACCTCTCCTACAAAAAGGCTTGTTTCTCCCTAATACCCGCAGCGGCCTTGCGGTGTTGCCTTGAACCAGATCTCCTATCTCTTCCACGCCTAGAATTTTTACCTGAGCTCCTCCCGGATGAACTATCACGATGCAAAGGAGGGGGATGTCGAATAGCAGGAGCAACCGGGGGTGGCATTTGGTCCAATAGATCTTTGTGGTAAGCCTGCAAATCAAAAGAACAATGAAGTGCTGAGCATAAAAATAACCTTAAAACAGTCGCATTTTCTTACAAGAAACTAAAAGGTAAGATTTAGCATAGTAAGGCATCACTTAATTTTTAAATCGAAGTTCATTATCCATGTTAAAGATTTTTTTTCTTTGATAGGCGTCCTGCACATCAAGATTTAATGAGATAGTTCCTGCTTTTAGCATCATTTGGCCAGAGCACCATTCTCCTTCACTAACTGCACTCCCAGGATGGATTTTAGCCTCAAATGCTACTTGTATGGAGAACATGATTAAATGAATAGATGCCCAAAAACACTTGGCCGGGATCAGAAAATAGAAAAAGGATCAAAGGCACCCATAGAGGTCAGTTTCTTGCACTGTAAAATAGTAGCTAGACAGCTTAGTCCAATACACTGTTGTCAGAGGATCCATTTAGTTGTAAGAAAATCACACCTCAATGGTGCACCCAGCTCCTAGCTGTTTGGGCAACAGGGAAGCAAAAATAAGGGAATGACATTCATCTATCTTGAGAAAAAATAAACAAGACAAACAGGCAACATAGAGCAGACCAATAACAGATTCTCATACACCAAAAAAAAAACAAACATAAATTAATATGATAATACAATTAAAAAGCATTCAATTTTTTGAAAAAAATTATAGGAAAAGTTCACTTGCACAGTTCATTTAGAGCAGACCGGTAGACAACAAATAGTTTAGTTTTAGATGCACTCGTTCCATGATCTCCTCTAACAATAGAAAGACAAAACATAAACATGTACCTGAATCACAAAATTACGCCTCTCACAATCCAGAAACATATTGATGCTCCAATCAACTTTAGCCATCATTTTATCCCTCACTGTGGAAAAGCTTAACTGATCCCTGGCAGTAAACCGATCAACTTCATTGAACCACAGGCAGGTAAACAGATTTGTGATGGGAATATGTTCCCTTATGATAACACAACCTTCAGGAACATCTGCAAAAGGTCAGTAGTTGAACAGAAAACATTAGAAATACAAATCTTCAAGAACATGAAGCACACGCATACACACACAGGGGATTATACACATACCACTAGTTACTGGAAGCTTAGCCTTGGAATATGGCGATAAACCCTCCTTTTTATAAAATTCAATCTGGTAATCAATGGAAGAATTGCCATACTTTCCTGCAGCTTTGTTAGCTTCAGCCTCTTCAAACACATCAAATCGACGATAGTGTCTTGAGATTGCAAAACTGGCATTTTGCTGCCACAAGAATCTGTACCAAAGGATAGCTCAGGTATGATTAAAACATATATAGATTATGCAATCATACTAAAATCAAATCTACCTATTTTCCTGCTTCTAGAGGCCAGAACTGCAATATACAAGAAGATCTATGCGATAAATGCTTACACCAAAAAAAACTGCCTTAACATGACTCAACAAAAAAAAAAGAACACATTGCCAAAACATGAACCACTGTAAACCAACAGAAAGAAAACATTTCCTTGTGAGTTGATCTATTTGATGAGATAAAAACAAAGTAAGTATACTGTTATTGTTCATCTATATTTCAATCAAAGCATGTAAAAAGAAACTGTTTTGGCTGCTTGGAATCAGGTCGAATCCACAGCGAGATTTATCAGTAGGACTACCTTTCAATAGATTTGCCAGCTCAACAAAAATCAAATCTACTAGTTACATGGATTAAAAAACAGCTTACAGTATTTATGGACAAGCTGGAGTTTGAAACATGAGGATCTTTGTTAACATCATAAAATAGGCTCTTCTTTTATTTGTATACCTTACATGGTAAAGCACAAAACAAAGTCTTTTCTTCACCCATGTTCAATTGTTAGCATTGCCAAGTCAGATGATAAAAAAAATACCCATTTGTAATTATATTTGTCATACATTTTGCAGAACTAGAGAGAAACACATAAGTTGCCTCATGATGAGACAAGGAAACTTGTGGTGGTTCAAAACTTTTGCAGTGATGCACATGTTGGAACCAGAACTTTGTACCATGACCCAGGTAACAGGAAGGAAAAAAGAGAGTTTCCATACATCTCAATTCAAAGATACCAGAAAAATTATATATATATATATATATATATATAAAGCACGGAATTCACAAGCCATTTACATATCTGAATGACTTCCTTCAGTGACCACTTAATTTAAGCATAAGCAATGCATACCTCTCAAGAACTTGATATGGATCCACGACAAGCTGGAGCTTTCCATCTATCCATATGGAATACCTAACATTAGGCAAGAGCCTATGCAATAAAAGTTTTGGAACCTGTCCATAGACGTAACACAATAACGGAATCCATCATTAATTACAGAAAATATTTTATGTTTTCAGCAAATCGAAAAGAAAATGACTTGAAGGACAAGGTACTATAGAATATCAAAGCCCCCAACAAAAAAGAAAAAGAAAGAAAATGGAAAATCTATAAAATTAATTTATTAACAGAAATTTATTCAAGAAACTCAGCCATTAGGATTAGCACCAAAATTGAAATTTCTTGCACTCGCCAAGAGAAAGCAGAAATTTGTTAAAAAATTGATAGCTTCATAAATGAGTTAACAAGAAGCAGCAGAACAAGAGGAAGAAAAAAATTAAGGAGAGAGTGTGATGCAATCCAGCCGAGGTTTGAAGCCCAGGTAAATGAAAGACAAATTTGAAAGAAGCGGGCAAAACAACCAAACAAATGCAAACAAACCTTTCCATTACGTCTTGCATCAGTGTAAGGAATGTTACGGACAACAATAATCCTCCACAGTCCAATCCTCATATTGCTATCTAGGGCGCTAGAATTCTTCAAATACATTTCTGTCTCTTTATCAATAAACATATAGAAAGGAACATTTTTCCTAGCTGCTTCACTAATGTTCTGTGGCTGTTGTATTATGTCATAGTTCCCTGGGAAAGTGCAATGATGAGGAAAGTAGAAAATATGCATAAAACAAGAAACCTTTGCAGAATGTCTAGTGCACAACAGTACCAAATATGGCTGACGCAACAATGACCTCATGGGAATCTTCCAGTTTCATCAGGTCAGCTTCATCAATATCAAATCCAGTCTGGAAACCTGGTCTATTTCCTTTAACAAATCTGATAGCAGAAAACAGCCAGCAGAAAAATTAGATGTGTTGATATGAAATAAATGATTCATATTTGTTACAAGACATCATAGAATATAGGAGGACAGAGATCATGAGATTCATTCAAGACAATGTCTTCAATGCTTATGATTTTACAGAAAGATGGTAAGTGAGAAGGACTCCTACCCACAGTGAACTGTCATTGATTCACGTATATCAAAAGAATCATTCCTCTGCTTTAGAGAAGGATATCCACCAAAGTCCGAACCTCCATGTGATTCAGTTTTTACTGGGTTTTCATCAACAACATATGTCAAGTTGTGCAGTACTGGTGATGCGGATGAGGAGCATGGCATGCTAGCTCTAGCTTGCTCAGCAGAAATGTAACATACTGGACACGCTGCATAACAAACAAGCAACAACGAAATAAATACCACAGCAACAGGAAATATATTAGATGTGAGCATTTTTCGATTCAACTAAAAGTACAGATTTCTGTATAATTTATAAGAGATATTAAGGGTTATTTTATATCAATTTGAAATTGAACATACTAGTATGTCCTCTGCAGCGAACAGCAAACAATAATGAGCAAGGTAACAACATTAACTGCAAAAACATGCCATTTTTTCCTGTTACAGAATGTGATGGGCACATTCTTGGTGCAAGAAAAATTATATACCAGAATTTAGTACATTCAGGATCAAGGTCATTTTTTACTTCCAAATGCGTGCACAGATCAGAAGCAATTCAAATTTATGGTCCAGTTCAATATATCAATGACAGGATGATGGTAAAAACAAGAAAATAAAGATCAGAAGCAATTCAAATTTACGGTCCAGTTCAATATATCAATGACAGGATGATGGTAAAAACAAGAAAATAAAGAACACTTCAACTAAAATAACTCAAAACCAGAAAATAAGGAACACTTCAACCAAAATAACTCAAAACTTACGGCGTGGTCCAATCCGTCGTCCACCAGAAGGAGGGGGAGGAGGGAGAGAAAACTTGTCGCATGGATGGCCCAATGTACTATTAACTCTATAATGACAAACAGTGGAACGATGGCTTACTATAGCAATGTTGTCAAAATGTATACTACCCGTTGATCTAACAGTTGGACTTGTGGTTTCTGGTGCACACAAAACATCAGTTATTGCCTCAACCAAATCTAAAAACAAATAGCAGTAAAAATCCCAAGTGTTTCAGGACTTTGACATCATTGCTCAAATGCAGAAAATAACTAAATAACAGAATCTTTCAATCTGATCAATGTTTATAATCAATTGATTATCTCCTGTTTTTACATCAAGACGATGACTTTGTCTTTGTATGCTTTCCTCTCAAGATTGAAAATAGAGACAAAAAAAAACAAGAAGAAGAAGAGATATTATTTGGCTGTCAGCTTTCCTATCAATGGTTTAGCATAGAATGAGAACTAATAGCAACAAGGTCATTACTCACTTAAGGTTGCACCTATATGGGAACAGAATTCGTGCAGTACCTCCTCTTTATTTCTTGTTTCTTTCTTTTTTTTCCCTTTCTTTTCTGCATGGCACAGCTGCTCTCAAGCCATGAACAATGAATAAACATTCCAATTCAAACAACAGGAAGAATAAAAAGATGCTCATAAAGTTAAACATTCCAATTAAGAACTACTGCAATTTATCTTTTCTAGTGAGTACAGTATAGACAACTGGAACTAATAAATAGGTGCCTAATTACTCCGTCATTCCCTTGTAATTATAAATATTTCATCCTCTTGTGATTAACTTATTAGAATCAGTACCAAAACATACTTACAGCTTGAACAAACAATTACCTAAATCACTAAAACATTTTACTATATAGGAAAAGGAGATATGTTTGGAACCATACCTTTGGTGATTGTAAAGGAACCCCAGATGAAAACTAGGAGAGCAAGTGAAACCAAGAGCAACATTGCAAATCTTCTACGTCCCAAACACCGGGTAATACCCAGGAGAACCCGTTCCTTCTCCCTTGAACTAACTGGCAGCATTTTCGAAGATGGTTTTCGTGCATTATTTGATGATTTTCCATCACACAGCAACGATCCATAGCTCCCCCTTTGACCTAATGACCCTCCATTCATTGTACCTCTAGACCCACAATAATCCCACTTTTCATGTCTCCTTTTCTCCTACAAAACTCATTCTCTCTCAGTAACCAAAACCGACTACTCCTGATTTGTAATACCCAAAACTCCACTTCTCCTCTCTTTCCTCTTATCTTTTATGCAAAGACAAATCAAAAACCCCACACACGCACACAAAGAAAAAGAAAAAAACTCTTTGTTTCCTCAAAATCAGGGTCTAAAACTGAACCCACCAAGCTACAGCTAAAAACAAAACCCAGTTTAAAAATTTTAAAGAAAATATCAAATACCCTGAAATCGCAAATGCAATGATAACCTATTAATTGACCTTTTTTTCTATTCTTCCAATCAATGGAATTGCATGAGAAACTGATTCACAATAGTATTCTGATACCAAACTAAAGAAAACAAAACCTCAACCTTAACCTTAACAAAAAGGGCAACCTACATTAGCCAACAAATAACGACAACAACAATAGAAACAAAAAAAAATGAAAAAGAAAAAGGAGAGACTTTAAACACCCCGAGAAGAGAGTTTTAGAGATGGGTTTGCCTCCGAAAATTAGATTTGAAACTCAAATTAAATTCCTTTTGAGCTTATCTTAATTGGGTTTTTGTTGTTGATCTTTCTGTTTTTACAGGTGTGTCTGTGCGCGCATCTTCTTCTTGTTTAGTCGCGGTTGGAGATGTTTTAGATCGATGATAATTTTAAAAATTATCTGTTTGTTTTTCTTTGTTTAAATCTGATTTTCATATTAGATTATTGTAAAATTTTGGTTTAAAAAAATTATAATTTATAATTTTTTTAAATTTTATTTTTATTAAACTGTATTTATAAAAACTACCATACTAAAAAATACTTAGTTGATTTGATATTTGTTCCTTTACATAAGTTATTCATGGAGGAGTCCATATTAACAAAATCTCCTACAATATTACATTCATTACAATTATAATTATAATATTATACAATTATATAATACATTAAATTATATTATACATTAAATTAAATAAATATTGTTAGTGTTGATATTATTATTGTTATTGTTGTTATTACTTATTAATTATTAGAAGTGAATACTCTTAAAAATTAAGAATATGATCATAGAAGATATCCAAAATATTTGAATTTTATTCATTTAAGTCTCTATCTATTAAAAATCTTTAGAGCATCTCTAACCGGAAATGCAAATAGAGAGCCAAATGCAAAAACATGTACTTTTACCTTTAGTTTCTTTATTAAGTCATTCCAACGTAGCAGGCAACAAAGAAGCCAAAATGGCTTTTTAATTTAAGAAGAGGTATTTCTACAGGTTCCTGTAGAATAGGCAAAATTAAGTTAACGTTGCCAACGACTATTTTTATAGCCGTTGGTCAACAGTGTTTATTTTTTCTTTAAAAGCAAGGAAAGAAACTTGTTTTTTTTTTTAATCTTGTATTGTGCCTCACTCTTCTCTCAAATTTAGAAAAACAAGAATCAATTATTATCTGGTTAATTAATAACATCAGTTGTGTTAATTAGCTGAAATTAAAAGGTATGTTTATTTAAAAGCTTTTTATATTTACTCTTTAATATCTCTTGATTTTGTAGATTTTTTGTTGTTAATTTGATATTTGTGATGGTTTTTATTTCTTTGTTATTTTATGTTTTTGATATGGGTTAAGGAAAACAATTTTTTATTTATGTTGTTATCTTTGACAAAATTAAGAGGAAGTAATAATGGTAGCTGATATTGATAAAAATATAGAGTGACATATTTAAAATTTATTTTTGGTTGTTTATTTTAATTTGAGGTTAATTATATTTTGTCTTGTTGAAAATGCAATTAAACCAGTATATTAATCCTCTCTTAGTTCCAAAAAATAATCAAATTGTAATGTTAGAACAAGTAGAATGTAATGCTTGTTATTAATTCACATGTATGTAAACTATAAAATTGCTAGACATTGAATGTGCGCTTCTTTTACACTCTCTTATAAGGTTTTAACTTGAGGTTTTTTTTAATGTAGATGGATTCAAATTTTCCAAGCTCTTTTACCAATTTTCTTATGAGTGAGTCAGAAGATATTCTCTCTCAACCAAGTGATTCTAATAAATTAATTGATGACTTAACATACTCGAATTTGAATGCCCATACAAGAAAAAAAATCACAAAGAAGTAAAAACTTCTCATCAGAGGAAGATTGTTTACTTGTCTCTGCATGGCTAAATACAAGCAAAGATCCAATTACAGGAGTTGAACAACAAACAAAACAGTTTTGGACTCGAGTACATGCTTACTTTGTTGAGAATGGAGGAAACTTGAATAATCGTTCCCAAATAAGCATCTCAAATAGATGGCAAGAAATAAATAGAGAAGTCGGTAAATTTGTTGGATTTGTTACTCAAATTGAAAATCGTTAGTAAAGTGGAATGATCGAAGAATCAAGGGTAATTTTAATATTCGTTTTCATGTTAAATTGTTTAACATATATTTTAACATTATTTAATTTCTCTAATTTTTTACTTACCGGATTAATGATGCTCGACAAATGTATGCTTCTTGCGTTGGCAAACGATTTCAACTAGAACATTGTTGGGTTATCTTAAGAAAAGAACCCAAATGGCAATTTGAGCGTGCAAGTCAACATCAAAGGTCAAACAAGAAACAAAAAAGTCATGTCAATGCAAGTTTGACTTCATCAGCTCCATCTACCCCTGATTCTGTTAGTTTAAGAGAAGACAGTGAACCGTTGATTTATCAAGATAGACCAAATGGTCAGAAGGCTGCAAAGGAACGACTTAAACATAAACAAGAAAAAGATAAAGTTGGGGAGACAACTGTAACAAATCTCTTACAACAATTCAGGAATACTCTAGTTGAAATTGAGGATCAGAAGAAACAAGACAGAAAAATTATGTTAGAGCAACAAGCTATGATGATTCAACAAAATCAAGAGAAACAAGAATTGGACATGATTGAGAAAGAAGAACAAATTATGAAAATTGATATTTCTAATTTGGATCCAATTTCTGCAGCGTATTTCCAAAATAGAAAGTTAGAAATTATGCAAAAGAGGGGTTTTAATTTTTAATTAACTAGATTTATTTATTGTTTAATGTAATGTATTTTTAATTAACTAGATTTATTTATTGTTTAATGTGATGTATTTTTAATTAAATATTTAAAAATTTATTGGTTATTTTAAATATATTGTTATAAAAGTGGTATCAATTCATAATATTTTTTTGAAGTTCTTCTAACACTTAACAACAATAAGTAGGATTAATTAACTTAAAAGATAACAAACATAATGAAAAAAAAACATAAAAACTTGAAAATTATGATGACATAAAAAGTTCAAAGCTAATGATTCTACTCGTTACCATATTGCTCCCATAAATGTTCAACCAAATCTTCTTGTAGTTGAGAGCTAGTTTCTCTATCCCTGATTCGATTATGAGTTTGAAGAAAATCATGTAGTTCTGGTATTTTACCATGTGACACTGATATAAAGGAATTGACTTCACGTTCATGGTCAAATCAAAGGTTCATTTCTCCTTCATCCTCAATAATCATATTATGCATTATTATGCAAGCTTTCATAATATTTGCAAGCGTTTCTTCATCCCAGTATCAAACAGGTCCACGTACAATTGCAAAACGAGATTAGAGCACCCAAATGCCCGCTCTACATCCTTTCTTGCAGACTCTTGCTTACTTGCAAAATATTTTCTCTTTGCTCCTAATGGCCTTGAGATTGTCTTAACAAAAGTTGACCAATTAGGATAAATTCCATCTGCTAAATAGTATCCCATTGTATATTCATGCCCATTAATTGTATAATTGATAGCGACTTTCAGCAAGTGCAGTGAAGATAGGTGACCGATCAAGAACATTAATATCATTTAATGATCCAGGCATTCCAAAAAAGGCATGCCATATCCAAAGATTTTGTGAAACCACCGCCTCTAGAATTATAGTTGGTTCACGACAATGACCAGTATACATCCCATGCCATGCAATTGGGCATTTCTTCCATTTCCAATGCATACAATCAATGCTCCCTAACATCCCTGGAAATCCACGCTGCTCTCCAATTGATAATAATCGACAAATATCGGCCTCGTTTGGTGCCCTTAGATACCAATCACCAAAAACTTCTACGATTGCTTTGACGAAAGCTCTAAGACTTTCTATCGCAGTGCTTTCTCCAATTTGAAGATATTCATCAGTAAGATCTGCAGGAATACCATATGCAAGTATTCTGTGAGTGCAGTTACCTTTTGAAGACAAGATAAACCAAGAACACCAAGAGCATCTGTCCTTTGTTTGAAATATGGATTATGAGCTTCCACCTTGCATTTGCGATCCGAAGAAAAAGACGACGACTCATCCTAAATCTTCTTCGAAATTGAGTTTCAGTGAATTTAGGATTTTCAGCAAAATAATCATTATATAACCTTAACTCACCTTCCTTTCTATTACGATTGACAATATTGTGGTCAAGAATAGAGCCACGATACCCTGTTCTCCGCCCTTTATTATTCGATTCTTCTTCAGCAACCACAGCAGCAGCAACTTGAAAAGCGAACATAGGACTATCATCATCAAAATCAAAAGCATCATAAAAATTAAAATTAGAATTATTCATAATGAATTTTAATGAAATATATTTAAGGTATATGAGAATATTTATAGATGGATTATTTTTTTCAAATTTTGAAATCTTAGAATGTTGGCGGTCATTTTTTCAAAATTTGAAATTTAAAAATTTAAAATGGTGGTGGTTATTTTTTCAAAATTTGAAATTTTAAAATTTAAAATGGTGGCGGTCATTTTTTCAAAGCATGAATTTTAAAAAAAAAATTGAAAATCAAAATTTAAAATATTGATGGTTTTTTTCAAAGTTTGAATTTGAATTTACTTTTAAAAAATTAAATTTTTAACAGTAACATATAAAACTAAAATTAAAAATATTCATATAAATAAATTTTAAGTTTAATTTTAAATTATATCTTTTAACTTTCATATTATTTCATTAAATTTTATATTATTTTTATGAATTACTCATATTAATTATATAATTAATAACATCATAATTATATTATATATAAAATATCTAAATTAGTTATATAATTATATAAAAATAAATTTAATATGAAATATATTAAAATATAAATAGCTTTTCTAAATAGCTTTTTACCATTGGAATGCACATAATCAAAAAAGCTATATTTATACTATTCAAAAAGCCATTTTATCAATTTAGCTCCTCAATTTAGCTTTTTGCATTGGAGATGCTCTTACAATCTTTAAAGCCTAATAAAACTAAATAGAAAAATAAAAATAGAAGAAAATAAAATTAACTAAGGAAAATATTTATTTTTCTAAAACAAACTCATGCATCAGTCTCTTAAAGTTAAGGAACTTGTCCTCGAGTGTGGACCTCGATCAACAATAGCCATCCATAAATATCCTTTATGTGTGGGTCGTCCATCAAGATCCCTAACACCTTTATGTGAGGCGCCCCATCATAGATCCCCAACACAATATTTTTGTGCAGGTCATCTCATCATGAATCCTACCACTAAGTTTTTCAATAACAATAACTAATGCAAATAAAAGTAACACATTTGTTCTTAGACATCTTTTTCATGAAGAGGGACCCCTCATCTTCTCTTACACAGGTATGCTTTGTTCTGTAACCTTTTTCAATCATGATTATTCAACAACATACAACAACTAATCACCAATAATTATTGATCTATAATACATGTCATTTATGACCTCCAACCAAAACCATCAAAAATTGTTAGGCTCTGATATCAACTAATGTATATGAAAATGAAGGATAACGAGATTTGTTACAAGTTAAAACCCTCAAAGATCAAGAACACCATAATTATAGAAAGACGTCTAAAATATTTAATTTTTATTAATCTAATTCTCCCTTCCAGAAGCTATCACAATCCTTTATATAGAAAAACTAAAAAAAAAAAAAACTCTATTATAACTTAATAGGAAAATAGAAATAGAAAAGTTATTCACTTCAAATATGAAAACTATAAAAGTCTAATAATAATAAATAAGAAAGTAAAAATATGAAAAAATAAAATTAACTAAGAAAAATATTTATTTTCCTACAAAAAACTCTCACATCATCTCCTACTACCATCGAACAGGCATCACTGCTATTATCTATGTCTTTCTAACCACTAACCTCTCATCTTTGATTTAGTCTCTATCACCTTTACCCAAGAAGATAACCTCGTTTGATGTCGATCAACCTTTAGAATCCACTTCATCGAGTACCACTCGATCATCAACAACCAACCACACTGAAGAAAAACACCACCACTAGGCCAAACCAACCTCGCTCCTCAAGTTAAATTTGGCCTAGTAGACCCACCAGGTTTTCCAACACTTTAACCTAATTATTTTTTATTGGTTTAATAAATCCATAGCTCTAAGTAACACTATCAACTTAGACCTTTTTCACTCGAAATCAACCACAAATTTCAACCCTTAACCACAAGAATCAACCAATAAAACAACTCATAATCTTATCAATCAACACACACTAAAACTCAACCTTCAAAGCATATTGTTTCTATGGTTTTTTTTTACAGGTTTAGTATCAGTGAGTGAAGCCCATACCCTACCACTCCACAACTCGTTTATACATGTTAACATGTGGAGTACACACGCCGCTACTACCCGGTTCAGTTCTAGCAGCTTCAAGACAACTTTGGCAGCTTCTAAAGGTCAATTTTAAACCTCGAACACCTTGATTTATTTTGTTTTAAATAATTTACAATGTGTTGTTAATGTTTTTATAAGTAGATGTTATATTTTATCGTTGTGTAACTTGTGTTGAATAATGATGTTTAATTATTCTTTTATTATATGATTGTTTTGATATATATCAATTGTTGTTTACCAAAGAACCAACCCAATGGCAATAAGATCCTTAAAAGGATATTGTCCACTACATGTTACTACAAGATGAGACTTTGTTATTTTATGTAAAAAATAATATTTTTTTTGTTTTTTTACCAAATAACCCACTCATGGATGATAAGATCCTTACAAGGGTCATGTCCTCTAGAAGTTGAATCTTTATTGTTGGTTTTTTTAATATATATATATATATATATATATATATATTGTATAAATATTCATTTTACAAGTATATGCTTGTAAATATTACTTGGCTATTGTTTTTTTTTTAATTTGTGAATATTTAGGTCTTGTGATATACTTTTCCCCGTTGTTAGAAATGAACTAATAAGGTTGGGTTAACGTGATATAAAAGCACATTGAGTGAGAGTAGTGATCTTTGGGCCCATCTCAAGAATAATTAAAAAAGATGGGCCAAAGCTCAATTAATCATTATCATCTTATCGGGTTCAACGCCTATATTCCGAAGTGAGAATTGAGTCTTGTTGCTAGACTTAGTCCAGAGTCATTGTCTTAGGTCTTAATAGCCATTTACCTTCAAATGAAAAACACGTATGTATGTTTAGGAAAACTTTTAGCATGTACGCATAATGGGTATCTTTTATTATATATATAAAAAAAACAATTTATCTTAGGTAAGATATATAGGGTGATTGTTATCTTTTTTATATATAACCAATCTCTTAACTCGAACCTCAAAAGTCTAGAAAATATTCCTAGTTACCATAAAACTAAATAATGATTTTTTTTATTGTACCCATATCGAGTCCCAACCAACTCATCAAGATGTCCCTGTGATGGAATGGTGACTCCACTAAGGAGTTAGCAAAGGCTAGGATTTGTTTGCTTATAAGAAAAATAAAAAATAATCTCATATATATATATATAAAGATTATTACATCTGATGAGGTGCATGACCTGAGTTATAAATTTGAGAGGTTTTCAAATTAAGTCATCGATTAGCGGATTGGATCAATTTTTTTTAAAATGTAGAAAAAACTATTTGAGATATTGTTATAATTTAACAAATAATATTATATTTGACATATTAGCACATAGGATTCACATTCTATTAAACGCTTATTATCTTTTCACTTCACCATTATATTTTCTCTAGATGATGTAAAAGATATTGACAATCATTGTATTTTTTTTAAAGTTGATAAAAAAACATTTATCGAAGCCATATTTGAGTGCAGGCATGGGGCTGGTAGCATTCTATAGTGAATAGAAAAAACTAGATCATTGACCAGCGCTACGTTGTGATTCAGATCAATTTAAAAAAAACATAAATAAAAATATTAAGGAATTACTAATGTAATTTCTAGTAGAAAAAAGATTTTAAATCATGTGGAGAATGGCTTGATGTAACTCGGTCAACTTCATGGGTATAAAAACAACTTGGATGACCGATATAAATATAATTTGAATCGAGAAAAATTCAAGATGACATTTAAAAAAAAAATTAAGACAATAACATATTGGATTGACCTTGGTTATCCTAGGTTAACCTGTTAAATCCATGACTCAGTTTATGAAACCGTGATAACAAATTATGAACCCCAATTCTCAATCAATCAAATATTAAATAATGAAATAAAAAAATGATATAAGTCCACCGAGGTTAACCCATCAAACTCGTGACTTGGGTCATGAGACTGGAATAATTTCACAGAAATAGATTGAATCCAATTATAAATTATAATTCTCAATCAACCATATGTTGTAGGATAACACTGAAAAAAAATAATTGCAAAAAAACCTTCGTCAACCAGGTTAACATGTCGAACTCACAACCCATGTAATGAGATTAGAATAATCTCATAGAAAATAAACTAAAATGAATTGTGAATCTTAATTCCGAAATAACCCAACATTGGAGTGTGAAACCAGAAATAAAAACCAATTAAAAAAGAACATAACAAAAATCCAAGTTAACCGAGTTAACCTATCAAACCTATAACTCGGGTCATAATTTCAGGATAACCCTATAGAAAGAAAAAAAAATATGAAGCTTAATCCCCAATAAACCTAATATTAAATGATATAATTAAAAAAGAAAAGGACAAAAAAACCCAAGTTGACCGAGTGAATTTGCCAAACTTATGATTCGGGTCATGATATTAGAATAACCTTATAGATATAAAATAAAAAATATCATGAACTCGATCCCTATAAAACCTAATATTAAATTATTAAATTGAAAAAAAAACTAAATTTAAAAGGCAAAGAAAAGGAAAAAAAAAACAGATCATTGTTTGAGTGAACATTGATATGTGAATTGATACGTGAGGAGGATAACAATGACTTCCCCTACTTAATTAGTCTATGTTACTAGATTGGTGGCTCGCATTATGCAACGGGTTAGCCCAAACTTTTTTCAACATAAAAAAATACTGAGACAACAATTACATTTTTAAATAAACAAGGGAAATTTGAGAGTCTGGTCATTAACTATATTGGATTCAATAATTTTGATTAATTTGCCGGGTTGGAGAAAATGAAGAGCAGAGAGAAAAGAACGAAAGAATTTGCTTTGAAAATGCGGGATGGAGGGGTCGTCATGAAGATTCAAACATCGTCGTGAAAGATGATGTTTGGCCATCGAACAACGCTGTACATGTCGTTCAAAGAGCGCGGACGAGGCCACGATCATTTGCATGAACAACACAAAGTCATCCACTTTTTAGTATTGAATGATATTTAAAATCTGCTAAAATATCAAATTGCCTCTGATCTAACTCAATAATAACAAAAGAAACCATGATGAAAAAAAATAATCTACTAGACTCAAGTTAAAGATAATTTGAATTCAAAAACAATTTAGTTATTTTATTGTGCTATTAAAAGGGGAAAGTCAAAACAACCCTTGCAAGCAAATTCGATATATATATTTGCTTTAAAGTGTATGTTAGTCATTTCACTATGCAAAAAACAACAAAAAAATGTTATTACCATCGCGGTCCAAATGAGTTTTTTAAAAGGACAAACATGTAATTTTACTATTTTAATTCACATTGCCAAGGGGTCTAGAACTACAAGAAAAAATGCCACAATAAACCATCTAGCCCTTGTAATTTCTTTTAATAATAAAAAAAGAGGGAAAATCATAGGATATCTAGCCTATACCATCAAGAGCTTGTATTGCCAACATGATTATGGTAATTCGTTTCAAGTGTGCAAGATTTTAGGGTAATCAAACATTAATTCATGCATTTCTAAAGCAAAACACAATAAAATTTCGGAGAATCCATTTTAGTGGTGCTAATAGATTCTAAAAGGAGCAAAAGTATTAAAAAAACAACAAGAAAGTAAAAACTATTATATTGATTTAAAGGGCAAGGGACGTTTTTATCCCCTAAGTATCATTTGATTCTTTATTAGATCCAATCAAAAAATAATGTTCAATTAGATCCCTCATCTATGACAATAAAATTTCAGAGAATCCATTTTAGTGGTGCTAGTATATTATAGAAGGGGCAAAAGTATTAACTAACCACGAGAATGTAAAAACTATTATATTAATTTAAAACGGACATATTTATCGATCCTAATAAAAAAATACTTTCCAATTAGATCCCTCTTATGTGATGTATTATCCAAAATAACAAGTCATTTAAATCAATGACATTTTTTTTCTAATATAAACAAGTGTTTTTTTTTTTTAAAAAAAGGCTAAGATTTGAGACGGGGTTGATGGGTAATGCACAATAAATGAGGGATCCAATTGGGATTTTTCTTTTGGGGAGGGGATCAAATTTAGAATAGGATAATAGATTGGGAACAAATTTATCTTTGTCATTGATTTAGGTTAACATACTTGATGAGTTTTTTCATGTGTTATTATTAAAAGCTTGTTTGTATTTGTATTTCAAAAACACTTTTTTAAAAATTAAAATATCTTTATTTTTTTATTTGCTTTAAATTATTTATTTTTTTGTTTTTAAATTATTTTGATGTGCTGATACTAAAAATAAATTTTAAAAAATATCTTTTTAAAGTCGGAATAAGAACAAAAAAAAAAACTATGTATGTTTACAATCATACTTGAACTTTATAAATTTAAAGATAAATTATGTTACTATTATAATAGATAAATTCACAATTGAGATGTTTATAACTTTGTATAAATTAACATCAATTGCCAAAATACCCCCATATAGAATTGAAATGAGAAAATATTAATTTAAACCCTAATATATTATTCCATTATCAATAAAGTCTAAAATCGTTAGATCACATCAATTTTATTTTAGACACAATTGATCTAGACAATGCCACCTCTCATCCACTACTTCAATTGAATATTTCATCCATTTTATACGTCGTCGTTGAGGGATTCATCCAAGATGCCAAAATAACACCAATTTATCATAGTCAGAATTTTCCTCACTTTGCTAGCTTGTGTAAACGAAAGATTAACAATTACTTGGTATTACAAATTATGTTTTCAGGACAGATTGAAGTTTATTTTGATACATTTGATCAAAGCACTTTACAATATATGAAAATTAGATGAAGAATTTTTAATTGTGACTATAATGGATGATTAGAGGGGTAAAATTAAAAGGTTTGGAACTCGATTGATATATGAGTAATTTGTTAGAGACTAAAGGTTCACTCAGTAGAAAAACAACAAGTGACCTCGTTTCCTACTTGAAAGAGTAGGCCGTAGATTTTGTTTCCTATGTGAAAAGTTAATATATATATATATATATATATATATATATATATATATATATATATATATATATATATATATATATATATTTCTCTCAGGCAAAATGAGTTGTAAAATATTTTTAAGCTTTTAGTTATGGTATAAAAATAAATTAAAAAATAATTTATTAATATTTTAGTTTTTTTTCAAATTTATTAAAAGAATAAAGATCAAAACTGACAGAAAAAATATTTAAAAGATAATAAAATTGGAAAAAAAATTCAATTTTATAAATTATTTTAAATAAAACAAATAGTAATAAAAAAAATATGGATCAAATCTGATAGAAAATAAAAGTTGAAGGAGGATGAAATTAAAAAAAAATCAATTTCATAAATTATTTCAAATAAAACAAATAACAATCAAAAGAATAAAGACCAAATATGACAAATAAAAAAAATTAAAAGATGATGAAATTGAAAAGAAAATTATAATTTTACGAATTATTTCAAATAAAATAAATAGTAATCAAAATAATATAGACCAAAATTGATAGATAAAAACTTTGGTTCTTATTATTTTCATTATTATTTGTTTTTTTTCTAATGAAAATTATTAGAAAAAAAAACAAATAATAATGAAAATAATAAGAATCAAAGTTGATAAAAAATCAAATTTTAAGGGATAAAATTAAAGAGAAAATAAAAAAAAACTTGAAACAATATATATAGCAATAAAAGATTGATGATTAAATTTGATATAATCAATAAATAACAAGTTGATTTTTTAATTTCTTTTAACTTCTGAAAACATATTCTTTTTTAAAAAAGAAAAATACATTTCTTGAAACCAAATAAAAAAATTGATTGAAAACTATTTTTCATTTAATGATAAAAAAACATGAATTTTTTTTTAAAATAATTTTTATTCTTAAACAAATGATTATTAAAGGTTTTATGTGGATTCATTTCATTATTTAGACAATGTTTGAGAACGTGGTTAAAATCGCATTTCTCAAATAGTTAAAAATTTTTTACATAAAATTAATTTTTATATTATTTTGATGTATTAATGTTAAAAATAATTTTTAAAAAATCAAATAAAATTTTATTTTAATATATTTTTAAATATAAAATACTTTAAACTATAACCACAAAAATTAATTAGATACTGCAGAATATAATAATAGAGTTTGGTAACTAAAATACAAAGTGTCGTAAACCTATGCTGACGAGGAGCCTCGCCTGGTGTTGCACTCCATGGAGACATGTATAATACAATGTCCAAAAAGATGGGCCAGACAAGAAACATTGCCTAGGCTTAGAAGGGTCCCATTAACTTGCTCCTTGTCTCGATCACAGAAGACACTGCCATAAATTTCATGTATGCTTTGTCAGATGGATCAACTGTTCATTATTTTTTGGACACGGACAGCTATTGTTTGGCAACAGGTCTTATGTGCACCTCCAATGGACCGACCATGACTTGCCTCGTGTCCATGTCATCTAGTTTCCTATATAATCCTTGTTCCATCTTGATATAACACAAAGTCCTTGACATCGGCCGATAATTTTTTAAGGAAAATAAATACTCTTCTTACTTACTTTTTTTTTTATTTTTACTTTCTTATATTATATTATTATGTTTCTCTAGTTTTTTTTTCTATTTGAAGAAAATAGTTTTTATATTTCCTATTAGTTTTTTTTTGCAAATTGTATAAAAATTAAATGTTTTTATGTTTTTCTATAATTATTATATTCTTGATCTTTAAAAAATTTAGTTATAATTTGCTATTATTCATATCACGTGGTATTAGAACTTCACAATTCCTAATAGTTTTAATGGAAGGCCGAAGAAGATATTTGTAGGAATTTAACTATTCTTGATAATTAATTATTGCATGGGTTGGGAAAAGTCACGGAACATTCATTATATGCTTGTATAAAAATAATGAGGAGATTCTCTTTATGTATATTTTGGGGATTTTTTTTTATTAATCTGGATATTCAGATTAGCTTTGCATGTATCTTGACTAATCTTACGGGTCCTGAAGTTAATAATCATATAAGTCTTAAGTGACTCTAAAATTTATAGCACTCGAATTGATGATCTTTAGAAAACAAACCTATAACCTGATAAGTTGAGTTAAAGTTTTATAACATAGAAAAGGAGAACATGGATTGATTCATCATGTGATTTAATTAGGGTGTATTTAAGAGTGTAGTTGTGATTACTTTTTAAAGTGTTTTTCACTCAGAAAAATATGTCAATAATTTTTTTATTTTTTAAAAATAATTTTTAAGATTAACACATTAAAATGAATTGAAAATATCAAAAACATATTAATTTAAAGTAAAAAAAATTCAAATTTTTTCAAAAGCATTTTTGAAACGCAGTGCCAAATAAACACGGACCCAGGATAAGTTTCACTAAATATAACGTAAAAGGATATTTTTGTCCCCCAATTGTCATGGAATTCTTAACTAGGTCCTCGAACAAAAACAATTCGCAATTAGGTCTCAATCTATCAAACATTATCCAATCAAGTTCAACAGATAAAATGATGCCAAAACCAGTATAGTTTGAATCAAACAGGTCCTTGCTTTCTATAACTAAAAAGCAATTTTTTAAAAAGTCAATAAAGTAATATCCCGTGGATGAAGAGCTCAATTGTTGCTTGATATTCTATAAAGAATCGGATAACATTTGGGGTGAGGGTACATATTCCCTTTGCTGAGCACTTTTTTAAATATTTTTTAAAAATGTTTTTGATTTGAAAAAAAATATTAAATTGATATCTTTTAATATTTTTAAATAATATTTATATATTTATTTTAAAATTTTAAAAATATAAATAAATTATTTAAATATATTTTAAAAATAAATTATTTTAAAAAACATCTTTCTACAGTTACAAACACGCACTTCCGTGTGAAGAGCCGGTGATTGTACAGTGGGGGACAAGCCTGATGCCGGTCAATTTCTGATAGAAACAGGAGTCCAACCCTCTAACTACCACTTTATCGATCTAGTTGACAAAAATTTGTGATCACTAATAATCCAGCTGCGAGCAGTGTAAATACATTCCAGTTTATGTCACGGATTCTAGCTGGAGACTCGATCATTGACCTGTGATATACTACAGGTCAGATTAGTTTTTTTAATGTAAAAAACCACCCAAAGATAATTAGCATATTTTCTAATAAAAAATAATTATTAATTCAAAATATGATGTATATTCAATAATACTTTTTAAAATATTAACACAGTAATATATTATATAATATCTTTTTAAATATTAAAACGATGATATATTGGATTAATCCAAGTTAAACTGTTAAATTTATAATTTAAATCATGAAACCATGATAACCTCATATAAAATAAATCAAAATTAATTATAAAAATCAATTCTTAATCAATTAATTGTTGAAAGACAATATTGAAAAAATATTAAATTAAAAAAAGATAAAGAAACTACTCGAGTCAACCTATCAACCTCGTAATACAGGTCATGGGATCGAGATAACCCTGTAAAAATCAAATAAAAAAATTACAAATACCATTTTCCAACCAAATTAACGTTGAAGGATGAAATAAAAAAATCAATTAAAAACCACAACTCAAGTCACATGTGACTAACCTGTTAAATTAGTGACCTAGACCATGAGATAAAAATAACTTCATAAAAAGTAAATAAAAAACTATAAAGTCTAGTTTCTAACATATTCAATATTGATGATTGAAATCAAGAATAAAAAAACTAAATTAAGAATAAAAATTGAAATCGAGGAAAAAAATTAAATTCTTGAAATCAACATATAACACAACATAAAAAAAATTAGAAAAAAATTATGAAACTTAATTTCTAAAATAAATAATGAAATTGAAAAAATAAACTAAAAAAAAAAAATACAAAACAAGTAAATAGTGTTTTATTCATGGCATGTTTAGGAAAATTGTAACTCTTAGCTATGATTGTATGTTTTGGAAAATCATAGGTTATATAACTTGTAAAAATAACCCATGGAAAGGAGTATGATAATAGCTTTTAAACCATTACCAAACACTTAAAAACCAAAATCAAAACTAAATTAGCGATCGCTAAACCGGCGCTTAACCAGCTACATCCTTGAGTGTTTTAAGGCATCTCCAAATCACAGCGTCGAACCATTTTCTCATCGGTGCTGGGCTGGCTGGTTAAAACCCGCCGCCCACATTGATGACTCACTGAAGTCAAAAAAAATCTCAAATCACCCGAAGAAAAATGTCAACCACAGGGACCCACTTAATAAAATCGATAGATGATCATGATGGATGTACCATTAAAATCAGCATTACCAAAAAAAAAAAAAAATCATTCAATACCCACATGATTATTCAACTTACTAAGATTAATATAATAAAAGGGTAATTATTTTGAGTGGGGCCATCAAATTGTTGCACAAAGTTTGTACGTGTGAGAATGAATTGGATGGCCGTTCCCTCACCTAACATCATTTATTAACGAGTTCCAGTACAGCTTGTAGGCCTTGTTTGTTACCAGGGCGGTGGGGATTTTTTTTTTATATAAATATATATATTTTTTATATAAAAAACATTAAACATTTAATTATAAATAAAAAAACAAAATTTTTAGTGTTTTTGCCGCAATTTTATATTAAAATAAGTGTGTTTGGGTGGGAGGTATAGTAAAAACACAATCATTTTAAAGCACAAATTACATTTTATAAAAATAAAAAATACATGTTTTTTATTGAAAAAACCATCACATCTGCCAAACACACACTTAAGAGTATTGAAGTGTGGTAATGGTTGTTTTTTAAAGTGTTTTTTACTCGGAAATACATCAAAATATATATTTGTAGTAAAAAAAAATATTTTTTTTAAATTTTATTAAACATATTTTTAAAATACAAAAATTTGATTGATTGTGCACTACCATAAATATAATGTTACGTGGATGCACATAAAACGTTTCATTGAAGTTAATTGTTTTTTTTTTTAATTCTTCTTCTCTTGTTATTAAATTCTTTTCTTTTTTGTTATTTTATGCAATCATGTATGGATATGGAATATTGATAGCAAAAATATTTAATGAAATAAGGCATCAGAAAATGATAAATGAGTTTATTTTTCATATATTCTTATAAATCTTAATAAGTCGTCAAAACACTTGTTAAGATATGGATAATTCAGACCACATTCAGAGGAAAGAAATATTTGATAATGTTAGAAAAAAATGGAAATATCTTTTTAAAAAGGGAAATTAAGGAAAACAGCTTTCCACAGAAACAGAGCGCGTGGCAAAAGCAGAAGACACAAAAACGAGAATGTCTTTACGCATCGGGGTCTTCACTTCAGTCCTCAGTCTTGTCTTCTCAAAAAGCCTCTGTTCTTACGCGCCGTGACATTAATTAAATTTAGAATAATAATAATAATAACTTTCACATTTATTTATTTTATTACGCATTTATTTTCGTTTTCAATTTATTTTCTCTCATCTTCTCCACACTTACTCCACTCTCCCTCTCTCAATCAAATCTCGGTGCCTCAGATCTCTCTCTCTCTAGGGTTTTCAATTCTCATCTCACAATTGTGTTTATTCCTATTTTACTTTCCATTTTCGAGGTGCATGCTTTATTTTGAAGTGTTTCCAGTTCTTTACATATTTCAGATTTTTTTTAATGAAATTTGGGTTCTTAGGGTTTGCTTTGTAGTGAAACTGTGAGTTTGTTTAGGGTTTTGAATCACCTCGCTTGAGAGCTGAAAAGACCAGGCATGGCATTTTCAAGGTATTTAGTTTTTAGGTTGTGATTCTTAATTTGTTGTTGGAGTGAAGGTGGTGGTTGTTGTTGGTTTTTACATTTTTCGGTAAAACTTTTAGTTTGGTTGGTGGAGAAAGTCTGTTTCATTTCTTCTTCTTCTTCTCTTTTGGACTAGAAGTCGGTGGATTTGATAAGAAAATGGAAGTTTCATTGCAAAAGAGCAGTCATTGAGGCAGAGTTAAGATATTGTGTAAAGTTTCTATCTTGACCAGTTATTGCTTATGTTCATTTTGGGGTGGATGTTACGTTATTTATTCTAAATGCTTATTTTCTAGGCAAGTATTATTTAATTGTATGAAAATGGGAATGGAGGAAGAGGATAGAAGTGTAAAGATGAGGATTTTGAAGGGTAATTATTGATTCTAAAGGAGGAGGGCGTTTTTGGAGGTGGTTTAGGTGCATAATGGGTTGCCTTTGCTGTAAACCCTCTGCAATTGAGGATAGCAAAGAGAGTCCAAGGGAGAGGCTCTCAAGTAAGGCGTCGTCTGACTTGAGGGTATCAAGGGCCACCTCTTCAAGGAGGGAGGAAGCATATAGAGCGAAAGATCGATGTGATGGTAATGATGGTAGGACAATGTTGATTGATAAGCAAGTGAATGGATCTCTTAGAGTGCATGGGGGCGAGCACGTTGAGAGGAAGAGGGACAAGTCAGAGTATGCTGTTGTTCACCACCCAGGGATGGGCAGCATACCGAAAGCTACTGAAGGGGAGCAGGTTGCAGCAGGGTGGCCTTCCTGGCTAGCTGCTGTAGCTGGAGAAGCAATCAAAGGTTGGTTGCCACGGCGTGCAGATTCATTTGAGAAGCTAGATAAGGTATGCCCTTTTCTTCATTCTGTTTGTGTTGTTAAATCTCATTTTTTCCCCATTCAAATACATGTCTTTCAATTACTGAGGATCAATTTTTTTAAACTAACTTTATCAAAAAAATCCCCGAGTCCAATTCTGAGATGTATTTTTGTAAGCGCAGCTTCATTACAAACAAGATCCAGTTTATGATTTTCAAAATTTAGCAATTCAAACTGAATGGTTGAAGGACATCCTTATGACACTTCGATTGGGGATAGTGTAATGAACAATTTGACAGTTGCTAATTAGAACGAGAACCTGTTTGTGCTTCTACATTTTTTAGCATTTTTCATGTTTGCTTGCATTGGATATATCTTGTGTTGTCAAATTTTATAGCTTTAGCATGAAATCAGTTAGAAAATCCATGGAACTATTCCTTTTTTTTTTTGGGTATTAGGTGACATTACCCTGAGATTTTTCCGTGTGTTTGCTTGTTATTTATATTTATAAATAAACAAGGTGGTGAAAAATGCATGAAGACTCATTAATAACATGCATAAAAGTTCTACAGTGCTCATTTTAACACACATAGGAGTCATGAATCATGCGGTTAATGATGATTCTTTGAACTTGATAACTTCTTAATAAATGTTAGTTAGAAGTTCAGTTTAGTTGGATCTAGGAGGCCTGCGAACTGTTGAGTTTTGGGAGGCTTGAGACAATATGAATATGAAAGAGTTAAAATCCAAAATTTCAAAGTAAAGAAGCATAAAATTAAAAAATAGCATGAAACCCAAAAATAACTAGAGAAATCACTAAAACTGCCAAAACCAAGGACCTCAGCAAAAATTTTGATATCTAAAGGTTCGAAGATATAGTGATGCAATGGCTGCTATATGGGAAATGGCATCCAGAGACTCCTTAAAAAAATTTAAGCGCGATCCAGCAATCGGATCAAAAGTTATGGCTTTTTTGAGCTGTTATTTTGATCTGACGCGACCAAGCCTCCTCTTGGGTTTACACCTATTCCACTGGTCCATAAATGCATTTGTCAAGCCATCAACATAATTTGTCTTGGGCAGATCCTCATTTAGTTGTGGTAGACTCACACCTGACTACTCAGAGTCACCCGTTATCGCATGCCCGACTAAAGCTCCAAGATAGCAAGATTAGCTAGTCAATCAACACGTATTTTCCTTGGGAAAAGTTTTGGCCAATACGAACATCTTGTTGTGTATTAATATACTGTCTCAACTCAAAACGATCCACCAAAATGACATTTTCCTATACGTCGTAGTTAGAGGTGCTGCCATTATAGCAGAATCCACCTTGAATTCTAACCTGCAATCCATGCACACACACACACACACCAAATAGCACGAGTTGCCACAACTCCATTTACAAGGGAGAACAAAAACTCAGATTTGCTGCAAAACCAAATCGTTAGCGACCTTCGCTAGCTGTCTCATATTAGTCCACCATGATGATTTCAATTATAAGTGAGAGCTTAAGTCGTGTCATATAAAAAAGCATGATCCAGACTAGACATTAGAAAGTTGACATTAGTAGTTATAGGATTGTCTGCGGCAACTTGCTTTGACAATAGGAATTAGTGATGCTTAAAGGTTTGAATGATTTTCTTACAGCTAGAATTTTTTTATTTGGCTAGATTGTGATATCAGAAAAGTGGAATTATCCTTCTTTGAGTCCAAGAGTGTTGAGAAACTGTAAGAGGTGATTCTGAAAATTTAAAAGCTATTGAGTATTGGGGAGTATTCGAGAAGTGACATTCATTCATAGAGATGTGCCATTGTTTTCACTGTACTTAGTGGAATACTCATGATAATGTTGAGGTAATTATCCTTCCAAATAAGCACAATGAATATAAAGTGGGTCCAGTTTTGATAAGCTGCCAATCAATTAGCTTTAGTGTGCTGAGGCTTTCATATTGACGGACAGCATATAACTTGTAGTTGAAAATGCTTTGTTAATTTTACAGCATAATTTAAGAAGTGGATGCACGTTAACAGCTTAAATATCTGGGGTTTCCCGCTCCGCACTTCTGGTATTCTGTTTTGGTTAATTTGGCGGAACTTGTTCAAACATCTAGTCTTGATGGATGAAGCAATTTGCATGAATCCGCTTGTCTAAATGTTTAAATTGGTATCCTGCCCCCTCTACCTTCTTACTCTTTAAGGTAGGGCAAGGGGCCAGGTTTGCTGTTGTGCATTTCTTGTTTGGACACCATGGACTTCAATTTGCACGTTTTCTTCTATAATTTTGTGTTGGTGACAACAGCAGATCATTCTATCCAGTTCTTACAACTTACAAGTGCTCGTAGAATGGTTCTCCCCCTCCCTTTTCTTTTTTTCTGCTGGTGTCCTCTTTGGACTGAGATTACCTGCTCGCTGGTATTGGTTCCCTCATCTGATGATTTCTATGTTAATGCAGATTGGCCAGGGAACCTACAGTAATGTTTATAGGGCCCGTGACCTTGATCAAAAGAAGATTGTTGCTTTGAAGAAAGTAAGATTTGATAACCTGGAACCTGAGAGCGTTCGCTTCATGGCCAGGGAAATTCACATTTTGCGTAGGCTTGACCATCCTAATGTAATAAAGTTAGAAGGTCTAGTTACATCAAGGATGTCTTGCAGCTTGTACCTTGTGTTTGAATACATGGAGCATGATTTGGCTGGGCTAGCCGCACACCCTGGTCTGAAGTTTACAGAAGCCCAGGTAATTATGGCAATTTTGTTCTAACAGATTCTTATTTAATGTATGTTTGCGTTTTTCCATGATACATGTGCAAGTTTTACATGCTTCTTATTGTCTAAAATCATACATGTGTGTAAATTGTCAATCGTACATGACCATGCTTTGGATGTTATGGTCTAATATGTATATGCTGGCAGGTGAAATGTTACATGCAACAACTTTTACGAGGACTTGATCACTGTCACAGCCGTGGTGTTCTGCACCGTGATATAAAGGGTTCCAACCTATTAATTGACAACAATGGTATCTTAAAAATTGCAGACTTTGGACTAGCGAGTTTTTATGATCCTGCTCATGTTCAGCCACTGACAAGTCGTGTTGTGACTCTTTGGTATCGTCCTCCTGAGCTTCTACTTGGAGCTACCTACTATGGGACAGCTGTTGATTTGTGGAGTACAGGTTGCATACTTGCTGAATTGTATGCAGGCAAGCCTATTATGCCTGGGAGAACTGAGGTACCTTTCCTTTTCTATTCCTGAGAGAAAAATTTGTCTTTCGGGTTTTCCTCCAAACAGATTGTTTCTCTTAAATGTGATAAAATGCTGCAATGCAGATTGCTTTTCATGGACCATGGTTCTGAGTACAATTTTGAACTAATTATTTGCCAGAAACAAATTTTCATCCCATGATAATTGTCAAGTGGATATTACTTTGAAGATTGCTGAATTACATCCTGTCTGCAAAAAAATCCACTAAATGGATCATCAACATCTTCTCCACCCTAGACAGAACTTCCTAATTCTCTTCATCATTTAGAAACTCAATCACATGTATTGCAAGCCGTTGGGCAATGCAAGAAACAAGGTCTTGCACTTTTCATTACTAAAACACATAACACAAACACGAGTTGATAATACCTTGTGAGTTCTTAGCTCTGACAAGTTATGGGTATTGGTCGTAGGGAACCATTGTCTTAATGAATGCTTTAACCTCGGAAGGTATCTTGTTTTCTCTATAAATTTGTTTAAAGGAAACAATGAGGGGATTATTCAATAGGAGTAAGAATGGAGTTTTATTGATTAGCCTTGTTTCAATCTATTAAAATTTTATTTTAAAGAGACCACAAAAAAAAGAGACATGAAATCGCAGATTTGTTGGAATTCCCTTTTATCCTTTTGCAAAGATCGTATAACAAGAAAAAGAAAAAAGGATTTAACAAAAAGAAAAGAAAATATTGAAAGAGTGAATAATTATCTTGAGATGCTGTATCCTTATTCTGCTATCTTATTGTCTATGTAAGTTTTATAAACGACATTAGTATAGCTACATAAAATATTGATGATCAATTTGTGTGCCTCTGCCTTGTAGGTGGAGCAGCTGCATAAAATTTTCAAGCTGTGTGGCTCACCTTCCGAAGATTATTGGAGAAAATCAAAGTTGCCTCATGCAACTATCTTTAAGCCTCAGCAGCCTTATATACGCCGTGTTGCAGATACATTTAAGGAATTCCCTCCTCCGGCATTAGCTCTTATGGAGACCCTGCTCTCCATTGATCCTGCAGATCGTGGGTCTGCAGCTTCTGCACTGAGGAGTGAGGTATTAAGCATCCATGAACTATATTTCCCAAACTTTCCTTTTTTCTTTGGGGGATTAGTGTGTGTTTTTAGGATGGGGGGAGAAGGGTTGAGATGAAGGTTGATGTTAGCGTGTAAAGTGACTCAATTTGTTTGCAAATGCTTCCCCATATGCAACTTTATGGTCTAGTTGATATTTGTTTTTTATTCTGTAATGTATTGGCTTCAGTTAGAAGATCTATATTGATGCACATGGTAGTACATGTGCTCCAAATCTTTTTATCTAATATTCCTTTCATTTGTAATTTAACCATTCTAATAATTCTGTCTAGGATTTCTGTTATTGTTATTGCAGAAATATATTTGGAGACTGAAGTCTGTTTTATTTCCAATTCATGTGATTCTATGTTGTTGGATGAAGTTAAATCATGTTAAACATGCAAGTTCACTTGGTGCCATCAGTAAAGACACTATAGTACTCGACGATTCTAACAACTCTAAAGTTACATCATATGTGTTTTAGATTGTGCTAATCATTGTATTGACCCTCAACTAATCAACTCTACCAATCTTTTGCACAAAATCCTTTGATGCCTTCGTCACTGTACTTGGAGGTCACTTCTTTGTTTCTTCCTAGAAGCATCCAAGGCCATTTTTCTCAATGGTGACTGTGTTTCTGTTGCATGACAGTTTGTCGTTTTCTTCAACTGATCTGTCACTGGATGATGTGTTGCTTTCAGGATTTTAATTCCTGCCCCTTGTTCTCATTCTAAGATTCCCACAGTTTGACTCCTATGCACTTTCTATATTTTGCTGTATCACATTTAGTTTGTAAAATTTTGTCAACCATGAACAAAGTTGAATTTTAGTTGGTGCTTGATGAGTTTTTTCTTTTCTGTGATCAATTAAAAGAGAATCATACTTCATTTCCCTATCTTCCTTCTATATAACTGGTGGGTTCCGCATCAATAACTTGGTCAGTTGAAAAAATAATGGCATCATATACAAGAGTGTGCATGTTCTTCTTTTCATGTTTTCTTTTCACAATGCTATTTGTCAACCTTTTTGATGTAGCTCGGTTAACAGATCTTATTTTCTTGAGTTTCTTACTTGATATTACAGTTTTTTAGCAGCATAGCTAATTTATTTGTAATCTTCACACAATTTTGGGAAAACACCATCCATATGATGCAACATATTGGTTCAGAACATTGGATAGCAAGTCTTTATTGTACTTTTTTTTTGAAAAGTAAACAAGTACGCAAGTTGAGTATGATCTTTATGGTTGGCTAAGGTTGCACTAACATTTATAGTTCTATTTTACATTTTTCTCGCTTCTTTTTGTTTGTTAGCATTTGATTTGTTTAGTTTTGTTTTACAGTTCTTTATAACCAAGCCGCTTCCATGTGATCCTTCAAGCTTTCCCAAGTATCCTCCTAGCAAAGAATTCGATGCAAAAATGCGAGATGAAGAAGCTAGAAGGTAAACATTGTAAAAGAACAGAATTTGTTTTACAGCTCTACCATTAGTTGCTCATTTAATCTTTAGTTGTAAGGATGCTGGAAAAGGCCCAGAAAAAGGCTTTAAAAGACTTCCTTTTTGGCCATGTTAGCTATATCATGGCAGTGTTGGAAATATACAAGTTGCGTGCCCTTACCTGTCTAGAAGGCCTTAAGAACTGAATCTCCTGCATCAGATGAATGCAATGTTTATTAATGTAATTTTATGTTGCTATCTAATCACTGGTGCTGGTTCTAGAGCTTTACCAGTTCGAAGAGTGACCAACCTGGTGCTTTATTAAGTAATCCCCTTGTTCTAGTAGTAGCAGTAGGAATGGAGCTGTTATAGCAACAGAAACTACATTGGACACCACGCCCTGGCTCATATTGCTTATTGTGGGTTTCTTATTGATCCACCAATCTGTCCGTTACCCTTCTATCATTGATGACACCCTTCTATCATTGATGACATCTTTGACTTATAAATGTGGTGTAATTTGCTAACAATCTCATTTTTATTTTCATGTTAACAGACAAGGAGCAGCAGGAAGCAAGGGCCAGAAATCTGACATGGAAAGAAGAGGACGGCGGGAATCTCGTGCTGTCCCGGCACCTGATGCCAATGCTGAGCTAGTTTTATCAATGCAGGTGATTTCTATAAGACACCTGTTTCTCTCTCAAGACACATTTTTGCATGTGTATATATATATTTGATTGGGGAAGGATTGCGATTAGGAGGTTGTTAGTAGGCATGCTGGGCCACATGGTGAACCTCTGAGGATAGCCAAGTGGTGGAAAGATTGGTCGGAAGAGGGAAGGGTTTTTTTTTTTTAAAAAAAAGTTAACTCTGCTATAATCCTACAAAAAGCTAGCAAACAAGTCAGGCATAACACTAAGTCTTAAAACACTTCTTACTGCACTCTTCTCAGAACAATGAAGTATAAAGTAATGTGCCATCTCTCCATTCTGATCACATGGAAATTGATATTCTTCACCTCAAATAACAGCTTTGTACAAAAGGCACTTTATGAGACATGACATCTTTTATTGATTCTCCCTTTTGTTCTCTCTCCCTCTCTCCTCGTCCTCATGCCATGAAAGCAGCATTTCATACTTTCTTTTACTGAACAACTTCTGACTTCTCTCCTTTTGAGTTGCTCCAGACTCATTTAAGCATTATCACCTAATAACTGATTGTTTCTTGTTGCTCCATTTTCATGAATGATCTCTTTTCACTGTTGATTCCCTTTTTTTTTTTTGGTACTCCATTTAATTTAATTTGATTTGATTTTGCTTTTGAAATTTATATTAATGGATTGCCCTCTAACTACAGAAAAGACATGGTCAGTCAAATTCCAAGAGCCGGAGTGAGAAGTTTAATCCCCATCCAGAAGAAGTTGCTTCTGGCTTTCCAATCGATCCACCTAGACCATCTCAAGCTGCAGAATCAAACATGGATCCTCAGGGGCATCAGCATAAGAGAGCTTCCCATTCTGGGCCATTGTCTCACCGTGCTGCATGGGCTAAGGCCAGCAGGAACCCTGATGATGCTCCTAAGATTTCCACTGGGGCTGACTTGTCAACAATGTCAAGCTTAGTGGCAGCACGGAGGAGTTTATTGTCTGAAGATCGCAATGAAAGGTCTGGCCTAGCACAACCAGAGGTTCCAAAACTAATGGCAAGGTTTCCAGGATCCTTCAAAGAAACCTCAGAATCCTTCACCCAACAGGATCCAAGGCATCCGTCGCAGGGTGTTGCAGGTTTCCATCAAAAGGAAGATGGAAGAAATAGCAGTAAAGATCCAGTCCTTGTAAGTTTTCAAAACACTTTTCAGTTTTCTTTATTTTCCTTTTTTGTGTATATTTTGCTAAAAGTTTCCTTCTGAATGCCTGGGGACTGATACCAATTTTCTAACCACCTTGCTGCTTCCTTTTGGCCTGTGTCTTGTCATGCATATTGTTTATGACTTTTTTTTTGTGGTTCCTGATTCACGATTCATGTTAATTTGAATCCAGCTTGGCTATGGGTCAAAGGGTCACAAAATTCACTATTCCGGTCCATTGATAGTTCCATCAGGGAACGTGGATCAGATGCTGAAGGATCATGATCGCCAGATCCAAGAAGCTGTTAGACGAGCACGTCTTGACAAGGAAAAGGTTAGAAAAGTCCAGGCTGAAAGCAACCAAATATCAACCAATTCATTATTTGTTTCAGGTCGATGAGGCAAGCCCCAAATGAGAAAGTATTGCTGGGAAGATCACTACAGAGTAGCTTGACTGGTGCTTTCCATCTGTGAAATATGAGTTAATAACCGTGGCTGGGGTTTGGTTTTTGTATATGTTCTTAGAAAGATAGCTAGTGGCCATTTTAGCTATAAGATTATAGCTTACTGATAAATCTCTCCCCTCTCTGCAATTGATCTTGTGTATTTACTTTCCACTATTACTGCAATTTCTAAATTATTGGCCATTCTTGTAGAGCATCTGTATCAGCCATAAGATGTAGAGTATCTGGATGATGTGCAATTGTTCTGCGGTGTTCAAGAGAGAAATGTTGCATCCACCATTCTCAAGATTCTATTATAAATCCTTAGTCCTTGCTAAAGGGTCGCTTCTCATCTATCACAGGCTTAGAAATGATATTCTCCTCCCTGTTCCGAATTTCTTCACAGCTGACCACACGGCCACCCACTCTCTCCTGCGAAGTAGCCTATGGTCGATGACGCTCTCATATTGGCCATGGAAATGTCCGAGTTCTAAAGGGTAACAACTTGAAATTTCAACGCCGACCCTCCTGCAAGAAGCTGCTGAATACATTATTGTACTTCCAAAACAAGATGGTGACACCATAAGTTGCATCTAAAAGTCTGGTGATGGATGGCAGTAATGGACAAAGTTCTTGAAGCTCAGTTCTTAGTCTGCAAAATGAGAACGCTCCTCCAAGTGCTTCTATTCTTAACAAGCTCCTTTCTCCAATTTAAATCTGCAGTTGAGTTCGCATGCATTTGACAGTTTCTGTTCTTCAGATTTGTTACTTTTTGGCACTGAAGAGCTACAATCTGGTTCTCTTTCCTTCACTAGAAACACCACATGTTTCACTGGCAGAGTCCTCTACCACTCCCAGTTTCCCACAAGATACCCGAACTCCTCAAGGCTTCTGCCTTTCTCGTCCTCTTTCACTTTCTTAATCACCTCGTTCAGTTCTCACCCTGGTCATGGTCTTGTCTCCTTTCTCATGCCTTTTCTTGGTATTGAATTCATAATTATCAAACCTGGCTTGGCAGGTAGATCTAGTGATCTGATAATCTAACTTGGATTGGATTTGTTTTTGAACTGCATGTAGACTTGACTCTGTCTAACTAGGTGGCTTGACTGACGGGTTAATTAATTCATCACTCGGATAACTGAACAAAACCCGAGTAAGACCTAATCAATGATTTTTTTTTAATATTTTGTTTTAAAAGATATTATTTTAGTGTTTTTTAAACAATGTTAATTCATTAATAATAAATTTGAGTTGAACAATGGTTTTTGACCCGTTTTAGCTTGCGATCCGGTCTTGTATCATGTTATGGGTGGTACTGATTCTTATAACAATGATTGTAGATGCTTCTTTTCAAAAGGCATCTTGTTTTCTTGACCTGAACAACACCAATGATGGTAACCCCAGCAACAAAGTTTTAGACGTTTAATTCGATGTTTTCAAAATCAAGGATTCAATATGATATTAATGACAATCATGTTGGTGTTGACATGAACCCATTCTCACTTTTGGCGGCCAGGGAAGCCGTGTAGAGGTCTGACGTCAAGACAGAGCAAACTTAGCAAGACTGATTGGTCTTTCCGAGAGTTGATGCTCAACAATGGAGAAAACTACACGGTATGGATAGACTACATGGGTTATGAGTTGAGTATAACCAGGGCTCCTTCGCCCATAGTGAAGCCTCGGAAGCCACTGATTTATGTTCCTCCTGATCTTTCTGAAGTATTTCTTGATGAAATGCAAGAAGGTTTCTGTGTATCTACTGGGAATCTTATCAAAAATCACAAAATCTTGAGTTGGACCTTTAGTAACCCAAAGCTGATTTGATTTGATTTTCATGGTGGCCATCGTCTTCCAAGAGTTCACATTCAATGGTTTACGTTCTTCACACAATATATTAATGTGCTCTTTATCTGGTATGGTGGACCAGTGGTCCACACAGACTGCTCAAATATCTCCTTCGTTTTCACAAACAAATACAAAACTATGGATGCATTGTTGAATGTATGACCAGTATCTGTTAAACAAAAGTGGGATAAAAATCTAGTGATGTAATAAGATTAAAAAACTATATAGGGTTTTTAATCATATTTTATGCACACACCAAACCATAATATCATTGTACAAGAGGATTTTTTTTATTTTTTTTTCAAATAACTTGTCATTAGGTGCTTATCAAAATAGATTTGGTTAAACACAACTCATAGTTATAATTTTTTTATTATTAATGTGGGTGTCCGGGTCAATTTGCGTGCACCTCGACTAATTTTACGGGTCTTGAAGTTAATGTAAATCTCTAATGGCCCTGAGGTTTGTGAGACTCGAACTGGTGATATCTAGAGAACAAACCTAGAACCTGACGATCTGCACAGCAGGTCTCGAGTTCGAGTCAAGGCGTGCACCTCTTGTAAGAGCCTGGGATAGCCGGGGTTTTACTCGCTCACCTGGACTCATAAAGTGTGCTTTCCAGGGAATAAGGTTTTCTCGAATCTAAAATAGTCCCCTAGGGGTGTAGCGTGATGGCAAAGGGCTTGAGATATGCACAGTAGGTCTTGAGTTCAAAGTCAGGGCGTGCACCTCTTGTAAGAGTCTGGGACAGTCGGGGTTTTACTCGCTCATCTGGGCCTATAAAGTGCGCTTTGTAGAGAATAGAGTTTTCTCAAATTAAAAAAAAAAAACCTAGAACCTGATCAGTAAACTATACCGCTGGAGGTTAAGTCATAGTTTTAATTTGAGACGAATAGTTGATGCTATACCAAATCGAAAAAAGGATTTTAACCAAACGTATATTCAAGAGAAAAATCTTCTATTATCCTCTGTGTTTCTTTTGTTGCCTTTTCTGCGTGTCTATATACACACCTCGAGTTTTATTTGCTGATTTATTTTGTTTCTGTACTTTGTTAGTGATTTTGTTACCAATAATTTATACATAAATTCATGACATGGTGTCCCAAAAATGAAAGTGCAAGTGAGGGGATTCTATAAATATGAGAACTCGTACACAAAAGCAAATAGAAGAGTCCAAACCCTATGGAACTAAAGGCGTGGCCATTTTTAGTACATGAAAAATCAACCAGGCCACCTATAATTGTTGCCACCTTACCACACACTGCTTAAATTACCTGACCCCACCATTCTTCTCGTTACATTGTATCAGAATAAGCCCCCCACTTCATCTTTTCCTTCCTTGTCTCCTCTGATGCTTTCTTTTGCCAACTTCAACTTTAGAGATCACAGAGAGTCAAACCCACATTCTTAAGGTTTATTTATCATTATTTCGTGTTAGCTTCTTTGTTTGTGTTTTCAATTTTTCATTACAACAGTAATCAATAGTTTATTAGCTTCTTTTCTATCATTCGATGAGTGTTTCTTGTTGATATTGTTGGATTGCTATTTTGTTAGTGCCACCAATCGGATTCTCTTTTGATTAAAGAATTACTATTTTTTCTTAACAAGAACCCCAGATTAAATATTCTTAATTGTTTCCTACGTGCTGTTCTAACAAGAACCGCATCATTAGATTAGTTTAATGTTTCACATGCTTAATGTTATTATATTAATCTTTAGTATCCACTCCAGGAAAGCCAAGATCATTATTTTCATCAAGAACTTTTTGTGTTTTCAAATTTACCATTTCTTTTTGGCTTCTGTGTAAAGAAAAAAAAAACATGATTGAGGCTATGGTGGTGCCACGTAACTCAAATGGAATAAAGCGGGAAGATAAGGAGGAAAAAGAGCCAAAGAGGGAGCCTTGACCTGGTGGCTTAAAAAGAGAGAGAATATAATAGTTTTTTTTTTTAATCAAGTGCTACTGTGAGGAGTGAAGTAGGGCATGAGAGAGAAAGAGAGAAGTGTGTGTTTTTTTTTTCTTCCTGTTTTCTTTTTTATTTTGTTGAAACATGGTGTTGTTCTTTTGTGGAGCGGTTTTGTTTGTTTTTATATTTGTAGTTGTGGGGAAAAAATGAAGGACTTTATGAGGCAGTCGTTTTTAGTTGTAATAACTGAAGTCTTCTTGTGTTGTGTGGTTCTCTTTTCAGGTTGGTCTAGCAGGATCTGAAAGATCCATTCTTGGTGCTACAACAGGTACTTATCCGCGCGCTCCCTTCTAAAAGGGCGTATATAATATTATTGTGGGCGGGCTTTTGTTGGTTCTTATGCATGTGTTGCTTTTTTTTTTTTTCATGAAACCTTTAGGTACTGGTGTTTGAAATTCTATATTGAAACGGGTGTTAAAAATTTCTCTTTTTCTGGATATTCTAGTACTTGTCTCTGATTTTTTGTGGTGCTGGTGCTTGTATTGTATTTGTGTTGAAAAGTTCCTGTGTGAGGACATGGTTATATAATTCTGGTGGATGAAAAAGGGAAAAAAATGTGTGTTGTATAATAGATGTGTTGATTTTTTTTTCTACTTTTTAAGATTTTCTTAATTTTTTTCATTGGTTTATTGATGTAGGTGGTTGCAGTTTGTCTCACGAGAAGTTTGCTTGCTAAGACTTAAGAAAGAGTTCATCTTATTTGCTTCAGTGACCACTGCCCAGCAAGGGTTGGTTGATCAGAAACTGGGTTCTTTTAGCTATTTCTTTGAAATGAGGTATTGCTGAAGATGGTAATGGTGGGAGTTAGAGAGTGTGGTAGAAGCAGGCGAATTCCTCCATTTCTTGGATGTGTTTGTTCTGGCTTGCATGCAGCCCTAGGGGGATAGCGATGGAGGGCTCATCTGAGTCTGCTTGGCAGAAGTCTGATAGTCGTAAGGAATTTAATACTTCAGTGGTTTCCAACAGGAATCTGAGATCTGCATCTCACAATTCTGGGTTTAGAAAGGAGAGGACTGATAGGGTTGTTCTGGCGCGTCAAAACCTTAAAAACCAGGCCGGTACTTTATCTGGGGTTTGTGAGGATGAAGCTGCAGTTGACCGTTTTATGCAAACCATAGAATGGAACGATGTTAGCTTGAGGCACTGGTTGGACAAACCACAACGGTCTGTTAATGAATTTGAATGTTCGCACATATTTAGGCAAGTAGTCGAAGTTGTAAATGTGGCACATTCACAAGGAATTGCTGTTCACAATGTCCGGCCTTCTTGCTTTGTTATGTCGTCATTTAACCATGTCTCCTTCATTGAGTCCGCGTCTTGCTCAGATTCCGGGTCTGATTCTTTGGATGATGGATTGAACAGCGAAACTATGGAGGTTAAAAATTCTTCTTCTTCTTTGCCCCATGACATGTGCCAGCAAAGAAGTAGGTTACAAAGTGAAGATTTTCTACCTGCATCTACTCCAACAAATACTTTATCGGAAGCCAGTTGCATGCAGTCTAGCTTGGTTTATGCAGCAGATGTACCATTAGTGGAAGAAACAGAAGAACATAAAGTCCATGATATGAGGAATGTTGAACATGAAGAAGAAAGGAAAAAACCATTTCCAATGAAGCAAATATTGCTTATGGAGTCCTGTTGGTATACCAGTCCTGAAGAGGATGCTGGTTCACCAAGCTCTTGCGCTTCAGACATCTACCGATTGGGAGTTCTTCTTTTCGAGGTTCGTTATGATAATGCTGCATTTATGAATCAAAATTAGGGTGGAATAAAAAGTCATTTCCTGTATCTGTTTTGCACTTTTGACTTCTATTTCAAGCATGAAGTTCTTCATTATCTAAATGGCCTATAATGATGTGTTAGAGCTTCTGCTGTTTACTGTCTACATTGATGTGATATAGTTCTACTTGTGAACAGTTGTTCTGCCCATTCACTTCAAGTGAAGACAAAAGCAGAACTATGTCTAGTCTCAGACATCGAGTTCTTCCTCCTCAACTGCTGCTCAAGTGGCCAAAAGAAGCTTCATTTTGCTTATGGTTACTGCACCCTGAGCCAAGTAGTCGGCCAAAAATAGGGTGAATATTAATTTCTGCACCTTTGTTTTCTTTTTTCACTTCATGGTAGCATCTGCCTTAATATGTGGGTGTGTGTGTGTGTGGGGGCGGGGGGTGGGGGGATTTTTCAAACCCTTCGAACTAGTACCTCGTTTGCTTATGGTTATTAAACTGTGAGCCAAGTACCTTGTTTACATTTCATTCGATTTATGTTCAATCAAATTTTTGTGGTCTTATGCTTTTGTATTATGTAACAGTGAATTGCTGCAAAGCGACTTTCTTAATGAACCCATAAACAATTTGGAAGAGCTTGAAGCAGCAACACAGCTTAGAGAGAGGATAGAGGAGCAGGAATTGTTGCTGGAATTCCTTTTACTAATACAACAAAGAAAACAGGATGCAGCTGATAAGTTGCAAGATACTATTTCTCTTCTATGTTCTGATATTGAAGAAGTTACAAAGCATCAAGTGTTTCTTAAGAAAAAGGGAGACACATGTAAAGAAAGAGGAGAGGGTGATCATTTAACATCAAATATCCCTGCACTGAATGTTGTTGACATTGATGATTCTTCTAGCTTGGGTTCCAGAAAACGATTTTGCCCAGGCCTTGAGATTCACAACGTAGAGAAATGTGATGATAATCTAGATGAAAGCCAGAACTCAGATACATTTGTAGAATCACAGGAAAGTCCTCTTTTTAGAAGTTCACGATTAATGAAGAACTTTAAGAAATTAGAGTCCGCATATTTTTTGACAAGATGCAGACCAGTAAGGCCACCAGGGAAACCATCATTTGCTAGAAATTTACCAGTAATTAGTGATGGGAGAATCTCTATTGTTGCCACTGAAAGAAGCTCCATAAATAGCATAGCACCAAAGCAGCAGTTTACTGAGGGTAGACGAAGTGGATGGATAAGTCCGTTCCTTGAGGGTTTGTGCAAGTATCTATCTTTTAGCAAGTTAAAAGTGAAGGCTGACCTGAAGCAAGGGGATTTGTTGAACTCTTCAAACCTAGTCTGCTCTATTAGTTTTGATCGTGATGGAGAATTTTTTGCTACAGCTGGTGTAAATAAAAAGATAAAAGTATTTGAATGTGATACAATTATAAATGAAGCTCGTGATATCCACTATCCTGTTGTTGAAATGGTATGCAGGTCAAAGCTAAGCAGCATATGTTGGAACAGCTACATTAAAAGCCAACTTGCTTCGAGTAACTTTGAAGGTGTGGTGCAGGTAATGGCTCAAACCTTATATTTTATTAGCCTTTTGTTTTCATATCATTCATCGTAAATCAGTTGTTCAACATGTTCAGGTATGGGATGTTACAAGAAGTCAAGTAGTGACAGAAATGAGAGAGCATGAGAGGCGTGTGTGGTCTGTTGACTTTTCATCAGCAGATCCCACAATGCTGGCTAGTGGGAGTGATGATGGTTCCGTCAAGCTATGGAGTATCAATCAGGCAATGTTACTTTTGCATTTGGTGGATGTCAGCTTTGAAAATAAACGTACTAATGTTGTATGATTTCTTAGTGTGTAATTTAATCCTGGATGACTGATAAGTTGTTCGTCTGACTCGGGTTGCTAATGCAGGGAGTAAGTATCGGTTCCATCAAAACAAAAGCCAACATCTGCTCTGTTCAGTTTCCCTTGGATTCTAGTTGTTCTATTGCTTTTGGTTCAGCAGATCACAGAATTTATTACTATGATCTCCGCAACTCCAAAGTTCCTCTCTGTACATTGATTGGACACAATAAAACTGTGAGTTATGTGAAGTTTGTAGATATGACCAATCTTGTTTCGGCATCAACGGACAACACACTGAAGCTCTGGGATTTGTCAATGGGCACATCTAGGGTTATTGATAGCCCCGTTCAATCGTTCACAGGCCACATGAATGCAAAGGTATGACCAATATTTTATGACCTTTCTGTAATGACTATTGGATGAATATCAGCCTGGTTCTGAGTAGTTATTTTCCTGGTCTGTCACAGTTGGGATTAGTTTAAACTTGAACTAGAATCAGGTGCAGCCCATACAAACTCATCCTTTTGCTTGTAGTTTTTAATTTTCATTGGGCTATAGGATACTTGGACTTCAATTGTAATTATCAATTATCACGTGTTAACATAGGGGAGCCACTCTAAGTAGAATGTAATTAGTGTTTCAAAATCGTAATATTAGCATTGCTGAAGATGCAATCAATATCATATATTGTGTTGGTTTACAGCGAAAGCATAATTCAAATATTGTTGTGAGTCTACATGTGCCCTCCATCTTGTCATGAGGTTGCTTTAATTTTGAGCTACTTTGCCGATGACATGAAAGCTAAACAATTGATAAGTTCACTCTACATTTTAATGTCAACGCTGACTTTACTATAGGATGGTCATTCCAAGTCATGAAATCACTGGTACTATATGCTCCTACCCATGCATTGGCTGCTAGTCATCATCTTCCATTTAACAAATGTAAGGCTTTTAATAGGACAAGATGGGTAATTGAATCAGATTGTTTATGCGGTTGGCAATAATGTTCTTCGGAGTCAAGTTGTGAAGAGGGGGCTGGGAAATGGTATGTTAACTTTTTTACTATATTGATAAAAAATTATTAAGGACTCGCAAAGAAGAAAACATTATGGAGTTGCCAGACATGAAATTCTGTGCCTTCAAAAGTGATTTTCATTCAAAACATGTTTCACTTGGATGAAAAGTTGGCTTGTGATTTCCTTATAAAGTAGATGTTTCGGAGAATGCACATAACCATCCGAAGGGTTTAATAAAAACTGCACAATTAATCTTCATGTAAGCTAGTTATATTGTTGGGAGAACTAAGGCTGCTATGCATTGCATCTGGGGGTTACTGGCAGTGGATGAGGTGAATCAAATTCATTCTAGCAATTAATATAATGCTCTATCTTAAATTATTTTTTTTGTGTGTGTTTGTGTGTTGAACTACTGAAATTTGTTGAATTCCATCAGTTACACCAAAAGCTTCTGATAGTGATAGTCTCGAGGATCTAAATTTGAATACAAAGTTCTAGAATAGTCTGTGTTTTACCTTTCATATTGTGTTCATGTTGAAATCAGGGATCGGGTGCTCAAAATAGTTATGACTGGTCATCATGTTAAACGTTAGAAAATGCCTACTAAAAAATGAAATAATGAAGGAAACATTCAAGGACCTTTTTTCTGGCTTAGGTACTTCACCATGCACGTATATGCTAGAAGATTCACTGTTAAGTTGCTTCAATTTCTTAGTTTATTGTATGTTTGATGTCCTTGTTACAATGATAGATGAATATTTTTTGGTGGCCATGCTTGACACTTTTGCCTATGTGTGCTCGTGTTGTAGAACTTCGTGGGTTTGTCTGTAGCAGATGGTTACATTGCAACTGGCTCGGAAACAAATGAGGTACTTCATATATCTTTTCATATATCTTCTCACTTCTTTAGTATTTAGAGGTTCCTCGCTTTTCTACAATGGATAAAATTGTGGTTTCGTTTTAGTTGCGAAACAATCTTAACTTTATCCCCTTGCTTTTATTATGATGGCATAACTATCCACTCGTGGTCTTTCTCTTCTTGTTTGACAAGCCTGGTTACTTGAGCTGCATTAGAACATAGTACCTCCTAAAGAAACCAATTTCTTCTTCAAATGTTTAGTTGCTTTTTCGATGGTTGGGTGAAGCTTTTCATGCATCTAACTAGGTTCTCTTAATAGATTTGTAGGCTTGAAAAAGTTATGGGCTGAAAACAAAAAAGAATTACCTAAATGGACACAAAAACACAACCAGCATCCGGAATATGAAACAATTGCATAAACCAACAGCCTCGTATTACAGCAGTACAAGCAACTCACTCTCCTTTTCTTACCTTTAGCTTCATTTTGACTGTTTTTTACATTTTCCTTTGGCTATCATTTTCTTGGAATTCCAACTGCTGTTAGATATAATAGGCCTCGTCCTCTCTCTCCACCTCTAAAGACTATAGCATCTGTTTCTTCTTCAGTTCAGTTTTCTGAACTATAATGTTTAGGAAACAAGATATATGACTGATTTGGTTGGACTCTTTGTGTTGAGAAGTAAAGGAAATAAAAGAAAAGGAGGAAACATGAATAATTAATTTGTTGTCAGACATCACAATAGCCACTCTTTTCACTCACATCATGATATTGTACTAGCATTTAAGCTGCTTTCTTTTCTATTTCTTGTTCTTTTTCTTTGTTTTTGTTTTTTTTTTGGTGGTTCTGGTTAGCGCCTTTATTTTATTTATTACCTAATTTTGAACACGTATCAAAACTCAAGCAACCATGCTCGTGGAGTGACTTTTACAGTGCAAGTTATGGTACCATGCAAGTGTCATTCATCTAGTAAATCTAATGTTTTTTTGTGGAATAGGTTTTTGTCTATCACAAAGCTTTCCCCATGCCGGTGTTGTCCTTCAAGTTTAACAACACAGACCCGCTTTCTGGCCATGAAATGGATGATACTGCACAATTTATTTCTTCTGTCTGTTGGCGTGGCCAGTCATCTACGTTGGTTGCTGCAAATTCTACTGGGAATATCAAAATTTTGGAGATGGTTTAAATTGGTTCATGCACCAGTTTTAGCTTCAAGGAGATAGTTGGTTGCGAGGGAAAAGTGGAACGAGCACGGTGATCTTTCACAACAGGAAATTGTGTAGCTTATCTAGGGTTAATGGGCAGCCCGTATAGGAGGAACCTGATGGTTTTTTAGCGAAAACAATTTTTGGCATTAGTTCATAGCAGAAGCAGACAACATTAAGAGAGATATTTGTCTTCTATATTATCCCATGCTTATAGTTGATCAAATGTACTTTTTTTATATATTTTTATAATGAGAATGGATGAAAACATGTCATCCTTCACCGTTTACTTAATGGGGGCAATCGACCAGCTCCAGGCTTAGATGCTTCCTCCTGTCACCTTTCATCGCAGCTGCGATCCCCACAGGGAAAAGTTTTTCGCAGCAACATTTCCAACAGGTTTATCAAGGTTCTTCCAAATTAAAGAAAAGTTATAGAATGCAAGTAAAATGATGCAGATATTATAATTATTACCTGATAGGTTTTATTGAAATAAAACTACAGTTACTGTTGTTTGATTACCTGATTGCTCTTCAGCGTGTGTTTGAAATCGCGTCCGAAGATGCTTTTAGCCTCAAACCCTTTTTTTTATGTTCTAGGAGACAAGAACTCTGAAGAGGCAATGCATGGAATGCATGCAACTACACACTGTAGAATCAAAGGCAAATTATCCATGCTGATATTATAGAATTCACAAAAACCTTACCTGTCACGACCCATAATCCGTTCAAAAGCAAGTTATCTATGCCTATATTATATTATATTGTGCTAACAAATCGTCACGCCACTATACTTCCACAAGGAAACCAATAATAACATTTTGAACAAAAAGTTAAACCAATAAATAGCATTGCCAAACAAACCCTAGCACATTGCTTGTTTGTTTCAATAGGAAAGGGATCTCCCCCATTAATACAAGGCACTGAGCTTACTCCCAACGTGACGAAGGCCAAGAAATGAAAGTTCAGGTTTGGCCCCCTACACTTAGTTGTAGCAAACTTGGTTGCATCTCTTGTTTTTTCTACCACCTCCATGTTTGGTTCACAACAATTTTGGTTAATTTGATGCTAACCGAGACTGGTTTGATCAATTTTCTTTAGTTAATGACTTAGATTCTTGTCTTGTCAATTTTTTCTAGCATTAAAAAAATTTGTAAAGATGTTAGGAAGAAAAAGCAAAGATGGTGACATACTGAAGAATACATTTTTTTTTTAGAAAAATATTGAAATGACGATATATTAGCTTGATCTGAGCTAATCATAGTTAAGCTGTGAAATCCGTGTTCCTGGACATGTAATAGCATATTTATAGAACCTAAATCGAGACAAAATTGAGAGTCCAATTCTAATCAATCAAATATTGAAGAATGAAAACATTCAATTAAAGAATAGAATAAAAAAAAACTATATTTAAGCAAAAACAAAAATATCATAGAGTATAGCATATTTACATTTAAGCAATTGATTTAATTTAATTCAAAACCAAAAATGTTTTTTAAAAAAACTGAATTTAACAAAGAACAACAAATAAAAAGACCTGAGATAATCTGAATCATTTTTAAAATTAGTGAAAAATCCTATAAAAAGAAAATAAAAAAAATAAGAGTTCAATTTTCAATAAAATTAAATGTTGAAGAATAAAATTTTAAAAAAAAACACAAGCTTAAAAAAATAAAATAAAAAAACAAATAAACTCGGGTAAATCTTCTAAACTTGATTAATCTTTTAAACTCGTAACTTGTTAAATCATAGACCCGAACTCAATCAAAAATCTCAATTCAATATTGAATAATGAAATCAGAAAAAAAAAAATTAATTTAAAATTTTTACCACAGTAAAAAACAAAAACATAAAACGAGATGAAATCATTAAAAAAAATTAATTTTTAAAATAATATTAAATAAAAAAATATAAACCAAATCTCTGATAGATTAAGAATATAAAATTGAAAATAAATTTTAATTTTAAAACTAATATTAATTGAAATAACAAGGAACAAATGCTGTTAAATTTTTAAAGGTTGGCTCGGAAATTGAGGGTGATAGAAAGCACTCACTTGTCTGCATTCTATCAATAATTGAAATCATCATGAAAACATCCAAAACGATTACCATCACATAATTTGTCTGCAGTCTATCAATAATTGAAAAATACCAAAAATATTCAAACCATTTGCAAATAGACAATATAATTATGTGTAATTTGGATCAGAAAGATGAAATAGAAGCACATCTCTTGATCTCTTCCATGCATAGCATCACATTCTCATGACAGAACTGAAAAATGGCAGAGCGAATTCTGCTGTGGTAATTGAGGCTTCATATTGTTATCTTAAACATGAATATCCAAGATTCTACACTGTAGAGAATAAATTATCAAATTATTGGGAACCAAAAATTTTACTGTCATGAAAGAAATAGGAGAAAGAGAGGTTCTCCGGAAAATTTCCGAGACGTGTAGTATAATAGGTCTGAGAGAGTACAGGTTAAAGAAAGGCAATGTGCAAAAATAGATCCTGACCACCGCACCAAGTTTGTAATGAAAAACTTACCTACCTTAGATTCTAGCAAAGAATGAGGCCTTGGGTGCAACTTCAGCATCAAGGTTCTTTTCTCAAACAATTTTTTTATAAGCTGTTTTCTGGCATGTAGAATGAAGTTGAATCCTTTTCCACCTGCAAGCAAGAGACTCTTGGGAAATCTATTTACATTGGTTTTGTTTAAGCGTTGTAAACAAAGCTACCCTAGATATGAGGCGTTTCAGTCTGCTAGCTCCAGGGCCTGGTTTAATATTGTCCAGGTTCCCGACCTCAGAACATTTGGGACTACCAGAGCACCATCCACCCGGAGTGAAGCTCCCATTCTTCCGGTGAAGTAAATCCTTGTCAATCTTATCCAAGACAGGATCGTCTCCTTTGAATTTTCTGGCAAAGGCAGCACCACTCGCAATCATCTCGTTTGTGTCATTGATGGTGAGGGTGTGAGGATGCTGCTTGGGAGGATTGTCCCAAGCAATGTAGTGCAAGTCATGGCTGACTGCAGTTTGAGCAAACTCTGGTACATTGCATATCACTGTGTGAAAGTATCCTTCAGGTGAGGAAACAAAGTTTGTGTAATACATCAACAAGGTTCGTGGTAGATTATCCCAACCCCAAATTAAGTATTCAACAAATGAGCGTGTGAGAACCATCCATGCTGAACCTGCAGAAACAAATGGAAATCATTTAAGTTCAGCTGAATGCAGTACAGCAGGTCTTCATAGTTGCTAACATTTTCAGTGTTTCAGTAGCAAATTACATGTTGGAAGCCATTGAAATCTAACAATAACCAAAATTCAGGACTTCAGTTTTCAGCAAAGCAAAGGCTGCAATTGGAATCCTGTTCTGGATTTTACAAAATAGTTGACTCAATTAAACACCATTGGTTTGTTATATTGAAAAAAAGAACATAATGATGCCAGCCTATGAAAGAGATGCCTCCAGCAGTTATGAAATAATCTCTTAACCCAACAGATTAAACTGTAGTTGTAATCAATGCACAAAGCTTTTAACTCTTTCAGTTTTTATAAATTACATGCAATTGAAGAATATAGAAAAGGAAATTTGTACAGCATGAAACTACAAACTAGTTAGTTACAGAATGCACTTTCATCTTCCACTTATTTCCAGTGGAAACCCAAAAGCAAGACAAAATTTTAGCTTCCAGTTGAAAGTTGCAAATTGCATTTGCCATTAGACAGACTTTAAACTCTATCAAAGAAACAGAGGTTACTGATAAATTCATTTACAAACTGAGTAAAGCTCCAGCAGAATGGTTAAAATTTGCAGATTTCAACAATTCAAACCTAATTTGAATTTATTTATTCCTTTGCAGGAATTACACATCAACAATCAACCTTACCTGCAAGTGTCCGTGGAAAGAAAAGAAATCTTAATTCTGATACTAACCGGTGAATAATTTAAATGCTGTTGGCAAAGATCTCTGTGGCGTGGCCCCGTAAATATCTGCTTTAGCTGTCGAGTAAAGACCAGGGTCCACGATCAAAGGCATTGCTCGTTTCTCCCTAAACACCACATCAGATATCAGATCACTCACTGGAAACAGATTAAGATTGAGACAGAGAGAGAGAGTGCTTACGCTTTCCAGCCCAGCTGACTTGTGTGCTCAATAAAGTTTAGATTTCGGTTTATAGTTGAAAATGTGTGAATAAGATCTGCATATTAAAAGCTAAATAATCAGAAAGATATTTCAACCATTCACTACAACCTTCCTCTATCCACTCAACCGCAAAAAAAAAAAAAAAAAAAAAGAATAGAGTTTCATATACAATTAAAATCACAGACTAACCGTCTTGAGTAACAAGAGGATAATCAGAAGCACTGAGATTGATAAACCAATCCCAATCTTTGCTCCTTTTGAGAAGAATTGCACAAGCATGAAGTGTATTAGAAACCATGGAGGGTCCTCTATAGGTAACCATATTGGCTTTGCTGATCATATAAACATTTCCAACCTTTGAGAAAATCGGATGCTTTTCCACTCGCGATGCAAGCTCCAATCTTTCCTCTGCAGAGGACTCAAGGTCCAGATGAACAACATATTCGTTCCGGGGATGGTAAAGCGAATGAAGAGTTCTCCAGAGCTTTTCCAAATCACCTTTAGACCCAGAAACCAGATAAGCAAATCGAGGGATCTTGGAAGGGAGAGGAGGGGAAGGAGATAGGGAGACTTTTTTTCAGCGTAACCTTGAGTTGTCTGGTTGGTACGAAATGGGAAAATGTTGAAGATTTGATTGATTGTATGCAGTGAAGAAACAAGACCCATGTTGAAACAAGTTGCTAAAAGGAATAGACATATGAGAGAGCTTATGACAAGAGGGAAACCCCATTTCTTCTCCACGTTTAGGGACCCCATTGAAAGACCTTATCATGGGTTCCGGTGAGTGATCTTCACATCCCAACTTGTGCTTTGCTCACTCGACAAAAACAACAAATTGGTGTTGAACAATAAACAATATCCCCTTGTATACTACGATAGGGATTTTCCTCAAAAATAAATAAAAATTCCGAACCCTGGACCTTGACCAGTATAAGCTGCCAGATCAACAAACAACAACAGAGCAAACCATGAGAATCACCTTGTCGCTTGCGTAAAACAATCAAAAAGCTTCACAACATGAATCAAATGATAGAGAACTAAAATATACTCAAGAGACAGAAACGATGCATCAATAAAATCGGCCAAAATGAACAAGTAAATCAAATAAAGATGAAACAATTAGCTGAAAATTCTTCATTTCTTAATCAGGTGTTAAATAATCAAGAAAGTTATTGGCAACCAAGTCTATATTTTTTATTAGGTCTCAAACATGCTAAAATATTGGCAAATAATCTCATTATAGATCCTAAATCCAAAAAAAAACAAGAAGATTCGATTCACATTTGACAACCAAGTTAACTTGAATAAAACTATCAATAAAAAAGACCATTTTTGTATCGTAGATAGCACATCAACAACTACCATCATTTAATTATTTATTAATATTAGCATCAGTTTTCTTTACAGAGAACACAAAATAAGAAGCAAAACCCAAAAGAGGGAACTCAAGATTTGCATCAATGAAAGACCCCATAAAAATCTCTTGACGGAAAGAAAGAATTACTTAAAGGGCATGGCATGGCATGGCACACGGAAACACAGCTGGACCCGTACAACAACAGCAAAGAACAAGAAAAGAGGCAATACTAACACTTCAAATTCATTAGTTTGTCATTGAAGGAATCAAGAAACAGAATAAACCTGTTGTAGAAACAGAAGAAGAAAGGGAGATGGACAGACTACGTGTATTTACAAGTCAGTTCTTAAATACAAAAAATAATAATTAAGGTTATAAAGAGAATAAAGAACCGGTTACAATCTTGCATAAGCTCTATTTTGACTCCTATAGATCCAATAATGTTTCATTTCTATCCTTTAAGTTTCCTAAATTTCTTAATATTAACTTTCAAAAAGTTTCAATACAACCCCTAACCCCGTAAACCTTGAAGGGGTGCTAGGGAGTGTGGTACTGGTAGCTTTTTAAAGTATTTTTTACTCGGAAATTTATCAAAATAATATTTTTTATAATTTAAAAATACAAAAACAAAATATTTTGAAGTAAAAAAAAGAATTAAAAGAATTAAATTTTTTTAAAAGCGTTTTGAAAACGTAATAACAAACAGAAACCTTACATTGGACCCTATCTTTTAGATTATTGTTCAAAAAATATTATATCAGTAAGGTTTAAAAAGATTCTAAACTACGGGGACTGAAGTTGAAAATGTCTTATAAGGCTATAAAAGTTAATGCGTATTTTAGCCAAGAAAACTTCTTTTCTGTTTTTGATGTTTTCCCTCAATAAACGTAGGAGTTTCAGTTAATACTGGGAGCGAGGGAGTGGTGTCTGGATTTTTGACCAAATATAGAGGAAAAAAAACACTTTCGGAAAAAACTATCAGCCGTTTCTTCTTTATATGTGTGATTATCGTGGGGGTGAGAAACAACCACGCAATCAAAATAATAAAAAATTACTTAAAAAATAAGTTTTGTTCGATTCAGTTTTGATAACCGACCAGACCATATCAAACCGAACCAAATTGGTGTAGCCCAAAACTAATCCTGGTATAAAAGAAATTTTTTTCTTAAACTAGACATATGTAAGAATGTTGCTAAAAATATATATGTTTGGATTGTAGTAGCGGTGGCGGTTCAAAGTGTTTTTTATTTATAAATGTATTAAAATAAAAAAAATTATTTTTTAAAAATTATTTTTGATATCTCGAACATTAAAACAATTTAAAAACATAAAAAAATTTATTTTAAACAATAAAAAAAAAAACACGGTTTATATGGTATTTCTAAACACAACTACTTGAATTTTGCTTGTTCTTTTCCCAAGTTTTTCTTCTTTTTTTCCTTTTTTTTTTTACGCATTAGGCATGGCAATTATATGCAAGAGAGAAGAGAAGAACCAAAAACCAAAAAGAACGCCTCTGGATCGGTTTGAAGTGAGAAAAGAGTAAGGTTTGAAGATTCAAAAGATTGTGCTGTTGTCTGTCAGTCAAACCATCATTTACCAAGAACGCGGGCTAATTTTGTTTGAACCGAACCGAAAATATCCGACCCTAATTATCATTGTCCTTTTGAGTTGATTAATTCTTTTTGGGATTTTCAGTTTTGCTGTTTCGGTTATTTTAATGATTTAGCGGTGTTTGGCCCTATGGTTTAACCAGTTAACTGGAGATTTTTAAAAATTTTAAAATTTTTTTATATTAGATTAATTATTATTAGTATTTTACAATTGTTTTGATATGTTAATATCTAAAAAAAATTTAAAAAAAATTTAAAAAATATTATTTTAATATATTTTAAAATAAAAAATACTTTAAACAATAATTCAAGAAACATTCATGAACGTGTCATTGCCTAGAAATTGGAGAATTCAATTCAATGGGAATGGGATTCTAGGAGGAAGTAATTTTATTTGAGCTGGAATTTTGTCAACGCACGCGATTAAATTGGAGAATTCAATTCAATGGGAATGGGATACTAGGTTCACATATAAAAATTGATGAAATGGTTATTGTCATAAAAAAAAAATCAAGAATCTCATTCAAAAATAAATATTAAATTGATTGATTTAATGAAATAATATCTAAAATATAAAAATATTTATTTATTTATAATTAATTTAGGTTAAACTATAATGAAAATACTTTATTATTCTTTCCTTGGTATAAAAAAAAATCTTTTTTTCGATAAATCTCATATGATTCCAATATCACTACTTTGAAAATATACATTTTTTTTATCTTGAATTTATAGAATGTAGAATGGATTCAATTCTCTCTACAAAGATGGAATTCTAAGATTTAGACTAGAAAGAAAGAATAGAAGAAGAAGACTTAGAAAACCAACCATAAGAAAATACAAGAATTAAGAAATTTCTAAAATGCCCTTTCACCCCTCAAAGTCATTTATTTATAGGACTTGAGAACCAGAACATTTAATTACTCGTAATTCATTAATATTTATTAATTAATATAAATATTCATTAATGTTCATAGTTTATGAATATTCATAACTCATGAGTGTTTTATAACTCATGAGTGTTTTATCAATTATAATTAATGAATGTTCATAATTCATGAATGTTTATTAATAAATATTCATGAATGTTATGAAAATTCATAAATGCATTTATTCTTATCACAACATAATTAATGTATCGATTAATGCATTAAAACATTTTAAAAACTAAAAATTATTGATCAAATATGAACTTAATAATAAAAAATATTTTCTATCAACCAAAATTAAATCCATTTTCATGAGCCCACAAGCCTACTTTTCACTTCATAAAATTATTGTGGGTTTGAGACTTTTGTTATCTCGATATTTATTGGAATAATTTTTCATTTTATCTTTGCTTGATTTTTTTAAAACATGTTACTCATATTGAATTACAAGATTCAATATAGCTTTAACTTCAAATGTGATTGGACCTTATATTTATATGTATATTAATACTTAACATCCTTTAAAAAAAATCAACAAGAAAAATTTGATTATTTACATTTTTTACCATTATATTTATTTTAATGGCTAAATAGCCATTAGAGCCTCGAAATAATAAAATTGTCATTCATAATTTATAATTATAATAATAACATTTATAATTTCTTGAATTCAAATCATTTTAGTTATTTTGTCGAACAATTTCCAGATAGATAATTTTATTTTTCTAATTATTTTAAAGATTTTTATTTAATCCAAAAGTATAATTTCTCAAACTATATCAAAAACTGAAAACACAACCAAATTTTAGAAGATTTGTTTTTTGTAATTGTACCACTGATTTATTAATTTTTCAAAATACATCGTTCTGATATTGTGGTGTGCTTTTAATATGGTTTGACTGGGAAATTTAATCTTGACTGATGTGTAAATTGACTTGATAGTATCCCTTACCAATAAATTAAAAATATTAAATTGATAAAATTGATCGAGTAGCCCTCACAATTGATTCAATTTGTCAAAAAGCCTGACAATTGGTCCAATTTGTCAAAAATTGACGACACTTTCTACACTGATTTCGAAAGAGAAAAAGGCTTATGAGTTTATTAAATAAACACAATTCATCAACATATTAATGAGGTATTTTTTTTTTGGATTTTAAGGAACTGATTCAGATGATAAATTAAATATTTTTTTAATTTTAAAACTATATATTAATTTTAATATACATTAATTAAAAAAAGATTGAAATGTGTAATCAATTAGTAAAACTTTTCATCTTATCATTTTACTGATATTCAATAATACATAAAAATGTTTAAAAATATAGTTATAATTACTTTTTAAAATATTTGTTATTTGAAAATATATTAAAATAATATTTTTTTATTTTAAAAAATTATTTTTGATTTCAGCCCATCAAAATAATTTTAAAACATAAAATAATATTAATTTGAAATAAAAAAATAAAAAAATATATATTTTTTAAATAATTCTAAAATACAAAAATAGAAAGGCTTTGGGATTGGGTACTTGGATTAGTCAAGTTTTCGGTGTGAGCGAGATATGCAGTACACTTTCCACATAGTGTAATTATCTCCACCAGTCCAACTTTGAATAAACCGCCACCAACACATTCATTATCATAGGTGAAGAAACCGAAGATCTCATCAGCTGGTGACGTGATCAATTGCCCAATCATTTAGATCCATTCTTGGCCGTCCGATCTCATCTAGAAGCACCTCGTAATGGAGACAGAATTGGAAAAAAAAAAGTAGCATGATTCGTGGGTGGGTCCCATAATTAGAGCGTGACTCCCGTTTCAAAGACTGCCTGGTCACAATCCAATTTTTTAATGCTGTCGGTTCCGTGCATGATCATCTTCTCTCCCACGTGCTTTATATATTTATTCTATTTATTTGATTATAAGGAATTCCAAACCCAACTTTTAGGACAGAAAGGCTGGGTTTGTTTTCTAAAAATAGTTTTAGAAAAATTATTTTTTAAATTTTTATATGTTTTTTTATTATTAAAAAAATTGATCAAAGAAAAATTTAACTTGTTTTTCAGAAAAGTGTTTTTGTGAAAAATTTGGCCGGAAGTTGTGAAAAATTTAAAAATATCATATTATTTGCTGATTATATCAAATTTGATCCTCAAACTTTTGATTGCTATATATATTTGTTTTGAATATTTATTTTTCAATTTCATCTCTTAAAATTTAATTTTTTATTAACCTTGGTCCTCATTTTTATAATTGTTATTTTTTTTCCTTATTATTTTTTTATTGAAATTTTTTATCTATCAAATTTGGTATTCATTCTTTTGATTGTTACTTATTTTATTTGAAGTAATTTATGAAATGTTAATTATTTTTATTTTAATTTCTTCATCTTTTATTTTTTTTATTTTTTAGATTTGATCTCTATTATTTTGATTATTATTTATTTTATTTGAGATAATTTATGAAATTATATTTTTTTTCAATTTCATTCTTATTTAACTTTTTAATTTGTAAGATTTGTTCCTCATTTTTTTAATAAACTTGAAAAAAATAAAACATTAATAAGTTATTTTCCAGCTCATTTTCCATTACACTACCAACACATCAGAAAATAATTCATTTTCCCGGAATTAACTTTAAAAAAAAAAACTACTTTCCAGCAAACAAATAAGGAGCATGTAAGTAAATCTCCAATATATAATATGAAATTACAAACATAAAATTTAGACAATGAATAAACCACAAAGTAAATACAGTTTCTTAATAATTAAAAATATATATTATATATAAAAATAATTGTTAAAAAATTATATAAATTATATCATTAAGACATCACCTAACGGCTTAAGTTTTTAGATGAGATGATTATTTGGCAAGTTATAATAGTTTGTTGACCAAGTAGTCATAAGTTTAAATCTCACCATCCTATTTCTATTTAAAAATTAAGTATAAGTTAGTATGGGTCGGTGCAAGTTTCAAGTTCAAGGATTTCTACTTAAAAGAATGTGTTATAAAATAATATAAATTATATTTTGTGATTTTATCTCACGGCTTAGATTTTTAAGTTAAAAAATTATATGTAAGTTTTTTTTTTTTTTTTTAAAGATAACGCTCAATCTACGTGAGGAAGGGAATTTTTTTTTTAATCAATAAATGTGTTTTTCCCTCAAAATACATCAATCTTATGGGATCATTTTCAACTGTGTTTTGAGTGTGTTTGCCTTGAATAATAAACTCTGAAGGCACTAATGTTGAGATCCAAAATCAAGCGCTTCGATTTTGTATGGGCCTACATTCCTTTGAAGCCCAGATACAAATGAGGCCTGGCTATGTGGATCGCGTGGAAGGCTCTCTTCTTTTTTCCGTTTAATTCTTTTTTCTTCCTTTCCTTTCCTTTTATCTTTTATTCTCGTGATAAAACTATCACTATGCTCCACCACGATGTCGGAACGAAGGGAAAATAATTTCTACTTAATATAAAAATGACTGCTTTTTCCAAAAAGTATAATCATGGACTACCGTTTTGTTACTATTCTGTGATTGAAAAAATAAAAATAATGAAGACATAAATGTGTTTAGTTAAAATAATAAAAGTAAAAAATTAAAAATAAATATGTTATATGAATAATTTTAAAGTAAATTTACGTATTTATAAAATAAAAGGTAAAGAGACGTTTTCAAGAATAACATTTTTTATTTTTATATTTAAAAATATTATTGTAAAAAACTTTTAATTTCAAATATATTTAAGTAAGACATGCAATAATAAAATAATAATTACTATAATTTTAAAATCCAATATCGTGGTTGATCCAGGGCAAAGTCGAGGTCAATAGTCAAGGGTTGGGTTGACTCGAATTGACGTAAAAATAAAAGTAGTTATTATCATAGTTTCAAAACATGATTTGGAGGTCGACCCGAGGCATGACCCGAGTCATGAGTGGAGTTGACTATTGACCTGGGACAACATGAAAACAAAAATGTTTATTATTATAGTTTTAAAATCAATTCAGGGATCGACTCATTCTAAGGTCCGAGTGACATGTCAGGAGGATCAACATAATATAAAAGTAATTATTATCATAATTTTAAAAATTGATTAAAGAGTCAACTAGGGGGTCAACCAGGGTAAATTCCAGGTCACATGTCAGAAGGATCAACATGGGTTGATCAAGTTAATGCATGAATAAAATTGGTTATTATCGTGATTTTAAAACTTGATCCGAGAGCCAACCAAAGACAAGGCTTAGGTCACGGTTTGGAATGGTCAATCCAGTTGACCTAATTATTATTTTTAAATAATCATGACAACTTTGTTTTGACAAATATTTTTTCAAAAACGTTAATGGGTTTTTTATCCGTGTTTTATTCCTGGTTTACCTGAATTTTTTACTGGGTCAAGTCGAGTTAATCATTCATCTATTCTTTCTTAAACTCAGACCGGTCTAGGCCTCGAGCAACCTGTCAAGTCAGTCCTGATTTTATAACCAGGGTTATTATAATATTATTAATTTCAACACTTAATACAAACTAAAGTAAAAAAAAATATTTAATTATTTTTTAAAATATATAAGTCTGGCATCAATACATATTAAGGGTAAGATGAACATTTTTATATTTTATTTTGTCTTGTTCACCAAAACCAAATATAATATAGTAACAATCATTTTATCTTATACATCACTACCAAATTCAATTCTATCTCCATCTTATTTTCTATCTTATTTCTCTTTATTTTGTCTCGAGACAATAACTAAACACTACTAATTATTAGTATCGTAGCCTTAAAAGAATTATTTACTTAGTATGAAATAGCATAATATTATTTATAAATCTTTTATTTTAAACCACCTTGTTTAATTTATATTTAAATTGAATGGAAATCAGTTCACATGTATTTATAAAAAAGTTTATGAATCATTTAATTATATTTTTTTAAAAAACAACAACTGTAGACTTCGCAAGAGGAATAATTAACATTTTATGAATCACTTTTATTCAGAGATGTCAAAAGTCATCAAAACTCTTTTGTAAAAAAAAGCAACTAAGTATATGACGTAATAATTAAATTAGATTTTATGTAATAAAACTATTTTTTGATATTTAATAATTTTGTTTTTTATATGCATGTTTTAATATATTATTTTTAGAGTTTTGATTATCAAAACAAAGTATCAATAAAATCTTTCACATATGGACATGGTGATGAAATGTTTGTTGAAAAAAGATAATTATGAAAAATTAAATTATTATCGGTAATTAAAAATTTTAACTGTTGTTTCAAAGATTTTAAATAAAAAACTGATTATTTAATAGAAAAAATAAATATCATCTTAGTTGTTTGTTTTTAATAAAAAGAAGTGTCTAGCATGCCTTGAAAAATATCTTAACATGAATGATTTTATAATTACTTTTAGATTCTATATTGATCCATAAATAATAAAATTACAACCAAAACTTATATATTAATTAAATATATAGTTTTTAAAATGATTTTATTATTTCTTTTAAATCAATTTTTAAAGATAAATATCATTAAAAGGTTATTTATCTTACATTGCTATATTCATCCATGAATGATAAAAATGACCAAAATTTAGTATTGAATATATATATATTATCACTTTTGAGTGAATTTCTAAAGATAAATCTCATTAATAGTGTAACCCATGAAAATTTACAACCAAAATAATTTGAAAACATATTTTTTTTATTATCATTTTTTTTTAATAATAACTGTAAAATCTTTTAAAGTTTTTTTTTCTATGTTAACCTACAATAATAAAACCCACAAATGCTCAACGAACATATTAATAAATCAAAATAAATATAACTCAAAACATAAATAACATTTAATACATCACAAATCCATCCAAACACTCATCTCACCATCACAAACATTTACACAATATTAACTTCTGAGCACATGTTTGGGTGCATGTCCCAATCAACCTGATTTTATTTTATTTTTTTATTTTCTTGCTTTATCTTATTTTTAATTTGTTTTCTTGTATTTTAATTTTTTTCTAAAAAAACATGTCAATATTAATTTATCAAATTAATGAAGAATTTTAAAATGAACGCGTTAACAATGGAAATGCATCAACAATATATTTTGAAATTTGAGTTTTTTTTAGAAAATGTTAAAATCATGAAAATGACATGAATATATTAAAAATATATTTTTTTAGATTTTAATTTTAGAGCACATTAAAAATTGTACAATGGGCATGTCAAGAAATTTCGTTGAAGTGATTATGAATGCTTATATTTAATGTATCATGTAAACTTTTGAAGATATTAAAAGAAACCTAACTACATTCAGTTTTGACGGTAGATCAAGAGAGAAAGTATTGCGGGCTCATATAATGCTTTCCTTTTCTCTTTTTTTTCTCCATAAATTTTTGTTCCAATTACTTTTTTTTTAATTTGATTCTTTTTTTATATTGAGTTAATTTGAAATTTGAAATGATGATTTATTTTAATTAACTTGATATCGGTTTCTCATGATATAAAAAAAAATTATGATATTGAGTCAATGCTTAATTTGACAAAATAAATTCAATTATATTGGTTAAAAATAATTAAAATTTTGATGATTGAATTTGAAAATAAATCTAAAATTCAGCCACTTTTTTGTTTTAAGTATTTTGTTTTTTATTTTTGGTCCTTTTTTTGAAAAAAAATTATATTTTGATCTAAAACTTTATTTTATTCACATTTCAATCATGGAGTTTGAGATAAGAGAGAGAGAGGGGGAGTTAACGAGTCATCTAAAACGAGAAAGAAAAAAGAAAGTGATCGGTTGACCACATCTCAAATATTTAAAAAAGGTCATTATTAGTATTAAAGAGTTCCATTAAGATGTTTTTACTCTTTACCCCTTGACTTGTCGAAAAAAAGTAGGTCGCGTTGAGAAATAATTTTTTTTCTTTGATTTAATTTTGTAATTTTGAACCGATTTAGAGATGTTTTTAGTTGATAGATTGATTTATTAAGATATCAAGAGTGTTTATTAGATTTTTTAGGTGAAAATAAATTGAAATATTGTGTTTATCTATCTCTTTTATGGTCAGAACCTAGATAAGTAGAAGATGTTTTGTCTATTATTTTTTTTTTCAATAAAAAAAAGATAAGTTACATATCTTTTACTTTTTGAAGAAAAAGGTCAGGCACGAGGATGTGGCCTTCTTTCTATTAGGCTATTCATATAGGTCTAGCCCTTTTCTATAGTGTTTTCTTTTTATTCCAATTTTTTATTTACATCTAAATGCACTAATAGACTTAACATGATATTTCAATTTTTATTCAATTTTGCCATGATTATTAAATAACATTACATATTTTTACAAGAATGTTATCAATTTATTTTCAATTACTATGCTGAAAATTAAAAAAATAACTTATGAATATTCAATTAAAATAATTTTTAATTTTTAATTTTTTGATATATTTTTTACATGATTTTATCATATTTACTATTTTTTCATTAATCACATATAAAATATTGAGATATTATTTTAATTATTTTTTAAAAACTTGCTTTTAAGATCATCATAGGTTTTTGTTTATAAAAAAATGCTTAAAATTATTATTTTTTGTCAAAGCAATCAAGAGATAAGTTAACTAGAAAATAAGTTTAGACCGGAGAGATATTTTTTTTTTACTTATTTTATATCGTTGTAATCTTTAACAAATCTTTATTTTAATTATTTTTATCTTTTATTAAAAAAGTTCCCCTACTAAAGATATTATACCATTATTTTTAAGAAGATTTCGACTTTTTATAATAATATTATCAATTTTTTATATATATAATTATGTATTAGCTCAATATATGGATTTTTTATAATAATTTGCTCATTCATATTGAACGAGAATGAAACACTTTTTCTTGTTTAACGGGAAAGAAAGTGTGAAAGGTAGTTGCGTTGCTTACCTCATACGTGGACCTGGGCCTGCTCGCCTGGGTCCAAGAAACTTCTTCAAAATGTTAAAAAAAGAGTAAACTTTAAATAATTAAAAAAAAACTCTTGCTACTTGGTTTTTTATTTGATGAAAACGAGTAATTTCTTTGAATGATTTTAATAACCCAAATATTCATTACATTACATCAATATGATACATTTAGAGAAATAAATTTATTTAGATAATAATTTTAAAATTCAAAGAGTGTTTTAGATAGCGATAAAAATTGCTTTTCGCTTTGAAATATATTAAAATAATATTTTTTAATTTATTTTTAATATCAAAACATTAAAATAAATAAAAAACATAAAAAAATTAATTTAAATAATAAATATTTATTTTTAAAAAAAAATATAGTTAAACCACGCTCTTAAATACTTTTTTAAATTTAAAAAGTTAAACTTATCAACTAAAAACAAAAATAATTAGAACATTCAAATATTTAAATTCAACAAAAAAGAATTTCATTTTGTTTTATTTTATAAAGCACGTCGTTGTGATATAAAAATTATAGTTTTTAGATCTGACCCGGTCCAAGACTCGAGTTCTGAGTTTTGACAGGGTCGCTCGGGTCAATTTTTTTTTTTAAATCAAAACGATGTCGTTTTAGTAAAAAAAAAACAAAAATCAACGGGTTACAGCCGGGTCTTGCCGGATCAACCAGGTTACACCGGTTTTTCTTTTCCCTATTTTTTTTTCAATCCGGCCCAGTTCCAACCCAGGATCAGCCGGGTTTCAGGTCGACCTATCGGACCGGACCGGGTTTCAAAACTATATAAAAACAATCAATTTTGATCTTACCTCATGCATTCAATCTTTTTCTTCGAATCTCAGCCAAAAATAGCCAAGGGATGGAAACTCCAAAAAAAATCTATCCGTGCCTCAGCATAGAGATCCGTTTTAATTGCATTTATCAGACTTGGCCTTGCACGTGCAGAAAGTGTTAAAATCAGTTAAGTAATTTGTCCTAAGTGACAGGGGTACCGATGTACTTTCATAGGTTCATCTAAATCTCAGAAGCAGCTCTCGTAATCATCGACGTATACGATAAGAAAAGTCCACGGAGGCACGCGTGTTCGCACAAGAAATGGATACTTCCAGGCTGAATTGTACTATTGACAGGTTATATTTTAAATTGTCTTTTTGCATCATTTGTGTTTGCATAATCAATAAAGAAAATAAAAAAATACGAGGCTAAAATTTGAGATATATAATATGAGAAATAAATTCTTGAAAGCTTTTCAAGTAACAAGAATATTAAACACGAATTGCTCATAATCTAATGTATAATAATATCTTATTTTTTCTACCCTTCAATAATTTAATTTATTTATAATTAATGTAAAGGACATGATGTCCTATTGAAGCAGTGTGAACTTTCCTAACAAGAGAAACAAAGAAGAAAAGGAAGCTATCAATTTTATATCTTGTTAAAAAGCTTCCATCAACGATCTTTTAGCTCAACTCCTTTCTATATTTTTTTTCTTCATATCACTTAATACACTTAAGTTTAGCCGTCAGCTAGATCTAATATAACATGAATTTAAGAAATTAAACCTAATATAACATGGATTTAACAAGTTATCGGACCTAATACACTTGAGTTCCGCCGTTAGCTGGATCTAATGTAACAAGAATCTGGCAAATTGTTAAACCCAATACATTTGGGTTCAGCTATCAAATGAACCCAAAGCAACGTGGGTTTGATAAGATGCTAGATACAATACATTTGAATTGGAACGTTAACTCAACCCAATGTGCTATGAATTTGATGAACATCCATGCCATTGCCATCTATTGTTGGCCACATATCAACTTCAACTGGTCTACTTCAACTGGTCTTAGAAATCCAGGACTATGAAGCTCAATTTTTAGATTAATTACATAAATTATTCATATTAGAGGTAATGATCTATCTACATCTATAAATATATAAAAAATCTCTTATGGGTCTTACCACACTTGTCATCTCATTAATGACATGTAAGAAATATTTATCCCTCATTAATGTCATCAAGTGCAAAGGACTTTCCAGTCCTTTTTTTTTTTAAAGATGACAAGGTTCAGGGGTTATAAAAACCTCCTGAACCACTTAGGTAAAAAGTTTATAACTTTTTTCTACTATAAAGGCATACATATATTTCAGAACATTAATCACCTCCAAAAACAAGAACAAATACTATTGTTCTTGGAGTTTAAGACACTTTTCTTTTATTTATTGCATTTTCCATAAAAGTTATTAACTTTACTATTAGAGGGTCTTTAAGTCCCATCAATTGAGGTTGTTTTTGCAAGTGCTACGACTTTTACCATTAATTTGGAAATTTCCGAGCTAAGAAGAAGAAAACTGTATGCTTGAACATCTTTTATTAACCACTATCTAAACACCAAATAATCTGTTTCTTGAACATTTTAGATTTTAGAACATTGTCGCTTTTCTATTTACTTTTTTCTCTTTCCTCTTCTTGTTTTCACGTCTGCTTTCTTCTTTTCCTTCTTTCAAGAACAAAAAAGGTTGTAATTTTTTCTTAAGTTTCAACTATAGTCCCTTTATTTTCAAGCTTCTGAGAAACAAAAAATCCAAACAATTTCCCCAAAATCGAGCACTAATCCAATGACGAGATTTTTCTAATTCCGCGAGAAACTCATGCTGAGCTTATCATAACAACCTATCAAGGCTATTCTTGAGTAAAATCAATATAGAAGGCTCAAATTAAACAAAAAAAAAAACAACGTATTTCATCTATACAAATCCATAGTGCAATTGAGTGAGGGGTTACAAGTTACAAAGATGAAACATCCCATACTTGTTTTTTATATAGTTTTTTTTAATGTTTAATATCCAATCTAAAAATAAATTATTATCACTGAAATATATTAATATAATATATTGGAAAACTTAAATATAAAAATCACGGTCCCAGTACAATTGCTTTGAATATTAAAATCATGTTTCACTTAATTAAGTGAGTGGATTATATCATTTTCTTTATCCTATTTTAAATATAAAAAAACGACCCGAATTAGAGAGAGACAAATATGGATATATGAAAAAACAAATATATCATTTTCTTTATCCGAAGATTATGCTAATTTTAGAACAAATATGGATATATAAAAAAACAAATCACTCTTTAAAATGAAAAAAGGAAGAGAGGAGATATATTAATATTATTAATGGGAAATTAAGAAAGTTCCCTGGCAAAAGCAATTTGTAAAAACTTGGAAGAGTGATTTATAATCTTCAATGATGGTTCAACGTTTTTTTTACTGCTTACACAAAAGAAGAAGAAAAGAAAAGCGAGATCTCTTCTTCCTCTCTGCTACTAAATAAATAAATAAATAAAAATAGTAATATATAAATAGCACTACCCTTTTGGGCTCCTAGTCTCTCTCTAGCCTTACATTTTAGAAAGAGAAGTGACGCTTTGCTTGAATTAGAGAGAGACTTTGAGATCTGAGTCTCCCAATTGGTTTGGTTATAACTCGGAACTTGAGGGCCTTTGCTTGTCAAGAAAAGGGTCTTCTCTTTCTGCTTCTACTTCTGGTAATCATTCTCTTTCTTTTCTGTTATCATGTAGAGTCCCACAATTCTTTTCTTTTTATGTGTTTTGATGTGTATTGATCTTGATCATTGAAGGGGTTGTTGTGTACTTGCTGTTTGTTCTTTCTTTTATTGCTTCTGTTGGGATTTCTTTATTGCATGATTGGTGTATGGAAGCCGTAAGAGATTTGATATTTGAGAATGGCATTTTTTTTTATGATTTGAAGTGGTATTTTTGATGATGATTTTTTCTATCGGATTTGTTTATTTCTTCATTTGCATGTACAAAACTGTGTGGTTTTGATACCTTTATTTCCTTCAAGTGTTCTTTGATTGTTGTGGTGTTATGGATTCTGTGTTGTATGTAAGGGGCGATTCTATCTTGGCTTGCTTTGGTTGTTACTTCAATGACAATTTCGATACGATTCATATGTTTACTTAATTTTGATCTTTTTTTTTAAATCAAAACAGATGGATTTGGACTTTCTTGATCCCTAGATCTTATTGTAAAGTTGGTTTTCTTGATTCATTATTCTCATGTCATGTGGTTGTTTGTGCGTCAGGATTGTTCGTTTGTGTAAGGTTCATCTTTGTCAAGAGCAATGGGCGTTGAGGTTGTGGCACCTGAGGAGGTTCGGGCCCCAGTTGACGGTGTAAGTGAAGTAGATAAATCTGTTCTGCACCAGAAGGAAAATGGGAAACTGGATAAGGTATCAGGGCTCACGGAGCCCATACAATTCGGTTCACATGGGGAAGAGCCGGTTAAGGCAGAAGGAAATGATGTTACAGATGCCAACTTGCCAAAGGATGCAGTTGATGAGTGGCCTGCTCCCAAGCAGGTCCATTCCTTTTATTTTGTAACATACCGACTATATGATGATCCAAAAATTAAGGCCAAAATTGATCAGGCTGATAAGGAGATTCAGAAAAGAAATCAATCCCGGTTTCAGATTACAGAAGAATTAAAAGATAGAAGGGTAAGCTGGAAGCTTATTGTTTTTGCTAGATATGCTATTTGCCACGTATAGGTGGTCTATAAAACTTTCAATTACTAGAAAGTTATGGGTTTTTAAGATTGTGAATTATCATGATTTTTCCAGAATCATTCCATTGCAGCACATATAAATAATGTAGTGAATCTTCATTTCGTCAGATTCATTTTGGTCAACAGGTTTATTAAAATAATCCAACTGGAATTTTTTAAAAGGGGAAGAAATTGCATGTTACTTTATGAGCACTAGACAAATACGATCAATCTTTTATTGTGGAATTTTTTAAAAGGGGAAGAAATTGTGTTTGTTGAGGGTAGTTTCTTCTGTTTAGTTTGTCTTGCTTTTCCTTTCCTTTGTTTGAAAGTGAATGTGGAAGACATAGGATGAAAGATCTGTGCAGCATTTCCTTTTCATAGCCAACATTTGATTACGGAAATAACTTGATTTTGAAGAGAGTATTCTGTACAAAAAGCAGGAACTTTAAGGCAAAATAAAAGTTCCACTGTTTAGGTATTTAGTTTTACCTGCAATATTCCCAAGTAAACAACCTCCTTTCTTCTTTTTGTATTGTGTCTCTTGTGGCCCCTTGTAAATGAACTTAACAGATCTAGTTAAGTGTCTTTTTAAAGAGAGGAGAGCTCATTTCTCTCATGAGTTGTCTAGATTTTTACTTTTTTTCATCCTTTGAAGTGATGTTGTTTAGAAATGTGTCTTTAGGATCTTAATACTACTGATCGAGCTGATGAGTGTTTCAGTTTCAAACCATTTGATATGGATGTACCTGGTTTTTTGTCAGTCCAGTCTATTAAAAGGCAAGTTCCTGATAAATGTGCATTGCAAATTCCTTTGGTACAGGTGCATTGCAAATACTTGAATTTTGTATTAATGTTTGTGAAACATTGCAATAATGTTCATGACGAAGAAGTCTTACCTTTACATCTGCCTGCCTGTTCAATGGCTACACAAGTTTTCCGCTAGTAATTACAAAATAGTTCTGGACTGGTGTTCGAGAACACTGTAAGAAGACTATTAGTTTCCAAAAGATTTAATTACTAAATTTAAGGGTCCCTAAAGTTGACAATATTTATATGTCAGCTTTCAGATTGTGTTCTTATGCTTTGTGCATTTCAAATTACCATGTTTGTTGAAAAGATTGCACCAATCTAGTTCCAATGAGATTCTACTTATTTTTCCCTTGTTCTTCTGCAGTCAAAACGAGCGGAGTTGATCAACCAGGTGAGAGCTCTGAAGAATGAGGGTAGGCAGTATAAATCGATCTTCGATGAGAAAAGAAAGGAAATGGAGCCTTTGCAGCAGGCACTGGGCAAGCTGCGTACCACAAATAATGCTGGTCGTGTTGGCATTTGTTCATCTGAGGAAGAGCTTAATGATTTTGTATGTATTTAGCTGCTATGCTTGCATACATATAGGGACGTGCCAGTTTGTTTTGGTGCAATAGTATTGTGATACTGCATTTCTTAAGTTTGCGGATTGTTATTGTGGTTTCAGATCTACAGCTTGCAATACCGCATGCAACACGAGAGCATCCCATTGACAGAGGAAAAGCAAATACTTAGAGAAATCAAACAGCTTGAGGGGACAAGGGAAAAAGTAATTGCTAATGCTGCTATGAGAACAAAGATTCAGGATTCATTGGGTCAGAAAGAAGCCATTCAAGATCAGGTCAAAGTAAGATAATTGGTTTTGAACTACCATGTGTTGGAAGTCTGTAGTTTCACCAACTTTACTTTCTGTGTCTGAATGGTTGTTATCAGCATGTGTGTAAGAGTAATTTACTCTACTTTGGTTATTGTAGCTTATGGGTGTTGACTTGGATGGAGTAAGGAAGGAGAGACAAGCACTTTGGGAAAAACTTGATGGACTTGAAGCGAAAGTGCAGGCATTGGACGCTGAAATTAAAACTTTACAGGATGAGCTGGAAGCCGTGATCCAGAAGAGGGAAAAAACTTATGAAACTCTTCAGGAACTTAGGAAACAGCGTGATGAGGCGGTATGTTTATTAACTCCAAGAATTATTAAAAAAAAGGGAGCTAACTGTGTGAGTGTAGGCATGTGCAATGTTTACATAGAAAGGATCAGTTTCACTAAAGTATTGATTTTCCTAACAACATTGTGATGCCTTTTATATGATCTTCCTTTTGCGTTGTTCATTACTAACATTTTAAAAATATTGTATTGGGTTGTGGGGATTCTCATAGTTTTAGTTTTTAGCTCCTTTGTCTGTTGGTGTGTGTCATAGAATGCATCAACATCACTGTGGGATGTCAAGGTTTTGTATTTGGATCCAAATTTGGTAACTTCGGCTCTCATGATGTTGTTGAAATGTTGGGGAATGTTAATCTCAAGTATATTAGATCCCTTTTAGAAAATATAGAACAATAGAACTATGTATAGGTTCAGTCTTTATTTTTTACCCTCAACAGGTTCTATTACCATCTACTACTTCTTTGAGTTAGTTTTGCCAGTAATCTGTTGTCTGAGAAGGCAAAATACAGATCAAGCATGCTTCCACATGCTTGCTTGCACATTGGCTCTGATATTTATTGAAAATGTTGAGGTCCAAAAGTATGGTATTTCAGAGCAGCAGCTGGACCTTGAGAAGCATTTTCTAACGGTGTAATTTTAGTGTGATGATTGGTTGCATGGTAGCCTTTGTTGGACAAGGACTTCAAATCTAATCTGATTTAGTAGTCTTGTGTTTTACCTTTGCATCGTGAGCTGTTTTTGAAGTACAAATTATTCCTTCGTGCATGCCTTGTAGTGCCTTCCTGGAGGACTGTATTTCTGACAAACTTCTTTAGAATCTGTCTTTGAAGTTAGTTGTTTTGAAAAAGCTTAAAGCCATGTTGAATCCCCTGTCCTTCCCTTCTGACATAATTGAATTTGGCATTTTTTCTCTCCTGATTATTGGCTGTAGAATGGCTGTTCAATCATTTTTCTAGCCTTTTCTAGTACACAATTGGATTAAGTCTGTGTGTAATGTTTTTGGTGATACCTTTATCTTTTGTTGCTTTGTTAGAATGCCAACTTTTACCAAAGCCGTATGCTCTTGACGAAAGCCAAAGAACTTGCTGCTAAGAAAGATGTTAAGGCTCTTGAAGAACTTGCACTTGATGAGGTTTGTTAGATGAATACTATCCTGTGTTAGGTACATGAAGGTTTTATTTTTACTGCAAACTAATATTTTGCTTTAATATCCACTTTTAGGTTGAAAAATTTATGTCCCTCTGGTGCCATAACAAGTCCTTTAGGGATGATTATGAGAAGAGAATTTTGCCATCCCTTGACCGGCGGCAATTGAGTAGGGATGGGCGAATTAGGAACCCTAATGAGAAGCCGTTAGTGATATTGGAGACACCAAAGCCTTCTGAACCAGAGCCGGTGGTAAAAGCTATTCCAAAGAGAGCAAAAGAAGATCCAAAACCCATTCCACCGAAAGATACTTTACCAACCCAAAGGGTGCAGAAAGAAATCACTAAGACAGAATTGAAGCCCACTTCAGAGCACTCTGACATAGTTGACAAGGAGATCTCTGGGTTGGAAAATCTATCAAAGAATCCTTCTCCTGCAGAAAAGGAAGTTGATGAAGCAAAATTGAAGGAGATAAAAAGAGAAGAGGAAATAGCAAAAGCTAAGCAAGCCATGGAAAGGAAGAAGAAGCTGGCTGAGAAAGCTGCTGCAAAAGCAGCTGCAAGAGCTCAAAAGGATGCTGAGAAAAAGCTCAAGGTTATTAGTTTATTTCTTTATTTCAACCATTACCTGGTTTACTATTTGCTTTCAGATACTAAAAAAAGACGGTTTTTTTTTTTTTTGAAATATACTTCAGGAGCGTGAAAAGAAATTGAAGAAGAAGGCTGCGGCATCTGCACCAACTACTGAGCCTGAGCAACTTGCTGAAGCAGTTGCAGAGGCAGCAGAACCTGAAATGGTTGAAGTCAATGATGAGGTTCCTGTTTCAGTGAAGGAAAAAGTTCGGAAAGAGAAAACTGTTAGGTCTAGGAATCGTCCAAGAGGCCCAGATTCACTTCCCAAAGTCATCACGAGGAGGAAAAAGTCAACTAACTTTTGGATGTGGGCTGCTCCTGCTGCTGCTTTTGTAGTTCTTTTGTTTCTAGCACTCGGGTACTATTATCTTCTCTGAAGGGGTAAAACTAGAATTAAGTAGAAGAGTCATGGACAGTTTTCTGCTTGATGAGCATGTGAGTGACCAGTTCTGTTGTAGCAGAATCAAGTATTTTATGTTCTTTCATCCTGTCGATGGATGGACTCCAAACTCATAATATTGTTGGTAGCTCAGTCAGTTCAAAAGGTTTAGACAGTGACTACTAAATACATTTGGCTTGTTTTGTGTTTCCAAATTTTGACTCAATCATAAACATTGTTTTGCTTGGGGATTTCATTTTCAGCATGATATAGGTTTTGTTAGCTCTTTTGCACAGATGGGTAAAATTATTCATGGAAGGAAGGAAAAGAAAAACTAGACTATACTGTGGACTCGAAACTGGAACTTGAAGGCATCAATCAGGATGCCAAAAGCTACCGGCTTGCCGAGTTGTGATATGAACTTCCCACGTTGTCTTCTTATATCAAACAATCACCACTGCAAATCTGAGTTTGAACCAGCAAAATTGGCAAATATTTTTCATTAGTTTAAAAATTAGTAAAAGCAATCTCTGCATTGGCGATGATGACATATCTACCTAAACATCTATAACTGGGTTTTGGACTCTCTCCAACAACCACCAAAGAGAGAAGTTGCTGCTGCTGTGCCACTACCCACAACCATGTCACCATCCACTGCCAACCAACCCACCCTCATCAACCATCTAGCCCAACACTAACAGACCACCACCAACCAATAAGCATGACACCAACATATCACCACCGCCCATTGGCAGCAACCACCCACCACCGACCAGCCCACCTTCATCAACAAACAGCCTGACACCAACATGCCACCATCTTTGTGCTTTATTTATTACAGAGAAAGGTAATATTGCCCAGTTACCTCCTTTCTTCTTTAACAACACTTGAGATCGAGGGATGTCTACAACTTATAACTTCATTTCCAAGATGTCCAATCATTGATGAAATGAAGTTATAAGATGATTCTTCTCATCATCTGCTGTTAGGAAGGCAGATTACCTTTTAAGATGCATGGCTTGGAAGTTGATCGATGCTACTCGATAGATTCCATACCAAAAGAAATGGAACAAACTGGTTGCTTTCTCACCACCCGCTGCGTAATCCTTGTGCTTTATTTATTACAGAGAGACATAGAGGGTGGGATTGTAAATGAGTGTGAGATTGATCATAAGAGTGAGATTGATAAAGTTCTGGATGTGAGATTGATGAATTTTATATATATATATATATATATATATATATATATATATATATATATATATATATATATATATATATATATAAGATTAACCAATCACTTTTGGTTTAAAAGATGAGTGATAAAGGACGAGAAAAGTGCGAGGTGACTAATTTGTTTTTTAAAAAAATTTGATGGTAAAAATATAGTATCATTAATGATGTTAATAAGGACGAGAAAAGAGAGAGGTGACTAATTGTTATTATATCAACAGAAAAAAGATAGATTTAACATAGGGAAATTGAGAAATTGGAGTGTAAGTGATAAATTGATGAATCTATAGGGGGCGAGAATGAATTTTGTGCCATTTTTAAACAAACCTCCACTTCAAATGATACTCGCTACACAGGCAATGGCTACCACTGGCACTATAGCATCACCATGGTTTCTTAGAAGAGCATTTCAAGCCTCATCACTCTCTCACTCTCTTCCCAATAAAACACGCATCTCCTTTTATGGAACCCCTTTCTCTTTTCCCCTCTCCAGTCCCATTACCAGACACTCAGGTTCGTGCATTTTCTTTCTTAAAAACGCCCACTAAGCTCACTTAAACGAAGAACAATGAAAAGAATGATAAAATGGGCAACATAATTTTAGACCAATTTACTCTAACCTGTCAATAGCTACTACACCAGTTACAAAAATATAGACGGAAGATAAATGCTTTATCTGATTAAGCTTAGTTGAAATGGGTTAACGGTGTTTGATGAAATGCCCCAATGAAGTATCGTGTTACAAGTTCTTAATCAATTTTTGATGTTAGCAGTAGTTAATGGCGAGGTCACTGCACCTTTGTTTTATTCCAAGCGTAAATGAAGTAAACTGCTCGTGTGCTTGTTTGTATATATTGTCAAAAGAAAGAGCAGGATTATTAATCTTGATGCTTGAACTTGTTAAAACTTGATCAAAGTTAGCTTTTAATCTTAGTTTGGCTTGTTGATTTTCGTTATTGTTCGTCAAAAACCGGTTTTGGGGCTACATGGGAGGAATTAGAGGAAATTTTGTTTCGTAATGGAACATGGGGGGTTGTGAACTCAAGAATCGAGTCAGGTGGTAGAATCAAATGAAGCATTACTACTAATTAATTGTCTCCTTTACGAATTACTTTTTTAGCACTAATTATTTACGGATTGCTAGTTTATGTACTACAAGAGTTTGATTATGCATCTGATGGCTTATGGTTTGTGCTGCAATTTTTATGCAATAGCTTTAGGGATGTGTCATGTGGCTCAAGCTACGAAGGGTGAAGTTGTTGCACTTAAGGGTGTAGAAGACAAAAGTGTCATTGAAGAAGTGAAGCGTATTCTAGACATGGTATTTTAGTTTTCTATTTGAAATCTTTTCTCCTAGCTACATTTGCCTTTTGGATTTTGTGAAGTTCTGCTCTAGTACAAGCATAAACGTTAGAGAAATCTGGGTGCATGTAAATGAAATTATGGCCAGTTAAAAAGTTCCTGTTCCTCTTGGCTTTTCAACTCCTCCTATTGTACTCTTTTGCAGGCAAGAAGGGCATCATTACGAAGAGAAGTTCTCCATACAGATTTTCTCACCCCACCAACATTGAAGGAATCATTGCATGTGCTAGAAAAATTAGCTGACGTTAAGGCTATTGCTCAGGGAGGATACCCACAGGTCAAACTTAAGACTTACAGTTTGCTTTTTGTTTCTGCATAAATTTATTTGGCATGGTAATATATTTTCAAAAAATCCCTTAGGCTGAGCGTTGCCGGCTTTCTGTTGGACATCCAGAAACTCTGACAAGTGATCCAGATATAGTTGCAGCATTGAGGCGAGTCATGCTAGAACTTGACCTTATCAAACTCTACTCATTTTATTTGTTTATTTATGTTTTATTAAATGATTTCATTTGTCCAGTATAACAGGAAACTTTGGATTTCAACTCTGTTCTCACGGTGACTTCCTTGGTGCAATTCTTGGTACAGGGATTGCCAGGAACAAGCTTGGGGATATAATCTTGCTGGTATCATCATTGTGTTGTTTTAGATTACATGTTATTTGCAGGTCTGTGATCTGGATTTGAAATTCATGTTGTATGTTTTTTTAAAAGTAGCATGGACAGTATAACCAACGAATTTCAATTGCATCCAATGTGGCTTCATGTACTTAAAGAACAGCTAGAATATATTTTGACACATTTAATTTTCATAGATCATGCCTTATCAGTGAAAGATCTTATTTTGGAAATTCGTAGTCTAAGCCATTTTTTTAAAGATAACAGAAGTCTGACTAAGTGCATGCCATAACTATATTGTAGTGTCCTTGTGTTGCCCCAATACAGTTTCTTAAATAATTATTCTTTACAGTATATCAATGCTATATCAATGCTATGTTCATAGTGTTATCTATGCTTGTGTGTTGGTTGTAGTTTTCTGTTCATAGCTTCTTGGTATCCATTTTCTTTGTCAAGCATGTGAATTGGAAGATTGATCTACTATTCTATCAGTTAGCGTGCATGTATAATTGTCTGAGTTTGATGCTGAGAGAGTTTATCAACTATTCCCCCACCATCAAATTTGGCTGCTGGCAAGCAAAGTTGAACGATGCAGGAGGTTGCCGAAGCACAAAGTTTCAATTTAAAGTTATTTTGTGAATTTGAGTTGAGCTTTCAAAAGTTTCTTGAACATAGCTCACGAGGGCATCAAATGTTTGAGATGCTCAGCTTGCTCACTGTTATAAGTTTTTGTGTTCTCTAAATTGGAGGTTGCAATGATGCTTGAGTTCGAACTGCACTAGTTGTAAATTAGATTCAGCAAACATTAAAAGTTGAGCTTGTTAAGAAGAATTTGAAACAACAATGAAAGAAAAAAAATGGGGACTTGTTAGCCTAGCCCCAATTCCTTTAATAAATAATGGGGTGCTTGCAGCCTAACTGATTTGAGCAGTGCTCTCACTCGGAAACATATTTTTCAATATGTGGAATAGAGAGACACTTATTTGTATGGGTGCATAAGTAGTGCTAATAGTCTTTAGCTGGCAAGTAAAAGTGGTATAAAGCTTTGTGGATCGGAGTGCAACCTTTTCATTTCCTTCCTTTGCTTTGTGCAGGGGGGGAAAAGGGCTCAAGTCCTACTTGTTCCAGATCTTGTAGACTATATCGTGTCATCACTGGACAAGGTAGTTTTTGCTTCCTTAGATAAATAATACTTTTTCTACGAATGCTGCTACTCTCCTAAAAAAGTTTTGACTACTGTCAAAATGTGTTTTATCTCTCTCTTGGATCTTACATCACTACTGCAATTATTGGCAGGACTATTTCATTTGATCACATTAACTAAAATACTTCCTGGTCCTTTTTCGCTTCCCCCTTGTTCCTTTCTCTTGGTTTTAATGATTATATTTCATTGCAACCTCACTCTTCATTAGATATTTGTTGGGGAGGAAAGTGCAAATTTATCTATGAGGAGAAATTCATGCATGGTATAACTTCTATTGGTATTGGAAAAACTTAAATGAAAAGAAAATCTTCCTTACCTCAATAAGGTGGCATTCCACATCTGATATCAAAAACTAAATGGATTAGAAAGTATTTTCAGATAGGCACATTCTTGATGCTTTCAGTATGATGATACATAAGTTCTACTATCTGTAGTGTCTAATGCTATTCTCCTGCAGGTTGGTGATGTTTCAGTTTCGTGTACACCGATCCCATTGCATGCTATTGAATATGAGCCTCCAAGGTTTGCAAGTTATTATTTTTGTGGTGTATTTTTTTGCATGGTTTTGGTGATTTATTCATTTGGCACAAGTAAAATAGTTTCTGTTCCTTCCACTATTTTCAGGACTAAGTCATTTAAAACAGTGGAAGCATCATTAAGAGTCGATGCCCTAGCAAGTGCAGGATTCAAGATTTCAAGGTCAAAACTAGTTGATTTGATTAGGTACACCCTGCTCCTGTTAATAGTTGATGTTCATTTTTGCTTGGCTGTTGCTCTATGTTGTGGTAAAGCCTATGCTGTTACTGCTTATTTAGACAGGGACACTGCCTTGCAGCAATAAATGCAGATACTCTAATACAGCTTGCATGCATCTATAAACTTAACTAAGAAATGCCATTACTCAAGGCAGTTGTGATCCTTTGCTTCTTGGTGTGAATGACAATTTTGGATAGAAGTTTCAATTTTCATTTACGGAAATTTGTTTAGTTACATTCGTATCGGCTTAAATAGGTTACAAACTGTAAAGGCATAAGTTAAACATGACACAACTAAAGGTGGGCCATTTCAGTAACAGGATTTTTTCTTGAAACTGATTTGCAGTAACAAGGATGTGCGTGTGAATTGGACCACAATCACAAAAAACAACACTACACTAAAAACTGGAGATGTTGTCTCAGTAAGTGGGAAAGGAAGGCTAAAGGTTAGTTTTATTGAACTTTTATGTCCAATAGTATTCAAATTTTTGTGTAGATGATCGTTCTGAATGCTTGAAATTCCTTCTAGTCCAGATAGGAGAAATAAATACTACAAGGAAAGGAAAGTTTGCAGTTGAGCTCATTCACTATCTGTAAGCCTTAGCACAAGGTACAATTCTAGATCATTTCCATTTGTAGTCACTTGTTTTCACATAAAGCTGGAAATTTCTTAGAAGCCACAGGTAGGTCTTGTATAACATTAAAAAAATCCTGCATTAAGTTCAACTGTGATATTCAGGTTTAATTTCAACTTTTGTAGACCATAAAAGGCAAGAGAACATCATATTATTTTAGACTGTAATACTGACTTCTTCATGCCCAAATCTTTTGTAGATAAACATAAATTTTAACGTTTTCAACGTTGTTTATATTGAGAGCATTGAATTTAATGACTGAGGATTTCTTATGATAATTTTCCTTTTCTAATATTTATTCATAGACAAATTTAGAATGCACAAGGTTCGATTAAATGTATAAATACTAATACATAAAATGGAAGCCAAGCTTTGTCCACTAGCCGCTGATAGCAAGAGAGAATTTTTCATCTTCTAGTATAATTTTCCAAGAAAAGGTATAGGATCAGTTATAGAATGAACAATTAGTATCAAAATCAGATGGTAATACGTCATCCCTATTTATTATGGAGCAGAAAAACATCATGAATCAATCCCTAATGTATCAAATTAGTTAACTAATTTAGTTTTGTTGGATACTAGTTTATACAGTCGATCATCAACGCTTGTTCAGTGGCTCAAGCCTTCTGAAGGTACAATTAAAATCAAAATTGATGGCTGTTCCAATGGTAATCCAGGAAGATCAGGAATTGGAGGCTTGTTAAGAAATGGTAGTGGGAACTGGATCATTGGCTTCTCCGGGTTTATTGGCTTGTCTTCTAAAGTGATTGTTGAATTAAATACTATTAGATTTGGATCATTGCTTGCTTGGAGTAAGGGGTATTGAAGAGTGATTTTTTAAGCTGATTCGCTAGAGGCATTGGAGTTAATTAATGGATGTCTTTCATCTGCTCATCCTTCTTTCATTTTTATTGAGGATATTAGACTGTCGATGAAGTGGGATTGGTGTTGTTGTGTTCAACATGTGTTGCAGGAAGTAAACAGCTCTGCTGATTATCTAGCTAAGTTAGGATCTTCTAGTGCTGATAAGGAGACTAGGTGGTTCTTTCCTCCAGGCCTCTCGTCTTTACTGTCTGCAGATTCTGCTGATGCTACTTTTTGGCTTGTTTCATTATTTCCTTTACACAAAAAGAAAAAATAGTTTCGTTGGAAAAGACCAAACCACTAAAATCTTTTAATATATGAAGCCAAAAATTATTAACAGCCACGTAGAAATAACAGTAAACCTATTCAAATTCTTCTTCTGTTTTTTCCCCTAAAATGCCTTCTTTCATAGATATGCACTAGTTTTTTCATTTTCTTATTTACATGAACATATCTTTTTTATTAGCCTATTGCTTTTTGAATAAAAAAATAAAGTCTATTAAAATAAATTTTCGTAAAAATCACAATCATTTAAATCAAGGTGGAAAAAATATATCTCTTTAATCAAAACTCTTTTTTTATAAATTTTACATATTAGATTTTTATATAATAATTCAAAAGGTAATCAATGCTAGACCGGCCTGCTTGGTTTTTTTTTTTAAAAAAACATTGCCCTTTTAATTTCTTTAATTAAACAAATGATGTATCATTTGCCTGGATTGTTTTGAAATTTTCTTCTTACTGGAAAAAGTAGATCCAAGCTTTTTTGAATTAGCCTTTTTTTTTTCCTGACCAATTCTATCAAATTAAGGGGTTAAAAAAAGGTGAAGTTCAAAATAGATTTTTTATTCAAAAACCTTAACTTTCCAACTCAACCCAGGCAAATGACATGTCATCTATTTAATTAAAGAAATTAGAAGGATAGTGTTTTTTTTAATTTTTATAAATTTTACACATTAGGTTTTTATATAATAATTTGAAAAGTAATCAATGCTATACCGGCGTGCTTGGCCTTTTTTTTTTTTTAAAGAAAATAGATTCCCTCAAGTCTTGCAACAAATGTGAAAACAGTGCCCTGAAACCTAAATATAATTATGACAATGTGCAAAAACCTTCCATTAGATCCAATGCTTTCTAACCATTTAATTGCGTGAAGCTGTATGGATCATTGAAACCAAGTTCCAGGAAATGGACTACCAAACTGAAGTTGACAGATAACAAAACTGCATCGAACTTTGATACAGGGAGCTACTGCATCCTTTTTTTCGATCCCCAAGTCTTTTTCCTGTGTAGAGCAGAATTTTCAAAGAGACAAAACAAAGTTCTGACTAGGATGCACCCCATCGCCTGCAAAGATTCAAGCCAAAAATGAGTAGGCGCAGCTTCGGTTTTCTTTCATAGTTACATCCAAAAGCCAAAAGTTCAGTAATTTTTCCACTCCTTTCTTGTGTAGAAATAAAATGTGAAAACAGAGGAAAACACTTCTAAAAAGTGGTGTTAACTATTAATGCTTAGAGAGAACCAAGCGTCTGGAACTACAAAAGAAGGTTCTTATGAATATCATATGCTCGCAATTCCCAGAAGATACCTGTGCAAATGAAGCTGAATCTTGGAAAAATAGCAAAAATTACAACGACAAAAGAAGCAATTTATTAAAGTATCACTGCTGTGGAACAAAGACAAATTCTCTCCACCCTAACTATATTTGAAATCTGCTCTACAAATACATGTCTTCAATACATGCTGATACTTGGGAGGAAGGGGTTGCATACATTTCTTTGGATTTCATCTTGAAATCAACTAATCCGAAAATCAGACTAGTCGTAATTGTGTAGTCAGGGATTTTTTAGAATGATTCATAGATAAAAGGAAGGGTTGAGCAGGAGCTCACACTGCTACAAATTGACATAGAATCCACAAATCAAAGAATCATATGAAACTAGCGTAGACATGGAGATTAGTGCTACATCATTATTGGTGTCACTGAATTTTCTTGTTTGTATCATAATACAGATGGTGGTCAATTGGATATATGGTTAATATAAGAATATGGAGTCAAGCAGTCATGGAGGATACGTGGTAAATGAGCCATCGGATTCATAATTAATACCACTTATTATTGTGGGGAGGAGATGAGAACATTTTGATGTTAAATGATTCAAACAACACTTGCTCTCTAGTTTTGTATAATCCAAGGACCAGGGAGAAAAGAGAGCCCTCCTGCATCTTTTTAACATTTACTTATTCATACTCCCATCCTTCCTTCCTTGATCGATGTCTTGACTATTGATGAATGTTCAAGGGTTCTATCTGACAAGCCAAACAAGAGAGGGAGGAGTTCACAATCATATTTGAGTAGAAGCTAGCGCACCTGTGACTAAAGTTGACTGAGGGTATGCAGTCCCAGTGTTCTGTTTCTGTGAACCAGCTTTAATAATTGTATGTTATTTCAAATTAATGACTTGGATTTCTATATCATAGTTGTCTACTTTTTCCTTCCATTCATAAACCATAGCAAACCTCGTAATTACTTCTTCCTTAGAACTAATTCTCTCTTTGAAAAGGTCCTAACTACTAAAATCTTTCAACATGAAGCTAAATTTCATCAGAAACAAGTATAATCAGCCTGTTTATTAGATCTCTAAACTTGATGATATATTTTCCAGATAACTTGTGTTATTTGATGCTTGTTTTAGGATGGCCAATCTAAATGACTCTGTTTTCGATTGTCAACAGGAGGCAAATCTTATGAGCCGGTAACACGACAGACACAGGTTTTCAACATTGAGTTCCACAAATGTCTAAACCACGGAAGACTTGTCTTTCACTTGCAGTGCATATAAAATCTCTCCCCACCATTGAATGTAAGTGTCACCTTGCCAAAGCCTCACAATCCCTTGGTCGGTTAAACTCTGCGATCGGCATTCAACGTTTCCACACAAGAAAAAGAGGGAGTAGTTAACCAGCTCTATATTCAAACAAAAAGTTGCCAGTATAAGATTTTTTAATTTTTTTTTTTGTTCAAGACAGACCTAATAAACGGATTACTGTACAATATATTTTGTTTGTTTCATTGGGAGGCCCATGAGCTTCGGGCAGGGGTTCCTTCCATCCTTGATTCAAACCAGGGTCTCTTTTTTATTCTTCATTCGGGATGCCCAAGTATAAATTTGTAGAGAAAAATCAGAGCTTTATAATTAGAATTCTAGTTCATACTGGCTTACGTAGAGAGTGTGCGTTAGCTTCTGTGTTTTTTATCAAACTCAATAACATAACGTTTGGTTATTTTCAGCAGCTGTGTTTTGGCCATGAGACCCACGAAAATTTGATGTTTCACCTGCGCATTGCGCAAGCAATTTTTTCTAGCTTTTGCTGCGTTTTTTCAAAGTGAAGAGCTGCTTCTTCACTGTTCACTTATGTGAACAGTGGGGTGTGGCTCTCCACTGTTCACGTGTTTCCGGTCGGACCGGGTCTGGTCCAAAGCAATGCATTAAACTGAGTCCGACCCAGTAAAAAAATTAATTTTTATTTTTTTTAATTGTGTTTTATTTGAAAAATTAAAAGGAAATCGCTTGATGATGTAGCATTTGCAGAATTTGATCGCAATTTCAATTTTGTTCTTGCTTGGTCCGATCCAGTTTAAAAAATTCAATTTTTATTTTTATTTTTAATTATGTTTTATTCAAAAAATTAGAAGGAGATCGTTTGATAACGTAGCATTTGCAGAATTTGATCGCAATCTTAATTTTATTCTTGATGATATTTTACATGATGTTGTTGCACGCTTAAGAAACCATAGAAAATGTAATCCTTGTTCGATAGATTTCGTACGTGATGAAATTGCACATAGTTTAATGAAACAATAAAAAATATTTGATATCAATATTATTTATTTCATGATGTAATAGTATTAGTTATATATATATATATATATATATATATATATATATATATATATATATAACCTCAATTTAAAAAACATTCTTTTAACCAAACACATTAAACTACTTTTTGTTCAACCTCAATTTCAACCACAGTTTTAACCAAACATATATTTTTCCAAACCAACCTCAACTAAAAGTACTTTTTATAAAACAATTTTTTTCAAATCACAATCACAACAGCTACCACAATACTAAACACATTGTAGTTTCTAACCTCATAAAGAATTCTAGTTGTACCGAGGCATGATTTTGAATAATATGGTTCAGAAATCCTACTCTTATTGTTTGAGAAGGAGGATATACTGATAGATTTGCCCTCCTTGGTAACCTGCAAGGTTGGAAGCACTAAGAATAATTGCTGCCAGCAGAATATAGAAGAGTAATCACCAGCATTAGCGGACCCATTTTAGCCGACGTTGGTGAGTGCTTTTTGAGCAACAATTAGTCAGGAATTTTTGGGAGGATTTCCGATCAAGTCTATCTCTAATATGGCTGCTATAGCTATTCTGCAAGTCTAGCTTTTGTAGTCAGGTTTTGATTGTGCAAATCTAATCTACTTTGCCTTTGAGTTTCTCGATCACTAGCTGAACCCTGCTGGTATTCTTTCATGGTGCTGGTTCTCAAAGGAGACGATGTTCTTGGAAGGACACGAGAAGAAGCAAAGCGGAGAAATGAAAAAAAGAAAACAGCTAACAGGGAACTGATCTTTTTTGGCGAGAAAAGATGAGTCTGAATCCGAATAAACTTTTCTTTCTTCTTTTTGTTAGGGAATTGAACTTGGAATCTATTTCAGAAATTACCGTCGCTTTAGCAAGTGTTGGGTTGGAAAACAAATTCTTCCCCATCAGGTCATTCCGAATTTGAGCCTAGTAATGCCCCTTCATCCATTGTAGGGCTCCAGTTTTTCTTCCCTCCCCTTTTCCTATCCCAACGATGGGTATAAAGATAATGCCGAAGTCTTTTCGGCTAGCTTTTTTGCCATTAAAATCTCATATCATTTAAAATAGGATTCCTTGAGCAACACTAAATCCAATCTAGCTCGTTGTAGTATTGATATGATTTATCCATGTTTTTTCATGAAGGATATTTGATTTTGTACTTGGGTTTAATGGTGAGGCCATTCGATCAAGATTGTGCTCATTGGAATTTAGCTTATGTTCCATTTAGCTATGATGAGTTTTTGGCATGAGATAGTTTTAGTCGGTCTTAGTTTGTGCATGATGATGGATTCGGTTCAATCTTTTTTATGGTTTATTCGGACAAATCAGGTTTGCTTATGTACGAGTCTGATTTGAGCAATAAAGTAGGCTTGTTGGGAGCTTGTATCAGGTCTGATTTGAGTTATATTAATGAGTATGAGTTTGGGCCACATGGAGTCCAAAGTTGGCTTGAGCTAATTAAGATGTTGAGATTTTTTTTTACATGGATCAATAAAATATTTTTCTAAAATTTGTTTGGAAAATTCATTCATTATTGTTCTTATTATTTAGGATAATATTCAGCAACAAATGAAGAATTTTCCTAGTCATGCAAGGAAACTAAGGGGATTGTCAGATCCAAATCCTAGACTTGGAATGATCATTTTAATGCTAAAGATTTGATTCTTCTAATCAAGGAAGAAAATTGATGGACCAATACATTGAGAATTAATTTTTAAGATTGTTTTTCATGTTCTAAAGGGGTTAAAAGTTGGCTAAGCAATCCTAGAGTATCTAAGAAAGTGGATCATGGTCAAGAGTTATTCAAGTTAAAGAATTAAGATATTTTATCTTGTTTTTCTTTTATTATATACGACATCAACAAATAATTATTCAGACTTGTTGTTTTCATTATTATTTCTATGTTTAAGTTTAATTAATATTTTGGTTTTCAGCTAAGATCCAATGCTTGTTTAGATCAAGGTTTGAGTTTACTAGTAAAGTTTTTGGATCAATTTTTGTAGATGTGTCAATCCAGCGTACAAGGGTAGATCCATTAAGGTTAATTTCTTAGAACTATTTAAACATTTGTAAAGCCTAAATTTCATAATCTTTGATGAATAATACTTCTAAACTTTTTTAGTTTTAACATGTGAGAGAAATTCTTGTATTCTTTAGTTATTGAACAAACTGAATCTGACTTATCAAAGATTAATTGGTTTCGTGGCGTCATTCGATTTCATTTAATAGTGTGGTGTCTCGAAACAAGTTTTCATGGTGTCACATTCCTATAAGATATTTTTTAATTTTTCAGGATCAGATCTCAATTTTAATTGTGGATTGCATGGCCACGAGTTCTGCGTCAAGTATTATTTTAGTTTATTTGCTATTTCAAATTCTTCTGGGCATGATTCTCATAATTAATTGGATGTTTTTCACTTGTACTAATTTCCAACTCTTTCTCCTTTTGAACAGCTACTTTTAACATAAGAAGCTCGAGTCAACTAACCAAAGAAAAAAGGAAAAGAAAACGATCTTGCTTCCTATTAATTTTAACAGCTAATTTCCAAAAAAAAAAAGGAACTCTAATCCTTCCAAAAACAAAGAAAATACGAACACATGATGAAGACCTAACAAAGAAGCATGTCATCATATGCATAACTTCTACAAAGAGGGCAGGTCAGATTCAGTTCCAGCCATTGCTTTAAACAGCTTGAATGGAAAACATGTTTGCACGACGAAAGAACACAGCAGTCCACCCCCTTTTGAAAATCATCCAAGCATATCGCACATCCATTGCTAAAATACTCTGTTGTTTCATCGACTTGGATGATAGAAAATCGCAAGCCGACAACAGTAGCAGGTTGTTCTTTTCCGGTTACCTGTCCTCTTTCTACATCATGAGGATGATGATCTTGGTTAACGAGAATATCGAGCCGATTTTCCAAACAACTCCAACACACGCTTACTAGTCCATAAACCATCACGACGAGTAGTACTGTTAATGCAACGGAGAGCAGTACAAGTGTAAGAATGATCAGCTTAGAGGGATAAGTACCTAGGTTTTCTGTCATGGATATGAAACGCTGGTGTGTATATAACTCGGAAAAAAAAGAGAGTATTGTTAGCTGCTCTGTGTTACAGTAGTATATTTATAGAAGAGGCATGGGTTCCTTCAATAGCTGTAAGCCTTTTCTCTCTCGGAAACTCACCGTTGTCCCTATTCTCTTCGGTTTACGAAGTAGCATGGGATTCCGGCACCTTAATTAGCCTTTACGATTTGGCTTGAAACTATAAAAGAGAAACTACCACTTGACCTGGAGAAGTAAGAAAAAAGAAGAAGAGAGAAGCCGACTTTGGAAACTTGAGTTTCATACGTTATTATCGGGGGGATTTTTAGGGTTAGAATATTTTTGCGCCGAAAAAGAAAATATTTTCTTTTTGTTGCTGGTAATTTTCCCAGTAAAGAAATTGAAAACTATTTCTTTCGAGAAAGAAATAAGATTGGAATATGTGAACAAAATAACAAAAGTATTAGCAAATACTATAATAATCTTCAAATAAATTCTGTAAAAGAACTAATAAATACTTCGATTAAAATATTATCTCAATTAAGAAGTTAGTTTTATATAAATTTAAAAGATTGAAATTTATATGCCATGAAGCTGGATATTCCTTTACTAAAATGTACTTACAATATTTAAAAATAAATAAATCTGATGCATTACACCGATCTAATTGATTGCTTGTCTTGTGTCATATATAATTCATTCTCATTCGAATATTAGAGGGAAATTAAAAAACATGGTGGTTTTAATATTTGTCTGTTTGAGAGTGTAGTTGCGATTGCCTTTTAAAGTATTTTTTATATCGAAATGCATCAAAATAATATATTTTTTTATTTTTTAAGATCAACGCATTAAAACAATCCAAAACATATATAAAAAATTAATTTTTAACAAAAAAAATTAAATTTTTATGGAACATGGTTTGCACCGCTTTTCTAAACGGTGTCTATAGCTCAGAACCTATGCAATCTCTCATATTTTATAATTATATACATTGGAGCGGTGTATTTTTTTTTTATCTCATCAAATTATCTTTTACTTGATTTGATTATTTTAGGTCAAATTAAAGACAGATTACTTCTATTCTATTAAAAGATGACAAGATTTAAAGATAAGGGACCAAAGTGAAAAACAAGATTTCAACATTGATGCTATAAGTTAACTCTTGTCCCCTAACTTTTCGATTGATATATTTTCAGTTTTTATAATTTTTAAAATTGTATTTTTTATCTAGAATATTATTTGTTTTTTTTAATTTTCAGTTTTAAATTTGAGATAGAAAAGAGAGTAGCTGATTCTATAAAAGAGGGAGAAAATCATCACTTGGATTCCATAAATCTAGTGCTATTGTTTTGTTTTTTTGTTTTTTCTTCTTTAACTAATAGTGATTAGTTTTATACAGCCTTGTTTTCTGCAACGTTCCTGCACAGTGACCGTGATACCCTGCTACAAATCCAAACTCTGCGGTAGCGACATCAAGTTGGCTTTCAATTCTTGTTAACTAGGTTGTCTTTTATATTGTAATCGTGGATTTGTTTTAAAATATATTAAAATAATATTATTTTTATTTTTTAAAATTTATTTTTGATATTATAACATAAAAAAATTATAAAAATTAAATTGAAGAAAAAAATAAATTTTTTAAAAATCATGGTTAGACTGCGAAGACAAATGTTCTTAAAAAAATTATGTTTTGAAATTGTTTACAGTTGAAATGTTTTTCAAGTTGTTTTTTTATAACTTTTTTTTTATATATAAATTTGATGTGAAGATGATAAAACTATAAAAAATCAAGTCAAATCAAAATCAAACCCATTGAAAATTACAAAAAATAAAAATCCTAAAAAATAATATAATTTTTTGTTTTTAATATAAAATAACCGAACTGAACCAAAACTGAACAGAACCGAAACCAGTCGGTTTAAACCAATTTTGATTTTTTTATAAAAAAATTAATTATTTTTATAAATAAAAACCAAACAAAAAATTAACATCCCTAACACATCCTCATACATTTTCTTCCTCATTTTCAAAACACGTACATGAATATTTTTTTAAGTTACGACCAGTCAAAATGCGATTTCTATATTCATGGATATATTCAGTAAAATATTTTACACCAAGACAATTAATGATTGAAAGGGCAAATTAACTCGTATTATATCCTATCATCCTATGCAATCAAGCAATTTCTTTCTCGATTAAGGTTATTTCTATTCAATATATATATATATATATATATATATATATATATATATATATATATATTTATCATTGATATTCATCAATTGCTTCATAATTAATAATGTGTTAATTAGATATTATATTCAAAGAAGGACATTAACATTTTCACTAATAAATTTCTATGTAACTACTGAAATAAACTTACGTGATGAAGTTCTATAATTATCTTGGATTAGCAGGTACGTAAATGGAAGGGTTTTTAAACTGAATATTTTTCATTCTACAATAATTCTCTCAATTTTCTCGTGCATTAATATTTATCTCAAGGCATCTATTGATTTAAGCCACACATCTTAGCGGATTGTAGCCCATGAAAAACCTAATTTCTTTTTAAAGCTTTTTCACGACTTCATCATTACCTTTCATAAATTTTCTTTCACACAGAAACTGATAGTACTGGCTAGGTTCAGCATTCCCTTCTGTTGACTTTTAGTTGTGCTACATGCTATGTTTGACACAAAATAAAAGCTAGAAGGATCATCTCTTGTAAAGCAAGGAAGAGTGAGTAGTAAGATTAGGGTCCTGCTTTCGCCATGGTAAAAACCAAAAATTCACATCTGCTGGTGTCTGAAGTCTTTGAATTTCATTAAGTTGTTGAATTTTCAGTCTTGAAAATAACCAGGATATTGTGTTACTTACGATGAGCACAGAAACAACAAACTGATCCCTCCTTGACTAAACTAATATATGATTGTTTTCATCTTTGAATTCCATGATCTTGAATTTTAGCCTAAAAAATAACTTGGAGTTTTTCCTGAATGCTTAGAAAAAACCATGTAGAGCATCCTTTAGACTAACTACACTAGTTAAAGAGATTCGAGTTTCATCGTCTTGTTGAACAAGTCTGATAGACATTCAGCTAAATTCAACAGCAAGCACCCTGCAGAAAAAAAGAAAACAGTATCAACAATGTGGATTTATAAATCCAGCAAAAATTGCTTCCTCAAAGAAGAAGAAGAAGAAGCCATCCACCTGAAATTGAAAGTCACTACAAAGATTTTTAAGATTGTTAACACCAAAAAAGAGAGAAGGAAAAAAGAAAATCTGTGGCTTCTAAGACGCTTCATGGATATAAAAGCAAATGCTAAGCACCTCTTTTGAACATTCAAGGATGCAGTACTTTTCATGAAAAAGAATTTGCCTTTGTTTCCAATCACAACAAAAACATTAGTTCTTACAGCCCATAAAATATATCCTGATAAGAACTTAACTAAACTGTATAAAGAATATTGTATTGCATCATGAATGGCAATAAGTAAAAAGTAAAAATATTTTCCTGCTCTCAAATATTTCTTTAGGAACTCTCCATTACCTCAGTCAAAGACCAGTAAATGCAGTATAAAGTAGTTGCAAGCACCACTACCTAGATTTCTGAGAAATCAACTCTCAGGAAAGCAAAAGTTTTCAGCACCCTAGAGAGTTTCCGTTGCAATGAAATTTCGTAGTCTTGTTTGTTTCTTCTTTTTCCTACTTTCAAATTTATCACTTATTACTGGTGGTCATGATTTTGAAAAAGCAGCACTGTCAAATTTCAAATCATATCTTACACATCCGTCATATCGGCTGTCTTCATGGCAAGTTAAAAACTGCTGCAGTTGGCATGGAATACGTTGTTCCAACACACTCCATGTTGTAGCTGCAGACGTCCAGAACCCTTGGTTTTATGATTTTATTCACATATTCTGGTGTTGATGATCTGAGCATGAAATATAAAGGATTCACATACCAGCTCGATGCGGTCCGCACATACAAAAAATGCTTTGGAAGGAAACATTCCCCGGGAAATAGGCCTTTTAAGGGGGCTCTTCATGCTCAAACACTCCTGGAATTAATGGTCTACATGGTGAGATTCCAAACATCATAGGAAATATGAGTGGCTTGGAATCATTGGATCTAAGTTTCAATAACTTGAGTGGGCAGAATATCCCTGCATCCATTAATTTGTTGGACTTTTTCAGTGTTATGAACTTGTCCTACAACAATCTGAGTGGGAGATTCCATCAGGTGTGCGGTTTGATACATTGAATGAGGATGTTTCAGTATACATTGGGAATGAATATTTATGTGGTGCTACACTGCAACTCGAACACTTCCTCCCTTAATCAAGAAGATGCTGGTTTTGAGGATTCTAGAGAAAGGTTATTACTTATTACTACTCTATGGAATGGTGTTTATCGGCTATGTGGTTGGCTTTTGAGGATTTTTTGGAGCATTATATCTGATAAAGGAGAAATGGAGAGAGAAGTATTAGAGGGCAAGCTGTTGATAAGATTGCATTGAGATTTATCAAAACCATTCAAGGATGAAAAAGGAAAGAGCCTAGCTTTGGGAGGTAAAGAACAATTTTCCCAGTTTCAGATGCATCTCAAAGCAGACTCTATCAATCCATTTCCATGACCAGAATTATGGAAGGCTTTTGCATAGTTAGCTTGAGAATATTTTCAATGGCCAGATAGTCCCAAATGAGTATTTTAGTGAAGCTTGAGAGTTTATATGTCTTCATTTAGTTATCTATGTTCTGTAAGAGATGAGTTATTTTTAATATTATCATTATTTTTCAACAAAATGATAAAAGAGTTTCATTGCTCAAATGAAACAAATAGGAGCTTACCCTGAGACAAGGGCATAAATCCAAGACAGATTACATAAACTAATAAACTCATACCCACAGTCTACGAATTGTAAATGAAGAGGATCCATGGCTGCTTCTTCAAGTCGTTTAGTTTTATGCATTCTGCAGCAAACAATCTGGCATATCCATGTTCTATGGAACTCCTTATGGATTCATGATGAGCCATCATGGCCAATTGTTTCCATATAACATGATGACTTTCCACTCAAATCCCGCCATCTAGGGACCAATTATTGTATTGTAATCACATTTGTGCAGAACAGCACCTGACACAGCTTTACAATATGGACACAGAGAACAGGTGGCCATGATCTTCGTCAGATTAGGAAACCATATGAAGAAAATTGATGCTCTAGTTAATGATCTTTCGGGAATGACTAGAAGTCAAATGGAGTCATTTAAGACAGCCATTCGATGAAGATGCAAATGGTAGTTCTAGTCCCCTCCTTGCAAGAGACGTCGTTCCTTTGTTACCAAAAAAAAAATGAAGCGGCAATTGCAATTCTCAGAATCAAACTTTCTCCAAGACTGCTTTAAAATAAATGGAGTGCCAGTCCTTTGGCAAATAAGGATGCTGTAAGTTGTATACACAAATCTGTTCAAACTACTCTAGTATGCAAGAGTAGATCCAAAAGGAAAGGCAACCGTATGTTGGCAAGGCAATTCAGGGAATGACAATAAGCAGTGGTTAGTGGCCAAAGAAATGCAGGGAAGATCTATTGCAGGTGGACTCAAAAGTGTCTTAACTAACCCAAACAATAAAAGATGAAGTGGGGTAGTTCCCATTTTGCAATTAAACTACTAATTCGACAGAAACCTGTCTGTGAAAACGCAAAGCAGATTGTACCAATGCACCTGCTGTATCCATTATTTCAACAAGAAAGCACCCGAATAAGCTGGCTGTTATCCCCGGAATCATTACAAAACAAATCTTACAAGGACAGGATTAAACCAAAAGGGTTTTATAATAAGCACTAAACCAACGTAATATACATTCCTTCAAACCTGGAAGGAAATAATGTTATAGTAGAATAAGTGTTGCTTATGCACAAACCATTGTAATCAAACCTTTTCCCACGGGGCTACTAAGCCTCCCCTCTTGTAAAAACCTTAGGAGGCCTTCTTCTCTTTATATCTCTTTGCACAAACAGTGTAGATCAGCAAGTTGAAGAAGCTGAGCCCAGCCAAAAGCCAGAATAAATAATCAAGGTGCCCCGTATTTAAGTTATCTGGTATCCATCCTGTCTTCCCACCCGTGGTTGTGAGGTAAGTTACCATGCTCAGAATAAAAGAGCTCAGGTAATTACCCAAAGATGCAGTCAGGAGTGCCAAAGCACTGCATAGACTCCGCATGGCATCTGGAGACTGTTCATAGAAAAATTCAAGCTGACCAATGTATGTAAAGATCTCTGCTGTACCTATCAACATAAACTGGGGAATTTGCCACAAGATACTGAGGGGAACGGCAACAGCATCACCAACCAATCCAAGCTCTTTTACAAGCTGCAAGCGCTTAATCTCTAGCAAAGCAGCAGCTGTCATTGATAGCATAGAAGTGAACAAGCCAATTCCCATACGCTGCAACTCTGAAAAGCCCCTCTCTCTGCCAGTGAACTTCCTTGCAATTGGAACAATGATCCTATCATAGATTGGAACCCAGAAAATAACACTAATAACATCAATTGTGCTCATAGAAGCAGGAGGGATGTTGAAAGAACCAATTGTCTTGTCCATCAGCATCCCTTGTTCCACAAAGATTGTACTCATTTGGGCATGGACAGCAGAAAAGACAATGCCTGTAGCCCAGATCGGAAACATGCGGATCAAGATCTTCAATTCCTCCACCTGAGTCATAGTACAAAGCCTCCAAGGATCACTGAAGTCCCCACCTTTTATCTCAGCCTCTGAAATTATAGCAGCTTTATCAAGGCATCTAGAGGAAATAGGAATTTAGTTAGTTCTTTTGAGAAAAGATTTTAGTGGATTTTTAAATGATGAGGCAAACTTACTAAAATGAGGATAAGGCAATACAAATCAATAAAAAGGAATTCATTAAGGCAGAGACAGGTCTGTTGAAACTTTCTTCCCAGTGCTCCTTTGGCATATCAGATAAAATAAATATGTAAGCATAAACTTGCTCTCTAGTCTCTTCACATAAACTAAACAAAATTCCCATTAATATGTAGTCTCAACACCAAATGAAATTGCAAGCAGACCTTGTAAAGACGAAGTTCAGAGGAAAGGCGAACAGATACAGGACCATATGTCCAATAACAGACTGCCAAAACTCAATTCAACTGAAAAGTCAGTGGTTCTTCTGCTGCCAGATAGAGAATAAATACAAAGTATTCCACAAAATAACATGCCATTATTTAAGCCTCTTTTGCGTGGTTAATAAATATATATTTCAAAGAATGCAATGAGGGGAACCATGACAAGATATTAGAAGGGGAAGAGTGAGCAGAGTTCAACTGTGGGCTTGCGTTAATACATTAATAAAGTGTTAGCAAAAAAACAGATAACTGCATAGTGTAAGCTTACACAAACATGAGTAGTTAACAACTGAAATAAGAGAGGATATGAACTTCACAGAATATGAAAATTTTCTGTGTATTCTGCACAGCTCTTCACACTATGCTTGCATGAGTTATAAGTTATGCTTGAACTTGCCTCAAATAAGGCATTGTAGTGTTAACTAGAAAGGCCATTCTTAACCACTATTCACATTTGATGATCAACTCTTGAATTTGGATACAAAACAAAACAGAAGATTCAACTCTTCTTGCATATGTAAATCACTATTTCACTGGATGACAATCAATTTTGATAGCAAAAACACATCAAATAGAATGGCTAGTTCAAAACTGAGGAAAGTAGATCAGGTAAGGAGAAAGAAGAAGAAAAATACTTCAATTCATTGCTGTGCGCTAGTTTCCAGGTTCCCTCAATGGTTGAGTGTTTTTCTTGGGTTTCATATAGGAGACTAATGTCTTGGGGAACCTCCAAATTCCTCTTATGGAATGACGCAACCACAACTTGGCACATTCTAGTAATTGGGCTCCCCACTGGCCTCTGAAATCTATAACGGGGTGTGCCTGAAAAGAAGATAGCAATAGCTATGCCCATGAACAACGCAGGAATTCCAAATCCTAGCCCCCACCCAGCTTTGTCTTGAACGTATACCATTAAACTACTTGATACAAGACAACCGATGTTGATTGAAAAATAGAACCAATTGAAGAAGGACCCCTTCTTTACCCTTTCCTTAGGATCAGTGTCATCAAACTGATCCGCCCCAAAGGATGAAACACATGGTTTGATGCCACCTGTCCCAAATGCAATCAGATAGAGGCCAAAAAAGAATACCCCATACTGAGCAGGAGTTGCTGCAGGGCATGGAGAACCTACACATTCAGCTGGCTTTAATACAGGAATAGCTGCTGAGAGAGTCAACGTACACATTCCCTGCATCAATCGACATGATGAAATCCAACACTTGAAGAAAACAATATGGATTACATCTGGGTAAAAGCAACCAATGCAGGTGTAGAAAAATATAGACCTTGCTTAACCTTGTACCTATACTTCCTACCACATAAAAATTCACATAATCAACAAAACTTCATTCAGGCTTTTTATAAAAGTTTTCCTGTTTATTGGCATAACTAGAACAATTTTTTTTTTTATTGCTAACCATTGAACATATAATGTAGCAGCAGTAGACAACCCCTTGGACTAAATGAAAAGAAATTAGTACCAGAGAAGCTCCATTGACTTGAGAGATGTGAGCAAGATTTTGAGCTTTATGGTCAAGAAACAGAAATGTACTGATCAGAGATGTAGGCATAGAATAGAAATAACGAGTTCAGCACATAATTACAATGAAGTAAATTGTGGAGAAAACAAAAATGGTCCAATATCTTCCCCAATAAGCATCTGCCAAAGTGGCTCCAATGAGTGGTGTGAAGTAGCAAGTTCCTGCCCAAATGTTAACAATTTTTGCAGCTGACACATTTCCTTCATGTAGCTTCCCAGTAAGGTAGGTGACCAGATTAGTAGCAATTCCATAGTAGGCCAAGCGTTCACAGCATTCATTTCCTGTATGTGGCATGATGGAAGTCAGAAAGAGCATAGGCTATGCACTAATGTGAAATATAATAATCAGTACCCAATATGAAAGAGCATGCTGTCCAGTTTCCAGTTTTCTGCTTAAGAACAGCCGTCCCATTAATGTCGACCGAGCCATCTCCTGTGAGGAGTCCATTATTTTCGTTCTGCAAATATATTACAAAACATGTGACAAAGACATGGTGCAAGATGCAAACTGGTTTTTAGTTTTAACGGTGTTTAATGGGCACCTATAATGATCACAGATAAACTATGAAGTTATATTTTGGCTGGTGTTAAAAAGGGTACTGATGATCTTTTAAATGCCACCAGAAAATTAGAGGTAAGACTGTTGTGTCTGGTCCAACCTCTATGCAGCATGGAAACAATTACAGGACATGGACACCACTGTACCAATATGGAAACACACCAAATTCTAAGAATATAAGAAAGCAGAGGATTGACAGCTAAGGCACACCCCTATTCACACATGATTACAAATCACAGAAATTGTCATTTGTTCATGAAAATTCTTAGACGGACTTGGAGATAGATATCAGATACAGATAACTGTCGAAGCATTGGAATCGAATGATACCAGATTTTCTAGGACACGACAGCTCAAGCTAATTGAGTATCTTTTCCTCTAGAATAAACTGAGTCCTGCACGTCCAGATTTAGAAATGAGTCCCATAAGTATTTCATTACATGGGTCTGCTATCCTTATCTGACAAGGACATGATGCTTCTAACATTGAATTCTTGAAACTTCGCAATCCCTCATCAATTCAGCATCAACTAAGGAAAACATCAAATGCGACCAAAACAATCTTAGATTAGCCATGACTCCACCCTACAACACCCCAGCAGAAGCTTTGCTATCCAGATTTAACCTCAGTAACTGGTGACCAGCAAATTGGTGAAACCATGGCACTTATCACATATGCCACCAACTGCAAGACATCCATAATCATAATGTCCTATGGAGAGAGACGGTGGTCACAGCTGCAAGGCAAGTTGCCTGTAAACAAAGCTTGTACATTGCAACACCAAGCTGCTGGAGTTTCAAAGATAAAGCAAAACCCTTTCCATCTCTCAAGCAAGTTCAAAATTAGCAAAAGGAAAAAATAGAAAAGAGAAGAGAAGGGGCTAGTTAGTGGCAAAAATATTGATTCCCTTTTGACCTGTATATGTTAGAATGGATGCAAACAAAATCCACTAAGCACATTTCCATTTTCTGAAAGAGCTTAATCACAGACACAACCTTACTCAAATGCCAAGTCCACCTTTGTGCTTGGCTGACACAAGCACGATTTGCCTGCAAGTAGATTTAATACATTCTTTTGTTGCATCTCATCTACCACCCACACCCTATTAACTCTCCTATCTATAAAGCTCAGACAGTAAAAGCCACATAAACGCTACTACCACGAAACTTGGGCAGAGACTTGAGAAGAGAAAAAAATAAGTTGACAGAGACAGCACGCATTGATGAAAGCTAAACAGACAAAAGAATCACAAAAGAGACAACTTGAGCAGTCAAACATGAACATGCAGACAGGAAATCAGACAGAATAAAACTGGTTGGAGATTTCAGCGTCTGTGATGCTTATCTAGCTATGAAGCAGTATGTGGAAGAAACAAATTTATACAGAATCATCATCAATATCCGAAAGCATAAAAAAAGAAAGAATAAATTACTTGAAATTTGAATTACTATTCATTCTTTGAATTCAATCTTGATTTGGAAGAAAAAAACAAGAAAAACCCAGAAACAAGTTCCATAACATTCAATAATCTGTTACAAATACATATATACAAAGGAGAAGAATCAGCACCGAGAGAGAGAGAGAGAGAGAGAGAGAGAGAATGAAAAACCTGAAGTAGGAGTTCATCTTCCAAGAGCAAAGTCTGTTCCTCCCCTGAACTCATATTTCTCCTCTTTTTTTGGGTTTTAAAATTATAAAATTCCAAACACACACACACACACACACACACACACACACACACACACACACACACACACTTACACTTTAATCGATCAGTATTCGCGGGATGGAACACAGGAGAAGGAAGACGTGGACGGCATTTAATGGTGTTTATTTATTTATTTAAATAAGTATATTATTCTAACACCATGGTATAATGTGAATTCAAAGGAAGACCTCAAATTTGGTAAGTAATTCCTCCTAAAACTAACACACGTGTGCTTCGTCCAAGCGTGCCTGGATTTCAAAGTAAAAGGTTAAGGGCTGTTGGCCCTGTAAGTATTTTATACTCTAAAAAATCAAATTTCCACTTATTTTTATTTTAAAACATGTAAAAAATATCCTAAAACTTCAAAAAAAATATTTTTAATTCAAAAATATATTTTAATCACTTAAAAATCTAATCAAAGCAAAATTCATTAGTCTTGATTTATTTCTTTTTATTTGATTAGAGAATAAAGTCATTTCCATCAAATTTCTCTTTTTATGACTAACCCACTATCTCCAATATTAATCTTTTTTAATGGTTAGAAAGTGGTTGAGTAGATACTTTTTTTCTCATCTTCTTTTTAAAATAAATTTTTATTTTTTAAAGACTAAAACATGATAAAATAAAGTTTTGATTAAAAAAATAAAAAAAATCAAACAACAAGGATTAATATATGAATAATTTGAAATTTTAGGGACCAATGTGAAGTTTTATGTGCCTCTTGAAAATTTAGATATGTTTTTTTATTTATTATGGTCTTTGTTCTTTCAATTATTTTTTAGCTATAACCTTAAAATGGATGTTTGATTGAAAAATTAAAAAAAAATAAAAAGAATTTATGATCTCAATATGGCCATGTTGAGAGCCTCAACTGTAGAGATAGTATTTAGCATTAAGCAAGTATCCAAATCAAATAATTATAGTTTTTCCATTCAAATCAGAGATTAGTCCGTTTGTTTGCTGGAAAGTAGTTTTTTTAAAAAAAAAAATTCCAGAAAAGTGAATTATTTTCTGATGTTTAGTAGTGTAATGAAAAATAAATTGAAAAACAATTTCCAGTGTTTGGTTATGTCATGGAAAATGAGCTGGAAAATAACTTATTAATGTTTTATTTTTTTCAAGTTTATTAAAATAATGAGCAACAAATCTTACAAATTAAAAAGTTGAATGTGAATGAAATTGAAAAAAAATATAATTTCATAAATTATCTCAAATAAAATAAATAATAATCAAAATAATAGAGATCAAATCTAAAAAATAAAAAAAATAATTGAAAGATGAAGAAATTAAAATAATAATAATAAACATTTCATAAATTATTTCAAATAAAATAAGTAACAATCAAAAGAATGAGGATCAAATTTGATAGATAAAAAATTTCAATTAAAAAATGATAAGGGAAAAGAAAATAATAATTATAAAAATAAGGACCAAAATTAATATAAAAATTAAATTCTAATGGATGAAATTGAAAAACAAATATTCAAAACAAAATATATATAGCAATTAAAAGTTTGAGGACCAAATTTGATATAATCAACAAATAATATGACATTTCTAATTTTTTCACAACTTCCGGGAAGTGTTTTCCACCCAAAATAAAAGGAAAACACTTTCGTGGAAACTAAGCCAAATTTTCCTTTGACCGGAAAGTGTTTTTCGTTGAACAACTTTTCTAATGATAAACAAACACATGAAAGTTTGGAAAATAATTTTTTAAAAACTAGTTTTCATAAAACAAACGCAGCCTAGAAAAAAAAATGAAATTCACAAGACTAAACGCGTGTTTGAGAGTGTGGTTGTGATTGCTTTTCAAAGTGCTTTTCACTTAGAAAAGTATGTCAATAATATGTTTTTATTTTTTAAAAATCATTTTTGAGATCAGCACATCAAAATTATTTGAAAACATCAAAAACATATTAATTCAAAGTAAAAAAAAAATTCAAATTTTTTCGGAAGCGCTTTTCGAATGCAGAAACAAACAGCCTCTAGACTACAAGAATACTTACTCTATACCTAGGTGTATTGCAGATTGCTATTGTGCGCATAGTTCGTCCCCTTTATTTTTCCAGATCCTTCTATAATTACTCATTTTGATTACTGAACTTTCATTTTCAATTTCATGTTCCATGATTTAAAGTCTAATAATTCCTTTTAATTTATGTGATACATGTTATTTGTAATGTCAAAAAATGTCCTCACTTTGAATTAATGCTCCATCTTATAAAATAGGAATTGATTTTATCAATTAAAAAAACCAAAATAATAAGGACAACGTTTAACATAGAAATAAAGAGACAACCTTTTTCTTCTTCTTTTATTGTTCATGAGGCGAGGGAAAGCACACTTCGATTCTTGAATTTTTAAGTTTTGGTATTTATTTTTTAAAAGATTTGATATTTCAGTCCTTATCTTTATTTGTTTTATGTTTTAGCCTTTCAAATTTAAAAGAATCGAGAAAATCATTAGCAAATAGAGAAGGGGAGACAGAAAGAGAGAAGTCAGCCACATTTTGATTATCCGAAAGGCTAATCTTGGTATCATTGAATTACTATTGATAAAATGAGTTTAATTAAGGTGTTTTTAGAGATAAGAAAGAATTTTTTATTTGGTTTAATTTTTTTTTTTATCAATTTAGAGGGTTTGAGGTTTATAAATTGGTTTATTGAGCTTTTTAGTGTGTTTATTATGTGTTTTTATGTGAAAATAAATGAGAAATGATTTTTTGAATCCAAAAAACCCACCTCTCTAGTAATTAAAATGTAAACAAATAACCATCTAGGTGGTGGTTCAGAGGTAAGAACTTGGGACTAAGAGGTTTGTTTCCTCTGTGGTCTCAGGTTCGAGTCATGTGGTTGCTCATATGATGGCCACTGGAGGCTTCCATGGTCATTAACTTCAGGACCCATGGGATTAGTCGAGGTGCGCTCAAACTGGTCCGGACACCAATATTAATCTAAAAAAAAAATCTAGACAAATAAATAAAACGACATATTTTATGTATATTTTCTGTAAAAGAGCTAATTATTGTACATCCTTAACCTTTTAAAAATTATAAAGAATGTCAATCACATGGCCTGGAATTGAAACCCACAAGCATCGGGCTTTGTTTTTGTTGGGCTTGACATGCGGGTTCAAGTTCTTTAATCAGAAGATTGTCTTTTACTATGATATTTTTTTTATATTTTTTATATTTTGATTGAAATGCATTATAAATAAAACACTTAATATTATATTTAATTTATTAGAAAATTTTATAATAGTTCTTAAATAATATTATATTTTTTATGAGAATGTTAATAAATTCCTTTTCAATTATTATATCCATAATATGCAACAAAAAAAGCTCATGGGTATTCTATTAAAATAATATCTATGTTTTTTTTATATAGATTTTTGACATTATTCTATTACATCAATTATTTTGTTTTTTTTGTCTTCAATCACATATGGAATATTGAGACATTATTTTAATATTTATATTAAAACTTGGTTTTGAGATTATGATGGGTTTTTATTTTAAAAAAGTGTTTGCAATTAAAATACATGTTTTTGTTAAAATAATAAAGAGACATATTAGTACGAAAATAATGTTTGAAGGATTCCTACTTATTTCAAATAATTAAAAATTTAATAAATTGCATTGAGATTTATCAAAACCATTCAAGGATGAAAAAGGAAAGAGCCTAGCTTTGGGAGGTAAAGAACAATTTTCCCAGTTTCAGATGCATCTCAAAGCAGACTCTATCAATCCATTTCCATGACCAGAATTATGGAAGGCTTTTGCATAGTTAGCTTGAGAATATTTTCAATGGCCAGATAGTCCCAAATGAGTTTTTTAGTGAAGCTTGAGAGTTTATATGTCTTCATTTAGTTATCCTCTCTCTCTATTACTATGCTTTGAAAGAGATGAGTTATTTTTAATATTATCATTATTTTTCAACAAAATGATAAGAGTTTCATTGCTCATGATGAAACAAATAGGAGCTTACCCTGAGACAAAAGCATAAATCCACGACAGATTAGATAAACTAATAAACTCATACCCACTGTCTACGAATTGTAAATGAAGACGATCCATGGCTGCTTCTTCAAGTCGTTTAGTTTTATGCATTCTGCAGCAAAAAATCTGGCATATCCATGTTCTATGGAACTCCTTATGGATTCATGATGAGCCATCATGGCCAATTGTTTCCATATAACATGATGACTTTCCACTCAAACCCCGCCATCTAGGGACCAGTTATTGTATTGTAATCACATTTGTGCAGAACAGCACCTGACACAGCTTTACAATATGGACACTCAAAGAAAAGGTGGCCATGCATGATCTTCGTCAGAATTCCAACATAGCAAACAATCAGCACTGATTTTCCTTCCCATGAGAATCTACCTTACCCACAGGAAGCTAGGTGATATAACTGGGTCTAGGGATGAGATAGGTCCAAATACAAGTTTCTACCAATCAACTTTACTCCCCCCTTCTTCCTATCAACTCCCTTACAGTGGTTGTAAAAAACCCACTTGCACTTGCTTTCTACAGCATACTGTCATCAGATGAAGAATCAGGTTGAATGACTCTGCATATGGAACCTAGGACGCATAGTATCTGGCCTGGCCTTACATTGTGTATCACAGCTTCTAGTTCTACATCAGAAAGAATTCCAGATACATGAATGAGCCTGGTACTGTGAACTTTAATTAGGAAACCATAAGAAGAAAATTGATGCTCTAGTTAATGATCTTTCGGGAATGACTAGAAGTCAAATGGAGTCATTTAAGACGGCCATTCGATGAACATGCAAATGGTAGTTCTAGTCCCCTCCTTGCAAGAGACGTCGTTCCTTTGTAACCAAAAAAAAATGAAGCAGCAATTGCAATTCTCAGAATCAAACTTTCTCCAAGGCTGCTTTAAAATAAATGGAGTGCCAGTCCTTCGGCAAATAAGGATGCTGTAAGTTGTATACACAAATCTGTTCAAACTACTCTAGTATGCAAGAGTAGATCCAAAAAGAAAGGCAACCGTATCTTGATAAGGCAATTTAGGGAATGAGAATATATACCCTATTTGTTTGCTGGATAGTAGTTTTTTTTTGGAAAGTGAATTCTGGAAAAAACAAATAGCAATTATAAAAATAAGAACCAAAGTTAATATAAAAATTAAATTTTAAAAGATGAAATTAAAAAATAAATATTCAAAACAAAATATATAAAGCAATCAAAAGTTTGAGAATCAAATTTGATATAATCAGCAAATAATAACATTTCTAAATTTTTCACAACTTTCAAAAAGTGTTTTCCGCCCAAATTTTCTAGGAAAACACTTTCCTGAAAACCAAGCTAAGTTTTCCTTTGACTGGAAAGTGTTTTCCGTTAACCAACTTTTCTAATGGAAAACAAACACATGAAAGTTTGGAAAGTGATTTCCGGAAAACCACTTTACGAAAAACAAACACAGCCAAAAGAGAAAACATTTTTTTAGAAACCAAGTAAAATTTTTCTTTGACTGGAAAATATTTTTCGTTGACCGGAAAGTGTTTTTCTTTTATTGAAAAGTGTTTTCTGTTGACCAGAAAGGGTTTTTCATTGACCACATTTTCTAACGGCAAATAAACACAGAAAAGTTTGGAAAGTATCCGGAAAACAAACCTGTCATAAGTTATACTCCTGAAAGAGATAAACTGTATGACAATTAGCAGTGGTTAGTGGCCAAAGAAACGCAGGGAAGATCTAATGCAGGTGGACTCAAAAGTGTCTTAACTAACCCAAACAATAAAAGATGAAGTGGGGTAATTCCCATTTTGCAATTAAACTACTAATTCGACAGAAACCTGTATGTGGAAACGCAAAGCAGATTGTACCATGCACCTGCTGCATCCATTATTTCAACAAGAAAGCACCCGAATAAGCTGGCTGTTATCCCCTGAATCATTACAAAACAAATCTTACTAGGACAGGATTAAACCAAAAGGGTTTTATAATAAGCACTAAACCAACGTAATATACATTCCTTCAAACCTGGAAGGAAATAATGTTATAGTGAATAAGTGTTGCTTATGCACAAACCATTGTAATCAAACCTTTTCCCACGGGGCTACTAGGCCTACCCTCTTGTAAAAACCTTAGGAGGCCTTCTTCTCTTTATATCTCTTTGCACAAACAGTGTAGATCAGCAAGTTGAAGAAGCTGAGCCCAGCCAAAAGCCAGAATAAATAATCAAGGTGCCCCGTATTTAAGTTATCTGGTATCCATCCTGTCTTCCCACCCGTGGTTGTGAGGTAAGTTACCATGCTCAGAATAAAAGAGCTCAGGTAATTACCCAAAGATTCAGCCAGGAGGGACAAAGCACTGCATAGACTCCGCATGGCATCTGGAGACTGTTCATAGAAAAATTCAAGCTGACCAATGTATGTAAAGATCTCTGCTGTACCCATCAACATATACTGGGGAATTTGCCACAAGATACTGAGAGGAACTGCAACAGCATCACCAACCAATCCAAGCTCTTTTACAAGCTGCAAGCGCTTAATCTCTAGCAAAGCAGCAGCTGTCATTGATAGCATAGAAATGAACAAGCCAATTCCCATACGCTGCAAATCTGAAAAGCCCCTCTCTCTGCCAGTGAACTTCCTTGCAAATGGAACAATGATCCTATCATAGATTGGAACCCAGAAAATAACACTAATAACATCAATTGTGCTCATAGAAGCAGGAGGGATGTTGAAAGAACCAATTGTCTTGTCCATCAGCATCCCTTGTTCCACAAAGATTGTACTCATTTGGGCATGGACAGCAGAAAAGACAATGCCTGTAGCCCAGATCGGAAACATGCGGATCAAGATCTTCAATTCCTCCACCTGAGTCATAGTACAAAGCCTCCATGGATCACTGAAGTCCCTACTTTTTATCTCAGCCTCTGAAATTATAGCAGCTTTATCAAGGCATCTAGAGGAAATAGGAATTTAGTTAAGTTCTATTGAGAAAAGATTTTAGTGGATTTTTAAATGATGAGGCAAACTTAACTAAAATGAGGATAAGGCAATACAAATCAATAAAAAGGAATTCATTAAGGGAGAGACAGGTCTGTTGAAACTTTCTTCCCAGTGCTCCTTTGGCATATCAGGTAAAATAAATATGTAAGCATAAACTTGCTCTCTAGTCTCTTCATATAAACTAAACAAAATTCCCATTAATATGTAGTCTCAACACCATATGAAATTGCAAGTAGACCTTGTAAAGACGAAGTTCAGAGGAAAGGCGAACAGATAAAGGACCAATATGTCCAATAACAGACTGCCAAAACTCAATTCAGCTGAAAAGTCAGTGATTCTTCTGCTGCCAGATAGAGAATACATACAAAGTATTCCACAAAATAACATGCCATTATTTAAGCCTCTTTTGCGTGGTTAATAAATATATATTTCAAAGAATCCAATGAGGGGAACCATGACAAGATATTAGAAGGGGAAGAGTGAGCAGAGTTCAACTGTGGGCTTGCGTTAATACATTAATAAAGTGTTAGCAAAAAAACAGATAACTGCATAGTGTAAGCTTACACAAACATGAGTAGTTAACAACTGAAATAAGAGAGGATATGAACTTCACAGAATATGAAAATTTTCTGTGTATTCTGAACAGCTCTTCACACTATGCTTGCATGAGTTATATGTTATGCTTGAACTTGCCTCAAATAAGGCATTGTAGTGTTAACTAGAAAGGCCATTCTTAACCACTATTCACATTTGAAGATCAACTCTTGAATTTGGATACAAAACAAAACAGAAGATTCAACTCTTCTTGCATATGTAAATCACTATTTCACTGGATGACAATCAATTTTGATAGCAAAAACGCACATCAAATAGAATGGCTAGTTCAAAACTGAGGAAAGTAGATCAGGTAAGGAGAAAGAAGAAGAAAAATACTTCAATTCATTGCTGTGCGCTAGTTTCCAGGTTCCCTCAATGGTTGAGTGTTTTTCTTGGGTTTCATATAGGAGACTACTGTCTTGGGGAACCTCCAAATTCCTCTTATGGAATGACGCAATCACAACTTGGCACATTCTAGTAATTGGGCTCCCCACTGGCCTCTGAAATCTATAAAGGGGTGTGCCTGAAAAGAAGATTGCAATAGCTATGCCCATGAACAATGCAGGAATTCCAAATCCTAGGCCCCACCCAGCTTTGTCTTGAATGTATACCATTAAACTACTTGATACAAGACAACCAATGTTGATTGAAAAATAGAACCAATTGAAGAAGGACCCCTTCTTTACCCTTTCCTTAGGATCAGTGTCATCAAACTGATCCGCCCCAAAGGATGAAACACATGGTTTGATGCCACCTGTCCCAAATGCAATCAGATAGAGGCCAAAAAAGAATACCCCATACTGAGCAGGAGTTGCTGGAGGGCATGGAGAACCTATACATTCAGCTGGCTTTAATACAGGAATAGCTGCTGAGAGAGTCAACGTACACATTCCCTGCATCAATCGACATGATGAAATCCAACACTTGAAGAAAACAATATGGATTACATCTGGGTAAAAGCAACCAATGCAGGTGTAGAAAAATATAGACCTTGCTTAACCTTGTACCTATACTTCCTACCACATAAAAATTCACATAATCAACAAAACTTCATTCAGGCTTTTTATAAAAGTTTTCCTGTTTATTGGCATAACTAGAACAATTTTTTTTTATTGCTAACCATTGAACATATAGTGTAGCAGCAGTAGACAACCCCTTGGACTAAATGAAAAGAAATTAGAACCAGAGAAGCTCCACTGACTTGAGAGATGTGAGCAAGATTTTGAGCTTTATGGTCAAGAAACAGAAATGTACTGTTCAGAGATGTAGGCATAGAATAGAAATAACGAGTTCAGCACATAATTACAATGAAGTAAATTGTGGAGAAAACAAAAATGGTCCAATATCTTCCCCAATAAGCATCTGCCAAAGTGGCTCCAATGAGTGGTGTGAAGTAGCAAGTTCCTGCCCAAATGTTAACATTTTTTGCAGCTGACACATTTCCTTCATGTAGCTTCCCAGTAAGGTAGGTGACCAGATTAGTAGCAATTCCATAGTAGGCCAAGCGTTCACAGCATTCATTTCCTGTATGTGGCATGATGGAAGTCAGAAAGAGCATAGGCTATGCACTAATGTGAAATATAATAATCAGTACCCAATATGAAAGAGCATGCTGTCCAGTTTCCAGTTTTCTGCTTAAGAACAGCCGTCCCATTAATGTCGACCGAGCCATCTCCTGTGTGGAGTCCATTATTTTCGTTCTGCAAATATAATACAAAACATGTGACAAAGACATGGTGCAAGATGCAAACTGGTTTTTAGTTTTAACGGTGTTTAATGGGCACCTATAATGATCACAGCACAAAATTAATTGTGCTTTCATCGATGCAAACAAAATCCACTAAGCACATTTCCATTTTCTGAAAGAGCTTAATCACAGACACAACCTTACTCAAATGCCAAGTCCACCTTTGTGCTTGGCTGACACAAGCACGATTTGCCTGCAAGTAGATTTAATACATTCTTTTGTTGCATCTCATCTACCACCCACACCCTATTAACTCTCCTATCTATAAAGCTCAGACAGTAAAAGCCACATAAACGCTACTACCACGAAACTTGGGCAGAGACTTGAGAAGAGAAAAAAATAAGTTGACAGAGACAGCACGCATTGATGAAAGCTAAACAGACAAAAAGAATCACAAAAGAGACAACTTGAGCAGTCAAACATGAACATGCAGACAGGAAATCAGACAGAATAAAACTGGTTGGAGATTTCAGCGTCTGTGATGCTTATCTAGCTATGAAACAGTCTGTGGAAGAAACAAATTTATACAGAATCATCATCAATATCCGAAAGCATAAAAAAAGAAAGAATAAATTACTTGAAATTTGAATTACTATTCATTCTTTGAATTCAATCTTGATTTGGAAGAAAAAAAAAAGAAAAACCCAGAAACAAGTTCCATAACATTCAATAATCTGTTATAAATGCATATATACAAAGGAGAAGAATCAGCACCGAGAGAGAGAGAGAGAGAGAGAGAGAGAATGAAAAACCTGTAGTAGGAGTTCATCTTCCAAGAGCAAAGTCTGTTCCTCCCCTGAACTCATATTTCTCCTCTTTTTTTGGATTTTAAAATTATAAAATTCCAATTACACACACACACACTTTAATCGATCAGTATTCGTGGGATGGAACACAGCAGAAGGAAGACGTGGACGACATTTAATGGTGTTTATTTATTTACTTAAATAAGTATACTATTCTCACACCATGGTATAATGTGAATTCAAAGGAAGACCTCAAATTTGGACGACATTTAATGCCCGGCATGGCTTCTTGACAAGTTCCAGGCGGCGGAAAAGTTCTCAGATGATGTAATAGCATCCATTTTAACTTGACAATTCAAGGGATATAGCTAGAGTTTATAATGACTTTGTCAGGAATCTGTGGTTCAATTTCCATATCTAGATTCTTTCAACATGCTGTCATCTATAGCTAACTAATAGACTCTTTTGTGTGGTTACTAGCATATGCCCGGCATGGCTTCTTGACAAGTTACAGGCGGCGGAAAAGTTCTCAGATGATGTAATAGCATCCATTTTAACTTTGACAATTCAAGGGATATAGCTAGAGTTTATAATGACTTTGTCAGGAATCTTTGGTTCAATTTCCATATCTAGATTCTAGTCCATCCTTGAAAGTTGGCGTTGGATCTCCAGACAAAAATAAATAAATAAAAATACAAGAATAAACCCAGACACACGTGTGCTTCGTCCAAGCGTGCCTGGATTTCAAAGTAAAGGGTTAAGAGCTGCTGGCCTGTAAGTATTTTATACTCTAAAAAATCAAATTTCCACTTATTTTTATTTTAAAACATGTAAAAAATATCCTAAATCTTCAAAAAGATATTTTTAATTCAAAAATATCTTTTAATCACTTAAAAAATCTAATCGAAGCAAAATTTATTAATATTGATCTATTTTTTTTATTTGGTTAGAAAATAAAGTCATCCTCATTAAATTTCTCTTTCAAATTTTCAATGACTAACCCACTAACTCCGGTATTAATTTTTTTTTAATGTTTAGAAAGTGGTTGAATAGATAATTTTCTCTCATCTTCTTATTAAAATAACTTTTTATCTTTTAGAGGTTAAAACGTGATAAAATAAAGTTTTTATTAAAAAAATAAAAAATTCAAACAACAGGGACTAATATATGAATAATTTGAAACTTTAGGGACCAATGTGAAGTTTTATGTGCCTTTTGAAAAGTTAGATATGTTTTATTTATTTATTGTGGTCCTTGTTCTTTCAATTATTCTTAGCTATAACCTTAAATTAAAATTCATAAAATTGATCTTTAATTGAATATCAAGATTATCTAATATTCTTCAAAAACATTAAAAGAGAAGCAAATCCCAACAAATACAATGTTGTCAATATAACATGTAAGGATAATATTATAAAGAAATAAAATTTGATTACCTTAAAAAACAATACTATTTAAGAAACATTGTCATCCATAGTAAAAAAAGAAACACTATATAGTAGTGTACAAAGTTTATATATATATATATATATATATATATCAGTATACAATTGTTTCTGTTTGAGAGTGAGGATGCGGTTGTTTTTTAAAGTGCTTTTCACTAAAAAATGTATTAAAATAATATTATTTTTTATTTATTTTTGACATTAACCCATCAAAATGATCTAAAAACACAAAAAAAAAAATTAATTTGAAGTAAAGAAAAAAATAAAAAATTTTAATTTTTTTAAAAGCGCTTTTAAAACGCAAAAACAAATAAAATAAAATGGAAAAACAAATCTAGTTAAAGCTTCTTCTTTTTTACTAAAAGAACCCCTCAAACACAAAGGGCAAAACCTATAATTAGTCCCTAATGTGTATTTTTTATATTCTCCATGGTATCCTTTTGTCAATATTGGTTAATAATTTTCATCTAAAGTGCATATTTTATTCAATAAAGAGATTTTTTGTAAAGAAAAATTGATGGAAACCTTAATAAGCATTAACAAAAGGACCTAATTAAGAATTATCTCAAGTGTTTAAGACCAAATTGATAATATGTAGATTTCAGATCCAACTGACAATGAGTATTTAGGTTGAGAACTAAATTGATGTTTCTTTTTTTTTTTTTAAAGGCACATTTTGGCCAGCCCACTTCCTGATAAAATGGGTGTTTGATTCGAAAATTAAAAAGAAAAAAAAAGAAAAAGGAATTTATGATCTCAATATGGCCATGTTGAGAGCCTCAACTGTAGAGATGGTATTTAGCATTAAGCAACTATCCAAATCATATAATTATAGTTTTTCCATTCAAATCAGAGATTAGAAAGAAAAAAAAATGAAATTCACAAGACTAAACTACAACAATACTTACTCTATACCTAGGTGTATTGCATTGCTATTCTGTGCCTAGTTCGTCCCTTTTATTTTTCTAGATTCTTTTATAGTTACTCATTGTTATTCCTGAACTTTTATTTTCAATTATATCCTTTAATGTTATGTTTCATGATTAATAATTTTTTTTAATTTATGTGATAGATTTTATTTGCATTGTCAAAAAATATCCTAACTTTGAATTGATGCTCCATCTTATAAAATAAAAATTGATTTTATCAATTAAAAAACCCAAAATAATATGAACCGTGTTTAACATAGAAACAAAGAGACAACCTTTTTCTTCTTCTTTTATTGTTCATGAGTTGCGGGAAAGCACACTTCGATACTTGAATTTTTAAGTTTTGGTCTTTATTTTTTTAAAATTTCATGTTTCAGTCATTAATTTTATTCATTTTATACTTCAAACTTTCAAAAAAAAATTTAAAAAAAGAAAGTCATTAGCAAATGAAGGAGGAGAGAGGTCAACCACATTTTGATTATCCAAAAGGCTCATCTTGGTATCATTGGGTTAAATTGATAAAATGAATTTAATTGAGGTGTTTTTATAGACAAGAAAGAATTTTTTATTTGGTTTAATTTTATTATTTTTGATCAATTTAGGGGATTCGAGTATAGTTTTGAAACCCGGCCCGATCCGGCAGGTCAACCCGGGGCTGGAACTGGGCGGTGTTGATGAAAAAATAGGAAAAATCATGACCTAGTGTGACCCCGCCGATCCGGCAGGTTGACCCGGTGACCCTGTTGACCCGATAAAACCCGGTTGCAACCCATTGACTTTTGTTTTTGTTTTTTTTACTAAAATGATGTCGTTTTGAATTTTTTATAAAATAGAAATTGACTCGGCTGACCCGGTCAAGACCCGTTGACCCGGTCACAACCTGGAACCCGGGTCTTGGACCGGGCCAGGTTTAAAAATTATGAATTTTAGGGTTATAAATTGATTTAATGAGAATTTTGACAAATAAATGAAACGTGATTTTTCTTTAAAATAGCTAATAATATATTATCCACCCTTAACCATTTAAAAAATATAAAGAATGTGGCCTGGAATTGAAACCCACAAGCATCTGGCCTTGTTTTTGTTAGGCTAGACATGCGAGTTCAAGTCCTTTTAACATATGACTGTCTTTTACTATGTATTTTTTCTATGTATTTTAAATTTTGATTGAAATGCACTATAAATAAAATATTTAATATTATATTTTATTTAAATATTTTATTTAATTTATTAAAAAAATTTATAATAGTTCTTAAATAATATTATATTTTTTTATGAGAATTTTAATAATTTTTTTTCAATTATTAAATACGTAATATGCAACAAAAAAAGCTCATGGATATTCGATTAAAATAATATCTATATTTTTTTATATAGATTTTTGACATTATTTTATAACATTAATTAATTTTTTTTTGCCTTCAATCACATATAGAAAATTGAGACATTATTTTAATATTTATATTAAAACTTGATTTTGAGATTATGATGGGTTTTATTTTAAAAAAAGTGTTTGCAATTAAAATACATGTTTTTGTTAAAATAATAAAGAGACACATTAATAAGAAAATAATGTTTGAAGGGATACATTTTTCCTACTTATTTTAAAAAATTAAAAATTTAACAAATTTTTATTTTAATCATTGCTTTTTTTATTTAAAAAACATGCTGCTAATTAAGAAATATGCATTTGTTTTTAAGAATATTATGGTTTCTTATGATAATATTAGTGATTGTTTTATGGATAATTATATGTGAGCCTTGTATATAGGATTTTGAAAATAACTTGCTCATTAATATTGAATGAAAATAAAGTATTTATTTTATTAATTTTTTATTGTAAATGTTTTTATATAATTTTCTAAAATTTATTGTTCTCATATTTTTTTTATATAGTTTTGGAAAGATTATTGATTTATGATTTTTAAATTTTTTTTATTGTACTTGTTTTCATGATCATAATATTTTTTTGTTTTAAAAAAAGTATTTCTTGTAAATAAACATGACTTTTAAAATAAAAATGAAATGCATGAATGAGAAAATTATTTTTTAGTAAGAATAACACTTTTTTTCTTTTTATTTCAAATTGATAGTCTTCCCAATTTTGTTTTGTATTGTTTATGTTTTTAATTCAATGAGTCGCGCTACTAATTTAAAAAAAAACCATTTATTATTAAAATAAAAAATATCACCAGAATAAAAAAAGTTATTTTAATGAAATAAAATATATTCTTCTTTATAAATTTATTTGTTGTTTTTAATGTGAATGTCTATTTTGATTATCATGGAATTAAATTAAAAAAACAAAATTATTAAATCTAGTAAAATTTATTGTCTGAGTTATGAATATAACAAGTTAATTTAGTTTAACATGTTTGAATTCAAAATATTATCTTTTCAGTATTTTGTTTATAAGAAAACATTAAACCAATGTTATTTTTTTTTAATTTTACTTAAAATAAATTCAAGTCAGGTTTTTACTATATTAGTTAAATTATAAATTATATTATATCAACTCATTTTATTTATTTTAAAATCCGGTTAGACCAAAATTTAAATTGGGGAAATCATGTAATACGCTTAAAATATTCATCGTTTCAACACATGGGTAACTAACTAGTAACTGACTTATCAAATTTAACCTAAAAATCATAGTTTTAAAATCCGGTCAGGCCTGGTAGGTCAACTTGGGATTCAGCCGACCCGGAGCTGGAACCGGGTCGGGTTAAAGAAAAAACAAGGGAAGAAAAAACCTGATGTGACTCGGTTGATCCAACGGGTTGACCCGGCAACATGATAAAAAACCTGGTTGCAACCCGTTAACTTTTTTTTAACTAAAACGGTATCGTTTTGATTTTTTTAAAAAAAAATTGACCCTAATAACCTGATGACGCGGGCCTTGAACCAGGCCGGGTCTAAAAACTATCCTAAAAACCATTACAACCTCATTAATTATAAAAAATTATGAATTAAAAACATATAATCCAGATAACCGATTTTTTTTCCTATTACCAAAAATAAAAATTTTCGATGACTACTCATATCCCCAAAATGTTTAAAGATTAATTTCAGCATCGGTTCGGACAATTCTGGTTTTTAATAAAAGATTCCCCTGATTTAATCGTCTGAAAAGGGAAAAAAAGAGAGGGTGTTTTCCTCCTCCGAAAATGTCACTGTTATCACTCATCATGACTGATCAGTAATCACTCTTAGATTTACAAGTGCCCAGTACATTACAAGTGCCAGGGAAGCCTGAGTACCACACTCACGACAACCAAACATGACAATGTGCTCCTCCTGTTCTTCTGGGTCTTCATCGACCAGATCATGGATCGTGCACGGCATTGTAGCCGGGGGTGCAATTGCTGCGGCCATTGGCGCTGGTGCTTATCTGGTTCGGTACAGAAAGTTTAGGAGCCAGGTTGTTGGTATCATACCCGCCCGCTATGCTTCTTCTCGGTTTGAAGGCAAGCCACTTGTTAATATCCTTGGCAAACCCATGATCCAGGTACCCTTTAGCCTCCTTTTCATTTCATTTCTTCTTTTGAAGTGATTGCGTCTCTTAACTTTTAGTTTTGTATGTGAATTTTGGAGGTGTTATTCAGTGATTTGATATGAGATCTGGTATGGGTTTTATATATTCGGATTCATTAAGTGATTAGTAATTTGTTTTGTTGCAGAAGCTCATTAAACTGCCCATCTAGGCCTTGTTTTGATAGTTTTTTTTGGTATCTTTAATTGTATAACATATCTGAAATTATGTAACTTTCCACAAGTAAACATTTTTTTAAGTTCTGTTTCGGGCCGAACCGAGCTTGTGTGAAATTATTTTGAATTTTGATTTGAATTAATGTCCTCTCTCGGAAGGATCAACGTGTGATATGGTTGGATACGACAGCATGGTTCTGGGGCGCTATATGTTAAGTTGATCCCGTCCTGAAACTGAGTAGTAAAGATTAGCGAAGAAATGTGTTATTAATTGATCTTTCATTGTCAAATTTTCATCTTTCGAAACAAAAAGAAGTGGGATTATCTATATGATATCTGATGGCATGTTTATCTTGTAGGAAACCTTTTGAATTATAGTGTACTATTTGATATGAGGAAAGAAACTGCTTTATATACTCACACTTTTAGTTGATTATCTACAGAGAACTTGGGAAAGGGCCAAACTGGCAACTACACTGGATCATATAGGTATGTAACTATCTCGAGCTTCACCTAATTTTAATGGGGAGCCTTTTCGCTTCATGCAACTTTGTCATCTAGAATATATCTGTAGAGGGTGTACCTGAATGATTTATGGGTGAAAACTAAATGCTAATCTTGTTCATTTGGTTATGTTTTAACGCATTTAGATGCCTAAAGTTTGGGTTTGTTATTGTGCTCATCACCAAAAGGTTGTCTGTTTTGTGCCAAACTTGCTCACTGTTGCTTGCTGTTAGTAGTCTTCTGTTTTTTCTTGTTTCTGGCATGTAGAAGGGGGGAAAAAACTGCAATTGGCATTGAAAATGCTTGAGACAGTAATTGTAATGATGATGTGAATAGGATCAACAAAAGATTATTTTCTGTGAGCTGAATAGTCTAATTTTTTTTGTTGATGTGTTCACAAACTCTTTCATTATCTTTTCCATTGCAGTTGTGGCAACAGATGATGAAAAAAATAGCAGAATGTTGTCGAGGATTTGGTGCTGATGTGGTAATGACTTCAGAATCTTGTCGAAATGGTAGGTATCTTTGTTGTTCATTGTAAATCTGAACTTTATGTGATTTGCCAATGATTAACATTCCTTTTCTATTGTGCAGGCACGGAACGGTGCAATGAAGCACTTCAAAAACTAGATAAGAAATATGATGTGGTTGTCAATATTCAAGGGGACGAGCCTCTCATTGAACCTGAGATAATAGATGGAATTGTTAAATCACTGCAGGTGAATTTATATATCTTCATAATACACATCTCCTGAAACATGAACAATACATCTAATTAACAGAAGCTCATGTTTATCTTTATAAATTTTAATATTTTCACAAGATTTATTTGAGCAACTTGAAATATCCTGTGAAGTGAAGAAAATGAATGAGCTGTGCAGCATAAAAATCATCTCAAACATTATACTGCATTGGTTTGATCTCATTGCAGTACTTTACATTATTTAATACTTTGAGCTTCGTTGAAGGTTTCTATTATGCATATGGATGCAGGCAGCCCCAGATGCTGTGTTTAGCACAGCTGTAACCTCTTTGAAGCCTGAAGATGCATTTGATCCCAATCGAGTGAAATGTGTGGTGGACAATCAAGGTTACGCTATCTATTTTTCAAGGGGATTAATTCCTTATAACAAGTGAGTTTATCAAATACATGTGGGCTGTCCTCATTTTCTTTGTAACTCTTTTTAGTTGGACTGTTAACAATTATATTCCCACTTGACACAGATCGGGGAAGGTCAATCCACAATTTCCATATTTGCTTCATCTTGGAATTCAGGTATGAAAACAGCATCGTTTTTAAAAGTTTTCTCCTCATTTTTTGGGTGGTTGCTGGGTTGTCTGTCTGGCTTCTGTTTTTCAGCCACATTGTTATCCATCCTGCACATTAACAACACTGCATATCATCTCATGTCTGACCAGAGTTATGATGCAAAGTTTCTGAAGATATATCCTGAGCTTCAACCAACTCCACTGCAACTGGAAGAGGATCTGGAACAGCTTAAGGTCCTGGAAAATGGTTATAAAATGAAGGTAATATTATAAATTTCCATTGTCTCTTCCCTTTGACTGGCTTGTTCTATCCTAAACTTCTTGCTTAATTGGTTTCACATTGCAAGAACTTCTAAGCTCTTATGTGCATTTTGAGCACCTTTTTCTGGAGTGCTGAAAATTTCTTTTACAAAATGGCCTAGGCCCCAGATGAGGCTGTTTTTTTAATGAAAGAAAATTATTTCTTTTGGGTATTTCTGGATGACCCATTGCGATGGGAAAATCTTTCCCATTTTGCCATTCTTCTCCCATAAAAAAATTGTTTGGATAAAAAAGTAAAGCCAATTTTATTTTGAAATCATCCTATTTAGCATTATGTACAGCGGAAAATAGGTTAATATGGAAGGAAATTTGGAATGAAACTGAGTCGATGAAATTGGAAGCCAATTTGCCTTTTTTTTTCCCCACTTGTTTTATTTTCTATAGTAGCATTCACATCCTAAGATTTCTGCATGTATTTCCAATTTTTATCGACTAAAAATTAGATTTTTAGTTTCCTTTTCAATAAGAATTCAGGCCGTGCTTGCTGAAATTTCAATATTTAGAAATGCATATAAATTGTGCAGGTCATAAAAGTTGACCATGAGGCGCATGGTGTCGACATTCCAGAAGATGTTGAAAAGATAGAAACTTTGATGCGTGAGCAAAACTTGTCTTAGTTCAATACTAACTATGCCAGAGGTTAGATTATAAGGTGGATTAGTTGTCTTTGTGTTAAATATACAGGTTCAAGGTAAAGGGAAATCAAGTAAGATGCTGGTTATTGGTTTCACTAGCCATTTTCTAATATTATAGTTACATAGTGTCGTACTATTCTTTATAGGTTCATTTACTACGTTGATTTCTTCTCCCTTCTGTTTACCAAGTTCAGTGAACTATCATGCAGCATTTTGGATACAGTTGATGAGTGCCTGCATCATAATAGAAGTGGGAATAACTGAAGTTTTTGGTTTTGTTTGTTTATTTATTTATTTTTAGTTATAAACCCTCTCAGTTTATTTATGTTGTTTATTAAATGGAATTAGTGGCTCAACGATCCTTCTCAAATTCCTGTGGTGTAATGAAGTACATGTTGTGATTTACGCATTAGAGATGAGTGGTGAATTTTCAACTCTCTCTTAAAGTTGCTGGATTTAGACAAAAACGATGTATTCAGTAGAAATAGGGCTCGGTTGTCTGCTTTAATATTTCGTTTCCACAGTGGAATCTCTATCCTTATGTTCAATTAACAAAAAAACAAAAAAACTTGATCGAAGTTGATATTGGTTGAATATTAACTTGGGTTTATATTTCATGTTGAGATGCTAGCAGCCTAGCAGCATCCATTTTGTAAGAAAAATATTCAAGTCTTCATTAAATATTAGTTTCCTTAGTTTTTAGCTTATCGGCAAGTAGTTGTAATCCTTTGTGAACCAAAAGGATTGGAGTCCTCTGGGGTTCAATTGTTATCCAGAAAACGAAGAAAAACTTAGCTCCATCTAAACCAAGCAGTTTCTGATCTGGAAGTTTGCCATCCAAGACAGCCCTAGCCATCCTCAAGCATGTGTGCCCTTCTAGATGGCTTTGCATGGACCATACACCTGTTCGCATGCAATCAACATCATCAGAAACAAAATAAGCTCACAAAAGCATAGTTCTGGTGCCAGATGAGTTTTACTAATTTGCAGTACTTGTAATCAACAACCTGGATTGTCCGTTGGAAATCTTGAAGCAATCCACTGTATCCCTTTCAATGCGGTTGAAAAGGTTGAGATTTGCAGGATCATTCTTTGGATCAAAGCTCCCAAGAACCTGATCACCAACAAAGAATTGAAACCGTTCAAGCGAAGAGGGTTGGCTCTCAGATCCCAGTATACTAGTGTCTTGCACAATGAGCTCCCCACTAGTGTTGTTTGGTGGGTTTCCAGTATAATTAGAAGGAATCAAGGTTGTTAAAATCAAGATATTTTACAAGTTAATATATACTTAATGTGTAAAATCATTTTAAAAACTCAAAAATTATTAAAATTGAACTAAAATCGGTACAATTGAGTAAAATCATGATTTTAAAATTGATTTTACGATTTCAACTAAAACATATATACTTCACCAAATTTCTACCTCCAGCCCTCCACATTAGCACTGGCTACCCACCAGATACAACATTTACCTGAGCCTCTCTTAGATTTTTTCTCTCAGCCGTTCAACAATCAACCACTACCATCAACCCTCAATTTTTTTTTTCCATCGTCAACTGCGTTTTCTTCCCCGATCACCATGACTTTCGGCCAATAATTATATTATATTTTTAAAAATTACTTAAATTATATATAAATTTTTATTTCAATCATGTATTTTAAGGTACTTGAACTATATATAAATTTTTTTTCCTTATAATTTTACTATTTATTTTTACAATCTAAATTTATATTATATTTTTTGTATTTTTTCGACAACATTGAAAGGAATTATAACATTGGAAGGAATTAAAGGATTGAGTAGGAAATTAAAACAGTAAACACCCTTTGATTGACCGAAATGGTGGGCTTGGAGCAGAGCTGTAGCATTGCAAATGAAACATTGTTCCATTTGGTCCCTCACGGTTGGTTTTTAGGACATACATTGGTTTGTTCCAGACCTACTGTGAAGAAAAATTGCCTATCGACCATCTGAGGCACGTTGGCAGGGAATCCAGCACTAGCTAAGTTACGAAGTTTGCTTGTAAAATTGATAGCAAATACGATCACGAGAGGAGAGAGGAGAGAGGAGAGAGAAGAGAGGAGAGGTGTAGCTCGATTGATCATATTTTAAGTTTGTTTTTTAGAGGTTACCGGTTCGAGTCTCACAAATCTCAAGATCACTAGAGGCTTATATGGTCGTTAACTTCAGGGCTCGTGGGATAATAAGATCAATTGAGATACGTGCAAGCTGGCCCAGATACCCACATTAATAATAATAATAATAAAATTATAGCAAATAAGATGACGAGAGGTGTAGGTCAAATGACCAGGTTCTAAGTTTACTTTCTAAAGGTCATCAATTCGAGTCTCACAAATCTCAGGATCACTGAAGACTTATATGGTCATTAATTTTAGGGCTCGTGGGATAATAAGATCAATCGAGATGCACGCAAGCTGGCCCGGATTCCCATATTAATAATAATAATAAAAAAAAATTATAGCAAATGAAGTGGAATTCATATTCCAAAATGCCAGCAACTGTTGAATTGTAAGAAGTTCCTTGTCCAGTCATGCATGCAGAAGCACAACAAGGACACAAGCAAGACACAATATAGGCTGAATATTTTAGTTATCTTTTAATAATATGATGTTTTTAGTCATCGATAATTTTTTAATTCATAACAAACCTTTTCTTTCTTTCAGCATTAGCTTCAACAACTATAAATGTATGCTTTGCAATTTCATCATTGAGTGCAACATTGATCAGGTGAAGAAGGCAAGTCTTTCCAGCCTTAACATTCAGCTTGAAAGTATCTGTCAAGTGCCATTTGTATAAAGTAGATGAGAGAAAAATGCTCAATATTTTTATAGCCTTGATTTAATTACCAGCGCAACGTACCAATGGATTGAGATATTGTTCTGTACATACCACTCCCTAGCTACAATGACTGGCTTGGGAACTTGCTATCGACTGTTACAGTGTTCTTGATGTGGCAAAGGGATGTCATATTGTAACATAACCTGCAAAATTTGATTCCTCATAAACTAAGTTTTTGATAATTAATGTTAGAAACAAAGAATTGACTTCTTTTTTTCCCATGGAAGTTCAAATATTTGATGTGTGTGACAATAGTAGCTCGACAATTTTTGAGTTACCTAGAAAAACTAATCCCTTATCCGCTTCAAGACATAAATTATTATTTATTACATTAGAATAATTATTATTTTGTTTTTTTAGTTATTTTATCTTTTAGTTTTGCTTTGAAAGTAAGGTGATTTTTTCACCCTAATATAAATATCTTCTGAGAATTGTGCGAGGTTATTTTGATAGTTGTGTTTTTTAATTCACAGTAAAATTACTAATGTAACCATTGAATAAAATGATCTAATACCTTCCGCACAAGGGTGTTTTTGTATTTTCATATTTGATAGAACAATATAATTACTACATTACCCTTACCATTTGAATTTTTTAGCCTTGGTTTTAGGGGCTTGGTTGTAATTTCATCATGGTTTGTTTGTTATTATTGTTTAGTTCTAAGGGCATTTTTGGTTTTGTACAAATAAAAAAAACTGAAAAAGTTGTTGCACAAGGCTTGCATCAGTGCCTCAGTCGCCTTCTGGCGGCATGTGCAGCTGGCTCTGGTTGTAGTAATCGTGAGTCATCCGCATCATTTGATTTTTCTTGGTGTCCTCTTCTTCTCTGAGTGGCGTGTGTATAGTGGTTCGGCGTTGTTTGACCCGAAATTATTTTTCTGTTTTTTCTTTCTTTTCCTTCTTTTTCTTCCTCGAATTGCATGTCGGTCATGCAAAAAATCATACCAGCCCTTCAATTTATTTTTTCTTTTGATCCAGTCTCTCTTCTCTTATTTGCAACTGTTTTGTTTATATTGATTATTTCTAATTGGATTTTATTTTTGATTTCATCCCTGGTCGTTTGATTTTTTTTATTTGTTTTCAGATTTGATTCACATTCTTTTAATTACTATATATATGTTTTGTTTTGAATCATTTTCTTGATTGATTTGTTTTTTTTCCAATTTCCACCCCTAGATATTTATTTTCATTTAATTTTTATATCAAATTTGGTCCTAATTTTTTTAATTGCTTTTTTTTTTAATTATTTTCTTAATGGATTTGTTGTTTACAATTCCATCCCTAAAAATTTAATTTAATTTGATTTTTATCTAAACATTTAATCTCATTTAATTTTTATGTCGAAGTTAGTCCTAATTCTTTTAATTGCTATTTTTTTTTGCATTATTTTTTAATTTCATCCCTCAATATTTGTTTGATTAAGAATCTTGCTTATTTTTTTTTAGGATTTGCCTTTAATGGGGTCACCCCGGTCCATGACTCGAGTAATAGATCTAAAAAATTAGCACGAATCGACTTCCATATTTTTTTATAGCATTTTTTAAATATTTTTTTTGACGGTATGTTTTTGCTTAAAGTCATCCCAATTTCATGTTCTAGTAGGTCATGTGTTTGATTTGTTGACCCAGGTTCGTTTAAGGCTTTTTTTGTTATTTATTTATTTATTTTTGCTTTGATAAGTTATGAAAATTTATATTTTTAAATTGACTTATAATAAACTTCTTAATAGGACCCGAGTTTAAAATTTTATAAATTACAAATTTTTTAAAATTTAATCAGACGTTTATCCGGGTTAAAAGTTTTCAATTTCACCCGTAGTGCTTATATTGCTTTGTAATGGCAAGCGTAGGCTCAGGATGGAGACATTTTTTTTTACTGTTTTTTTGACCGGCTAGATTCACCAATTTATGAAATTTGAACTGATGTTTTTGAAAGTACGTACAATGATATCTTGAATAAATATTGCTTTATTATTATTATTATTATTATTATTATTATTTACACTTTATGGAGAATTTGTTTTTAATTCTAATAGTTGAAATATTACTCATTAATTTTGATCTACACTTCTTCGGTTAATAAATCCATTTAGAAAATGTGGAAATCAAATAGAAAATCCATTTTGAAATATTATTTGACAAGCCACCGAATGTCATCTGTGAGTATATTCTTGATGATAAAATCAAATAATAAAAAACAAAATAAAAATAGTATAAGTAAACATCTTTAGTGTTATGCAAACTTTCTTTTTTTTTTTCCTTTTCTTATCAATTATGCATGAAAATTTCAATTTATTTTTACCATTTGAGTGCTTTTAATTTTAAAAGTGGAGGGAGGGGGCTGACTTGAAATGTGTAGTTAATGAATTCATGAACCAAATTGAGAGATAAAAGCACAAGAAGTTGCCTTGAAGGAGAAAGCATGAACAATTGCTTTCATATATAGCATGGTGGTTGTTGATGAAGCTGTAAGAGTCTTCTCGTGTTCAGAATTCAGTTTAAAGGTTGATCTCCATGCCCTTTTATGAATATAAAAGTAATAAATTATAGAAAAATGTTGCTTGCAAATTAAATAATCAAAAGGTTCGACGAGATTCGTTTCCTTCCTCAACTCCAACAATGGTAACCAAAATAATCTCGGAAACTAAAGCTCATGAGAGAAAAAACACCGAAAAGAAATAAACAAGCCTGTTACACAGAAAACCCGAAGAAAAAAAAATAATCAGGGAAGTTTCTGGTCTCAATGTAGGTGATGAAAAGCGGCTTGAAGCCTTGAAAGTTAACACTTGGGAAGATCAGCTGGTGGAGGAAGCAGCTTCTGATTGGGAACCTTTCCATCCAAGACAACCCAAGCCATCTTCAAGCCCCAGCTTGTGTGCACTTCTAGATAGCAATGCATGAACCATACGCCTGGTGATAGCCACCATCCACAAATGATAACATGTCAGCAAACCAAGGTGCTACGTTCATAAACTTAATCATCTAAGATAGGATGTTAATTTGCATGTGTTATATATACTAATGATGATTAATTACCAACCTGGATTGTCTCGCTAGAAACCGTATAGCAACCCGGCCTCCGGAGGGCACTCCCACGGTATTCCTTTCAACGGGGTCAACAAGATTGAAATTTGCGGGATCCTTGCTTGGATCAAAGTTCCCAAAACCTTGACCGACAACAAAGAAATTGAAACCATGCAAATGAAGAGGGTGGCTCTCAGCACCAAGTATGCTGGTGTCCTGCATGATGAGCTCCACGCTTGTGTTGAAAGGAAGAACAACTAGCTTTGTTCCATTGCTCACCATACTTTGTCATGATCTCCTCCAGATTTTTTTCTTGTGCTTCATACTTTGCTTCCATTTCAGCCATCAGAGCACCAACTTGTTATTCAACCAACTCCTCAATGGTTAGTGATGATTGACTCGAGCTGAATTGTGGGATGTCTAGAATCAAAACACTACAACCTGATCTCATATCTCGGGCCAGAGTCATAGAGATACCATAAATCCGATTATTATCAGGTCCACCGGTTTCTCCAGCCTTCAACTACAAATTCGGACCGTATTCTAGATGAGTTGAAGGGTCTTCTCAATGTTTTCACACATTGCAATGTTATAATGTCCCTACACCACAGAAAAAACAAGTCAGAGATATGATGAGAAAACATTAGTCCAAACAATATACAAAAAGTCTACTTACAATAAACACCTCAATTTGGCTATATAAAAAAAATATTACATCTCTCTTTGTCTATCCTCCCTCTGTATATGTGTTTCCATATACCACTCCATTAGAATAGGCTCGCTCCCAAGTTATGTAGCTTATAAAATAAATTTGTCTTAGTTAAATACAAATTATAGGTACCATTTTAAGAAAAATACTTGAAATTAAAACAAGCTCTCTTATAAGGCGTTTTGCATGGTTTGTAAAAGGAAGTGACTTGTCGGTATATTACTAATGAAACCGTGAGTCTCCTTGTTTCTGTTTAAGGGCCCACTCCTTGAACACCTCCTAAAACCCTCTGACGTATAAAACTCTAAATAGTTCTCCTAGTTGCTCTTAGTGGTGCGGAGAGGTCAAAAATTCTTCCATTCCTCAAAGTTATTTGGCTCGGCTCTTCTTTTAGCATAGGTGTGTGCCTTCATATCATAAATCACACAACCTAGTTCAAAAATTCATTAAACTAAAAAAAATATAACTAAAAATATATTAAAATTTTACAAATAAACATTTACAATTAACAAATTAAAAGTTACCTAGTTGAGCTATAATTTTTCTAGACTTGTCTTGCCACCTTTGAGTTTACCTCATCCCACCATAATTTTTCCTTGAAATTATTTTCGTAAAATAATTAGTTTCCAAGTTTTAAGAACATCTTTTATCCACTAAAAGTGTTGATTACATACTAACCTTGAACTTCCTCCACCAAGTATGAACCACAAGCCTCTATTTTGGATGAACAAATCTGGAAAAGGGCTGATGAATAGAATTAGTTTTAAGAAACCAATAGAAGAGAATAAAAATTTCATCAAAATAGTTTATGGTTTGACTGTTACTGAGAAGTAAATATAAGCCTTTAATGTTGGCATTTGGGGAGATCAGCTGATGGAGGAAGTAATTTCTGATCTGCAAGTTTGCCATCCAAGACAGCTCAAGCCATTCAGGCCACATGTGTGCCCTTCTAGATGGCTTTGCATAAACCCTATAAAGAGAAGATAAGAAGCAGATTAATGAGATAACTTCACACACTTTTTCATTTACATTGTGCATGTATAAATACAAGATTGAAGAGCTTATTACGCCTGACGTTTTACTATTATGTAACTAACTGCAAGCTGTCCATAATTCAAACATTCAAATTAAACATAAAGATTTGATTCTGATGGATGAGGATTTTGTGGAGGAACTGATGTTGTTGGATGAGTGATTTGTGGAAGAGTGATGACTTTCCTAATATGCCCCTGTAAGATGGAGGTACCATCAGTAACTCCAATCTTGGATCTTAAGGTTTGAAACCGGTGGCGTGGAAGAGCCTTCGTAAGCAAGTCTGCAAGCTGATCCAAAGTGTGAACATGACTGACAGTAATGCGACCTTTCTAGACAAGATCACGAACAAAGAGAAGGTCGATTTCGATGTGTTTCATACGAGTGTGTTGCACTGGATTTAAGCTGAAATGAGTTGCACCAATGTTATCACAAAAAATCTGGGGAGGATTTGGAAGATGTAAGCCAAGTTCTGTGATTAAGGAGTGAAGCCAAACTGTTTCAGAGGTGGCGGCGGCTCATGCATGAAATTCAGCTTCTGTAGAAGAACGCGATACAACTCTTTGTTTGCGTGCAGACCAAGAAATGGGATTGGAGCCTAGAAAGGTGATAAATGCGGTGGTGGAGACCCTTGTATCAGTGTTGGCAGCCCAGTCCGCATTAACAAAGGTTTGTAGGTTTAAGGGGCTGGTCTGTTGAATAAGAATCCCATGAAACATTGTTTGCTTGAGATACCTGAGAATTTGTTTGGCTGCAGTCCAATGACACGCTGTTGGTTTGTGCATGAACTGGGAAAGTTGATTTACTGCAAATGCAATGTCAGGTCTAGTCAGACCAAGATATTGCAGTGCCCAATAACTCTGCGATATTCAGTGCTGTCTGAGAAGCTGAACCATCGGTTAAAATCGGTGGTGTCTTGGTTGACGAGTGGAGTGTGAATGTCTTTGGCCATATCCATGGAAGTTTTAGAGAGTAAATCTCGTATGTATTTGTGTTGTGAAAGAAAAAGGCCCTTGGTTGTAGGAATAACTTCAATGCCAAGAAAAAAATGGAGGTGTCCCATGTCTTTGACATAGAAGGTGTGACTGAATTTGTTGATGATAGCAGCTACAAATATGAAGACGTTTCATGTGATAATGATGTCATCAACATACACAAGACAATAGCAGAGAACACTGTTAGAGGCATGATGAATAAAGACGTGTCCGTAGCTGAGTGAACAAAACCAAATTGCAGAAGAGCATCCCGGAGAGCTTTGTACCACTGGCGGTGTTATAACCTGAATTTTGACCCATTTGCCTTTTAATCTAATTTTAAGGGGTTTAAAATTTGAAATTGAAAAGATTAGAGGTTTATATGCAAAATTTGGAAACTACAAGGACCAAATTGAGAAATGGTCAATTTCAGTCCAAAACGACGTCGTTTTAGCCATGCACAGTTTCTTCTTCTTCCTCTGGCGTTGCAAACCCACCTGCGAAGAAGAGCAAAAAGGTGAAATGACAACGTCTCAGTCCTGCTAAAACACAAAGACTAATCCCTATCCTCATGAAGATAAATGCCCCGGGGAGATAGGGATCGAGCTCAGGTATTCGAATCCTAATGAAACACCAACGCATCCCTCCCAGTCGTGCTTATCCAAAGGCAAGCCGTGCGCAAAGAGAAGACCAGGCACGCCCCCTATAAATATAAAGCTCTGGAGACGAGAAAAGGGGGGGAGGAGAGACAGAGAAAAGGCAGGGGAGAGACCGAATAAAAAGAGCAAAAAACAGGGGAACAAAAAACCAAAGACAAAGAGAACCCATAACAAAAAAAACATAAAAGCCAGGAACAGAAGAACGTTCTCCGGAGAAAACCGTCACTGCCATCTTCGTCTCCGCCTTCATCTTCGTCATCGCCAGGTAAGGCCTTCATTTTCCTTTTGTTTCTGCATCTCTTGTTGCAAAAATAAGAAAACAGGGCGAAGGTAATTTAATTACCTTCGCCCTGTGCAGTGCACGCGTGGTTTGAACCACGCGTGCCTGCTGCCCAGCTGGTCACTTGCTTGGGACAGTGACTGGGCTGGGCTGGTTGAGTCTAACCCAGCCCATGCGTGATGGGCTGGACTCGGCTAAAAAAAAAGAAGAAAAAAGGAGTAGGTCGGGTCTCGGTTTTAGGCCCAGTCGGCCCAAAGTGTATTTGCTAAGGGTCTGTTTGGCAAAACACACCCTTATGCCTTAGCCATAATTTTTATGCCCATTCGAATTTGATATTTGACCAAACAAACCCCTTTTCGATAATAGAAAATTCCAAAAAATATTTGGGGCCTTCGTTGATTTATTTGTGGGCCCCTCGCACTTTGTTTTATTTTTTTTCTTTGTGTTTGTAATTTTTGTAGATGTGATCAGTCTGTGGACTATTACTGTTAAATGTCAATATGTCGTGCAATGTTTTTTTTACTTCCATCTAAAAAGGGCAAATAATAATAAAGGATAAACAGGAAAAAATGACATGGAAAATTTCTTCTTCAAATTCATTTTTTGTGAAAATATTCATCGACACCGAGTCGGGAGTATCGTATTTTTGGATTTGTGCGATATTTACCAACGCCGAGTTGGAAATATTCGTAGGAATTGTTCAACGACGCCGGAGTCGGGAACATGAAAGGAAGAATAAAAAAAGAGAAAAAGGAGAACAAATTCTTAGCAATTTTAGACAAAACCAAGCAATACGTTGCCCTTAGGTAGGACGCTTAAGGGGTGATAGCATCTTTCCTTTTGCGTAACTAGTCCCGTTTCATAGAATCTCTGTTGACCAGTTAGGATTCCTAGTGACCATAATACTAGATGGCGACTCCTTAAACTAGACCTTTTCCCCTAAAAGAACAAGATGCCAGATATCGGTTCTTTTTCCAATTGAGTGTTAATTTTTAATTGGTCACCGCGATATCCGGGTGTGACAGGCGGGGTGCCTGTTTCAGGCCATAAATACTTTTCTTCAGTTTACAAACATAGTCAGGCTTGGAAGTATCTCTGAAGCCCGGAGGTTGATGCATAAACACTGTTTCTTCAAGATTGCCATGAAGAAAAGCATTATTTATGTTAAGCTGCCTAAGGGGTCAACCATTCATGAAAGCAATGGAGAGGATTAAGCGAATTGTAGCTGGTTTGACAACTGGACTGAATATCTGGGAATAATCAATACCTAGTCTTTGATGGAAGCCTTTGGCGACTAGACGAGCTTTGTATCTGCTGATGGTTCCATCAGGATTTCGTTTTGTTCGGAAAAAAAATTTGCAGCCTATAAGATTTTGACTTGCTGCAGGAGGAACAAGTTCCCAAGTGGCATGATTAAGTAATGCAGTGATTTTTTCGGACATGGCATTCCGCCAAAGTAGATTTTTAAGTGCTTGACTAACACATGTTGGCTCAGGGGATTCAAGTAATGGATGTGTTGTGGTGGTGTGAAGCTGTTTTGGAACAAAGATGTTGTTCATAGACCGAGTGGCCATGTTATGCCGTCTTTAAGAAACAACAGGAGCTGGAAGATTGACCTGAACTGTGGAGACTGTGGTTGTAATGTCCGAATTGGATGCAGGGAGAGAGAGTTCTTCTTGATGGACAGTAGAGACTGGTGCAGAAAAAGCTTGGTTGGCTGGGGTGACAATCTGCAGCAATGGTGCAGGTAGAGTAGGAGCGACAAGTAAAGAAGACTCAGAGGTGGACTGGTTGATGATGTTCTTTAGAGGATAGGTGTTTTCATCAAACGTAACATGCCGTGAGACATATAAGCGTTGAGTAGGTAAGTGGAAGCAAAGATAGGCACTCTGTGTAGTGGAATAACCAAGAAACACACAGGGAACAGATTTTGGCTGGAGTTTATGTGTGTGGTAAGGTTTCAGCCAGGGAAAACACAAGCAACCAAATGTTCTGAGTTTGAGATAATTGGGAGCTGTTGTGAACAAGGTTTGAAAGGGAGATTTGTGATGAAGAATAGAAGAGGGCAATCGATTGATTAGATAGGTTGTTGTGGCAAAAGCATAAGACCAAAAATAGAAAGGAATATTGGCGTGACTGAGAAGTGTGGTACCTGTTTCTACAATGTGTCTATGACGACGCTCTGAAACGCCATTTTGTTGAGGAGTGTGTGGGGCTGTGGTGTAATGGCTTATGCCGTGGAGAGTAAGAAAAGATTGTAGAGCAACAAATTCTCCACCATTATCAGAGTAGAGACTTTTGATATTAGCATTAAACCGATTTTGGATCATTTTATAAAATTAAGGAAAAATGACTTTAACATCAGATTTGTTACGAAGTGGAAAAAACCAAACATATTTTATGAAGTGATCAATGAAGATCACGTAATATTTATGACCTTGAATGCTGATTTGTGGCGATGAGATTTATTGGTAGAACAGGAATCACAAAAATGAGATATAGAAGAATTGCTAGAAACTGGAAGAGAGAATGAGGAGATCATTTTGTCTACAACTTTTAAGGAAGGGTGGCCTAGGCGCTGATGCCAGCCATTTATAGACGTGCGTTCATGAACCATTGCAATGGGAGTGGAGGCATAGGGATGAGGTAGAGGATAAACACCATTCTCACACGGTCCTTGAAGAAGAATCTCTCTCATCCGTTGATCCTTGATAAAAAAACAAGAAGGATGAAATTCAAGAAACACATTGTTGTGTTTGGTAAAATGATGGACTGAAATCAAATTTTGATTAATGGTGGGAACACAAAGAGTGTCTTGAACTTGGAAAGGGTGTTTAGGAAAGGGAAGAGTAAGAGAACCTGAGTGAGTGATTTTCAAACCTGAACCATCTCCAATGAGCACTTCATTTATGCCATCATATTCAGAGTGTAAGTGCAGATTGGATACTTGAAAGGTGATGTTATGCGATGCAGCAGAGTCAATGAGCCAACGTTGATCTGGACTCTGAGAAGCAGTGGTGTAGTTAGTTGTAGCCTTCTTGGTGTGTAACTTAGGACAGTATTTTGCAACATGGCCAAGTTGATCACAGTTTTGGCATTTGGGAGTATATTTCTGCTGCCTGAAATAGCGAGGTTGAGATTTGGAATCATATTTCTGTGTGGCTGCATTTAGAGAAGACCATGGTTTTTTTTTGTGAAAAACTATGATTCCTGCGCTGAGTATTATGTCTTTGTAACAACCAGGGGAGGAGAAGTAATGTCCAGGCGTTTGAGGTAAGACTCATGACCAATGAGAAGATCATGAAGTTCTTCAAATGATAAAGCAGATTCGCGTGTACAAATAGGGGCTACCATTTCTCTATATTTAGGACCTAAGCCATTGAGAACATAGAGTAATATCATTAGCAGAAAGAGGGGCATCAATGAGAGCAAGCTCATCGGCAATGGACTTGATAGAATAAAGAAATTCTGTGACAGTGCGTGTTCTACGCTGAATGAGAGTGAGATCCTCTTTGAGTTGCATGACTCGTGTTCTAGAACGACTGGCATAAAGCTTGGTCAGTTTGTTCCAGGCTTGAGAGGATGTTTTGGAAGCTGCTATGAAAGGTATCACAGAATCAGACACCGAAGTAAGAATAGCATTCAAAATTAATTTATCCCGTCGAAACCAGTGAGTAGAGGTATCAGTAGAGGTCTTTGCATCAGAATTTATAGACAGGGGACATGTGAGTGTACCATCAACATAACCATATAGGTTGTAGTCGAGAAAGAGGGATTCAAACTGTGCATGCCAAGAGGGATATTTGGTTAGTGTGAGTCGGGTGGTGATTTGCTGGGTGGCATTAATAGCAACAGGGGGAAAGGCTAAGGAGGCCATTGCAGAAGCGAAGAAGAGAAAGAAAAACAAATTAAAGGAGAACTCGTTGGAGAAAAGAGGGCTCTAATGCCATAAAGAGAAGATAAGAAGCAGATTAATGAGATAACTTCACACACGTTTTCATTTACATTGTGCATGTATAAATACAAGATTGAAGAGCTTATTAAGCCTGACGTTTTGCTATTCTGTAACTAACTGCAAGCTGTCCATAATTCAAACATTCAAATTAAACATGAAGATTTGATTCCGGTGGATGAGGATTTTATGGAGGAACTGATCTTTGTTGGATGAGTGATTTGTGGAAGAGTGATGACTTTCCTAATACCCTACACATGTTAACATACAATCAACATCATCAGAAATTAAACATAGTTGGCATTGCGAATGGAACATTGTTCATTGAAGCTGCAAACATTGTTCCATTTGGTCTCTCACAGGTTTGGTTTTTAGGACATTGGTTTGTACCAGACCTCTTTGTGAAGAAAAATTGCTTATCGACCTTTTGAGGCACATTATTGGCAGGGAATCCAGCACAAGCTAAGCTACGAAGTTTGCTTGTAAAATTTGTAGCAAATGAAGTGTAATTTAAAGGTGGTAGATTTGGTTTATAGAGTGCGAGTTTTGTAATTGAGGGGTTTGAATGAAAGGCTTGGGGGTGATAATTCATATTCCAAAATGCCAGCAACTGTTGAATTGTAAGAAGTTCCTTGTCCATTCATGCATGCAGAAGCTCAACAAGGACACAAGTAAGCATAAAATGACACGATATAGGCCGAAACAGGGATAAAACAAAAAGAAGTCCTAAAATCTTATTTTTATTTCTAAAATATTAATCTGACAAAGTTTTGCCTCTCAAAGAGGTTAACAGTGTTTTTAAATAGGCTAAAAACCCATCTAAACTATGTAACGAAATCAAAATTTTAAAATATAAAGGAAAATAACACAAAACTCAAAATAACACAAGAAATCCAAAAAAATCAAGAAAAAATAACAAAAAATTTTTTTCCAAGCCTAATTTTAAAAAATGTGTAGTGAATGGATTACTGAAGAAGCTTCCTTATGGAACTGGTCCTTAAGAATCTCATGTAAAAGTTTCAACTCGCAACAGTCAAATAAAAAATTATGGTTCATTTAAGCCACTATATTATTTTGACATGGTATGTAAAAACATTTATTAGGTCATCTATATAATTTGTTTAGGAAAGATCCTTACATAACAACATTTATTAGGCTTTCGGTGTCCGCTAAAAGAATTTCTTAAAAGTTCTTGTTCTTTTAATTTTCCTTGATTTTTCTGGATTTCTTATATGTTGTTTCAGAATTTATGTTATTTTTCTTTATATTTTATGATTTTGATTCCATTTTTTAGTATAGGTTGATTTTTAGCCTATTTAAAAGCATTTCTAACCTTCTAAAGAGGTAGATTTGATCAAATTAATATTTCAAGAAAAAAGGTTTTAGGATTTTTATTTTAACCCTATTTCATCATATTTTATCTGTTTTTGTACTTGTTGCTGCCCTTGTTGTGTTTCCGCGTGCATCAATTGGTATCAAAGTCCAACTATTCCTAGTGGTTAATTATTGTGTTCTATTGAATAATCATGGTTGAAAGAGGTTGCAGAATTGAAAGTACTCGTGTCATAGGGGATAAGGAGGCTCTCTCTTGGGAAAAAAGACATCTCAAAACTAGTATGTTATTTTTATATGTGTCAATTGCTATTATTAGAAATTCTAATGACAGGGATTCATGAATGATAAGGCAACCTACACAAATATTATATTAAAAATCCACTATGAGTCTTAAAATAGTGTGTGAAAGTGCTCATTTGCTTCTAAGAAACCATGTTTTTTGCTTTTAAAACCGTTATATTGGAGGCAAAATACTTTTCCACTTTTAACACTATCTGATACACCACTTTTAGAAGCGGTTTTGCAGTGAACAGTGTTTAACACTGCGGTAGGAAAATGTTTTTGAAAAATTTTAAGAATTTTTTTTTTACTTTAAATTAATATGTTTTTGATTTTTTCAAATCATTTTGATATGCTGATGTCAAAAATAATTTTTTTAAAAAAATATTATTTTAATGTATTTTAGAATGAAAAGCACTTTGAAAACCAACCGTTACCACACTTTCAAACACCCTCGATCAGCTTATAATGACTTTTAGCGGCAAAAAATCAATTTTTAGAAGTGACTTTTTTATTCTAAAAACGATTATTATTATTAACCCATTTCCTTGAAAATCTTATTCTAACTCCTAAGGTATTTTTATCATTTCCATTTATCATCCTTTTATAATTAATATTTATATTTGCCATCTCATTTATTTGATATAAACGTCAACAAAAATTCACCACCATATTATATGTGTTCTTAATGTCTTATTCTATAGTATTCTTTGTACTATTTCTAGCTTGAATACATAATAGTATAAGAAATATAATTTATTACCATTTGAGTGTTTGTATTTTTAGAAATATATCAATTGAGTGCTTTTAATTAATTTTAAAAGTGGAGGGGACTGACTTGAAATGTTTAGTTAATGAATTCGTGATCCAAATTGAGAGATAAAAGCACAAGAAGTTGCCTTGAAGGCGAAAGCATGAACAATTGCTTTCATAGCATGGTGGTTGTTGATGAAGAAGCTGTAAGAGTCTTCTCGTGTTCAGAATAATTCAGTTTAAAGGTTGATCTCCATGCCCTTTTATGAATATATAAGTAATAAATAATAGAAAAATGTTGCTTGCAAATTAAATAATCAAAAGGTTCGACGATATTCGTTTCCTTCCTCAACTCCAACAATGGTAACCAAAAAAATCTCAGAAACTAAAGCTCATGAGAGAAAAAAAAACACTGAAAAGAAACAAACAAGCTAGGTTACAAAAGAAAACCCGAAGAAAAAGAAAATTAATCGGGGAAGTTTCTGGTCTCAACGTAGCTGAAAAGCGGCTTGAAGCCTTGAAAGTTAACACTTGGGAAGATCGATGGTGGAGGAAGCAACTTCTGATTGGGAAGCTTTCCATCCAAGACAACCCAAGCCATCTTCAAGCCCCAGCCTGTGTGCACTTCTAGATGGCAATGCATGAACCAGACACCTGGTGATGGCCAACATCCACAAAAGATAACATGTCAGCAAACGAAGGTGCTACGTTCATAAACTTGATCATCTAAGATAGGATATTAATTTGCATGTGTTGTATATATATACTAATGATGAACAATTACCAACCTGGATTGTCTGCAAGAAACCGTATAGCAACCCAGCCTCCAGAGGGCACTCCCACGGTATTCCTTTCAACGGGGTCAACAAGATTGAAATTTGCGGGATCCTTGCTTGGATCAAAGTTCCCAAAACCTTGACCGACAACAAAGAAATTGAAACCATGCAAATGAAGAGGGTGGCTCTCGCACCAAGTATGCTAGTGCCCCGCATGATGAGCTCCACGCTTGTGTTAAATGGAAGAACAACTAGCTTTGTTCCATTGCTCACCATAGTATTGTTCGGTGGTGTGCCGGTATAGTTAAAAGGGATCAGTGGACTGATTGGGAAATAAGGACTGTAAACACCCCTTGATTGACCAAAATGGTGGGCTTGGAGTAGAGTCGTGGTTGGCATTACAAATGATACATTATTGATAAGCGAGCAAACCTCGTTCCGTTTGGTCCTGGCAGGTTTGGTTTTTAGAGCATGGGTTTGTTCCGAGGCCTACGGTGAAGAAAAATTGTCTGTCAACCTTTTGAGGAACATTGGCGGGGAAGTCTGCACTGGCTAAGCTGCGGAGCTTGCTAGAAAAGTTTGTAGCAAATGAAGTGTCGTTTAGTGGTGGTAGATTTGGTTTATAGAGTGGGAGTTTCTTGGTGGAGTGGTTTGATTAGTTGGTTTTGTTCGGCACTTCATATTCTAAAATGCCAACAGTTGAATTATCGAAAGTTCCTTGACCGGTCGCGTAAGGTCTAGCGAGACATGAAAAATTGGGCATTTGGGTAGTCGGGTTTGGTTTTCGGAAGAACATTTGTGGTTTGTCCGGGGGTAATGAGAAGTGTCTCGGCATCAAATGGCTTGACATAAACAAGCATCAACATCAACAACTGTGATTTGTGTGGTTTGCTATCTTGAAGAAGAGCTCGTCATTGAGGGGAGCATTGATCATGCGAAGAAGGTAAGTCTTCCCGGCTTTACCTTCAGCTTGAAAGTATCTGCCAGTACGATGTACACAAGTTAAACGAGAGAGGAAAAGGCCACAAAAAAGAAGAACAAGAAGAAGAAGAAAAAGGTGGTTCAGTATTGTCGTAGAAGGCCGACTGATCAGCTAAAATATTTTACCTTTAGCGGAGCAGTTATACAATGGCCCTGGAAGTCCATTGATAGTATAAGCATCGAGAGACATTTGGGCCTCCACCGGTTTGCATTGCCTGGTTAATGATCGCCTCTGGATCTGCATTAAACCACTCACCCGCAATTTATTTGCATTATGGTTTGTGTTAGCGAGACATAGATTCCCTCAACGGGGAAAAAACAAAAGTCAACGTAAATTTCAATTAGCTCCTCAAAGTAGCTTGATTTCTTGTAGTTGATTACCAAAGATGATTGGAACCTCCTTGTAAGGTTTAGCAAATGGGTAAGGAGTGCCGAGTTTGGGAAGAAGGATTATTGGACCGTGGATAGTTGATCTTAACCATGATATATGGGCATGCCACCAAAGAGTGCCTCTCTGTCCTACATTGGTGTAGTTGTACACATAGCTTTGTCCGGTTTGTATAGGGCACTTGAGTTACGTATCTTGGTCCGTCGGCCCACCACGCTTGAAGGCTGTCGAATCCCATGCCTGCATGGATCAATGAAAACATAAAGCGAGATTTTGACACAGCCTTTTCTATACAAGAAGATCCAATATTATACTTGGTGAAAATTGAAGAAGGTCGTCCTTGTACCAGTGAATAGAGATGTTTTTTTGGACATGGTTGACCTTTGTAATAACAAGACGATCACCCTCTCTAGCTACAATGCGAGGCCCCGGGAACTTCCCATTGACTATAACCATGCTCTTGGTATGGCAAAGGCGTGTCACATTTTGCAGCATAACTGTAAAATTTTATTTTCTATCTTGTCAAAAAATAAAGTGCGAGAACTCATTCGACTAAGAAGAAAAAAAAACAAGAAGCGTAGTTACATTTCACATGTAACACATACATCAAATTTGTAGTGCCTAGTAATGGCAAGTGCGGGCTCGGGATTGACGAGACAAAGTGACAAATGAGAAGAGAAACACCGCGGAAATCTTGCGGTGGAGGAAGAAGAGAGGCGCCCATTTTTCGATATGTTTCTTCTTTTGGAGCAAGCTAGAAGAAAGAAGCCGCTCTTTTTTGGGACTGTGTGCACATCAAAGCTTGGAAACCAGTATATATAGAGAGAGTTGAAGGAGGGTTGTTTCGTTGATTAGGTGCAGAAATTATAAAGTTTAAAAATGAAAAGAAAACTAGAACAAGAGCCTCATGAACCAGATGTGTCTCTGTAGATGTTTTCAGCTCAGTAACAACTCTAGAGTGCGAGTCAAAGCCAATTTCCTTCGTGTCCCTACTTAAATAATGATATCCCACTTTTTTATTGGCATGGCGTTGTCCGATTCCTTCCATGCATTTTCTGTTTTTTGTAAAACAGGACTTCCATTTTCAGCAACAAGGAGAGTTTTAATCTAAAGCGCTTCCACACACATCCCCGGCAATATTGGAGCAACAAAGACTGTAAACGCCAGAAACAATGGCTTGCTTTAGGCATAGTTTTAGGTCAATTCTTAGCCAGTTTTTCACCTTATGATGATCAGGTTAGAAAATGGAAGTTAACTTTGCTATATATATTCTTCCTTCAAGTAAGATCACTTTCACCTTGAATATTCAAATATCTTGAGATGTTGGCAGATTCTTTGTTGCTTAAGAATATGTTTAGACTTTTTGTTTGAGTGCTAGCGTTGCTATTGTTGACCATAAATGCAATGGATTGATTAGCTAGCTTGCACTATCAAATCTTAATGGAAGTTCTTTCTGTTGGTCGAATTACCATTTGCGCAACCTACTTGTGAAAGAACAGTCGTAGCTAGCCAACATAAAGCTTAACCATGTTTGTCATCTATGTAAGATCATTATCAACAGTGCTTGTTGATGAAGCTAACCAAGATAGATGTTTCCATCAAAGAAAAGTCCATTTCAGTGTTAGATGGGCGTCATGAAGTATAGGCCATATATAGATGAATCGTAGGGAGACCGCGCGCACCTGAAGCAATTTTATCTCAAGCAAACATAGCAACGTACTAACTACCACGGGAAAATATAATCACAACCAGAAAATCTTAAAACACTTATGAAATATTCTATCTGTGCAAACACACTAATTTTGTTGGTGTAAAAATCACTAAAAAATTTATTAATGAAAACATGTTGTTAATGTCATTGTTACGTGCGTACTTATCGATAATTTCATTGTTGATTTTTATACCGATGGATATAGCAACGAATTATTGTCATCAATCTTTAAAAAAGAGACCGACCAATATCTATCGTCAATTTTATTGGTGAATATTACGACGGATATTTCTGTCTGCAATATGTTTGTTTCACTAAAGCTTTCGCCGACAGAACATCGATGGCATATTGATTCGGTGTTCTCTTATGAAAAGATTGAACATTTTCTTACAGAAATTATGTTGGTATTTAAACAAGATGTTTTTTTAAAAAAAATGCTATAAAACAATTTCACATGAAATTAAACAACATCAAACAATTAAGTTAAATTGAAAAATAAATTTTATATAATGTAAAAAAATTACAAATGTCTATAAATATCAATTAAATTGAATTATAAAATTTATATAATATAAAAATCAATTGCAAATGTATATGGAAATCAATTACAAGCTCCAGGTGAAGGTGGAGGGAAATCTCGTGGAGGTTCGTAAAGGAGAGGGTAATGACTGGAAAAGTATGCTTCATACTTTGTCATGATCTCCTCTAGTTTTTTTTCTTGTGCTTCATACTTTGCTTTCATTTCAACCGTCAAAGCACCAACTCGTTGTTCAATCAACTCCTCAACGGTTAGTGATGGTTGACTCGAGCTGAATTGTGGGGTGTCTAGAATCGAGACACTACAACCTGATCTCATATCTCGGGCCATAGTCATGGAAATACCATAAACCCTATTCTTATTAGGTCCACCGGTTTCTCCAGCCTTCAACTATAAATTCGAACAGTATTCTGGATGAGCTGAAAGGTCCTCTCAATGTTTTCACACATGACAATGTTATATTGTCCTTACACCACAGAAAAACAAGTCAGAGATATGGATGAGAAAACATTAGCGCAAACAATATACAAAAAGTCTACTTACAATAGACATCTCAATTTGGCTATCAAAAAAATGTTACATCTCTTTTTGTCTATCCTCCCTCTGTATATGTATTTCCATTTACCACTCCATTAGAATAGGCTCGCTCCCAAGCTGTGTAGCTTGTAAAATAAATATGACTTAGTTAAACACAAATTACAGGTACTATTTTAAGAAAAATACTTGAAATTAAAACAAGCTCTCTTATAAGGCATTTTGCATGGTTTGTAAAAGGAAATTAAAACAACCTCATCCCACCATAATTTTTCCTTGAAATTATTTTCGTAAAATAATTAGTTTTCAAGTTTTAAGAAAATCTTTTATCAACTAAAAGTGTTGATTACATATTAACCTTGAACTTCCTCCACCAAGCATCAACAACAAGCTTCCATTTTGGATGATCTTTAAGTTGACTCCATTGAAAAAAATACACATTCAGCAATGATTTCATCACCGATGTTATTGTTCTCATAGCTTCTAAATTTAGGAACCTGAAAATGAAATAATTAACTCCAAACTAGTAAACATATTAACATTAATTTAATGTTATGTTTGAACAAAAATTAGTTTTTCTTAAATGCTTCCATTCAGCTTCTATTTCTCAATTAACTTGATGGAATATGAATCCCTCACATATAGGACCATAGATCTGCGACCCATAATTAACAAGCCATCATCGTTAGATGGTATATCATGTGTCTTTTTATTATCAACATCTAAATGAACTGAAGGGTTATAAACAATACTGCTTGACAATGCATTGGTGTTTTGTCTTGACCCTATACTTTCTGTTAGCATTTAAACAATATAACTAAATAACTAAAAATGTTTCAATTAAAATCTCAATCAAAGATTTATGTTTTTTTTTAATTTTAGTGCATCTATCAATTTATAACAAAATTCCACCAATATTTTTTCTATATGGACCCAGCCCAACAAATGTATACACACACGACAAACCATAATATAACAACTCAACACATGTTATTTTAGCGACGGATTCACAAACATAAAATCTTTTTATTTTGAATTATTTTATTTTATCGATGATTCTATCGGTATTTACTAACAAAAATAATTTTATCATAATAATAGCTGGGATTCTTCAACCAAAATATTTCATCCTATAATTATTGAAAAGTATCAATAAAAAATATTCCATCAATCATTTTGTTTGTTTTTTATAATTTTCTGAAATTGAATTCTCAGTGAATATTAAGCATGTAGAAAATGATGTGTCGCATAAAATATGAAGTCTAACAAATTAAAATCGGGCCTGTAGTTGCACCTACCACGCTTTTTCTGCGTGTCTATCTTCCTAACATGCAAATGTTTGGTGGTTCATTCGGATGCCGTCATGTCAACTTGAGAATATGTGCTCTAAAGAGTCAAAGGATCATTGATTTCTCTGAGCCATAATTATTTAAATCGATTAGTTTGCACATTTATCACGTCTCATAAAACATTTCATTACTTGGAATTTATAAATTATAAGTTAAGAATATTGATTTAAAATTAAATCAAGATTTTTACTCTATTCTTAATAGGTTTTTTTTATCGTAGATTTTCGGGTCAGCTTACACATACCTCGAATAATTTCACAGGTCTTGAAGTTAACGACTATGTAAATCTACAATGATTCTGAGAGGACTCAAGTTATTATTAATAGATTTTTTATGTAAGTCAAACGTATTAATAATCGAATATATTTTTGACTTTTTAATAAATTAAAGAGTTTGAATGATAACTTAAATTAACTTTCAAGGATCGTGATAAACATAATTTTATTTAAATTATTTTTAAATCTTGATTTATATAGAAGATAAATATTTTTTTGTCTCTTGATCATTTAAATTTTTTTTTGTTTCACATAGGATTTAAAGTTTAATTCCTCCAACTACAATGAAAAAGTGAGATCCGAAACAAATCCTAGGAAGTATGATATAAGTATCCCTTTCATTTATTATCTTTTCTATGAATATTTAGTTTCATTATTATGTAATTAAATAAAAATAAATAAATGCTAAAATATTTAGCATTCTGGATGAATCAGCAGGACACAGAGAACAAGATAAATATCAACATCGGGAAGAACAAATGAGAAAAGTCTGGAAATGTTACCTAACCATCCCACTTCACAGAACCATCTTTATTCCTCTATGCCCATATATGTTTGCGTGTAATCATGGAAGAAACAGATAATCAGTGGCTGCCAAGGAAACGCTTATTTGAGCACGGTGTTTGTCATTGCGGTGAAAATTATATTTTAAAATATTTTTTTATTTTAAAAAATATTAAAATAATATTTTAATTTATTTTTTAAAAATTATTTTTGATATTAATATATCAAAATAATACAAAAATATTAAAAAATATTAATTTAAAACAAAAATAAAATAAAATTTTTTTTAATTTTTTCAAAAATATTTCCGAAACACAAAAATAAACATGTTTTTAAACAAGATGTGCACAGTTATTTTATTATGTTTTGAGCAACACAAAATAATCTTTGGATCGGAATGCTTGCTTACAGTTATACCGTGCATGGATATAAAACCTGGCCTGGCGATGACCCAGTGTAACATGGGTGAGACCCGAGCTTTTAAGTCTAAAGAATATAAAATTAATTTGTGAATACTTTGTCTCACATAATTTTTTAAATGTTTATTAACTTTTTCATATGGAATAGCCAGCTATATTTATAGTCTATATCTATATAAAATACTTTTTAACTTTTCTATATATATATATATATATATATAAAATAACCATAAAAAACATGGAATATTTCTAAATTTTTTTGCTTGGTATTTATATATATAGCCTCAATTTACATTGATTATTTTTTAATTTTTTATAGGATATATATAGACTATATGCACATGGAATGTTTCTTAACTTTTTTCATGTGGAATATTAAAATCTTAAATATTTTTCTTGTTTTTCTAGATATTTTTTATTTGAAAATATATTAAAATTAATATTTTTTAATTTTTAATGTTTAACTTCATCGCATTAAAACGATTAAAAAATATTAATTCAAAGCTTTAAAAAAATCAAAAAAATTAAATAAACATGATTGAACAACAATACTAAAAGTATATTAATTTCAGCAAGGTGTTCTTCTTTCTCATTTATAATGGTTCGGATATCACTAGAAGTAAAACTCTGTCATGTCCAAGAAAAATGAACATAACTAGTTAACTACTTAAAAAACCGGTTCAATTTATAATCATTGGTTTTTTTAATTTTTTTTATTCGAGTCTATCAACTATTATCTTTGTTATTTGAGTGTTGAATTTAAAAATATATATCAAGTATTTCTATTAGATTCTTAGTATGGACGAACATTTCATTTTATTTTCAATCGAGTGTATGTGTTTTTTAAATTTTAAAAAAAATAAAAGATGTAAAAAATAAATATATGTTGATATAACAGACGAGGTACGAAATAAAAGGAAAAAAAAAAGAAAACAAACTAAAAAAGTGTTAAGATTTTGATGAAGCTTGTTATATGCGTAATTGTGTTTAAATATGCATTAGTAAATGAGATCAAATAATTTATTGAGAAATTAAAATATTTATAAATTATAGAAAAAATAGCTTTGTATATAAAGAATTTGTGTTTAATATTATTAATTTTATAAAAAAATAGTTTTTACCTTTTACCGTTAGTGGTGGAAATTTCTTTAGCATGGGAAAAGGAGAGAAAATTAAGTAATTTGAGTTTTATTTTTATTTTTATTGTTTTGATTAACGTGGATGTGCGGGTTAATTTGCACGCATCTCGACTAATCCTACGGACCCTAAAATTATATACATAACTTTTTTCATGTAGAGCGTAAGTTTTTCCATCAATTATATCTCATTTTCCATGAAAAAATTCCAATATTTAGGTATATAAATACACCTAGTTACCATTTACCATGTAAAGTCCAAATTGATCATTGATTAAACAGAGTTTCTCTTAGTCATTGGAAGTTAAATCTGTCAACATATATTTACATTCTCCCCATAAAAAAAAAAAAAAGTCAGACATATACCATAAAAATCAATCATGTCATTCTAGCCATACCGTAGAGAGAGAGCTTATGTTGGTGGTTTTTTATATTTTTAGAAGTTATTAATTGGTTTAAAAAGGTTTTAAAGGTGCTTTTTAAGCCAAACACTCTCATTTTTTATTTATTTATTTTTAAATACTACTTTTATATATTTTTAAAAATAATTTTTGCATTTATATTTTAATTAATACCTTTTCTCTTTAATTTTTTTGGCTTATTTGGTTTTAAATGAGTTGAATTAGTTGTTTAACAAATATTCATATTAAATGTCTATATTGAATGTCTATAGTACTAAATTGAATTAGCTCACGTCATTTTTTTTATCTAATATGTTCTTCCATGTTTAATTAACTAAAAATTAAATGATATTATTTTTTTTTCTCTCGGAAAAGTTTATTTTTTCCGCATATTATCGTGATGCCTTTTATATATATTTTCATGTTTGCTATAATTATTTTTTATACATATAATTCAAATAAAATCAGTTTATTTAATTTGTCAAAACTATAACCTAAATAATTGAATTTTTTATTTAAAAAAACATATTTTCAATACCTAAATATTTTACTAGAAAAATACTGTGAGTGGAAATATGATAGTAAATATGATCACTTTTTTTTTAAAAAAAAAAGTAAATATGATCACTTGACCATGCACAAAGTTGACACGATGACCGCGCTTATTTAAGAATAGACAGAAAGACTACATTGTTGATAAAATAAAATAAAATAAAGACTACAAAGTTTAAGATCTTAAAAAGAAAAGGAAAGTTAGGGACTAAACTTAATCAGTTATCCTTTGCGAAACCTTCAAAGCGAGTCTACTGATTGAGAAGAAGGTTCCAATTCGGTGACCAGCTGCACCTCTGTTTTGAAGAGAAGAATAAACAGCGAGTCGATTGAGAAGTAAATGAACCCACCTGGTGAGTGAGTCACGAAGGACCCAAAACTCTTCCCTACCACGCAGTGCCATGCCACCCCGTATGCTGAGTCAAATTCCTGTCCAAAACACAACCCAGGTCCGTTTTTAAGACTCAGTTCCATATGGCTACATAACTAGTTAAAACATGTTAGAATCACTTTTAAAATGAAAACGATTCCTGCTATGGCATTTGGATTAGCTAGCCACTAGTTAAATCCTCTGATACTGTAGGACTATCAAAGAACTACTGAGCCGAACATATATATATATACTGTGTTTGGAGATGGAGAGAAGAGAGACCTTTTTGAGGGCACGAGCAAGGAGGGTAAGATCGGGGCGGGGTTTGGGAGCTGCTGATGATGGTGACTTGTCGAGAAACGATCTTGCATAGCGAAGGGCTCGTTCTTGCATGTCGACTGGCATGTCGGAAGATCTTAACCTTACATTTAAGCTTAAAGCAATGGCAGCAAGCTTAATCCTGAATTCCTCTGTCGGAGACCTATCTTGGGTCATTACTGTTGCTTCTTGTTGACTAATTTGAACGGTGGGATAATGTTGTTTCGAGCCAGCTTCCTCTTCTTTATATCTTCGAGAGGCCATGCCGTCCATGGACCAAAACAAAACAAAAAAACAAAGAGACAACAAGCCAGGACAGGAGCTATGGCTCTCTTCTGGTCTTCTATGGAGAAAAAATGCTGATAGCCTGTGATTTATGAAGAGAGATTGATTGTAGGGATGTGCAAGCAACAAAGCATTGACCAATAGTACTTTGTAGAAGCGTGCAAGCGTAGGTAAGTCTGCATCGTGTGATTGGATAGTTCTTGCATGTGGAGTCACAGGGGCGTTGTTATAGTCAAGGTCTCTGTAGCAGTCTGGGTGTTCATGCTGACAAGACCAAAGCATGGAAATGCTGTGGTGATAGGCTTGAAATTCTCTTTTGATCATGATAGATAGTCAAAGATCAATCGTATTAGTTACGAATCTTTTGGTGCTGGGATTTTTAGCTGTAGAAATACAGGGATAACCTACAGCCTTGATATTGCGTGTTTGTTTTTATTTTTTAAAAGTATTTTTTAAGAAAATAAAATTTTTAATGCATACAAACATATATAGTCAATAAAGAAGCACAAATTTTTAGTGCATAAAAAAAAGGAATACCATCATGCTACAAGCCCAAAGATGAACCAAAATAGGATTAAGTTATAACACCAGGTGATAATTTTCATGACTTTTTTCCCTTTTTTTATACTCAAAATTATTCAAATGCAACCAACAAGTTATCCATTCTGTCTAGTATTTTTTAAAAAAAAAATAAAAAGCATTAGATTTTCTTGTATCAATGTTACAAAGAATCTACAAGCAAAGTTACAAAATCCAACTCGGAACAAGGTTCAGATTATAAATCAGGAAGATCAACTCGAATTAACTTTAAATTTTATTTTTTAAAAACAAATAGATCAAAGTGAAGTCGTTTTATAAAAAGTCAACAAAATGATTGACCGAGTATTGTTGATCAACCCGGGTTTTTGATCGAGACACACATGTTTTTTCCTTTCTCTATTTTTTTTTTAACTTGAATCGATCCAAACCCCAATTCGATCAGGTCCTATGTCAACCTGACAAGCCAGTCTAGGTTTTATAGCAATGCTTAAAAGGTGTGGGGAAAATATTTGTTTCTCCATATACAAAACATTGTAGATTGGAACAATGTTTTTCCTTTTTTGTTATTTTTTTCGGTTGTTGAATTTTTTTGATTTTTTTTTATACACACACATATTAGTCAATTAATATGCGCTCCGCCGCAGGTCGGACTGATTTTCTTGAAACCTAGCAATCTATCTCTTTACCTAACTTGAGTTTCCAACTAAATTGTGCGGGAGCTAGCCCAAATTAAATTGATTGATTTCATGGATTTAAATATAATCTTGATAGCTGGCAAAAACATGACTTGGCTTTTAAAAAAAATCAAAATGATATCTTTTTTCAAAAAGGTTATTGAGACAATAACAGATTGACTCAATCTCAATCCCTAAATGACTCGTATCATGAACTCCATTAAGTTTAATAATATATATTTTTTCTAAATTATATTTTTTAATTATATTCACAATTTATTTTTCAACCAATCCAATATCAAAAGATAAAATCGAGAAAAAACTATTAGAAATAATTAAAAGACCAACAAAAAAAAAGCATATGCAACCAATGGGTGAACTCATTAAACTTATGAATCGGGTAACCCAAGCTAGCACGCCAAACCTGTGGATCGGGTTATTGACTCCAATAAGATTATAATTTGTTTTTTGAAAAAATATTTTTTATTTAACTACATGATAACAAAAATAGACAATTGCAAAATCAAACTTCAACCAAATACTAAGATGCTGAAAATAATAATGAAAGAAAAAAGAAAAAAAGTTAAACTCGTTAGACCTTTTCTATGAAACTGTTTTTTTTAGAATATGAGAAACAAATAGACGAAAAAAAGTCAAGTTCAATAATAAAAAAAAAAAGACACCCCAACAAACCAATTTTGGGTTTGTAATTTTTTTCTTAAAGAAACAAATTAGAAAAAATAAAAGATAAATGTAGATCAAGATATTTAATATCATAATAAGGGTAATTTACCTTGTTGAATGCAATGAAATTTTTAATTCAAAATTGAAATAGAAATCGATAAATACATAAGATTTATTGGATAAAATAAAAGGAAGGCTACACATATTAAAAATATCATAATAAATAAATAATTTTTATTTCTAAAAATAAATTTAATATATATAAAATATTAAAAAAACTACAAGTGAATAATATGAATCTCTTAAAAAATTAAACAAATTCAATATATTTTAAAACTAATCACTATTTAAAAAAGGATAAATAAGCAAAAAATCATAGAAAAGTAAAATACAAATTTAAAAATTATTTTAAAAAATATTAAAAAAAATTAAAAAAAAAAAAAAGAGAGAGAGCAAAGAATGAGGCCGGACCTAGCATCTGGGTCATGACTAAAGGACCTGCACGCGAGCCTGCGATGTTAGGCCCAGTCACATGGGCTTTTTTTTTTGGTAAGATAATGGGGCCTTTTTTTGTAAGATAATGTCATCCGCCCGAATCAATTTGAAAAAACAAAGGGGAAGATGATGTGTTGTCTGGCATACCTAAATTTTGACCAATATAGTGACTAGAAAATCAGGGTGTCTGATTTTTGTCCTTTAAAATCAAATTTTCAACCCCAAAAACCTAGAATCATAGTTTTTAAACCCGGCCCGGTCCAAGACCCGGGTTCCGGGTTTTGACCAGGTCACCGGGTTTTGAACGGGTCGCCCGGGTCAATCCCTATTTTATTAAAAAAATCAAAACGACGTCATTTTAGTAAAAACAAAAAGTCAACGGGTTGCAACCGGGTTTTTTATCAGGTTTTGCCGAGTCAACCGGGTCACACCGGGTCATGACTTTTCCTATTTTTTCTTCAACTCGGCCTGGTTCCAGCCCTGGGTCCCGGGCCGGGTTTCGAAACTATGCCTAGAACACACCCTCATAACCACTTTCAACTCATTCTTAACCTCCAAAAGCACAAAAAAACAATCCAAAACCAAGAATCAACTTGTAGCCCAATTTCTTTTCTAACTCAGATATGTTTTTTTAGGCATTTTCAAAGTAACAAAACACCTAATTCAAACTTTCCTTGTCATATGAAACCATTTGGAAAAAAAATCTAATGTTTTGGTGGTTAAAATCGTTGAAACGATGTCTTTCTCTCTAGACCAGATTTTAATGATTGTCTCTCTCTCTCCTCTCGCCCAATAAGAACTAAAAATGTTGAAATTGAAGTTTAGTACATAAATGAATATTTAAAAAATACAAAGGACTGGTCATCTTATAGCAAAAAAAAAATATAGGGGGTAAAAATATACTTCACCAATAAATTTGAATGTGCAACTTATGTTATCCATGTAATGTAGCACTTTAGTCACTTGTCTTGCAATTCAATCCTCACCCCCTAAAAAAATATAATTTGACTCTAATTTGGGCTTAATTATGCAAAAAAAAAGTTTGAAGATCATATTAAAATTGAAAAAAAATTCCACTATTGTAATTCATAGTAAAATATGTTAGGGTGAATAATAGTGTGGCTACGGTAAAAACATCACACCATATATATATATATATATATATATATATATATATATATATATATATATATATATTATTGAAAAATCCAAATTAAATGAAACTAAAAGAGCTCCTCTTTCATTGTAGCATCATTATTGTTCCCCATCTCACAAATCATCATGGATTATTGCAATGATTTTTTTTAATTTTCAATTTGATCCTTAAATTTTAATTTTTTTATAATTTAGCTCTTTTGAATCCAAAATAGCATTCAATTGCATTATTTTTTAGAGGGAGGGTTTAATTGAAAAACAGAAGACTGAAGTGAAAACAAAACAGGTAAAATAGATGATGACTTTGAAATTTATTTGAAATTTATATAATTTTGGATCATTTTGATGTTTTATATAAAAAAAATATTATTTTAATACATTTAATCTAAAAACACTTTAAAAAAAACTGTTAACACAGATACATCACCAAAATCTCTCTTTCAACTCCATACATCATCATCATCCCCAATCCTTCTACATCTTTCAAAACATGTCGATATTTATGTCAAATGATATCATTTGATAAGAAGAATTAATATAATGAGTTTTTTCACCTTTAAAGTTCATGAAAATACATATCTAAACTCGGGTTGATTTTTGGATTCGAGTTGATTACGGGTTTTGAGGTGATTTTTTGATTCCATAAATAAGTTTGTCACGGTTTTTACGGTGTTTTATAGGTGTTTTGAGTAAAACAATTAGTTGAAAAACAAGTTTTTTGGTAAAAAAAACTTAAGTCTTGATTTTTTAGCAACCACAATGACAGTAATCTAGGTAAATCAAGTGACGTGTCATTTGATTTATTTTTTCAAAAAAACTTTGGGTAGAACAATATATCGTTTGCCCTAAAAAAAAATAATAAAATAAAAGTCCAATCATGCAGGCCTACACATGGATCCCGGCAAAAAATAATTATCCAAAAAATTATAATAAAAAAATCCCTATAAATCATATTCTTAACTTTCATCTAGTATACGCAATTACCCATGGGGTCTGGTGGAGCGGTTAGGCGTGCTCTCGTCGCTTACGAGGTGCGGGGTTCGACCTCTCTCTTCATCTGCGGCCGGCCCTTTGGGGAGCATTTGCCACCCGGTGCGAAAAGGGATTAGTCGGGCCGGCGCTCGGGATACCCTTACTTCTACCAAAAAAAAAATCTAGTATACGCAATTTGTTTTTAACCCCTTGAAAGTGAAAGAAAAAATGAAATTTATGCTTACATTTCATGGTACTAGTTTCTTCTCCATTCTCTTGACAAACTTTATAAACCTTTATTTCTTCATTAAGAATATGATTAAGAGGGTTTTAAGAATATATTTGTTTTCAATAATATTTTATTTGGGAATTGAGATTTTTTACATGAGTGATATTAATTTTTTATTAATCATAGTTATATTATTTGAAAAACATAATAAATTCATGTTACACTTATTTTGTTTTTTTAGAACCCGTTTGATTTTGTGGTAGTGGTTACTTTTCAAAAAAAATTTATTTAAAAATATATTAAAATAATTGAAAAAATAATTTGAAGAAAAGAAAAAAATAAAAAAATTCTTTTAAAATTTTTTGAGCTTTTTTATTTTAAATTAAGTTTGTTTATATAATTTTGAAACATATGTTATATTAAAAATAAATTTTAAAAATAAAAAAAATTATTTTAATATATTTTTAATTTAAAAATAATTTATAAAAAAAAAACTGCAAACACAGCTACATTACCAAGATCTATCTACATCATCATCATCATCATCATCACCACCCATCTCTCTCCATCACTCTCTCCATCACTCACTGGTCTTCTTCAATTCTCTCGATCTCTGGAGACCTAATCCCGAGCTGATAATACGATTCTCCACATGGCTACTGTACTTGAATCCCTCACCGTTCCTTCTCGCTCTTCTGCTGTCTTGCCTAAACCTACTACTACGCTTGTCACTGCTTTTGCTTCAACTATTAATCGGAGATCGCTTCGCTTCCCACAACTCAAAGGCCTTAAGATTCACTTTCATTCTTCATCGACTGTAAATCGCTCTCTCGGATCGGTGAGTCAGAGTAGTTCTAGACTCGCTTGTGCTGGAAGGATCGTTTGTGAAGCGCAGGACATTGCTGTTAAAGGTCCAGATCATAAATCCCATCTTTCGTTCTTTTTTTTTATTTGTGATTTTTAATTTTTTAATTTTTTAATATAAAATTGGAAATTTAGATATTGAAGTCATAAATAAGGGTTTACTATTAAATAATTGGAATTAATTATTGTGTAGAAATGGCTCACATCTCTTTGTGTTGGAACCGCAGTGCCCGCTGTTACTGATGCAACATGGAAGTCACTTGTGCTGGAATCGGAATCCCCTGTTCTGGTTGAATTCTGGGCTCCATGGTGTGGTCCGTGCCGGATGATTCACCCTGTAATTGATGAACTGGCAAATCAATATGCTGGAAAGCTCAAGTGCTACAAGCTTAACACTGACGACTGTTCTTCAATTGCAACTGAGTATGGGATTCGAAGCATTCCCACTGTTATCATCTTTAAAAATGGTGAGAAGAAAGAGGCCATTATTGGTGCTGTTCCCAAAACTACCTTAACCACTAGTATCGAGAAATTCTTGTAATGCAGGTGGTAAGTCACAGAAGCAGCATTTCCTGCAAATGAACTCCTCTTCTCTGTTTAGCTGCCAGTGCTCCAATTTATATATATATATATATATATATATATATATATATATATTATCTGCCCTTGTATAGTTATCAGATGCAGCTGTATTTTCTGTTTTCTCTAGATAATCTCGGTAACTATTTGTGTCTTGTCTAGTTGAATGCCTGTTTAGTAGCTTCTTTTTGCACAATGTAGATTAATTTGCAAACTATTGGCTTATCCTTCTTTACATGCCTCATGAAGTTGGGTCAGCTAATCAATAATTGACACAAGCCTTTCAGTCTATGCGGTTCCATTATATTACCAATGCAGATTGGTTTGAAAGGAATAAAATTTCAGTTTTTGATTTTTGTTTGATTTTTTGTTTAGCTGAGGAAACCAATATGACTGAAATGATTTTTAGTCATCTCCTATGACACACATACAGAGAACTATATGTACAAGATTTGCATGAGTCGACCAAATTTTTTGAAACCGGCCTGGTCATACCATTCACTGAATCAAAATGCTCGGCCAGAGATCTTGGGGAGCTGGAGCCAATGTCTCAATAGGTGTATAGTTTTTATCTGATGTTAATATTGATTGCTGGGAATGTTTGGTCTTGGATGCTTTGAAGGAATATTGGAGAAGTTAAGTAGAGATAGATTCTCAGTTGGCCTTTTGATATGGAACACTCTCATCCTAATTCCATAGGGGAGTCTTTGTGTGCTGATGTAAGTTGATTGGGGGATGCATCAAGTTTGGAACAATTGTGTTTCAAACTGTTCTTGAATACAAGGCACCTCCAATTCTTTGTATTCAAAAGCATTTTTTAATGCCACTGTAGACAACAGATGATCAATGATGAGGTGATCTGTAGCATGTGATTCTTATATTTCACATGCTTCTGTCATATGATAATCCATTTATATCTCTTTAGTCTCCAGTGCAATTTTTGTTTTTCTTAATCTGCAAGTTCTGCAGTATAAAGGAAGGGTGACTGCTTGTCAGTTAATCTAATGTTCTGTGCTTTGGTAATAGTGGGGGTGGGTCTTAGCTCTTGTTTGGACTACCTCCTCATAGCTGCAATCTTTACCCAGTTGCTCCCTCATGTCGGCCTTGTTTAGAGGCTTTAGTTTTCTTTCTCAAAGATGGATGAATGTTCATCTTGAGAGTAGCTTTTCGACTCTTTAAGATGTATTTCAGTGAAGAGGCTTTGAAGTACGTTCTTTCTGAGGAGAAAAACTAGAACATGTCTCTTCATGTCAACCACTCGACCATCAATTCATCGGATTCTAAGTTGCAATATTTGTGTGTAACCACTCCCACTACTTCAAGTCTTAGTATCTGAAATAGATGCAGGAGTGATTTGTTGATTGTGTCGGGAGTTTGGTGTGTTATCATTTGTTCAACTGTTCTTTTTAGGTTAGACTCAGATGTCCTCTATTAGCTTTTGGGTTAGGACTTCTTCATTCCTTTTGTACGATTCTTGGATGGTTAGTATTGAAGTGTTAGTTCAGTTACAAGCAAATTTCCAACTGTTTGTTGTCCATTTGGTATGAAATGAAGGAAAGGACTTTAGAGGAATTCTGGTTACTGCACAAGTGACGAATAGCAGAATCATGTCTCCAGGGTGCGCTATCATCAGATTTTCTGGGGTCTTTTTATACGACCACCATGGAAAATCGGTGCGGTGCTGTAGTGAGGTGAACGAGAATGGACCATCTGAAATGTTCATTCTAGCATGAGTTTATGTATCGACTCTGCCATGGCAATACAAGACCTTTGTTCTCTCCATTGTCCAGTAATTGCTCGTATAAATGATGGTCTGATAGGACGAAGAGGACTCATTTAAGAAGGTTCTTGTTTCTGCCTTGCATGTTTTGGACTTTTGAGTGGATATTTGTTTCGGTCGCTCTTATAGTCTTGTTTGATTTTGTGTTTTAAAAATACTTTTGAAAAAATTTAAAATTTTTTTATTTTTTTTATTTTAAATTAATTTTTTTTTGGTATTTTTAGATTAATTTGATGTGCTAATATTAAAATTGATTTTTAAAAAATAAAAAAAATATATATTATTTTAATATAATTTTAAATAAAAAATATTTTAAAAAAAATCACTGCCGTATCTTGCCGGATTTTAATTTAGTGTTTGACGCAGGAGGGTGTAAATCATGCATGTAAAAGCATCATGGAGAACAAAATAATTGGAAATGGTAGGTGGTGGCTAACCTCAAGTCTGGATGTTGGCCTCCCAAAATGTGATTTATGAATGAACAATAAGATAATCCTTGTACCCTGGGCTGATATTTCATGTTCCATGTATGAAAGATTCATAAAACTAACTTGTGTTTGGAAATGCTGTCTTTTTTATAAATTTAAGTATTTTTTTATTTAAAATTATTATTATTTGTTTAAAATAAAAAAATTATTATTTTAATGTATCTCTAAATAAAAATTATTTTAAAAACTAATAATATTATAATCTTAAACACTTTATTATGGGACTGCTCTACGTCCTTTGGAAGTGGAATCTGATAATCTAGTAGCTCCTGTTATTTCATTTTATTTATATGTCCGCCTACTCGTGATGGATCCAGATTATGTTAGTTAATATAATAAAGCAATTAAAATGCCAGGTTTTTTTTTACTATAATAAGGTTTTTTTTTATTTTTATCCTCAATCTATTTTCAATTTAATGACCAATTTCATATGGTTACGGAAGGATAAGATTCAACCAAAAAGAACTAATGTATAAAATAAGGAGAAACTGTGTAGCCATCAAGGTTGTTAAAATCGAAATAAGGAGAAACTGTGTAGCCATCAAGGTTGTTAAAATCGCGATTTTAACACGGCATGGAAAATACAAAATAAACTCGGATCGTAAAAACGGATCGTAAAATTGTAAAATCGTAAGGAATTTTAAAATACATTAACAAAAAATTCATGTTTCAAATACATAGTTCAACAATTCAAGAATCAACTCAAATCAACCCTGTAATCAATCCAAACATTTTATGATTGTAATTAACCTTTTGTTATACATAACAATTCACAAAACTATAATATTTTCAATGTGCTTAAGTATATATACTATACAATTAAATTTTTTGTAAAATCATTCCATCATTCCATTAATAAAATCAATTCCATCATTCCATCCTATACTGAAATGGCATCCTAAAATCATTTCATTATTCCACAGTCCACAGCCCACACCACACAGACACAGAGCAGCAGGCAACAACAACTAATTAATTCAATTCAATTCAATTCAACAGTCCACAGTATACTGATGAGGGATAGAAAAACATTCCATCAATTCCATTTAATTCATTCCATCAATTCAATTCAAGGGACAGAAAAACATTATAAATGGACAAATTACAGGACCAACAAAATCATTCCATCAATTGTTATTCAAAATCATTATCAGGACCGGCAAAATCAACATTCAAAATTTGTAATTACAGGATGAGGGGAATGTACAATTACACGACAAAATCAACTATTGCAGTTTTACATTTTAAAGGCTGAAATCTGAAGATACAATTACAGGGGAACAACTTACGGTGAAGAGGAGCCGTTGATGATGAAGGCTGAAGAGGAGAGCGATGTCGCCTGCTGCTGTTGATGAAGAGGAAGCCGTGAGCTGTTGATGATGGGAAAGAAAGGAGATCGTTGTCGGCTTGCCGCTGTTGATGGAGATTGAAGAGGAAGCCGTGAGCTGTTGAGGAGATCGTCGCCGCTTTGTTAATGAAAAGGAAGCCGCGACCGTGAGCACTGATGACTGGAGTGAAGACTGGACTGATGACTGGAGTGAAGAAAGAGAAGGAGTGAAGACTGGACCGTGACAGTGACCGTGTTCGTCGCCGCTTTTGTGGTTGCCGGTTGGTTAATTAGAGAAGGAGATTAGGGATTTGTTCGGTGAAAAGAAAGAAAGAAATTTGTTCTGCGCGATGACTGGAGTGAAGACTTTGAAGAATTGGCGTGACTGTGCATTTACACAGCCAATAGGCGCCGGACAGCTGGAGCATGGGGGGGACAATTTTCTTCAGTTTATGCGTTTTGGTGAAATCGCAAAATCAATCCTGAAATCGCGATTTTGTGCGATTTCACCTGATTTTAACGATTTCACCCGATTTCAACTCGATTTCACCCATTTTTGATTTTTTCAAACGATTCAGCACGCAAAGCATGTTTTGACTCTTAAAATCGTACGATTTTACGAGTCAAAACGCGATTTTAACAACCTTGGTAGCCATTCTCAAATTCGTGTGAAAAAGTTATTTTTGGTCCATATACTTTCATCTTTCATCCTTTATAGTCCTTTTAGTCTTTGTACTTTTAATTTTGATCCAAAAGTTTGTTTTATATATTTTTAAGTCCTTGAGTTTTAGAAATGAAAGTGTCGGGGCTGGCTCTTTATGTTTTTTTTATTAGATTTCTATTTAAATACACTATAAAAAAATTAACATTAAATTTTAATTATTATTCAATTTTTTATATTTCTCAAATAATATTATAGGTTTTTGTGAGCATGTTAATATTTTCTTTTTCAATTATTATGTGACTAACATGAAAAGAAAAGCTCGTGAATATTCAATTAACATATTTTTTTAAGAAAATAATAGTTTTTTATATGATTTTATCCCATTTATCAAGAAAAAAATTCTTCAATCATATATAAAGTACAAGGACTTTATTGTTATTTTTTTAAAGAATTTCTTTTAAGTTCATGATGGTTTTTTTGTTTAGAAAACAATACTTGCAATTTAAAAATGTATTTTCATTAAAAAAAATCAAAAGAAGCATTAATAAGAAAAGACAGTTTAAATTAAAGAAATATTTTGTTTCTTCTTATTTTAAATAGCTAAAACTAGATAGGTGGCTAAAGTTGCACCGTGGGCCAACTCAATTTTTTTTCAACGTAAAAAAAGATGCTAAAGCGACAAAAGTGTTCCTAAAAAAATCAAAAGAAACTCGAGCCTAATTAATTTAAATAACATGAATAAAAAATACAATGACAATAAATAAACTGATAAAAAATTAACAATAAAAACAAAACTCGACTCTATCCCATCTTGGTTAACATGTTAAATCTATGACTTGATTATGATATCGGATAACCTTATTGAAAGTAAATTGAATAAAAATATGGAGTTCAATTACCATACAATTTAATAATGAAAGGCGGAATAAAAAAAAATAAAAAAATAACAAAGAAAAAAACTCGAGTCAAATCGGTTTAATCTACTAACCTTGTGACCATGGGTAAAAGACTGGGATAACCTTATGAAAAAGTTTTTTTTTAAAAAAAGCACGAAGACCAATTCTTAATCAATAAAATATTGAAGGATAAAATTAAAAAAAAAATCGATTTAAAAAAATCAAATGTTGAAGATCTTATTTGATAATGAAATAAGAATTAAATGAGAACGTGATAACCTCATATAAAGGAAAATAAAAACAAAATGAGAAGCTCAATTTGTAATAAGTAAAATGTTGAAGGATAAAATTAAAGAAAAAAATATAACTAAAAAAAGGTTGAAAAATCCAACTCGAACCCACCTGAGTCATCATGCAAAATCTAATACCTGATCATAATATCAGGGTAACCTTGCCAAAAATAAATTAAATAAAACTATGAAACTTAATTATCAAACAACTCAATGTTAAAGGGTAAAATTGATTTTTTTTAAATAGCAACAAAAAAAAAAATATTTGAGACAACTTGGGTTAACCTGCTAGCCCCGTGATCATAGACATAAGATTGAAATAACCCCACATAAAGAAATGTGAAAAAAAAAATAGAAGAAGCATGAAGATTAATTTTCAATAAATTGAATGTTGAACGATGAAATCGAAACAAAAATAACCTAAAAAAGATCAAAGTCAACCTATGTTAACCTTCAAAATCTGTGACCCTAGTCATAAAGCCAGGAATAACCTCATAGAAGGCAAATCCTAAAAATAACAAAGCAAGTTCTCAATCAACAAAAAGCCGATAGATGAAATTGAAGAAAAATACAATAAAAAGGAATCCAAAACATAAAAAATAGCAATAAAATAAATGGAAATCAAATTTGACATAAAAATAAATGAAAATCAAATGATGATGGATTAAATTGAAAATAAAATTCAATTAGAAAAAAATGATAAAAAACAATTAAAATAATGAGGACCATATTTGATTTAGAAATTAAATGAAACATGGACAAAATTGAAGAAAAAAAACAAAAAAAATTTAAAAAATAAAAACTAAATTGAATAAAAAAACAAACCATATAATAACTTTATATTTTGGCAATGAAAAGAGAGATAAAGAGAAGAGGAGAAGAAAATTCTCCGGAGCCTAATGCACAATCAGTTAGGTGATTGTGGGCTGTTAGCGAAGAGGAGAAGAATTATGTGATAGAGTGGGCTGTTAGTGATTAACATTACTATCAAATAGAAAATAGTTGATCAATCAGTTAGGTGCCAAGCCCAAAAGCGGAGAACATAAGAAATATGTGTTTTAAAAAGCACGGCAGCGAAAGTAAAAAATAAAATTACTCACTTTAATATTTTTTTAAAAGAATTTATATAAATATATTAAAACAATTTAAAAATAAAAAAAATATTTTCTTAAAAAAAAAAGAATGCCATCGACAATACCAAACAGGACCTTGTACATGTGGCATTAAGAGTGCATCCAGGTAAGAGTTTGATATTTCGAGCCGGGTTACTGTTACACTCAAAAATTTTATTTATTTACCCGAATCACTTCTGACCTAACGGGTTATTCTGTTTAACGAGAAAATTAATGATTAATTTTAAACGTCTTTGCCGATTATTAACCGCATCAATTAGCGTGCAAATTGCTTTATATATAACGGGTAATTCCTGAAATATTCGAAGAAATTCTAATTTTTTTTAGGACGTTATTTAATAGTGAGTTTAAACTCATTTTTTATTAAAATTTATTTTGTTTTTGTTTTAAATTATTTTTTTAATAATTTTTTATTTTTTTAAATTTAAAAAATATTTTAAAAAACAACTTCACTTCGAATTCTCCTCTACAAGTGCTTACCGCTAACCACAGCTGCTACAGGAAAGCAGAGATTATAGAGTTTTTTTAATCCAATCCAATCCAAGTACAGCACCTGTGAACAACTGGTATATAAACCTGAAATAAGGATTCCTGCTGCTGCTGATTTGGGAAGTTAGGGTTTCCTTTCCTTCTTTATATTGACAAAAGGCATCCCCTGTTTGTCAACTGAAGGGTAGCCAGTCCAGCCAAAAATGAACGACATGTCATGATTAAGAGTTATGAATGACATGTCTTCCGCTGGTCGTGCTCGGTTTCTTTTGCTGCTAGGCTAGAACCAAACCGTTCGATCAGCTCTTAGAGAAGGGATTCCTATCTTTTACAAAATTCTAACACTCTTCAAAATCAAATTTCACGATTGGTTTCTGCTTTATTTATCAGTATCACGCTGATTTTTTATCGCCTGCATTATTTGTTTTCTTCATTATAAATTAATTCTCGATTCGACCGATGAAGAACATGTGAGGTGACTAGTTCCCACCTAAAAGATCCCGATGGATCCAAAGAAGAAGAAGAAGAAGACGACGACCAATGTGGAAGAGAAAAGTCTCCTCGAAGAAATAGTTCCATAAATTGAAAAATCCCGAGTCCTCTGCCGACCAATGTTCAATGCCTGTGAGGTTTCTCTTCCTTTACCAGTGTTCGATTCGCTTCAGCTGTCTAGAAGGAAGGCTGGCTTGTTCTTCAAGGTTTCTTTTCCATGATTCGTTATGTCGACAAGCTGTCTGTCTTCTCAGGGCTTCCCTCCTTTCCTTTCAATTTAAATAAAAACAGAAATCTTCAAGGTTAGATCTTTGAAAAATCAATCAAAGATGGTTGTTGTCAAGTAGAAGCTACCTTTGTTCATTTCCTCGTGAGAGCGAAGCGTTTGGTAATGCGGCTGGCGTGTGTATTTTAAAATTTTGATTTTTTTATCTAAAATTAAAATTTTTTATATTTTTAAATTCTGGTATCAAAAATAAATTTTAAAAATAAAAAATTATTTAAATTTAATTTTAAATAAAAAATATTTTAAAAAAATAACCGATATCACAATATCAAACATGCACGATATATGAGTGTGCTGGTGTTATAATGACACTAAATTTTTTTTCTATTTATTAAAATGAATTGAAAAGGAGTGAGAGGAGATCAAACTAAATTTCAGGATAGAAAAAAAATTGAAAGATAAAGTAAGATTTTTATTTTTTACAATACAAAAATATGCTAGCCTAGAGCGTCTAGTCTTTGCTTTTTTGTTTTTTAAATTTTTTTCTAATCTTTTTTTTAAATTACTGATTTTTTTATGGTTTTTTCTCTAATTTTTTTAATTTATATTTAAATCAGTACCCCTTCTTTTTTTTATTTTATTTGAAGAGTCTCTTTTAAATAATAATAATATTTTTAGTTATGCATTTAAATTTGAAAAGTTTTTCTAATTCATCTATAATTTTTTTTTTGTATGGATGAAATTTATTTTTAAAAATAAAAAAATTATTTTCAGATAATATTTCTAATATGTGTAGCCTTGCATGATGTTTTTCACCGTTTTTATTTTATTTGATTAATTTAATCTGTGTCTCTATTTTTATTATCATCTGCTTAAATAAAAATAATTGCTTTAATAAACAAATTTAGCAAAACAAAACAAAGTCACGTCTTTTGAAGATTAAATATCTTGATCTATACTTGTCTCTTAATTTTTCAAGTTTTATTTTTAGGTATTGCTAATGATTTTTTATTTATTTATTTACATATATAGTTTTTGATTTATTTGATTACATATATACATAAATTTTTTTATTTAAACTTAGATTTTTTAAATTACAAAAATACTTTAAAAAATCTATATATATCATTTTTTTTATAAAACATAAAAATATTTAACTCTCAGCTTATAACGGTCATATAACTAAGTGTGTGTGTGTGTGTGTGTGTGTGTGTGTGTAGCAAGATCTACGTGTGTAAATATTTGTTTACATCCATTTCTTGCTGCGGAAGGCAAGTATAAGCTGACGAAGATCCATGCACTTATTTAAAATAGAGATTAGATTAATTAAGATAAGGATTCCATCACAAAAAGGATAAGGATTCACATCGTATGCGTGTGCGTGTATGAGTCGGTGATCATTAAGAAATATAATTAATGATGCTCGTAATTTTATTTTATTCTTCTTAATTATAATAGGGAATAATTCATTGCATTATTATGTTTATACCATAATTAATTACAAATAAGATAGGACACTAAATTATTATTAAAAAAAAGAATAAGAAAAGAAACATATAATATTGGCTAGGAAGGGGAATGGAATTGTATGGTGGTTGCGAAGAAGATACATGTTAGAGTATTTGTTTTTGAGGTTGGATTTTGTTTTTATTTTAAATTGATTTTTTTTTTTATTGTTTCTATATGCTGATGTTAAAAATAAATATTAAAAAATAATAAAATTATAGTTGTGTAGCAAAAAAAATCTTCTCTATTATTTTTTGTTTATAATAAAAATACGTCAGAAAAGTGTTTGGGCAAACCTCTGTATTAGTCCCCCAGCTATACATCGATTTTCAATAAGGTGCCAGATATATACATTTTATCAATCGAATCCCAAAAATATTCGACATTCCTCTATCAAGTCCTCCCCTTATGTCCATTAATTTTTTTCATCTACATTGCATATCTTATGCAACAATTAGATTCTGCTTCGAGAAATTATAACTTGTATTAGAAAAAGGAAGATCTTAAGCAAGAGAACCATATTCTTTTTAGGGACCTAATTGAGAAAATCATGGAGATTGTTGGGTGCTATAAAATTATTAAGTTATTACACGTCTAAAATCACTAACTCTAGATGGGCATAAAAACTCAAGAGGATAATTATAACATATTAATACGCTCTTTCAAATTAAAATTCTCCTTTTTCTTACATAATTTTATCTTTCATTCCATTTTTCAAGAAAGAAAAAAATAAAAAAAAAATCATGAAATTTACAAAAGGACTAAATTAAAACAAATTTAAAAATACAGGGATCAATTATATAGTTTTAGAACTCTAAGGATCAATTAATAAATCATGTTAAACTACAAAAACTAAGTCAAAATATACTCAAAACTCAAAGGACTTCTTAAGATCCAGAGAGCAATATTCATCTTATTTTCTGTTAAAGAATAATATAAATCATATTTTAGAAAAAAAAAATTAATATGGTATCAGAACCTTAATAATTAAACGAGTTTAAATTTTATTATTTTTATTTATTTAATAAAAATTAAAAATAAAATAGTATAAGTCGGTGGAAGTTTGAAGAATTTTTGTTCTTTTATGAAAAATAAAAAGGATTCCTGCTGCGTATATAGAAACATGGTACTTTTTTTCCGAACGTTCTAAATTTCTAATACAGTGGGCGGTTGGCTGCTGTCCAGTGTCTAGAGAAGAGGTTGGTAGGTGCGGTCCAAGGTGGCTATAAGTAGATCCAAAGCATTTCAATTCAACCCTTGAATATAGCCAGCTAGGAGCTAGTAGTCAGCTTATCTAGATTAGCTTGCTTCTAAGATTGCTCTGACTCAATTATTCTCTCATTATTCTTCTCTTTATTTTCACCCTTCCTTTTCTTACAAGTTAGACGAGTTGAATCCTTTTACGGGCTTTACATCTCATTCATCAGAGAGAGTCAGAGAGGTGTAAAATGGAAGCTAAAAGCAAACAATTCTCATTTTAGCTTTTTCTTTTTTCTTTTTTCTTTTCTTTTCTTAGCAACTCCAATGAAACTGCTAATTACGGGTTTGGAATTATGATTATGTTTTTTTAAAAAAACTTTATTCAGAAATATATTAAAATAATATTTTTTTTATTTTTTAAAAATTATTTTTGACATCAGTACATCAAAATGATCTAAAAATAATAATAAAATATTAATTTAAAACAAAAAAAATCAATTTAAAAAAAAACACTTTTAAAACGCAAAAATAAACTAATTACTGGTGTTTTAACAATCTAATAGCTCCATTTTTTGCACGATAAAATAGTTGTTGATGTTTTAGATTTTTTAATAAAATGTGTAGAAATATCATTTTTAGTGAGAGAAAAGTTATTTTATATGTTGATTTAGATCTTGTTTATTTTTGCGGTATAGCTGATAAGCAAAACAAAAGAGTTTGTTTTATATTAGAACGAAAGAATATTTTAGTTATAAAAAACATTTAAAATATTTAATATTTACTTGTTAAAATTTCACTTCTCAAAAGTTATTACAACTATAAGGATCGATGGATGTAATAAACAAACTATAATAAATTATTTAGGTTTTTTTTATAGGAATAAATTTTGTTTTATTCACTTTGAAGAATAAGAGGTTTTTTTCTATCTAGAAGAGAACAACCAATTTTCTTTTATTTTCTTATTTTTGGAGAAATAACAAAATATTCCTTGTAGGTAAACTTTAGAAGATCACCAAAAATAACGAAGTGATATGATGACACGTAATTCACACGTGGTGGAGTATAAGCGGTCCAAAAGCAACGCTCCTAGGTAGCAGCAAATCTATGTACCCCCACCCACAGACAGACGTACATGTAATAAGGAAAGGCCCACTGTTTTTCTTTCTTTTAAATTAATTTATATATTATTTATTTATTTTTTATCCTTAACATCCTTCCTTATATACGTAGTTGATCCTCTCCATCCTCAAATCTCTCTCCCTCCTCTCCCTTCTCTGTCCAGAAACTCACATCCTCTTGCGTTAAAGAGACTGCATTATAGTTTCTGCATTATTTTTAAGGGCATTCTTCTGTTTCTTCTTATTCAGTTTTTACGTAATAGGTATCATCTCCTTCTCACTTTTCTTTTTGTGGGGTTGTTTTCTTGTTTTGAGTTTTTATTCAATAAACTTTGTGGGGATTTTTTTGATGTCAATTTAGACTTTGATTTGGTTCTGAGTATTTTAATATTGGGGTTTTTATCTCTTTTGCAATCGTGATAGAACTGTAGTTTTTTTTTTGTGGGTGTTCTGGAATGGTGAGAGAAATTATGCTATCGGATTTGTTTATTGTCTTTCTGTAGTAATGGCATGGATATGGTGAGAGAAATTAAGCTGCTAATGCGTAATTGTTTTTCTCTTGGATTATCTGTATGTTTCTTTCAAAGTTTTGTTCGATACTTTTTGAGTCAGAAGTTATTAAGGCCTTTTGCTTTCGGATAGAAAGGATAATGGGTTTTCATGTTTTTCTTAATCTCAAGATTTAAAACTATGATTGGTTCTTTTTGGCTGTCAAACTTCTTCTTGATTTTATATGTTAAGAGGATAAAAAAAAATAGGTCTTTGAAAGCAATTTAGTGACTACCCTTTTGGCACTTTTCAATGTGAAAGAATCTGAGTGCTTTAGAAATCAGTTTAATTGTAGAACAAGACCCTAATTCATGGCCCAAAACATTGCACTGTTCAGTATTTTTTGGACCAGAAATTTGTAATTGGGAGCATATTAGTTTATTACAGGCTTTAGATAGCTCCAAGTGGCCCTCTGATCTTAAGGTGCTAGATATGTATGATTGGTGAACTCAACATAAACTATTCTGCTGCTGTTCCAGTCACAACCTCTTGATCTCTTGTGAACTCAACATAAACTATTCCGCTGCCGTTCTAGTCACAACCTCTTGACCTCTTTATTTGCTTGGAAGACTAATTGTAACCCGTAGTTTTGTTCTTCTCATATATGGTTGATGGGTTGAGGAATCTTCTTACATGGCTCTTCTTTTGATTAACTTCAGGCCAATTCTTTGTCCTTTTGTAGTATTCCACTTCAAAACTTTAGCCTTTTGCTGTTTGAAACTTTAGCTCTCCCCCTTTATTATTTGCTTGTTCTTATTTGGATGCTTAACTTATCTGTGTTTGAAACTTTAAATATCTGGTCTCTGGGAAGGAGTATTATTGGCAATTGAACTGTATTGCATACAGCGGATACTTTTTTCTCTGGAATATTTCCTTTTTCTTTTGTTTCTGCCATTAGATATGGTTCTTGCTGTATGTTTCTGTGTCTCTCACGCATTGTCACACACACATAGTTTGTGCACTTGCAGAATGGTCTCTCTATGAATATTTCCGTTGATATGCTAAGAAACCTTGTTTTTAATGCAGAACGTGTGGATATATATGGAACATCACTTCTTTGATCACGAGGCACATTTTGAATCTGAGGAAGTTGTTGGACACGAGCAGAAATATAAATCCATCCCAGCCCCAGCAGCAGTCTCAGACAATGACAGTGACCTTTTCGAATGCAATATATGCTTAGACTCAGCACATGACCCTGTTGTCACCTTCTGTGGTCACCTATATTGCTGGCCATGCATGTACAAATGGCTCCATGTTAAAACCTCCTCCCCTGATGCTGTTCAGCAGCAGCCAAGCTGCCCAGTCTGCAAGGCTGCTATTTCCTCAACTTCATTGGTTCCCCTTTATGGCCGCGGCCCACCCTCATCAGAATCAAAATCCATGGGATCATCAGTGGATGCAGCCTTACCCCGTAGGCCACTCCCTTCGGGATTGAATACTGCGAGTACAAATACTTCACGTCAAAGTCGGCAGCCTCATTCAAATTCTTTCAATCCACAGTCTCAGTCGTTTCAACACCAACAATACTTCCATGATCCTCATGGAGGTTATGCAGCCATGACCTCATCAAACCTTGGGAGTACGGTAATGACAGGTTTTTTCAATCCAATGATGGGGATGTTCAACGAGATGGGGTGCTCAAGGATTTTTGGTACATCAGTCACGAATATGTTTGCCCACCCTTACACAAATCCTCTCATGGGAAGTAACAGTCCTAGGATGAGGAGGCAGGAAATGCAGCTTGATAAATCTCTAAACAGAGTGTCCATCTTTCTTTTTTGCTGCTTCATTCTGTGCCTTCTCTTGTTTTGACTAGCTCATATTAGAGCTTTTGTATATAGGTGATGAACATACACACTGCAGGGACAATCCGCTGTAAAGTTTTTGCTTGCAGCTCTCTTAAGGAGATTTTCCTGCCACATTTTTGCACAACTCGTTGCCATTCTTTATGATGGCTTGCCATTTTTCCTGAGTTGTATTTTAGATTATTGAGTGCTGAAGATCCATTTCCTACAGTTCGAAAGTTAAAAAGAGGAAAATTGACAACCTTTGAATATCAACTGATCAGGATCACACGCAACCGTTATTCTAAATTGGTGAAGGAAATGAGTGGTAAATTCTAAGAAAAACTAGGATGTCACCCTCGGAAATCTTAAACCATAAGTTCTTGACTTATTCCAAGTTCTGCAGTCTGTTTAATTATACAGGTCCCTCCTTGCCTGTGATGAATTATTGAAGATTTTCTTCTTACCTGGAATCCCTTAATTGGTTTAGTTAGATCTTAGGTTCTTTCATTTGCTTTAATTAATCAGTCTGTAACTAAACTAGTTGAGCAGTCTCTAGTGTTCCAAATCTTGTATCGCTGTTTAAAAGTTCCTAGATTAGCTCTCAAACCGAGGGGAACTACTTTCCAAAGCAAAATCTAAATGATTTCGTGTTTCTAATATAATACAAGTATATTTGTTGGTCAAGAAAATCTGAGAGGTGCTTGCTAACCTCTCAGTCTAGACTAATCCTGTCTATCTATTATTTACCGAGAAAAAAATTTAAATATTTATAAATTATTTATTGGTTATTCATTAAATAAAAAAATTAAATATTTATAAATTATTTATCAAGTTTCAAGTATTCAATAAGTATCTATTATTTGCTATTATTTATTAATCAATAAAAAATAAAATAGTATATATATATATATATATATTAAATGATAAATATTATTCATATATCAAGTGAAGTCCTCTAAACCTATGAAAAAATAAAAAAATAAAAACAAAGAAAAGAAAATATATTTTTTTATATTTTTCCTCTCTATGTAGTAATAGGTTTATATAAACTTGAAATATTATAATAAAATATTATGACTATTAATAAAAAATATTAAAGAAATTATATAATTATTAATTAAATTGAATTGAATAACTGCTATTAAATTTTATCACAAAAGTCAAAATTATCAAAATTAATTATAAAATAAAAAAATAAAAACAAATCAATCTTTTTAATATTATAAATATTCATATAATAGCATTAAAAATATCACTAGAAAAACTTATTTATTTTTATTTTTATTTAATTTAATTTATTATACAATAAAAACTCACGATTTAAACACCTAAAAAAATTATTTCTTTGTCATATGAGATAAAAATCTGTCTTTATTTACTTTCAAACTACACCAAGAACAATTGCCCTGCCCTCCTTAAATTTTTTAGCTTCGCTATGTTTTGGGCTTTGAACTGCGTCATTTATAGTCCCCGAATTTAGAAAATATTATTTTGATATCATGTGCATGGGAATATTATATGAAGCCTAGAAATTAAACGAAGTGAAGCTTTTTCAATATTTTTTATTTATTTTATTAGGAGTGTCTCAGAACGTTAATATTTCAAAAAAATTTAAATTTTTTTTTATTATTTTTATTTAAAATAAAATAAAATTTTATATTTTCAGATCGTTTTGATTAGCTGATATCAAAAATAATTTTTAAAAAATAAAAAAATTTTATTTTAATATATTTCTAAACAAAAAACATTGTAAACCTCCATTACTTTCAAAATTCCAAACAGCTAATTCAAACCTGCCTAAAATATACGACTTCATCAATTACCAACACCTTTTTAATTTTTAGTTAGCTAGGCTGTAATTCCTACATTAAAACCAAATTTAAACATCCCATTAATGGTTATTCCTCAGTGTTCCTAAAAAAAAGAGGGAATTATCCTCCTTCGATCAAAAGTTATTATTCACTGATGTATTTATTTTTGCCTTATAAAAATATTTTTGAAGATTTTTAATTTTTTTAATTTAAATTATTTTTATATGTAATTTTAAAGTATTTTGATGTATTAATATCAAAAATAAAAATAAAAAAAATAAAAAAAACTTATTATTTTAATATATTTTCCAACAAAAAAAAAATATTTTAAAAAATAAAAATTATTACAGCCACAAACACTACACTACTTTTTGAACTATTCATATGAAAGATACACAAAAGAGTTAAATTAAAGTTCTCTGCAATAAGCCCTATTTTAGAAGATGGATAGTATCACTATCATATTAATAGCTAGATGTGTTTTATATTGTGGTAGATTTTATGATTATTATTTGAAAAAAGTTGTTTTATAAAAGGTACTTTTGATTGAGGTTGGTTTGGTATTTATATATGTTTGGTTAAAACTGTGGTTGAAATTGAGGTTGAACAAAAAAGTAGTTTAATGTGTTTGGTTAAGAATGCTTTTTCAAATTGAGGTTATAAAATAATTTTTAAAAAATATATATTTATATTGATGATTTTTAATTTAAATATTGTAGATTTCACTAATGCTATTACATCATGAAATAAATAATACTTTATATAAAATATTTTTTATTGTTCCATTAAACTATCTACAACTCTATCACGTATGAAATATATCCAACAAGGACTACAGTTTTCTTGGTTTGTTAAGCGCGCAACAACATCGGGTAAAATATCATCGGGGAATAAATTTGGGATTGCGATCAAATTCTGCAAATATTACGTCATTAAGTGATCTTCGTCTAATTTATGTAGTGTCATTGAATAATGTTAAACACTAATTTTTTGAATAAAACACAATTAAAAATAATTTTTTTTTATTTTACTAAGTCCGATCCGGTTCAATGCATTTGACTTTGAACCAGACCAGGTCCGGCGGGAAAGCAGAGGGTGACTCCACTGTTCACGTGAACAATGGAGTCACCCTCCACTGTTAACTTAAGTGAACAGTGGAGAGTGAATTAAATTCACTCTCCACAAAAGCAGCTCAGCGCTGCTTTCTCTTGCCCCACGTTACAAATGCAGATTTCAATAGGCCCCATGAACAGTAAATTGCTTTTTTTTCATTATCAAACATGTTGTGCCCGTGTTTTAAGCAAAACGCAAACACAACCTTGTAAACAAACGACCCCTATACACACCGACATGTGACTTATTGTGTATTTGGAAGTGTGGTACTGATTGTTTTTCAAAGTGTTTTTTATTTCAAAACACATCAAAATAATATATTTTTTATTTTTTAAAAATTATTTTTGATATTAATACATCAAAATAATCTGAAAACATCAAAAAAAATATTAATTTAAAACAAGATAAAAATAAAAAACATTAATTTTTTTTTAAAAGGCTTACCAAACACAATTTGAATCACATGGCAGGCTATAAGCATCACATGCATTTGCTTAGTACTTGCTATGTTCATGGGGTACCTATTTTCCGTACTTTGTGAAAAAAACATTTTTATTTAAATTCAATTTCATTAATTATCTACTCGGAAAATCCTCAAGCAAAAAGAAAAAAGAAATATCCATATGGACATATTCTGAGTAAGAAAATAAAGCATGGATCCAGATTCTAAAATAAACACCCGACAACCTTTCCTCACTCTTTCTGTTTTGGTTTGCCATTTTTCTTGAGGTGATGATGAGTTATCATGTTTTATAAATGTTATTTTTATTTAAAATTCATGTTTAAAAAAGATAAGAGAAACATGGTAATAATTTGATATTTTTAGACTCAATTAATTACATTTTGAGCCCTGATAAATATAGCTTTGATTGGTTTTTAGACTCAACATATCGCCGAGCTTAAATAAATATAAAATTAATGATATTTTTAAGTTTTTTATTGAGTTACAAAACTTTATTTCTTTTTTTTTTATCATAACTCTTAATATTAAGGTCATATATAAAAGTTTTTTTAAAAAACTTCTTTTTTAATAGTAAACACTAGAATTTTTCGATATAGTTTTGAAATCTGGTTTGGCCTGGCGAATTGATCCAGGATCCAGCTGATAAGAGGCTAGAACCGGATTGGGTTTAAAAAAAATAAAAAAAACCCTGAAATGATCCAGTAAAATCTGGTCAAAAACCTGATTACAACTCTGGTAATAATTCTGTTCATTGTTAATTCAGCACAATGCAATCCAATCCAGCATCAATATAGCAAATTTTTCGATGATAATATAAAAACCGATCAATTTAGTGCTAAAATAGATAAAGTTGTTTGAGGTTTGCATTTTCATTGTATGATTTCCTTTCCCAAAAACAAAAAAGAAAAAGAAAATTTGAAGAGTATGAACAGTGCATGCCTTGTCAAACAGGTCCCTAGTGGCTCCCTTTTGCTGCACAAGTTGACGATGGAGCTTGGTGATGACGAAGAAGATAAATCGAGGCTGAAATGGTACTCGATCCAATGTACAACATGGACGAGTTGCTGCTTATGGTGGTTCGAGGTTCCGAATGCTATTTAAAAGGCGTTTGAAAATGTAATAATAATTATTTTTTAAAATATTTTTTTTATTTTTAAAAAATTATTTTTAATATGAACGCAATAAAAATAATCTAAAAATATCAAAAATATATTAATTTAATTTTTTTTAAAATATTTTAAAACTTATTTAATGTTGTTTGACAGACATGAGTAATAAAAAGAAAAGTGAATGAGACAATAGGACAAAGTAAAAACAAACAAAAAAAAAAGTTTTCAAAGAGAAAGTGGTAGTGTCGATTGGTATGTTGAGAAAAGAAAGTTAATTTTAAAGTATTTATAATTGTTATAAATTCTAAATTCGGATGCAAAATCATGAGTTTGGATTACTTTAACTGTGTTTACTAATTTTATTAAGTATGATTTTATTAGTTTTTAAGTTATGTTTTTATTCTAAATTTACATGTTAGATGTATATTTACATGTAAAAACGTATAATTTTATAAGTTAAATTATGATTTTGATAGCAATATCATATATTTATTTATTTGATAAAGGGTACCGGTAAGTTTTCTTTTTTTTTTTTACACAAAGAAGAAAGTTAGGCTAGGTATAGTTTTGGGAGTAAAATCTTTGTCAATTTAAACACCGTATGGAAACGCAGTGTAAATCATGTTTTTAAAAAATTTAATTTTTTTGTGTGTTTTGGATTATTTTAATGCGTTGATTTCAAAAATAATTTTTTTAAAATAAAAAAATTATTTTGATGCATTTCGGCACGAACTTATTTATTTGATAAAGGGGTACCAATAAGGTTTTTTTTTTTTTTTTTTTTTTTTTACATAAAGAAGAAAGTTAGGCTAGGTATAGTTTTGGTAGTAAAATCTTTGTCAGACTTAAGCACCATTTGGAAATGCGGTGTAAATCATGTTTTTAAAAATTTCAAATTTTTTTGTGTGTTTTGGATCATTTTGATGCGTTGATCTCAAACATGGTTTTTTTTTTAAAAAAAACATCATTTTGATACATTTCGGCACGAAAAACACTTTAAAAAGTAACCACAACCACATTCCCAAACAAAATTTAATAGTTTTGGGTTACACGGTCATATCTTGACCTAATACATACTAACAGTTTTTAAAATAAAAAATTAAAAAGACAACACCTTCCATGATGTTTTAAATATTTATAGTGTGGTCCAGAGTGCAAAACACTTTATGTATACAATACATGTACAGTGATTTTCCCACACGTTTTAAAATATAATATAATTATATTTAAATGATCCTATTTAATTCAAAAAAATGTTTTACAAAGGTCTATTATAAACAGGAGTTAAAAAAAAAAGAAAAATAGTGAGAAATTTCGTGGCGCTGTTATAAATCTGCGAGGCTGTATATGGCCCAAGTGATGCTTGTTCATGCTAGAAAATTAAAATTAATTTGGTACATGTTTAAGCTTTGTGATTATTATTAGTTAGTATGCTATACAGCCTCAGTTTAAACGATTGCAATTGATTAATCCAAACAATCTTAAACCTAAATCCTTATGTTAATTTTAATATTTTGTATTTGTTTAGTTGTTTATTTAATTAATTTTATGGTTATTTAATTTATAATTTTTATATTATAAATTTATTAGGTGTTTTATAATTGCACTTTCTCAGAAAATTTTAATAAAAAAATATATTTGGTTATTATTATATAAAACAAATATCATTATATCTTATATTTAAGAAGTAGATATGTTGCTTCGCAAATATTATTATAATAATTACTATTTTAATATAGAAAATTATATTATTATTTTTTATAATACTAAAAAAACCTAAAAATTATCTAAACTTTAAAAGTTTACAATAAAATATATAAACTAAATTTAATTTGATTTGCTTTGAGAACAATTAGTAATCCTCAAGCAAAGTTTTCACACACTTTGTAATTAAATTTTAAAAATATTTAAATTTTAAAATTATATTTAACATCCTAAACCTTAATATATTATTTCAATAAAAAAAATAATGCCAACCATAACTCTACCATATAAAGACGAGTCGAGTTTGATAATTAATATGGTTGTGATTATTTTTTAAAGTATGTTTTGTATTGAAATATATTAAAATAATATTTTTTTATTTTTAAAAATTATATTTAAGATTAGTATATCAAAACAATTCAAAACACATAAAATAAAATTAATTTTTATATAAAAATATATTTAATTTTTTTTAAAACACGATTTCCATCGCTTTTCAAAAGAAGGCTCTTAGACTCGAAGTCCCTAGAGGAGTCAGCTTCCCACCAGCTTAAACCCCTCTAAAACCCTAATCCTAAGTTCCTCTTCCAAATCCTTCAATTAACCCAGAAAAACTACCATCTACTCTCTTCCTTCACTGTAATAACTGAATTCTCGATTTCCCTAAATGGCAGCGCTATTCTCTTCTCTTGTAAACAGAACCCAAAACCTGGTAGCAAATGCAATCATGAGAAGATCATACTTCAGAAAGGCAACAACTCAAAGGAACAACCTTTATTCTAGAATCAGTCCACTTGGTGACCCACGTATCAGTTTGGCTCCAGTGCTTGATCAGTGGGTTGAAGAGGGCAAGAAAGTTAAAGACTACGAGCTTCGAACAATTGTTAAAGGCCTTCGTGAACGCAAACGCTTTAAACAAGCTCTTGAGGTTAGTGGCCAATGAGTGACTTGATTTTGATACTCTGCAACCAAAACCCTTGTTTGTTTGATGAGAAACTTGGGGGAAGGAGAGGAAAATAAATGTAGGTTTTGTGTTGGATTGTGTTTTGTATTGTAGAAATGGATAATTTTTACCGAATTTCGGTGCTTGGTGCTACTTTTTTAACTATGTCTGCAGTTGTATTTGCTAATGGGAAAATGTAAAGAAAAACTGAAATATTTGTTTGTGTTTTTCATGCTTGTTGGGTTCATTTGATTAGGATCAGGGAGCTTTTGACTTCTTGTATTGCTCTCAATAAATGAATGGACAAATAACAAGTTGAATTTCGTTAAGTTGGAACTTGGGAGGAGGAGTTTTCTGGGATTGAACAACTCGAGTGATGGCTCATTTGGCCTTGTTTTTAATTAAGGCTTGTGTATTCTCTAGAAACGTGGAAAGTGAAAAGGGGAAGCTCAGTCTGATATCTAATGCCGGTTTATTCCTTGAGACTAGCGATAATGATGTTAAATCAAAATCAAGAAAGTGGATTTAAGATGAAATAAAGCAAATATATTCAATTTTGCTTCCTTTCTAATAGCTGTCGTGGAGCTAATTTTTTTTGCCTGAAGTGTTTGTAGCTTTGTTAATCTCTTTCAAGTTCAATACTAACAAGTCACCAAGATTCGTGAATGATAGGCCTTAGCATTCTTAAAAATGCCATTACTCAGTTACTTACTGCTGAAATCGGTTCTTAGGAATTAGAGCACGAGAAAGTCATACCATTCAAGCATTTTTTGTATGAATTGGCTGCTCTCAGATCTTCAACCCGTGACCTCTTTGTTAGGCCCGTGCATTATATTTCTCCATCAAATGGGGGGGAGTGTACAGATCGTGATGTACTGATGTAAGAATCCCAAGCAACCATCCGGGCATGACTTAATTTGTTTATTGTGTTCTTGTTTGCAGATCAGGCTTGAATTTTGAATCTATTTGGTGAATCATTGCTAAACCAGGTGTTGTATTAATCTTTTGCATTATTGTAGTTTTTTTCTATTTGATGCATGGGAAATAGAGGGATTTATCCTCATGGGGCTGGTCTTAGTGGTACTGAAATTTCTTAGATATCAGAGCTTGTTTAAAAGTAATCATCATAATTACTGTGTTTGTATATACATTGTAGTTTTATTTATTTGATGCTATGAACCTCTCTTGTGAATCTGTGTTCCATATACCAATGTCCTGTGTGTTGGAATTATTGTGCCTCTTACTAACAATCACTATTAAACATAGGGAAAAGAGGAACTTTTGAAGTGCTCCGCATTCCTTTTCTTTTCTTTTCATATTCATTCAATTTCGCAAACCCTTGCTTTAACATATTATTATGCCAATATCTGAACATATCTCTTGTATCGAAGACCTGAATGCTAAATTTTTCTTAGCGCCAGGTGATGTCTGAATCTTGACTGGCACTTTCAGGTAAAAGGTTCAACATCTCTTAATATTTTTTGTTTGGATCCTGGTCTGTGCAGGTTTCTCAGTGGATGAGTAGCAACAGGCTCTGCAATTTCTCACCATCTGACGATGCTGTGCGGCTGGATCTGATTGGCAAAGTTCATGGACTGGAATCTGCTGAGAGCTACTTCAAAAACTTGGATGAAAAGGATAAAATTCACAAAACATATGGTGCTCTTTTAAACTGTTATGTCAGAAGTGGTCTTGTTGAAAAGTCCCTTTCCCATGTGCAGAAGATGAAGGAGCTGGGTTTTTTTTCCACTGCTTTGAACTACAATGATCTCATGTGCCTCTATGTGAACACTGGCCTGCTAGAGAAAGTTCCTGATGTGCTTTCAGATATGAAGGAGAATGGCATTTCCCCTGACCTTTTCAGCTACAGAATTTGCTTGAAATCTTATGGGGAAAGATCTGACTTTGATAATGTGGAGAAAATTCTACGAGAAATGGAGAGCCAGTCGCATATCTCCATGGACTGGAGAACATTTGCTACGGTAGCCAATTTCTATCTAGAAGCAGGTCTGAAAGAGAAAGCACTTGTCTACTTGAAAAAATGTGAAGAGAAGGTTAATAAAAATGCACTAGGCTACAATCATTTGATTTCGCTCTATGCAAGTCTTGGGAACAAGGATGAGATGATGAGGTTGTGGGAGCTTGCAAAAGCCAACTGCAAGAAGCAACTCAATAGAGATTATATAACCATCTTAGGATCTCTAGTCAAGCTTGGTCACCTTGAAGAAGCTGAGAAATTGTTGCAGGACTGGGAATCATCTTGCCAATATTATGATTTTCGAGTTCCAAATGTCGTCCTGATCGGGTATTCTAGGAAAGGTTTACCTGAAAAAGCCGAGGCAATGCTTCAAGACATAATAGAAAAACAAAAGATGAAAAATCCAAGTAGTTGGTCTATTATTTCAGCAGGGTATATGGATAAGCAGAATATGGAAAAGGCTTTTGAATGCATGAAAGAAGCTCTGGCTGCAGATACAGAAAATAACGGGTGGAGACCGAAACCTGCAATGATATCCAACATGTTGAATTGGCTTGGTGATAACAGGGACGCCCAAGAAGTAGAAGCATTTGTGGGCTTGTTGGAGACTAAGGTCCCAAAAAGTAGGGAAATGTATCATGCGCTCATCAAGTCGTATATCAGATGTGGGAAAGAAGTGGATGGACTTTTAGAGAGCATGAAAGCTGCTGATAATATAGATGAAGATGAGGAAACAAAGACAATTCTTAGTTCAAGACAGCAAGTATAACGATTGAGTCGCTCGATTTTCCTGGTTCTCCCCAAATTCTTAGACTAGATGCTGCCAAATCCTGGCAAGGTGCATGTGCACATTCAACGAAGTAGTGAAAAGGGCTTTCAGATTCTTCGACAATGTAGCTTCAGCTTTCAAATTTGTATGGAGAAATATTTGAATCATTTCCCTTCCCCTCAAAATTAATCATTGGGAAATTATTTTGTTAAATATTGAAAGTAATTAGCAGTAAAAAATGTTGATCCCCACAAACACTTCTCTAATATTTTCATGGTTTTACTTTGTTTAGAATTGCGTTCTAAATATAATGAAAATTTAAAAATGTTTTTTTTTTAATGTTTTCCTATTGTTTTGATGATATAAAAATAATTTTTTTATAATAAAAAATATTATTTTAACATATTTTTAAATAAAAAATATTTTTAAAAATAATTACTAACCATCCTATAAATAAAAACAACACCCACAATGAAATGGGCTTTTATAAGTTTTCACTTTTCAGTATTGGTGGAAGCCCACTTTCCTTTCGCTCTTTTTTTTTTTGAAAAAAAATAAAATTGGTGGGTTGGAACTAGAAACTGCACGCTAGAGGAGTTCAAAGTGTTTTCTGGTCTTCTAATTTTAATTAGAATCCAAACAGGGCACTATCTAGCTCGAGCTCACTCAACCATAATCTACTTTATAAATCTCACTTATCTTCAACAGAACCTAAAACCTACGAGAGGAGAAAAAAATGGCCAAAGATGAAAACGGCACCGCGTCGGATAAAGGTGGCGACGTCGTAGAAAGCAGCGGAAAATCAAAAGACAAATCTCGAAAACAAAATTCCGAATCCGAATCACATAGAAGGAGGAGATCGCGAGATAGCACCGATTCCGAGTCGGAGTCAGAATACGAAGACACCAAACGCAGAAAATCGAAGCGAAAGTCACGGAAACGGAACAGAAGTAGAAGAAGCTCCGATTCGGAGCCGGAATCAGAGTCGGATTATTCGAGTGAGAGTGAAGAATCGGAGAGGAGAAGAAGGAAGAGGAAGGAGAGGAAAAGAAGGGAAAGAGAGGAAGAGAGGGAAAGGAAAAGGAGGAAAAGAGAGAAAGAAAAGAAGAGGGAAAGGAAGGAGAAAGAAAAGAAAAAGAAGGAGAAAGGGAAAAAGGGAGCAGTTACTAATTCATGGGGCAAGTATGGGATTATTAGAGAAACTGATATGTGGTATGATTTTTTTAGTCTTTCTTTAATAAAAAAATGTTTTTTTTTTTTTTTGTAATTTTGAAGATGCAGTATTATTAAGTGTTGTGTGTGTAAAAGTAGATGAAATTTGAATATTAATAATTTTAGGGTTCGGAAATGGGAAATTAGATCATTGTAGCAAGTTAGTGGAAGTAGGATGTATAGGCCTATTGAGTTGGATTTTTCAGTTTTTCTTCTTCTTCTTCTTCTTCTTCTTCTTCAATGAATTGAGAGTTTGGGCTTGCTTGCTAGCTCGCTCTACAAATTTTACTACTTTTCCTTCCTCTTCTTGTTTTTTTCTGTTTGCTTGTTTGGGTGCCTTGGACAAAATTTTGTTAAGGAAAAGTAGTGGAAATGAGAAACCTGAAATCACAGTAACTTAGTATCAGGGTCATATTAAGGCCTATAGAATTGAGCTGTTTATGTTTCTGCATCATCATATGTTGAGATTTTGGTCTGCTGGAAGGGTTTGGGTAATAAATATGCAGTAGAAATTTTGTCATTGACGCTTTTTTGTTACGAAATTGTGAAAGCTATGCATATTTTATGCTGCTCGTTTGTTTTATTGATGGCAAATTCAGTTAAGGGAATATGTTGAAGTTTGAATATTTGATGCCCAACAGTTATTTTGGTAATGTTAAATACAAAACCTTCATTTTGAAAATCTTGGACTTTACTTTTTTACTTAATCTGTACAAGAATCTAGGTCTAATAGAGTTGAGTGATTTGGCTTTTTGTCACATGAGGATTTGTACTTCAAAGTTGATTGGATTCTAGGTTTTGTAACTTCTGTTTCTAAATCTTTCATCTTGTGCGTAAACCATTGGTTGAGAATTACTAGTTTTCCCTTGGGTCAACCTTATTTTCAAATGTTCACACTCCATTTAATAAATTAGGTTAGACAAACATAAGAGACCTAGGTTCTCGGGAATGCTAAATTAGTGGTTGGGAGTAAATTGACATGTTAAGAATGTTTCCTCGATTCATCTTCCATGTTGTTGACATGTTAAGAATGTTTCCTTGATTCATCTTCCATGTTGCTTCACATGTTATGCTGTTTCTTAAGCTTCATTCAGAGTTTGAGGTTGCTGTGATGTTATTAAACTTGTTTCAATACCACTTCCATTTTCCTGTCAAATCATATTGTCTGATAAATTCTATACTTGCTTTAGATTTTATCCTTCTTTTGCATAACTGTACTCCAGTGATCTTATATATTAATCTCTATTTTGTAGGAATAAACGACCAGAGTTCACTGCATGGTTGGCAGAAGTGAAACAGGTATTGGTTTTATGGTTTTTCTATTAACCCATGCTACGTTTTATTTTTATATTTATTTATTTATTTAATTTTTTTTTTTTTTTTTGGGGGGGGAGTTATTTATAGGCAGGTGGGGATGGATTGAAACTTGAAATTAATGATGTTAATTCTGTGAATTCTTTTATATTCTGTTTATCCTACTTCTGTGGACCATGCTATTTGGAGCTATAGGTCATGTTTTAATTGTTTGAATCTCTTTAAAGGTGAATCTAGAAACCCTGCCAAACTGGGAAGAGAAGCAAATGTTCAAACAGTAAGTACATAAAAAATTCTTGATTCCATGCATTTCTTTCATCAGAGAAACAACTGATGAAATATAGCTTAGTATGCAGCTTTGGTGCAACTTTCCAACTGAATTTTGAGTACTGTCTTAATTTCTTAGTGTCAATGATTTTACAGATTCATGGAGGATCATAACACGGCAACATTTCCTTCCAAAAAGTATGTATCTTTTCTGATATCACATGGATGCTTATACACTCTCTTCAGTTGTGTTACTCCTTGAAAGGAACTTTGAATGTTTCATTATGAAAATAATACAAGGGCAATAACGTTACTAGGTAAAAAGGAAAAGGACTGGGTGGGATTGGCGAATGGTCTATCCCTGCTGCCAATTTAAATTCAGTTAAAACCATGAGAAACTGTTATTATATTAGTTAGATTTTACAAAGAATTGCTCCATTTTTGTGGTTTCAGATATTATAACCTTGATGCTTATTACCAACATAAAATGGAAAAGGAACTGAAGAAAGGTTTCAAGAAGGTCATGGCATCAGAGCGTACTGTATTTAATGATGAAGAACAGCGTCGGTATGTCACTCTTCACAATCTCAGTCTAATAAATTGAAAGGGACTGGGATTCCATTTTTGTTGCAGTTTTCGTAGGTTGTTACATCTAAATGCTATTTGATTTATATACTGCCATACTTGCTGCTGCTATCCTTCTAAGAATCAATTTTCCATACACATGCATCATTCCCTGTTCTTTCTCATTGTTCTTAACCTTGATTCCAAGTTCTTGGTCACCTGTTATCTTTCCTCACTCCTCACTCTCTCTTTAGAGTTTGAAAATGTGGAGATTTTCCATAGAATGTTAATTTTTGTGTTTTGTGAGCTAATGGTTTAATCTGGTTTAATATGGCTGATTTTATACCTGTAAATATGTTTTGTATGTTTTATTTTCTTGCAAAACTAGTCTGAAATGGCTATGCATCATGAAGTTCTTTAAGTTGATCAGTTAATCTTTGCTAGGGACCTCAAACTAAATAAACAAGTACACCTGTAATTCCACACTAGGTAATTTGAACTAGTTATGAACTGCTGAAGTGCAGAACATAAGAAAAAAATTACATCAATTGTCTTTCAAGTTTTGTTACCAATGCTGGTTTCGTTGACTGAAAACCATGACAGCTTTATATTTTTGTTTTTGTTTTTTTCCAATTATTTTCATTCATTTCTTCCAGGCAAGAACTAATGCGAGAACGTGAAAAGCAAAAGGAAGCAGAGGTGGAAGCCTTAAAGTGTTCTATGCAGAGTGGAATGGTTAGCTTCCTTTCCCTTTCTAATTATGGATTATTTGTTGAAATCTAGATGCGCTAGGAAATTATGCTTGTCTCATCGTCTTGATTTGAATAGGCACAAGCAATGAAAGAACAAGCCCAGCTGAGAGAAGAGATGGCTTACCAGTACAAGCTTGGCAATTTTGAGGTGATGAAAACAATCTTGCTTTGTCTTTGCTGTTCAATTATCTTTTTTCTCCAGCTTATCATTGATAAGTCACATTACATTTATAGGCCGCGGCTGCTATTCAAAGAAGGTTGGACCCAGATGTTGCTATGTGAGTCTTACTAGCTTTAACGCAAAAGCCTAAACTATTACAGATTCATGTATTTCTCATCTTATAACATGCACATGGATCCCGACCACCAAGCTGCCAAAGATATCACTTCTGGTTTTGATATTTATAGTTGACTTCCAAGGAAAACAAATGGATCTTCTTAATGTTTTGGGGCTTAGGCATTTGTGTTTCTCATCATCTATGCACTTCCAGTTTTTGCAGCTACATAGGAATGCTGTATTTAGCAGCCATTGTATCAGCAGTAATGTTAATTCTGATTTTTCTACGCATTGCAAGTGTTCCTACCGCATGCCATCTATGTGCAACGAGTTGTGTCAACTTTTGGGACGGGTTTAAGTTTCTAGATGCAAAAGTGGAAGTTCTGTGCTAGGCTGTGTTGTCTTCAAAGCTTACTTACATGTTAGGCATCACCATCCAACAGATACATTCATCGAAAAGTGAACATAAATTAGCACACCCCAATACAAAGAGAAGACGATGATGCACAACTGATGTAGATTCTGTTTCCTCCACTCACTGTTCTCTGTTTATCTTAAGCTTCTTGTAGAGCGCACAAAATTATGGAGATAAAAAAAAGAAGGGAAATTAAATAGTCGAGACCGCAATTCCTTGAGTACCTTTCCTTCACAAGCAAGCAGCATATTTTTCCAGCGCCAGGCATGCTTGTATTACATGAAAGGTACCGGTAGCTTTCAAAGTTCTACAGGGACATATGCTGGGTTTGTTGACCAAATGAAGGGAAACAGCAACAACTAAAGTGAGAAAAAAAGGGACTCGGCGTATGCTAAATTTCTGTAAAGAAGCGTCGACAGTGGAGGTGGTGTTTTTACTTGTTAGGGTAGTATAGTGTCTCAGATCCAATGTGAAGTGGAGGTGCTCCGAGCCAGCTAGCCCAAACCAAATGTCAAGGATTTTGTGCGACAATTACAGAGACTTGTGCCTTTTGGTACTGCTGCATATTTATTTTTAAGTGTTTTTTATTTAAAAATATATTAAAATAATATTTTGATACAAAAATACTAAAAATTTAATTTAAAAAAAAAAACTCTTGAAATTTGATGAAAAGCCAAAGTATTACTTTATGTAGCCATATAACCAAAACCAGGCATCTAGAAACCCTATCATCTAATCGTCCAGAGGGTTATTCTCAATTATTTGTGTATGGCAATATATATATATATATATATATATATATATTTTTTTTTTATTATTGAAAGATCATGATAAGTTTTGTATTAAAGAAACATATTATTAATAGAAAAGAAGTAAATACATAAATAAAAAGTGGGAGTTTTAATTAAAGAAAATTTCGATAAAAATCCAAAAACTTCATAGGCAAAAACTACTTGCTCGACACAATGCTGCCTCAATAATTGCTTGACAAAAATTAAATTTTTATTTTTTAATAGAAAAATTTCATGATTAAATAAACACTATCAATTTTTTCCATGTATTTATAGATTTAAATAGCAGCAAGTATATGACAGTCTAGTTCATGGACTTTTTGGTAACCGTGGTGGGAATGGGAATGGGAATGGAATGGTACAAATAATAAAGAAAACAAAAGCTAAGCTAAGCTCCAAAGCAGAGCCAATTGATCAGGAGCGTCCACTTCAAAAGCCGCAGTACATGGATTCTCTCAAAATATTTGTTTCTTAAAATGTTTTTTTTTTAATATTAAAATAATGTTTTTTAATTTTTTAAAATTTATTTTTAATAATAATACAGTAAAATAATCCAAAAATATTTAAAAATTAATTAAAAAAATAATCAAATTTTAATAAAAAAAAAATTAAAACTCACTCCCAACCAAACACTCCCTAAACTCTCTTAATCTCTGCAAAAACATATCAATGGTATCTTTGTCTTAAAACCAAAAGCAAAATTATTAAACTACTGCTGAAATTTATTCCAAATCTAAAACACACCCTTTTTTAGCTTCCACTCCACTGTCCCGACTCCCTTCCCTTTTTTTTTCTCTCACTAAAAATACTTTCCCTTTTCTGTCTCTCCCGCTCCCTCTACCCCTACTTTCCCTCTCTAGTTCTTGAACATTGAGAGACAAGAGAACAAGAGATACATACAGTGGCAGTGTGTGTAGCGAGATGAGAGGACCTTTAGGGGCAGTGATAGGGAGGTACCCTTCAAGTGATGGGAGTACTCAAGTTGGTGGAATCATTAGACACAACAGGAAATGTCGAGATGTTGCATTTCTTGTTATTTTCATAGCATTCTGGGTTGCTATGGTTGTTAACTCTAGCTTTGGATTCAACAAAGGAAACCCTTTAAGGCAAGTATCTTTTTTAGCTTTTGTTTATAAACATACTCACTTCGAAAACCCAAATGGGGTATCTTTATTTTCTTTGGTAATTTTTGCTTATTTGTGATTTTTATGTTAAGATTTGCTGTCTCTTAAATGGGATCGCTTTTTTTAACATTTGTTAGTATTAATTTATTAAATTTGTTATTTTTAGCTGTATTTAGAAAAAAAAAAAGGCAGCTATGCATTTGCTCATATTATCTGAGTAGTCTTTACTTTCATGTAAAATTTAGAACTTCCATATGTTACGTAAGTCTCTCTGTTTTTTTTTTTTTTAGCTTTTTTATTGTTTATCTGTTTGGTTGCAAAGAAAATTAATGAAGCAAAAATTGAAAATGGGAATTTGGAATGCCATCCCAAGTTTTAATGAAAATCTCTTTTCAATTTTGGTCAAGTGGTTTTGTATTTGACAGGTCAATAGAGATTTTCGACTTTTCTAGTGCCAAATTTGAGCTCTAGACTGTGAGATAATAAATTTCCCACTGAAGGTGTTGGCAACTTATAATACATGTTTTTTGGATAGCAAACGATACATTGCTTCACATTGACTGGTTGCTACTTCAAATCTGTGCAATTACTGTATGTAGATTTTGGCTACATTAAGCATCTTTGCTTGTGTGTATTTTCCAGTTTTGCTTTGATATGTTTTTTTTTTTTTTCCATCTACATTTTGCTCTTTGTTGTTCATTATTATGATTGCTTTTGCTATGGCTTATCAGGCTTACTTATGGGCTGGACTACAAAGGAAATGTTTGTGGTGACAGACATGCACACCCTGGTCTTCGTGAATTGGAGCTTACATATTGGTTAAATCCTAACCAGGTCTATCTTAGTGGTTTGAAGAACAGCCAATTCAAGTTGGCTAATGCTCGGACTATATGCTTGTTGGACTGTCCCATTCCCTCAGAAGATGCACTTAATTGGGTGTGTGATTATCCAGAAGGAGAAATCCGTCTCTCTGTGGATGATTGGATTGATAGGAACTATGACTATTTTGAGTTCCTCACTCCTGAAATGAGAAACACCTCTCTTCAACTTCAGGGTCCCTGTTACCCTGTGATATTCCCAAGTGTAAATGGTAAGTAAACTATATTCTGTTTGCGAGGCACAACTTTCTGAAGTACTATCACCAGGATATTAGGGTGCAACTATGTTGATTGATTACAGGCATATTGGTTCTTAACTTCAATTTTTTGTTTGCAAAATTGTGTATGTTTAATCTCAGTTTATTGGAGATGCCAATATGTTGCTCGTGCATCAAATGTATCTATGCGACATTGGCAGCAAATGGGTGGAGTGAACATCAATGAGGACATTATAATAGACAAATCCATTCACAGGTCCATCAATGCTCGGTCATCAGTTTTGAAGGTTAGGGGACTTTCCCCTGCATTGCTTCTTTAGAATGATAATACCAGTGGATAAGTGAATTATATTACTTTATTCCTCCCTCTCTGTGTCATATGCATACTTTGTTTTTCCATGGAGACAACTATACATGTTGGGTTTCTGCTGTCAAAGTTCATCATTTATGTTTTGTATGCAGAGATACGTGGCTGACATTGAAAAGTCTTGGCCAGTATTGATTGTTTGTGGAGGACTCTTGCCACTATTTGTATCAGTGATCTGGCTGCTGCTGATTCGGCATTTTGTTGCTGCAATGCCTTGGATAACAGTTGCCCTTTTTAATATTCTCATTATTGCAGTAACAATGTTTTACTACCTTAAAGGTTAGCTCTATTGCTTTATGATACAGCAGTATGTTGGCAATCTTGGTAAAGGTAATTCTTATGAGGGTGGACTTAGAAAAACTTGGAATCATGGATTTAGCCAATTCTTTTAATGTAGTGCAGTAGCACTGCTTAGCTTGACCAATAAGAAAACAAGTTCCTTTTCTTTTTACAATGCTAAACGAAATAAAGATGTCCCTGTTTTGGGTTGTGGTTGTTCTGGTAGCTTTTCTGCTCTTGTTGGTGAAGTAGTTCTTCCTAAGTTTTTAAACAAAGAGTTTCCTTTTAGCCCTTTTTTGTTCAGCATTGATTGACTCTCCAGTTCTAAAAGTTTAGTTTTCTGTAGCTAGCTTATTTTGGTCTCAATGGTCCCAAGTATTGTGACAGAAGTTTCCTTGTACACCTGAATGTGGCAATAATTATTGTGGAGATGTTAACCTGAGTTTATTCTGCTTTTGTCTAATTTAGCTGGATGGATTGGGAATGATGCGATCTCCCCTATCATTGGTGCACATGATCCGTACTACCACGTGTTTGGACGGGTGGGTTTCCTCATTAATGAGTATATGATTATCTCTCCCCCTCTCCCTCTCTAATATCATGATTTGCTGTGGTTTTTGCATGTGCATGTGTCATGTTATTTACTCAAGTAATTTTCATCTTTCAGGAGCTAAATCATCTCCGCGCTGCTGCTGTTCTGATGACTTTTATAATGGTTGTTTCCATCCTTACATCAATTGCCATAGTCCACCGAATCCTTATGGCTACATCTGTCCTCAAGGCTAGTATATATCTAACTCAAACTAAAATATAATAATGAATAAATGATTTCTAGAAACTTATGAGTTATGGAAGACTCACAATCGTAGGCCCATTCAATGGTAATGCAGATTTTAGTGCTCCAACCTCAATAACTTATAATCTGGTAAATCTAATTGAGGGAAGTTTTGAAGATGTATTTGCATTTTAATTGTGGTCCATTCCTGAACTAGATTATAGTGATACAGCCAACCAGATCACAGGTTAATTCTTATTCTTTCGCTGGGAACTTATAAATGCAATTATGCATTGCCCTTGCAAGTGTTAGGAATGCCTGATTGTTAAAACACCTTTCTGGACTGGATTACCTTTCAGCTCATCTGCACCTTGGATTCCACTGAATCGTGGTGCCAAATCAAGATATACCACTACTATCAACTACTAGACTACCAAGATATGCTCAATAGATGTACAGCACTTGGATGATCAATAATTCTAAATGACAGGACTATCTAGTACCTTGAAATCCGTACTCTAGAATTAGAAAATTTCCCAGGATTGCTTCTTTTGCAGATGGTGTGCCTGAGCATATGAAAAAATTTCTTTTTTCTTTATTGAAAAGCGAGAATACCACTTTCTCAATAGTCTAATTGTGATGAGCTATATCTTCAGGCACAATTTGGTATTCATTATTGATCAACCACAGAATAGGTTGATGCAATTCTGAATGAATGAAGTACTCTTTTAATCTGTATGCAGGTTGCTGCAAAGGTCATAGGAGAAGTTCAAGCACTCATAATCTTTCCAGTGATGCCCTATGCTATCCTTGGAATCTTTTATATGTTCTGGTTTGCAGCTGCATTCTATTTGTTTAGTTCCGGCCAGATTGTCCAGAACAATTGCAACTCCAATTGCTGTGCATATGATCTTGTATCAAAAAGGGTCAACTGTGATCGTTGCTGTGGTTATAGCATCCATTATACTCCCCACATATCAATTGCAATTTTTTTCCACCTATTTGGTTGTTACTGGGCCACCCAATTCTTTATAGCTTGCTCTTCAACTGTGATTGCGGGTTCCGTTGCCTCCTATTATTGGGCTCGTGGTGAGACATCGGTAAGACACTAAATCATACGTCTAGTATTGAAAATTATGCAAGAATCGATTATGTGAATTCATCATATCCATGAAATGCTTGCGTTATATGCTTTTGATGGGATGGTCTCATTCTGACACAACCTTACTGCGACCACTCTGGACTTGATTGCTTTTTAGTATCCATAGGAATGGTTTCTTTATGTTTGCATAATAATAAAGCATTTGCTGATCAACAAAAGCTGCAATTGTCAGTTACCTATGGGTACATTACCTACATTGTATTCCAGTTTGGATATGGAGAGAAGTGGGATGCAGACTAACTGGTGCTTCTAGATATTTTTTATTTCATCTGTTTTATTGTATGAATGAATTTGGACCTCTACACTGAATTTTCCCACCTTACTATTCCATGGATTTCAACTATTGTATGTATGCCATGTAAACTCTTTCCCTATGTGCATTCAGAAGCACTTGTGGAGCTCAGATACTTTGTATGTGCAAGTTGTACTGATTGACTATTGAAATACTCATTAGGTACTACACAGTAGCTTTCTTTATTCAGATTGAATTCCTTCTGTTACACTACTCTGTTACATTCATAGTGAAGTTCCTGCCCTTTGGGTGGCCTGATGACTGAATTTGTGTGTTAGCTTTTTCCATAAAAAGTGAAGCACTTGTGGCAGCTCTGAAAGTTGAGGTAGTGTGTTGACTGCCTATGGGCCAAAAAATCTGGACTTGTTTGCATGCATATGACAGATTCTGTTCATTAGTTAACTAATCTAGATGTACTTATAATCAATATTTTGCAAATTATGTTACCTGAGCAGACTTTTTTAAGCTGTTTATTTTTCGCAATGCAGCCAGAGATTCCATTCCTACCTGTTTTTTCCTCTATGAAGCAGCTTATACGGTACAGCCTTGGTTCTGTGGCTCTTGGCTCCCTGGTGTTGTCGTTTGTGGAATCTGTTCGCTTCATACTTGAGTCAATTCGTCGCAAACTGAAAGTTGCTAATACTACTCCTGAAAGCTGTATGGGAAGGACAGCATATCACACTTCTCGGTTTTGTTTTCAATGTATTGAGTGGATTATAAGATCTGTGAACCGCAATGCTTATATAATGGTAAGGTTCAAAACTATCAATTTCTCATATCATGTCTTGCATGGCTGCTTGGGTACATTTTGTAAGATATGCCCTGTTAAGTCACGGTAATCTAATATGGCAATGGGACTTGCCATTTGCAGTACAGTCATCAATTATGTCCTTATTGAAGGATGAATAAGGATACCCATTGTTGTTCCAAAGACTTTACCTGCTTTATTTATTTAAAAAACTCTGGAATGGAATCAGTTGTTCTCTCTTATTGGCAGTCACACAATTGTCACCATGTCATAATACATTTCCTTACTCCCAGAATTTATTTTAGGACTCATTGTCTGTTCAAGCATGGTTCTTTCGATGATCCGTATGCTATTTTCTTCTTTTCTTCTTTTACCTTTTGAATTTCACTGTTTATCCATTGTTTTCATGACTTCTGCAGATAGCTATAACAGGTAAAAGCTTCTGCAGAGCTTCTGCAATTGCAACTGAATTGATCATCAGCAACATCCTTAGAATAGGGAGGGTGAATGTGATTGGAGATGTCATTCTATATCTTGGAAAGTTATGTGTCAGCCTCTCAAGTGCACTTTTTGCTTTCCTGATGTTGGATACCCACAAATATAGATCAGCTCATAACAAGATTTCCTCCCCACTGCTTCCTGTGCTGGTATGTGTTTTAATTCCAAGCCAGACATCTAGATATTCAAATAGTTGCACAATATCTTTCCTTGGTACTTTTTCTATGCTATAGAAACCAGTGATTCAAAATGTCTTTATTTTGTGCGTATCTGTACGTGTGCAGGTCTGCTGGGCTCTCGGTTACGTTGTTGCGACCCTCTTCTTCGCTGTGGTGGAGATGTCAATTGATGCTATCATTCTTTCATTCTGTCAGGATTCGGAGGAGCACCAGGGGACAGCACAATATGCTCCTCCTCTTCTGATGGAGACACTGGGTGATCAAAATGAGATGCAGAGACTTACTCAATGAAACATCCTAATGTATAAGTTGCATATGTCGCAGTTGCTCAGTAGAATTTGATAATCTAGTCAATATTACTTGGTGAATGAACTTGGAAAGTAAAGGGAAAAGTCGCCAGTGCCGTTTCTATTTATTGTCCTTATTATTAGTATTTTGTTTTGTTCTCCCACGTCTTGGACTTTGGAGTGGAGGCTGTTCAGTTTTCGCCTCAAAAAACCGCAAGTTGCTCGGAGGAGGCTTTGCCAAAAACATCAAATAACATTTTAGAGGCATACGAGGTACTCTTAATAATGTCTTGGGGAGGAGATTTAGTTTTGATTGATATTAGAGGATATCTATCTACCATGGAACAAAAATAAAAAATAAAAATAATATCTGTTTGTAAAATATCAGTAAAGGGTGTTCTTGTACCAGTTTGAGTGTCAATTAACACCGTATCTTTTTTCAAATAAATAAAAACTTCAAAATCTTTATAAATAATATTTTTTTAAAGAGAAAATTACTTTAGAAAGTGTTAAATACTGTCAGTGTGTTTAAAAATTACTCTTTATATTTTACTATTTATTTATATAATTGATAACATTTTTATAGAGTGAGAGAACTTAGTGAAAAATAAAAATATTACAAAACCAATGAAATCAACGCAATCTGTTGCACCACTACAATCATATTCAGGGATGTTACGAGGGTTGCTATAACATCTTAGAATTGTCGAGAAGGTGAAATTAATTTAAAAAATAATAATTGAACTTTGGAGCTGAGGGTTCTTTTCAACAGATGGGGTGTTTTTGGGCCAATTGCAGTGCGCACCATATTCACGAGAAATTCTCTTTCTCCAGCCAGTTGCTAACCTAAACAGGCCTCATTTTCAAGGTTGCCTGCTTTTGGAAGATAAACACAATTTGACCATGATTACAAGGCAGACTAGAGTTTCTTTACTTTTTCGTTTTGCTTACGGAATGCCACGTTAGAGTTGAGCATTGACTGTCATGGTTTTCAAAGTTGCCGGCTGGTTTTTATTCTTAATCAACAAGCTGATCCTAAGTTCCAACGACTGACACAAACCACCATGCTTGGCTTTCTACTTCCTCTAAGGTACTCTTTGTACTAATTTATAACCCACCGTGTTTTATTCTTATAACATCATGTAAAGTTTGAAACTTGATTGTGTAGTGTAGAAAGTAGCTGCAATTTTTCCAAGTTAAATCTTTCCTCGCTTTCCTTTTTCGGGTTTTGTTGATACTCTTGTTATTAATTGATTTTATGCATTTGGGTCTACAAGATATTGTCATCATCTAAGCTTTCAAGCTAAATACTGTTCTTTCGTCCATGTGATGATAGAGGAAGAAAAGTTTTGTATTCCTTTTGTTGATTGCTCTTTATTACTAGCATTTAAGCTCTCATTAAGACCCCAAAGTCTTAATCTTGCCATTAAGAATTCTACCTTTTGGCTGGTTAGGTATTGGTTGTGCTTGCCGTCGCTAAAAAATTCACACTTTTGAAAGGTATGGGGAGTTTTCTCTTCAAGACTGTAAGCTATTATTATGCTTATTTGGAATTAACTGGGTTCTTGAGTAGCTGGGTTAAACTTGATACAAACTAAACAACCGTTGATGAACGTTACCCTTCCTTCCCAATTGACCTGCTTACTTTCCTGTTTCTCTCTGCTGCCAAGAACATAAAAAGCAAAGCAAAGCAAAGCTAAGCAGATAAAAAAATGTCTGATTATTTGTCTGAAGATTTGATACAAGAGATCCTCTACAAACTCCCCATAAAATCCCTGTTGCGATGCACAAGTTTGTGCAAGTCCTGGAACTCCCTCATAAAGAGCCCAACCTTCATTTTCAAGCATCTTCAACATACAATTTCATCAACTGATGGTCAAAATCTTTTCCTACTTCGACTCTGTTCAAGGGAGAGAGAAGAGCAGTACTCTCTCCGTCTTGATAACCAGGATTTCAATGAGCACATGCAACTTCATTTTCCATTCAAGAGCTCCGAATCATATTTTCATGTCATCGGTTCTTGCAATGGCTTAATTTGCCTTGCAAATATTTTCCGAAGTCTTATAGCATCCTTCATTCTTTGGAATCCATTGATACAAAAATACGTGATTGTCAAACCTAGAATCCTGGGTCCTGTATACTCCTTTGTTGGATTCGGCTATGATTCCCGTGCTAATGACTACAAGTTGATAAGGATGGTCAGTTTTCAGAAGTCAAAGTTTCGCAGCGAAAATTTCCCAGAAATAGCGCTTTACTCACTTAATGAGGGTTCATGGAGGGGTATTCCACAGACAGGACCATTGAGATATGACACTGATCAGCGTGTTTCATCGGCATTTGTGAATGGAGTTGTTCATTGGATTGCTTATCGGGCAGACCAACATGAAGGGGTTTCTAATGTGGTTTTGGGGTTTGATATGAGTGATGAGATTTTTCTTGAGATTGCATTGCCTAGTTGTTTGGCTAATGTGAGGCCCTCATGTTTGTCCCTTATGGTATATAAAGAATCTTCCATCTCTGTATGCCAGGCTAGCTTTTTGTCTTCCGTTCAGTTCCATATATGGGTGATGAAGGAGTATGGTGTGGTGGAGTCATGGACCAAACTGGTATTGACTCTTGGTGCACAAGGGGAGGGTATTCCCAGAGCATTGGGAATCAGGAAGGAGGAACTTTTAATGGAGAAGAAGCGTGGCTGGATAGTTTCCGGTGACCTGGAGAGCCAGCAAGTTCGGGATCTTCGAATTTGGGGAGAACCTTCCCGTACCTTCATTGGTTCCTACTTGGAGAGCCTAGTTTTACTTGACAAAAGTAATGCAACAAGCTATGGATATAATTCAAGTGGTTTGGATGCATATTGATGATTGAACTGATAATGCGAAGCTATACGTCAATGGGAAGCAAGCCAAGCTGGAGGAACTATACGGCTAGTGCTTTTACTTGAATTTGCACCACATATATGCATTATAGACTGGTCTTATGTATTGGAATTTAATTGCTTGTTGTTGCTATCTCTTACCTCTAATAAGTTTCTTTGATTATAGCGTTTTATTTTTACATTTACTGAGATGAATGAGATTTAATAGTTTTTTTTTTTCCTTGGGTTGGGATGATTATTTAATATAATATTAGAGTTTTATTGACCAAAGTAGTCATGAGTTTAAATTTTATCATTTTCATTTTATTTAATAAAAATTAAGTATAAAATAATATAAGTCTGTATAAATTTCAAGTTTAAAGGACTTGGAAATGTGTGTTATAAAATAATATAAATTAAAATTTCATTTAATAATTAAAATTTTCAAATTAAAATAATTTTTTAATAATATTTTTATCGAAAACCTTGAATAGTAAATCTTTTCATCAACATCTCCTTATTCAACTTCACTACATCTACCACTGAAATCGTTAATCATTTTTTTTTTTTTGTGTGTTAAAGAAATATTATGAAAAGGAGAGATTACCTTGAAATTTATTTGCCAACTTATTTTCTATATCTATAATCAACCCATTTTCTTCTTGTAAAGCAAGGCTTCATGAGTACCCTAAATATCACTTGTTAGACACAATTTAAAATGTGACCAAGGAGTTCTACTACAAATTTTGCCTAGATATTTTTTGTTTGCCGCATTTTAAAGTACTCGATGAAAATATTTAGAAATGTGATAGTTGTTATTTTTTAAAATATTTTTTTTATTTTAAAAAAATTATTTTTAATATCAACACATCAAAATGATTTGAAAACACCAAAAAATACTAATTTGAAGTAAAAAAATAAATTTAATTTTTTTTAAAAACACTTTTAAAACACCAAAACAAACAACTTTTATACCACCATCAATGTCTTCATCACCATCCGATGGCACCATTGTTGCAACTTTCTAAAGATTCTTTTCTTTTTAAGTAGGATCTACTTCCATATCCTTCGAATTTTCTTACTAAAGTTAGGTAACAAACCCACACCTAATCTACTAACAAACGCTTGAAAACATCAGTCATCAAAATTATGGCTTTTATATCATGTGAAGAGAAGGGAAAACAAAAATGCAAGGCATCGTTTCTACTACAGTGGTACAAAATATGACAGCCAGTCCAAGATCAATAATAGGAGAAACATAAGTAAAATTATGTGGACTAAAATGGTAAGTTAGTATACTTAGAAAGCTACAAGTACGAACACTTTAATGCATTATAGTTAACAAAACAACTAAAACACGGGGACAATTTCACTATCCATGTGAATAGTGAAACAAATTATTTTTTTGTTTTTATTTTCAAACTTTTTTTCTTGCAATCATACCCTTCTATAATCTTATTTGAATAAATCAGGCTTGAAATTATAGTAAAATTACAAAATTTAAAGATAAAGGACTAACATGTAAAACACAAAGAAAATATATGACTTACTACACATTGCTTGTAATTTTTATTTTGGTCCAAAAGTTTATTTTTCTTCAATCATACCCTTTTTTTTGTTTTTTTCCAATTCCAACCTTTAATGTTGGATTTTCATTGAATTTTATCTTTCGGTATTAAATCGATTACAAATAAATTTTAGTATTTTGTATCATATAATAAAATAAACAAATTTAATTTAACCCTGCGAAGTTCATAACCTAGGTCACATGTTAACTAGGGTTCATTGGGCCTGCTTCTTTTTCTTTCCTTATGGATTTTCTTTGTTTGGAATTGCCAAATCAATAAGGTCATGTTTGCACAACTCTTACATGATTTAATGTAAAACCAAAGCTAAGTAAAGAGTTAGATCAAGAGTATACCAGGTAAAGAGTTAGATCAAGAGTATACCAGGTTGAATGATAATGTCAAAAATTTTATACTATATAGTTAACATATTTTTTTTTATGCAAGCCACAATGATAACACAAAAAATAACCTAATAAATTCTATAAAAACAGAACACTTTTATGACCAATAGCCGAAGATATTCCTTGACTTTACAAGCTAAAAACAAGAAATGAGAGCATAATTATGAAAGATGCAAAACTATACTACAACTTAAATTTGACAAATGGGAAAAACATTAAAAGTATAAACTAGGTTGAGGTAACTTACAAAGCATAGTTGTGAAATCTGGTTTGGTTCTGAGAGTTCATTAAATGAATTGCAGACTTAGGGTCTAGTCTAAGTTGAGTTTGCTTTTAACCTATTTAAGAAGTTGATAAAATCAAAATTGGATGATCTAGTGAGTAATCATGATCTGATTGACATAATTAAAATATAAATGAAATCCATGTCGACTTTAAAAATTATTTTTTGAATTTTATCTAAAATAATATTGTTTTAATTTTTTTTAATTTTTTTTATAGAAAAAGAGATCATTTTAGAATTAGCTTGATTAACCCAATAACATGTTTAATAATCTATAGAATAGCTATAAGGTATGGTGGGTTGGCTGAAGATTACATAAATTTATTAGACTACTTAAATATTTTATTAGTACACTATAACCATTCTATTTTTGATAAAAAAAAAAAAACCCTTTTAACTTAATCCCATTCATTCTAGAGTTCATTGTACATCCAATAATGCTTCCTCTCTTCTCGTTAAAAGCATTAATAATTTAAAAGTTGTGGAACCTTACTAACCTCCGTTTAAGGTCTAATGACAATAAAATCTCTAGTGTTGATTTTGGACAAACACAACCTTATGCTACCAAAATAATGAGCAATTGAATCTCACAAAATTGGTTTTCTCCTCTTTGTTAGAATGCTATTGGTATTGTGGTGTAAAATGCTTTTAAAAAATATTTTCATTTAAAAATACATTAAAATAATTGTTTTATTTTTAACACTAGTGTATCAAAATCATCATAAAACATTAAAAAAAAAATCAATTTAATACATTTTCAAACCAAATGCACTTTTTAAACTCAATTACAAAAGCAAAGATATAGAACCATACTAGTCCTTCTTTCTGTCATATATTGATGAAGTTGTGGAAAAACTTTATAGAAAAATATTGACTTTTCCTAGCTGGTGTTATTGTGGAATGATGCTTAAATTAATATTTGATTTTGTTTTATAAAGTGATAAGCAAGTAAAAATTCAAGAGAATGAAATATGTATTTTATGTATGTAAAAAAGAGATGTACATGTGTTCTCTGTCTCGTTGATGTTCTTTGTATTGTGAAGATATGATAAGTGTAATGTTCTTGGATTAATAATCCTCTTAATTTCTAGGTCTATTCTTTTTTTTATTTAAATAAAAAAATATATAGTTTGAAAAATATCGGAGAAATATATGGAAAAAAAACCATTTATAAATAGTAATGAATAATACAATACAAGAATAACATCGAATAAATAATACTATTTATTAATAGTAAAATGAGATCAGATAAGATAACTATTATTAATGAGTTTTGTACAATAAATATTATTTATGAATAGTAAATGAGTTTTTAAAAAAAAAATGGAGATAAAGATGTGGCCTGGTTGGGCCGTGCTTTTTATCTATTTATTTGTTGTATGATAACGTATGCCTTCCGATTTTCTGTTAGTTTTCAAATTATTATGTGGGTGAGGTTGAACACATGCCAAAAGCTCATTGGTTATACTCGATGAACAAGGTGTCGACATCTCATAGGCTGCTGGTATGGCCCATGTATATGCCGATAAAAAATCTGGTGACACTCTATTTCTATTTATGTTAAATGCTATTTTATTTTGTTTTTTAAAAATATTTTAATTTTTTTATTTTAAATTAATATTTTTTTTGATATTTTTAAATTATTTTGATGTAATATATAAAAATTATTTTTTTAAATAAAAAATATTTTAAAAAAATTATAACCACAGTCAAACAAGTTTAAAAACTCAGTAACCTCAGTGTGTTTGGTATTGCGGTAGCTGTTGTGGTTGTGGTTTGAAAAAAGTTGTTTTATAAAAAGTACTTTTAGTTGAGGTTGGTTTGAAAAAATAGGTGTTTGGTTAAAACTGTGGTTAAAATTGAGGTTGTAGAAAAAGTAGTTTAATGTGTTTGGTTAAGAATGTTTTTGAAATTGAGGTTATAAAATAATTTAAAAAAATATATATTAATATTGATGGTTTTTAATTTAAATACATTGTCGATTTAACTACTGCTATTATGTCATGAAATAAATAATACTTTATATAAAATATTTTTTATTGTTTCATTAAACTATTTATAATTCCATTACGTACAAAATTCATCGGACAAGAACTACAGTTTTCATGATTTTTTGAGCGTGCAACAAAATCAGGTAAAATATCATCAGAAATAAAATTGAAATTACAATCAAATTCTGCAAATATCACGCTTTTATGTGATCTCTTTCTAATTTATGTAATATTATTAAATAATATTAAACACTAATTTTTTTTAATAAAATACAATTAAATATTAAATATTTTTAATTTTTTTTTTCACTCTCCACTGTTCACAACAGTGGAGAGTGAAGTTTTATAGAGAGTGAATTATTCACTCTCCACTGTTGTGTGAACAGTGGAGAGTGAATTAATTCACTCTCCACGCAGACAAGGAGAGCATCTAAAAGACTAAGGGAAGAGCAAAGGGAAAACAGAAGAGAGGAAAGTGGTTTCAGTAGGCCAGCCCTCCATCACTGTCATCATCATCTTCAAGTGTAGCAACAATTACGAAGGCTAGGGGAAGAACAAAAGGAAAACTGTTAAGAACAGCCCTCGTGGTTGAACAGAAGAAAAATGGTTTCAGCAGGCCAGCCCATCTGTCTCCCTCGACGCCTCCAGCAGCGCCACGCCCAGGTAAGAACAGTTCTCATGGTTTTCTCATCTGGACAAGGAAGGAAGATGGGAACAACTTTATACTGTGTTTATAAACACAATTGCATGAACAGGAAACGAAAAGCATATAATTTCTGCTTCAGTAAAATTGAGTTTTGAACGCAAATAAAGGTGGGGTCCATGCATGAAAACTGCGGCTCATTTTGTAACCAAACAATATATTGGTACTGTTAAATGAAAACGCTGCCGCAAACGCTTAGACAAACGGGCTCTAGTGACCCGCTCGCCCAGAGGGGTGTAGTAAACCCCAATGGGTCAAGCTTGTTCTATACTATCCAAAATATCCAGTAATTCCCCCAATTTTTTAAAGAATAAAGAGGATAATTTGGTAATTAACTAGTAATTCAAGAAAAAGAAACCAATTTGAAGCCAAACAAGATCGATGAATTTGGGAAGCGAGGTACTGCATATTACTTTGCGGTCAAGGAACCCTAAGACGATCTCAAATTCTCATTCGTGAGACTTTATTTAGGTACCGAGTGTCCACTTATTGTTTGCTCTTTTAATTCTTCATTGTGCTGCTGTAACCCTAAGAACCTGTGATTCTTTGATTATAATAGTTTTTGAACCGTGAATCAGACTCTTAGGGGCAATCGTGAGGAATGGAAAAGAATTCAACTCAAGAAAGAGACTACGAGGTAAAGCAATCGTTAATGGCATTTCCTCTGTTTAGCTGCATTCACTTGCTTTGTCATTTAATAATTCCACTTTCCTATCTGTTTGCAGAGTTAATTTCTAGTTTGAATTTTGAAGTTCGAACATGTATTGCATTAGTACTGTTATTAATTAAGGAATCAATTGTGCCTTTAAGGATGTGATGTGTGTTTGCAAAAATTGCTTAGTGTAATTCAATAATTCATAAACAGCATACTAATGTATATTATTAGGTTAATAGACACAAAATCTAGAAACAATGTTGATAAGATACTTAGTTGATGAATTTAGGATGAAAAGAAATTAAATAGCATTGTTGTCAAGGATTATATCCCTTGTCCTTAACACTACACAAATAGCTTTTCAGGATCCCAAATAGGAAATGATACTAGCAGCACTCTAGAAGTGAGTAAAAAATAGACTATAGTACTAAAGAATTCTCCATGCCCTTTTATATAAAAAAAGAATGATCGATGTACAGCTTCCATAGATACATGACAACAGCCTCTAATCTCGTGGATAAACAAAGAGGAAAACATGAAATCAATAAAAACAGTCCATGAAAAATGGATTGGGAATCATCTGAATCTTATTTTCTTGAATCAGGCCGCATGTTGGATTTGCTTGTGCAAATGCTGGCGGAAACGACTCTATCCAATCGCTGCTAAGGCTGGAATCATCAGAAACTTCAGAGTCAGGATGATGATCAACGACTTCAGATGTAAAGGATTCAATCAGAATCGACCCCACTTGTGTAGCTTGAACTCCATCAACCTGAACAGGTGCTGCTTCAATGGCTGGAACCACATCTGCCTTATCAGAGCAACCAGTGTAATTTAGCAGCTCAAGAATCTCTTGACGCAAATCGTCATCCTCCTTGGCTGCAGCTTCCCCATCATTGTCGATGCAGACAACCTCGATCAGATTCGACCCTACTTGTGTAGCTTGAACTCCATCAGCCTGAATAGGTGCTGCTTCAATGGCTGGAACAACACCCGCCTCGTCAGAGAAAACAGTGGGATTTAGCAGCTCAAGAATATTTTGATGCAAATCGTCATCCTCGTTTGCTGCAGCTTCCCCGTCATTGTCGATGCAAAAAACCTCAAATGGTTTGAAGTTCTCGTCAGGATTCAATGTGGATACAGTAGTTGGTGAAACATGGCCAGTAGTGGATGTAATGGAAGTGGCAGCCATCTCACAACTGTCAAAATCCTGCACGTTTTCACGATAAAAAGACTCAAAATCTTTAAATCTCACCCCATTCACCACTTCTTCAGATACAGTTTCGGATGCCCTGTAGAAACCCATGTTATGTTGCTGCTGATCGTGTTGATCTACCCTGACCTTCTGGGATATGGTGTTTGCTGCATCATCAACACCATCAGCATCGGCCCTCTTCCTCTTCTTGTTTTTTTGCGTCGACTGATGGGTGTCGTCGTCGTCTTTCCTTCTCAATTGACACAAAACAGTGACCTGCGAAAGGGATGGCAAGCTGTACTCGTACATCATCCAACTGCAGCCAGGTTGGTGAGGTTGAGTATTTCGGTAACTGAAGCCTTTCTTGAGGGCTGTGACACTATAATTTTTGTCAATTTGGACACATACTTGATGGTCTTTGTCCTCTCTATGCCATGTTGCAGGGCCACCGGCGATTTTGCGGGAGACATTGGAATTGGGGCTTTTCCTTTTGAGGTCAGTGAAGAAGAAAACATCCTCACCATGGATTCTGTGGAAGGTGTTCCAGATTTGGAGAGGTTGACAGGCATAGAGGTTGCAATCTCTAACAGGAGCAGAGGTGGTAAAGCAAGGGTTGGTGAGTTTGGGATACAGAAAGAAGCGCACCAGTTCTTCATCATAAGGGTTGAATCTATAACCAGGGAGTAGTTGGATTGGAGTTAATGTTGCTAGGGTTTGTGACTGGGATATAGCCATCGAATCTGTTACTTACTCAGAAGATCAGTGGACGTATTGAGGGTTATTTGGATTGGATCAAGAAAGATAATTAATGTGAACAAGAGAAAAACAAGAAACCAAGAACCAAGAACCAAAAACCAAGAACCAAGAATCAAGAACGATTAATTCTTGAAGATCAAATTAAGCACTGCAGTAATTGAAAAACAGAGATGGAGAGAGACTTCCTCCCTTTCTTTATATGATCATTATTGATAAAGAAAGATGGGAATGGATGACTGAGTAAAAGAGAGAAGAAGAGACTCTCAGCTGCAAACCCTAAACAAAGAATGAAGAGGAGGAAAGAAACAAACTTACAGATTAAAAACAAAACGCGTAATTGTTATGCTACACCCATCTAAATATTAGGGTTTGAGGGGTTCGCGCTTCCAACGGCCACTGAAAATTTTGAAAGCTATAACTAACTCACACGAACAGAACAGCATGTTGAAGGCAACATACTTCTCTTGTTTTGTTCTTAATTTATTTATTACATATTGGTGTCGTGGCAAAATATGGTTGGTCGCCAGGGAATCGAACATACTTCGTGTAATTAAGATGGTTCCTGTCACTGTCAGAACTAGTCGACGACAAAAACAAATACGAGGAGGCTCGGCTGAGGTTGGTGGGCTGGGTGGGGCCTTCTCCCCTTTTAATGGATCTGTTGCTGACGTGTCAAGGGAGCCAAACTTTCTGTGAACATACGTACGGTACCGTACTAGAAGCATACATCTGCTTGCAGTTGCAGAGCAAGTGGGTGTGAGTAGAAAAGAAAAGAAGCTTAATTTTATAAGAGGGTTGGGTTGGATTGGATCAGAAGATGATGGGTGGATCGGTCTATCTGTCTTTGGGATTTGAGGTTTATATTCATTATTTTTATGGGTGGGTGGGGTCTGTTACTTGTGGGTTCCAATAAAAGGGGAACCCCTTTCGTCTTGCTTTTGGAGGTTTTAAGGATTTGTATTGTTTCTTCTTTTTACTAGCGTTTTGTTCTTTATTTTTTTCAAAATGGGTTGTGATTTGCTGATGATACCTTTAGGTTGTGCAAGAAGGTGATGGTGGGTTGTGATTGCATTTGAATATCGGTGTGGACTTGGAATGCAGTTAATCGCGTGGATGGTGAAATTAGATTAAAGAAAGAAAGGATGATTGTGAGAACGGAGCGGGATGGATTGGTCTGGTAAAAAGGTAAATGGTTTCGACTCTGTCTTTTTAAGCGCTCCTTGATAATGTGTAAAAGAATTCGAATTAGGGGGATTCGATACCCATTTGTATGTTTGTATTTTAGTAACTAATTAGCTTGATTTAATCCATTTGTGTTAGGAGATGCTAGCTAACTGTGAAGGTTAAAATTATGAACCAGAGAGATTTAGAGGACGATCCCTGTAATCATGGGACCGGGAGGTTGGGTTAAGTTGTGCTGGTTAATTTGGCTTATGTATACTGGAATTGTTTGATGAAATTTCAGGTTAGGTTACTCCATTTCTTTCTTTCTTTCTTCCGTTTTTGTTTTCCTAATAAGCCAAATTTCTGTGTTTTTATTTTTCTAACAAGCTACTGAACTTCAAAGTCCACCAGGCTTCAAAATGGGTAACCTTCCAGTGAAGTACTTGGGTGTTCCTGTTATCACTGGTAGACTTAAATCTGCAGATTACCAGGTGCTGGTTGACAAGAGCACACAAAGATTTCAGCACTGGCGTCAAAACTTCTCTCTTTCGCCGAGATACTTCTTCAAGTGAACTCCACTCTTATTTTTAGCCTTCAAACATACTGGTGTTGCATATTTATTCTCCCAGACCAGTTATCAAAATTATTGAAAGAAAGTTTATGTAGTGCATGTCTTTGAAATGGTAATGATGAATTTTCTGTTGGAATTGTGTTACTCTTCCTAATAAGAAATAGGGATTGGCTATTAGAAAGATCAAATAATGGAGTTATGTTTGTGTAATGGGATTAGAAAGTTTATATAGTGTTTGGAACATGTTTCTTCAAGCAGGTTCTCTATGGGCAGCTTGGTGTCAATGGCAACGTTTTGAAGGAGAGAAGCATCTGGAGCCTCAAAACTCCTAATGACAGCACACAAGGAACTGGAGGAAATTATTGAAGATAAGGAACCTTGTATGGACGCAATTTCAACTTCTTGTTGGCAATGGGCAAAATACTTTTCTTCCAAACCTCATGGAGTGTGGTTAGTGATGAAGTGGTTGATGCTGTTTTGATTTCTTTTGTTCAATCTGGTAAGCTTTTAAAAGCAATCAATGCAACTTTTCTAGCTCTTATTCCTAAAGATCCCAATGCAAACAAAGTCTCAGATTTCAGACCTGTTTCCTGCTGCACAACTTTGTACAGTGTATGTCTAAGATTATAGCGAATAGTGTTGTAATTGTCTGCCTTTTCTCTTCTCATTGGCAGCAATCAGAAAGCTTTTCTAAATTATAGGAGAATTGGTGATGATGTTCTCCTTTCTGAAGTAATAGAAAAGAGCTATCACAGAAGCTTTATCATCCCAGGCGCACTCTAAAAGTGAATCTAATTCCGTCCAATGGGGTTTTCTTGATAATATTCTTGAAGAGCCATGAATTTTCCTGCAAAGTTTATTCTACTGGTAAACGAAACTGTGATTTGGAAGCTCAGTCTAGATGGCGCTTACTCTTCTACGAGTGTTTGGCAGTTCTTGAGTTGAAGTAAGGATTGGTTCAAACTTGTTGGGGATCTGTGTACACTCCGAGACATAGCTTTGTGGTATTGCTAGCCATTCTGGGTAGTTTGTCCACCAAATTCAAGCTGATTGGAAGGCAGAGAAATATCAAACCTGATTGTGCATTGTGCAGTCAAGCAGATGAAGATAGACATCGTGTTTTCTCCACTTGCTTCCAAAAGCAATTTGGCAGAATATTGTGCAGCTGTGAACGATCGGCAGACAAGTAGGAGACTGGAATTTTGAATAAAAATGGGCTGAACAATTTCTAATGTAAAGATCCTTTCCCGCTATGTTGCTAAAGATGGCTTGGTGTTCCTATGGATATTTTATATGGAAAAATGGCAGGATACAAGGGGCAAGGTTAACATTAACTATAACCAAAGGAATCAGCCGTCCGTACACCATGAAAAGCTGATTTTGCTTTTGATGGGCAAAGTTAGATTTAGGGGTATATGGAATTTTTCATGAGATTTATTAGTAATTATATTAAAAAAGGTGTTAATTAATAATTTCATGTTTTTTCTATAATGTAATTACGAAATAACTCTTAAAAAAAAAGTTCCTTTTGACTCAGGGGCTTTTTAGGTTATTTTTATTTTTTATGCATGTCAATTACTTAAATGTCCATAATAAATAAACTCTCTCTATTATGGATGCAAGGTAATTTTAGATTTTTTGCTATGGTTTTTTGGTAGTTAAAATGTGAGGTTAGAGGTGATTTTGTGTTTTAATATATTTGAATTAATTTTAAATGCAAAAAACTATTGGTGCTGACCGTACATTTCAGGTGGTGCGTACGACCCCCACATAGGACTGAATGCCACGGTCCGGGGCGGCATTCGATGCGCCTCACCACCCCCGTCATGGTGGTGAGGTGCGTGTTCGCCGGCGGCACGCGGAGGGGTGCCAAGAAGGAGTAGTTTTTCCCTTCCACCCTCTTTTCCCTCTCTCCACCTAGAAAAATGTGTTGACAATTGAAAAAAAGGAAAAAGTCTAGCTATTTATTTGTTTAGTTAAATTAGATCCTTATTTTTTTAATTGCAATATATTTGGTCTTGAATCAGTTATTGAGTTAATTTATTTTTTCAATTTCATCCCTTGATATTTATTTTTATATCAAATTTGATCTTCATTCTTTTAATTGCAATGTATTTGGTCTTGGATTATTTATTAAGTTAATTATTTTTTCAATTGCATCCCTTTATACTTTGTTTTTATAGTAGATTTGGTCCTCATTCTTTTAATTATGATGTTTCTGGTCTTGCTTTATTGAATTAATTTGTCTTTGGATTTCATTCCTTGACATTTTATTTTTATATCAAATATGATCATTATTCTTTTGATTGTTATTTTTAGTTGTTCTTATCATTTTCTTAATTGAATTTTTTTTCCAATTTCATCTTTTATGATTTTGTTTTTTTTTCTTTTTTTTTTGTGTCAAATTTGGTTATCTTTCTTTTCAAATCTATATTTTTTAAATCATTTTTTAATTTGTTTTTTCATGTTTATCTCTAATTATTTTAGTTGGTTTAGAATTTTACGTTGTTATTTTTTTTGGTTTGCCTTTTATGTTGTGATTTGATCTCATGATCCATGTCACAAATTTTGAAAGTTAAACCGAGTTTGCTTAAGTTATTTTTAATTATTTTTAAAATTTTCATCAATCATCATTGAGTTCGTTGAAAATTGATTTCCTTGGTTTTTATTTTATGTTTTGGATTCTTTTGTGAATTTGATTTTTCTTTTTGATTTTGCCATTCAATTCAATATTTGTTGATATTTAAGGTTTGACATGATACTATTCGCGGGTTTTGACGACCTCACTTGGTTTTGCTGGTGTTTTGTTTTTTAATAATTTTTTTCATGGATTTTTTTGCTGATTTCATCATTCTACAGTTTGAGTCATGGAGTTTGACAATCATTATTATTTTTAGTTCTCTTTCTATTATGTCGAGTTGTTGATTTTTTTTCGCTCTTTAAAATACAATCATAGCGCTTTGGCATTGGTTTTTTTTTTTTAGTTGTAAAGAAATTGTTTTTATTTAGATGAAGGTTCACATGTAGATAAAGAACCAAATGTAGATGCAACTAGGTTTTTTGAAATTTTAAAGATTCCGATTAACCATTATAGGATCGGTGCATAAATTACAATAAATTATCAGCTATTACATGAGTGTTTACCATCAAGTCACATTATGGATTGAGTGAGGCTGATTAGGATAGCATCATCAAATGGGTGAAAAACATTTTCTTAAAAGGAATAGGTTGAAAGAGAACTTTTATACTGCAAAATCCATGATGAAACCCCTTGGCATAAGATAATAAAAAATTGATATGTTCCTAAACTTTTGCATGTTGTATTATGGTGAAGATGTAAATTTAATTAAGTGCAAACCTTGTGGGCATGCTCAGTATAAACCCGATACTAGTAGAGGAAGAACACTTGTCGCATACTAAAAATCGAGATACTTCCCAATCACTTCTAGGCTGCAAATGTTATTTATGCTCTGAAGAGTACTGAGCACATAACATGAAATCATTCATATAATACAATGGATAGAGTCATGGTACACCATTTTGATGGTAAAACTTAAAAGCAATTTAATAGGGTGCATTTTTATTTTCTTAATAGAACTACAAAATGTACATCTTGATTTATGTATAAATGGGTTCAATCCATTTGAGTCCTTTGTTGCACTCTATTTTTGTTGGTCGGCATACTAATAATTTATAATTTACCATCGGGAATGTGTATGAGGCTTGAAATTCATGTTATTATCTATGATTATACCTAGTTCTTACAGTCCAGGTAAGAATATAGATATTTATATTCAACCGTTGATTGATGAGTTAAAAGGTAAAAAAGACATTTAAAAGAAAAGGAAGGATAATATAAAAGTTCGAATGAATATAGCTTTATGTTGTGACCATCAAAATATGAAGTTGCTTAATGATAAGGAACGTGTCGCAAAGCCCAAAGCCATCTTTGTCTTAGATAAAAAAAAAACATAGTTTCTTGTCTATGAATAACTTAAGAGTCTGTGATTTCTATGAATAACTTAAAACATCATGGTGTAATTATAATATTTGTTGTCGCTTGATAATGCATTGTATTTTAAACATTTATCAAGTATTTATTCTTGTGGTTTTAATAAGTTGTTAAATATGATTGTTACCTATTGCTATTGTTGTATAATTAGGTTGGATTGAGGATTATAACAAATATATAAAAAAATAAATATTTTTTTTTTAAACTCATGAGAGAATCATCGATGAAATTTAAAAATAATTTAAAATTATAAAGTATTTGTCAGCGATTTTATTGGTAATTATAATTGTGGTAATCATCGATGGACTTACTAATGGATGTTAAAATGGCCAGAGAATTACATAGACTTAAAGAAGAAATTCATAAAATTAGGACGAACCAACAAAATAGTTGACCGATGAAAATTCATCGATGATTTTTGGGGTGTTTCATTTTTTTTTTAGAAATTCTTAAAATTACTGATGAATTCACCAATAAAATTAAAAATTGTTATAGGTGAGTCTATCAACAATTTGATGACGTGGTAAATCACTAACGAATTTATCAATAAAAAAAATCAATTGGTGTATTTTAACCCATATATATCGGGCAATTTCCCTTATTTCATCCCCCTTTTCACATCTATCTCTCTAGAACTCTAGAATGGTGAACGATGTAATAGGCGATGACAACATTCTTTCTCTCCATCAAAGATAACAAAGTTCTCTTTCTCTCTCTCTCTACCATTTAAGGTTTGACCTCTTCATTTTCTTCAATGGACATGCTTAGATTCATTGGTTTTTTCTTGTTTGTTTAACTTAGAATGCATGTTTAAGTACTATATCCATGTCTATTTACAATTAATTTCATTATTCTACTTAAGTTTTGTAGGGTAAATGAATATCTCTAAGTTTTAGGTTTATTAGGGTTTGAAATTTGAATATGGATAGCTTAGATTTGATGTTTTTTTTATTTGTTTAACTTAGAATGCATGTTTTAAGTACTATATCCATGTTTATTTGCAATTAATCTCATTATTCTACTTAAGTTTTGTTAGGGGGAATGATAATCTCTAAATTTTGGGTTTGTTAGGGTTTGTACTTTGAATATGAAAATGTTAGTTTGAGTAATTCTTGGTGATTTTATGTAGAAATAACATGATTAAGAAGCAAATTGAAGAAATTAACGCCAACCATGGGGTGTAGACCATGGAAGATAAGTTTTTATGTTGTTATTCTATTTATTTATGTTTTTATTTATGAATTTAAAGTGGGTTTTATAGAAATAGTTAAACTTATACTTGTGAGTAATGATTTGATTAAGAAAGTTGTGATAACCCAATTTTGGATTCTCCAAAATTTTCTCATATGTTATTTTATTTCTATTTTTATTTAAAAAAATCCAAAATATTAATTTAAAGTTTAAAATTCAAAAATATATTTTTCTTGAGTCAACCATCTTTTTTCCATCAAAATTGAGTTTACCGGGTCATTACAAGTTAAACCGTGTTGAAACTCAGTCAAAACCATTATTTTCGATCAAAACCAAGTCCATCAGGTTGATACTAGTCGAAAAATATATTTTAGTATTTGGAATTAATTTTTCAGTAATTAAAATTGATTTTTAGTGGTTGAAATATGCTTTTTCTAATACTGATTTGAGTTTTTAGTTTTACTTGTGTATATAGTTATTATTATATATAGTAAAACAAAAATTAATAATACAGAAGTCTTTTTTTTTTCAACGAAGCAGTTGGTGCAGGTAAAATTTTTCTTCAAGATGCTCCATGTCTTTTGTCGTGTCTCCTACTCATAGATCATAAATGTTGTGTCTCCTACGCAGTGCTTATAAAAAGTGGTGCAAAGTTCCCAAAAAGATAGAGAAGGAATGTAATATGAATATTAAGATGTGCAAGATACTATTCATGTTTTTTTTTTTTTAGTTTTTCTTCACCCTAGTAAGATATTGATTTAAAAAAACAATTCAAAAAACACCTAAAATATACCAACAAACAGATGTCATAGTAATTAGATTTGAACCCTTGATTGGATCTGATCTAATAGGACTTACCACACTGGATTAAAATCCAAATCCATCTCAAGCTTTAAAAAATCTATCATTTGATCCTATCTTGCCATGTCACTCGGTGTACCAAGCATTCAATGCATCTTATCACACCAAAGCAAATATTTGTCAATCAGGACAATCAAATCAATTTTCAGATCATGTCAACAGCAACCGAGGGATCAATTCAGAAGTGATCCACTAGTCCACAAGCTCCAAGTGCACTAGATTACCATGCTCACGTCCACATCGTAGCAAACCTCAGAGACTCTCTCTCCTCTCGTCGGCGATTCTCCATTCTTCTAAGAGTTAAATGTCCCAACTCCGACCACCGTAAGTCGCTGGACCATCACAAAAGACTCCTCTCCTCCTTGTGAGCAAACCCCAGGTGGTCTTCATCTCCTTCACCACCTTATCTTTATGGAAAAAGTCCATAATTACCTTCGGCCACCCAAAGCTTTAGACCATCGAATCTCTCTCCTCAACCATCAATGACCAACATCACCACCACCATAGGAATCCTCTCACCACAATGTACCAAAAGCTAACCTTGTTTGCTCGAAATATCACTGTAAAATTTAACCCCTCCAATAGTGGCCATGTGTGAGCTACACGTGCCACCAAGGGTATTTTCAAAATTTATGGTGAAATTCAAGGGTAATTTTGGAGACTTTTAGGGGTATTTAATTTGTCTTTTTATGCATGTATTTGTATTTTTTTTGTATTTTGTAAAATACCTGAAATAAATATTAAAAAAATGACAATATGGGTCCAACACCTAGTTTATCCCATCGTCGTGTGTGGGTTTAAAGCCCAATTCTCAAATATGGGTCATGCCCATATTTTAGCTATTCCAACATAATCTTCCTTTTTAGGGAGAAACATTATTCTTCGACACGTCTCCTTTTTTTTATAAAAAAAAATAGGACTGATATCAAAATTTTAAAAACAAATATGGATTATGCCTTTTTTGTTTTTGCAACTTAGACATAACTCTTCTTTTTAGGGTTAAACACCAATATTTTGAGAAGTTTTTATTTTTATTTTTAGGGATTGGTGTTATTTTTTAACATGTTTCCTATTTTTAGGGACCGACGTTAACTCTAAAAAATAAATTGCAAATAAGCTAAGAATATTATAACATTTGAACAAAATTAGAGAAAACACAAGTAAGGGTAACCTTTCACTTGAAAGAATGTTTGAAGGGTGGTGTTTACCTTTTCTTAATCATAATTAACCCAATACTTGAATCTTTAGGACCAATATCTAATTTAGAATTTCTAGTTCCCTCAAATTGCTAAATGACGACTCTAATAAAATCTTTATTTTCCCTAATTTTTTTTCAATAACGAAAAAAATATAGGTGCCCCGCGATATCATGTATCGACAAAAATGATATTCAAAATTTCAGAATCTTTTAGGTAGAGTCTCATATAGGGAGATGTTGCCAAGATTTTGTTAAAAATAGATATATGCACTAATACAAAACACACATAAACCATAGATTAAGAATTGAATTGAATAAGCTTCATTATTTATTTTCTTGTTTTTTATGTTTTGGTTATATTGTTTAAATGCCGAGAAAAAAGTTCATTGTTGAGAAGGAGTGCTTCTACTTCTTCAAGCAATAATGTTGCTACACCTTAGGTGCATTTAGGTGTCGATCATGAAGAGGCATCTGCTGTACATGCTACCAACTCAGGCTCGTCAAATACATGTCGTAAATCTGACATCTCGTCTGGAAGAGAACCTTTTTCTAGCAAGCTTATATCATAATGGAAGCCAAATCACAACATCTAAGAAAAAACTTTTTCTCACATATAACATTGATTAATGAATTGATTAAGTATTTATATAGTTTTTCATTAATTCATTGCTTTTTAGGTTCACAAATATAGAAGTTGCTCGCATGATAACTTTGACAATGAAAATGTCGATATAAATGCCTTTGTTTCAATGGAATTAGCTTAGAGAGCATCCTGAATGGATGTCTATATACAAGGCTTGGTGAGGGAAGTTTAAAATTAGTAGATAAATAATCAATAGTTTTAGTTAATTTACACACACATATTAAAATTTAGAAACTAATTATTTTACAAAAATGATTATAATTTGTTTTGTTGGAACGAGGCAAGCTCTATGGTGATCAGGCGAGTCTGGGAAAACCGTGTCAACTTTTTTCTTTTTGTAAAATTGTTATATTTTTGTAAAATGTCAATTATAATTCTTTTTGTAAAATTGTTATATTTTTTTGTTTTAATTTTTTTTTAACTAGGTTGTGCAATTATATGACGCCCACACCTATGCAAAGAGAATGATCGAGTCAAACAGCTTTGAGGTGTGGAAAAATTTTAGACCTCCCCATGTTGATTGCCTATGATTAGTCCGCCATTGATCCGTTGGTAATATTTATCGATGGATTGGCTGATAGAAAAGTGGTTTGAAAATCTTTTTTTTTTTGCGTAAATATTTTGTCAGTATTTCTATCAGTAAGTTACTTTACCGACTGAATTACTGATAGAACTAAAATCTCTAGTGAGAACCTCTCTTTTATGACAAGTTTTCATCAACAAATCCTTCAGTAATTTATATTTTATCAATGATGATAAATTTTCTAATTGTGAACATTCTTTTTTATGTTATTTTTTTTTCACTTGACCTGTGGCATTACACTAGCCTTCAATCTAGATGGAGTACAAATAGTGTGGAGTGATGCAGCTGTATATAAAAAAAATGGTTAGCTCGTTAGTTGTTAGTTAGGAGATTCCTTCGGTTATATTAATTCGTGTCACTCGTTCATGAGAGAAGTTGGTTAAAGGCAGCCTTGGAGCTCACTGTATAAATTTCTCGTTATTCCCTCTTCTTTCTCTTTCTCTTCCTTTTCTCTGAATTGCTGCTAGCTAGCTAGTTAGGATTACTTCGCCATCACTGTCAAGTCAGGCCCAGGCGAAATTGATTCTCCTCAGAAAAATTAATCTCTTCGCCTCGTAAAGTCCTCTCTGTTAATCTTGGTAAGTTTTTAGTTTCTTATTCTTAATTATATACCTTCTTGGTTGATCTTGTCCTCGTTTCTTGGACCTTTTTTTGTGTAATTTTCACTTCTTCTTCGAACCATTCAACAACATGCATCTTTCTTCTAATTCTAACTGGTTTCTCCTTTCATTTCTTTAATTTATTTTACAAATGATATTATAATTTGATTAACGATTTTCCTCTTATATTATTCCAAGTGTTGTATGATTTGTTGGTTTCTTTTAAGTTACTTTGATTTTAAAGATTTGATCCTTTTCACCTTTCCAGACAATGACCAAAGACGATAGACGAAAACGCTGCAAGGAGGTGAATAAAGATATGATTAGTGGCTTGCCTAATGTGATAATTGGTCATATACTCTCGTTTCTTCCTACTAAAGATGCTCTGTGTACCTGCATTTTGTCCAAAAGTTGGAGAGAACTCTGGAGATCACTTTCAAATTTTGATTTTGATGATCGCACATGGAAAAGTAAGATCATCTTTGGGAATTTCATGGATAGGTTTTGTTACCTTCACAACTCTCGTGAAAACTCTATTACAAAATTTCGTCTCAGAGTAAATGGAAGCTATCCTTCTTCCCGTATGAGTGCGTGGATTTCTGCTGCAATTAAGGACAATCTTGAGGAGCTTAAACTTTGGATATACACAGCGGATCATGTTCCGTTGCCTCGGAGAATTTTTAGCTGTGAGAAGTTAGTGATTTTGGACCTTGGTTATCGAATTGATATTGATCTTCTTGGTGTTGGTGTACACTTTCCATGTCTCAAGGTCCTTCATCTTCAAGAACTCCCGATGCTTGATGATCATGCTTCCATAGAGAAACTATTAGCAGGTTCCCCAGTCCTTGAAGAACTGAAAATCGAACATGAAGATTGTGAATCCAGGAACGTTTTACGTATATGTTCAAGCTCACTTAAACGCTTGATCATAAGATTCCCATTCGTTGCTTATGACGAGAAGGATCCTGGTTGCAGAGAACTTACTCTTGATACCCCAAACCTCGAGCTTCTTAAACTAACTGATCTCGTGTCCGAGAAGTTAAACATGCTGCAGATTCCGTACTCACTAGTCGAGGCAGCTCTCAGTGTTGCTTATAAACATGTCTTCACCATACAAGTAGATGATTATATTGACATGGCGGTTCAGCTTTTGAGACCGATCATGACGATTGTCAAGATCTTACGCTTGTGTGATACTACTATGAGGGTAAGTTTCATCCTCATTTTACTGTTGTGCTTAATTTCTCCATGGTCTGATCATTCCCTCCCTCACATAGACATCCCCTTTACAGACGTTATCAGACGCAGTTCATAAGAAGTTGCCTTGTGTCGGCAATCTTCCTGATTTTCAGAATTTGACTCGTTTGGAGATTGAAGCTAGTGGAAATGATCGTTGGCTGGTTTTGCATGAGATACTCAAATGCTCTCCTAAGTTGGAAGTCTTCATCTTATACAAGGACGCGGTTAGTTCCTATAATATGCTCTCCTAAGCTATGTTTTCTCGAAGTGATATCGGAATTGTTCTTGTTACTGACTTTTTATCATTCAGACAGAGAAAACTCCCAGATGGCGAAATCCTGAATTCGTGCCCCGGTGCTTAAGGTCATCCCTTAAGGTGATCGAGTATGTAGGTTTTGAAAGCGAGTTGGGGGAGATAGAAATGGCTGAATATCTCATAAAGAAGGCGTTGGTCTTGGAGAAGATGACTATCGAATATGGATGGAAAATGATTCATGATTTTAAAGAGCGTGTTGCCGAGAGGTTGACAGAGTGTCGTCGGGGATCCAAAGCATGTCGAATTGTATTTTCACCTTGAGCTTTCTTTCTTTCTTTCTTTTCTTCCTTTTTTTTTTCCGGCATCCTTTTCGGTTAGAGATTGCTGAACGAGGTGGAGAGAACGTAAACCTATGATGTTCATATATGGATGATTTCTTTTTTATCTCTGCTTCTATGCATTATCGATCAGGTTAATTAAAAATTTTCTTAACTTCAGGGATTAAATTCAACCTTTACATAACTTTTCTTAACTTGCAGAGACATAACAAAGAAAAATCAAGTGTTAGGATCAAAATATAAACACCTGAAACAATATGGACTAAAAATGAAGAATTCAAAAAATCAAAGTGCCAAATCAAGCTTTTTCTTAAAACCCGTGGATCAAATCATAAACACCCAACATACAGGGGCTAAAATGTGAAAATAAAAACATGAGGGATGAAATTATTTTTGTCTAATAAAAAATAGTTATTTTTTCATGCGGACGCTAACTATCAAAATATTCTTTATTTAACTCTTTTAAAATTAAAATATATATTTGAACAGAAGACAACAAAAATAAATTTTCAATTAAAAAAGTATTTTGTTAGAATGAGCATCCTTGTATTTTTTTTTGAATAAAACATATTTTTATATATTAGCAGCATATTGTTTTTTAATAAAAAGCAACAATAATTAAGATAAAGGTTTCTTAAAAGTTTCAATCATTTAAAATAAAAGAGAAAAATATATCTCTTAAATCTAAATTTCATTTCTTTATTATTTTAACGAAAGCTTTATTTTAATCGGAAACATATTTTTAAAACAAAAACTTATCAAGATCTCAAAAACAAGTTTTAATAAAAAAAAATATTAAAACAATGTCTCATTATTTTATATGTAATTGAAAGCAAAAAATAATAATTAATGTGATAAATTAAATCATGTAAAAAATCTATTAAAAAGAACAAAAAAATTATTTTGATTGAATATTCATGAGCACGTTTTTATTTCATTTTGTTTTTGCATATTAGATATATAATAATTAAAAAAAAATTGTTTGCATTAAACTTATAATTTCATTTAAAAACTATTTAAAATTTGAGCAATAATATAATTATCATGCTAAGTACTTTATTTATGGTGCTTCTCAATCAAACTTTTTTCTAAAAAAAAACTGGCCTAACAAAAAAACTTATATCGCAGGGTTGGGATGAATTTGCAATTTTTTGCCCATATTTTCTCCATTGGCACCCGTCATTCATCTGTATAGGGGCATCACTAACTTGTGATTGCAATATTATTATAACAGACTACATTGGTTATTTTATTTTAAAATTTTAAGATATAATTTATATTATTTTTTAATATATCTTTTTAATTAAAAGTTTTTTGAATTTAAAATTTATACAGCCATGTATTATTTTATATTTAATTTTATTAAATAAATAAGAATAATAAATTAAATTCATGACTGCTTGATCATTAGGATTCTAATACCATATTATATAATCACCTCAATCAAGGTAAGGTTTCAAATTATAATTTATATTATATTACTGGTTGATGAAGTTCTCATATTAATCATGAAGTGTATAACATAATATAGAATTAAGAATTCTCAAACCTTAATGTTATAACTCAAAGTTAATGAGAAAATCCTTAACTCTATGTCTTGATGAAATTTCTAAAATCAATAATATTAATCTTAATCCCTCTTCATGAAAGAACACATGAAGTTATTTATATATATAGATCTTAAATTGACTTTTTTGAATTAAAAAAAATCTAAACATGAAAAACCTAAACCATATAAAACTTTGATCTTGGTCGATTATGATTAAAGGTTGATGATGTCACTAAATAAATATACGAGACACTAGCATTGATCTCGAATACCAATTAAGTGGCCTTTCCCAAAAGAAGAAAAAAGAAAAAAAAATGGTTGTTAATTTTCTTCTCTTGTTAACCACCCATTCTAATTTCTAACTACTAATTAATTACTGACCAATTTCTAAACAGTAATATGTTCGCTATTGCGGTCTATGTTGCTGGATTCAAAAATTCTCAAATAGAAAAAAATATAACAAATTAAAAAATATATTTTCATGACAACTATAGTTATGAAACCCAACTTGGGGGTTGACCCGGCCAAAGAACCGGGTCCAGAATTACACGGGTAGACTTGGATCAAATTGAAAAAATTAAAAAAAAAGATATTTGAGGTTTTAATAATTTATATGAAAAAAATTAAGAAACAATCCATGTGTATATAGGTTATACATGTTGTAAACAATTAAATTTAAAAGATTATTTCAAAAGATTTTTTATCCCATATTAAAAAGATGTTATCTTTTTTTATTTTTTTAGATTATCGTGGGTGTCCGGGCCAGCTTGCGCGCACCTCGACTAATCCCACGGGCCCGAAGTTAACGACCATGTAAGCCTCCGGTGGCCATCATATGAGCAACCACGGGGTTCGAACCCGAGATCTAAGAGGGAGCAAACCCTTTAGTCCCAAGCTCTTACCACCTGGGCTACCACCTAGATGGTTATCTTATTCTTATAAGTTGAAGTAAAGGAAGTTGGGCCCCACCACTGCTGGGAAGCCAACCTACTATCATTGGGTCTGGTGACAAAGTCATACCCAGTAAACTTGGGTGCGAATCCAATTGTCCACCACTGTGGGGTCCTGATGGCAGTAGAACCCAACTTTCTTAGGTCCTGCTGCTGGCAGTTGGGCCCACCACTGCTAAGCAGTCAGATCCACTATCATTGAGTCTAGCGGCAGAGCCATACCTAATAAACTTGGGTCTTGGTAGAAGGACCCAACAACAGAATACCCATCTCGGCCCATCGCTACTGGGCAGCAGGGCCCAACATCATTGGGTCATGCTTGGCAGAAAGACCCAGCAGCGGTGGTACTGCTATTAAGCAGGCCCAACGCTGCCATGAGTCTGACTACACAGCCAAACCCAATCTCAGTATAATTTTTTTAAAAATAACATTTAAAAAAATAATACAAAAGGATTAAAAAGAATACTAATTTGAAGTAAAGAGAAAAAAATTAAAAAAATTTAAATTTCTCGGGTCTCCCTTCTCAGCCAGATATAATCTCAATATATTTTTTAATATATATATATTTAAAAAATAATACAAAAACATAAAAAAAAATTATTTTGAAGTAAAGAAAAAATTAAAATTTTAAAATTTCTTAGGTTTGACTTCGCAGCCAGACACAATCTCAACAAATTTTTTTAAAAAATAATACAAAAACAAAAAAAAAATATTAATTTGAAGTAAAGAAAAAAACTTAAAAACTATCAAATTTTTATAAAGAATTTTTAAAACACAAAATCGAACATGATTTAATTAGAAAATTCAAAAAAAAATAAGTATTTCTCATTACCTTACTTTTGGTCAATATTAAAAACGTATCATCAATTTATTTTGAAAAATAAATTTAAATAAAAGAAATCTAATTTCAGTGCCTATTGGAGTGCCACTTCCAAGCATTTCTGGTTCCCTGTAACCCCGTAAGGCAGCCTGTTCCAGGAGAAATGCACATCCTGTTTAGGAAGCAATTAAGTAGGCAAGCAAATCAAGATATGCCTTTTTGGTTTCGGAGCTTTTCTTTCCCTTGTATTATTGATAAGTATGAATCTCTCTCTTTCAGAGAAAAAAGGCCTTATAGGCTTGTTTATAGCCTGTGCAGTTGCTAAAATGAATTGCTACCGAGCTTCTGTTTCTGATGCCTGCTGCATTGGAAAGTGCTCTTAGCGGACCAGCACCCAATCATCCTGGGCCTAGCAACGCACATTGGGTCTTGTTGGAAGGTCGAACCTATTAATGTTGGGTCTTGTTACTTAGCATGGCCAAGCTGTTGGGTCCTGGTTACAAAAAGGTTCAACATTGAAGCAGGCCTAATTAAGTGTTGGGTCCTGCTAGGAGTAGGGCCCAACACTATTGGGTCATGCTGATAGGTAGAGTCCAACGCAGCCATGGATCTGACTACACAACCAGACCTAATCTCAGTATAATTTTTTAAAAAATAATATCAAAAGAATATTCATTTGAAGTAAAGAGAAAAATTAAAAAAAAAAAATTCTTGGGTCTCACCAGTCACACACAATCTCAATATATTTTATTTAAAAAATAATACAAAAAAATTAAAAAAAGATATTATTTTGAAGTAAAGAAAAAAATTAAAATTTTTAAAATTTCTTGGCTCAACATATTTTTTAAAAAATATATATTTTAAAATAATATAAAAACATAAAAAAATATTAATTCTAATTAAAGAAAAGAACTTAAAAATTGTCAAATTGTTTTCAAAGAATTTTTAAAATGCAAAATCAAATATGATTTAATTAGGAAATTCAACCCAATCTAAAATGAAAAAAATATTATCATCACCCAACTTTTGTACAATATAAAAAACTCTCATCAATTTATTTTCAAAAATAAATTTAAATCAAAGAAGGCAACACTCAAAAAATTTAATTAGGTATAGTTGGTGGCTCTGGCTGCACCTTTTGAAAGCGACTTGGGTCTGGCTTGACAGCTCTTGGCAGAGAAGGCAACATCCCCAGCCTCTATTCTTGACCAAAAACATATAGCAAGGAACACCCCCTAGGATGCTACAGTGTTATCCACGGTGCAAAGACTCCATTGCTACAGTGTCGTCCATAATACAATATGTCTGTGTCCACAATAAATCTATAATGCAATCCACATTGAAACCACTCTATGTATATAGTAATTCACTGATTCCTTTGTTGATCTCTTTTATTTTTTTCATCAAATAGTGCAATCTACCGTGAAAGTACTTACAGTTCACAGTATTTCACTCTACAGTAGAAATCCGACATGTTTTAGAGTTTTGTTAATTAATTAGATACTTATCTACATTTTGTTGTGGGCTAGTTTTTATTTTTCAACAAAAAATTTTATATACTAGCTTTTTCAACATAGTTTTATAGTTAAAAAATTATAAACAAAAATATGTATACATATAATCAAATAAATCAATAACTATATATGCTAATAAATGGGGAAAAAAGCCATAAAAGATAACTAAAAATAAAATTGAAAAAATCAAGAGACATATAGATCAAAATATTTAATCTTGCTAGATGTAACATTTACCCGACTATGCTTGCTAAATTTATTTATTAAAATAAGTTTTTTATTTAATAAAATAATAATAATAAAAATAATCACATATATCAAATTGATTGAATAAAATAAAAGTAAAAAAATATTATGCAAGACTACATATATTATAAATATCATTTAGAAAAAAAACTTATTTTAAAAAATAAAATTCATCCACACAAAAGATTTTAAAAACAAGGGACACATTTTAAAATTATAAACAAAAATATATATACATATAATCAAATAAATTAAAAAATCTATTCAAAAATTAAATCCATAACTGATTGAAAGTCTGGTATGGTCAAGGGACACATTATAAAATATATTATTAGTTATATTTATAAAAAAAAAAGTTTGAGGAGGGTAATTCTGTAGAATTGATGAAGAGATTGTAACATAATAACATTGCTTAGCAAAAACCATATCATACCGAATACATAAACTTGTAATACTTAATACATTAATAATCACAAATAAGTAATATTTTTTATTGATCCTGATTTCAGATTAATATGATAAATTAATAATTTATTAAATTTATAAGATAATACATTTATATGTGTGTGTGTGTGTGTGTGTGTGTGTGTGTGTGTGTGTGTTTCATTTATGAGAAACGAGTATACCTGTTGGGATGTTGCCTCAAATTAATAGGTAGCTTGTTAGTTGTTAGCGAGGAGATTCCTTCAGTTATATTAACACGTGTCACTCGTTCATGAGAGAGGTTCGTTAGAGGCAGTCTTGGAGCTCACTGTATAAATCCTCCTGATCCCCTCCTCTCTCTTTCTCTTCCTTCTCTCTGAATTGCTGTAGATAGCTAGCTAGGATTACATCGCCATCACTGTCAAGTCAAGCCCAGGCCAAACTGCACTATCACCATTGATTCTCCTCAGAAAAACTAATATCTTTGCCCCAATAAAGTCCTCTCTGTTAATCTTGGTTAGTGTTCAGTTTCTTTTTTTTAATTACATACCTTCTTGGTTGATCTTGTCCTCCTTTCTTGGACTTTTTTTTTTTTTTTTAATTTTCTCTTTTTCTTCGAACCATTCAACAACATGCATCTTTCTTCTAATTACAACTGGTTTCTCCTTTCATTTCTTTAATTTATTTTACAAATGATATTATAATTTGACTAACGATTTTCCTCTTATATTATTCCAAGTGTGGTATGATTTGTTGGTTTCTTTTAAGTTACTTTGATTTTAAAGATTTGATCTTTTTCACCTTTCCAGACAATGGCCAAAGACGATAAACGAAAACGCTGCGAGGAGGTGAATAAAGATATGATTAGTAGCTTGCCTAATGTGATAATTGGTCATATACTCTCGTTTCTTCCTACTAAAGATGCTCTGTGTACCTGCATTTTGTCCAAAAGTTGGAGAGAACTCTGGAGATCAGTTTCCAATTTTGATTTTGATGATCGCACATGGAAAAGTAAGATCATCTTTGGGAATTTCATGGATAGGTTCTTTTATGTTCATAACTCGCGTGAAAACTCCATTACAAAATTTCGTCTCCGCGTACATGGAAACTATCCTTCTTCCCGTTTAAGTCAATGGATTGATGCAGCGATTAAGGACAATATTGAGGAGCTTATACTTTGGATACCCCTACTTACTCATGCTCCGTTGCCTCGGAGAGTTTTTAGTTGTGAGAAATTAGTGGTTTTGAACCTTAGTTATGGAATTGCTATTGATCTTCTTGGTGTTGGTGTGCGCTTTTCATGTCTCAAGGTCCTTCATCTTGAAGGACTCCCGATGCTTGACGATCTTGCTTCCATAGAGAAACTATTAGCAGGTTCCCCAGTCCTTGAAGAACTGAAAATCGAACATGAATATTGCCAATCCAGGAACGCTTTACGTGTATGCTCAAGCTCACTGAAACGCTTGACCATAAGATTCACGCGTATTCGTTATTACAGGAAGGATCCTGGTTGCAGAGCACTCACTCTTGATACCCCAAACCTAGAGCTTCTTATACTAACTGATTTCGTGTCCGAGGAGTTAAACATGCAGCAACTTCCGTGCTCACTAGTCGAGGCATCCATAAGTGTTGCTTTTACACATTTCTTCATCATACAACTAGATACTTATATTGACATGGCGGTTCAGTTCTTGAGACTGATCATGCCTATTGTCAGGATCTTACGCTTGTGTGGGACTACTATGAGGGTAAGTTTCTTCCTCATTTCACTGTTGTGCTTAAATTTTCAGTGGTCTGATGACGCACCCCTGAACATGTTTACCCCTATACAGATTTTATCAAACGCGGTTCGTAAGAAGTTGCCTTGCTTCGAAGATCTGCCTAATTTTCAGAACTTGACTCGTTTGGAGATTGAAGCTAGTGGAGATTGTCGGTGGATGGTTTTACATGAGATACTCAAATGCTCTGTTAAGCTGGAAGTCTTCATCTTATACAAGGACAAGGTTAGTTCCTACAAGATAAATACGTACGTGCGCAATGTTTTCTGGAAGCATGATCGGTATTGTTCTTCTTCTTACTGGCTTTAACCGTTCAGGCTAAGGATACTCCCAAATGGCGAAGTCTTGTATGCCTTAATTCTTCGGTAATTCCCAAATGGCGAAATCCTGAATTCGCGCCACGGTGCATGAGCTCAAGCCTTAAAGTGATTGAGTGTGTAGATTTTGAAGGGGATTTCTCGGAGATAGAAATGGCGGAATATTTCATAAAGAATGCACTGGTCTTGGAGAAGATGGCTATCAGATTTGGATGGGGCATGACTCATAATTCAAAAGAACGTGTTGCCAAGAGGCTGTCAGGGTGTCAAATAGGCTCCGAAGCATGTCGAATTACATTTTCATCACCTTGATTTAGTTTTTTTTTTTTTTAATTCCTTTTCTGTTAGAGATTGCTCAACGAGGAAGAGAGAATGCAAACCCATATTTGATATCCATGTATATGGATGAATTATTTTTGTTGTTCTAGTATAAAATTGTGTATTAAATACACAATTTTAAAAACTTAGATACTTGGATGAATTCTTTTTGTTGTTCATAGTCTGAACTGATTTTCTTTCAACAAGTGATTTGGAAAAATCGATTAAAAAATAAATCTTTCAGGAAATTCAAATTTCAAAATATTGATGAAGTGAAAAAGGAAACACAATCAATTCATGAGATTCCTAAAGTATAATGTTTTTATATTTTTTCAAGCATTTGATTCCACTTAAATATATTGTATTATCTAGAATATCATATTTACAAATTTCTCATATGATAAAAAAAAAAAACGATTTTTTAGTATAAGTAAAGGAATCCTAGTTTCCTAAATGTCAGGAATTTAGGAAATAAGGATTAATAATACAACAAGTTATTCATACATTTTCATATAATTAAGATAAAGTATCGAATTGGAACAACTATGTTTATTGAATTTGTTATAGATAAAAACAAATAAATATTTGGAGAACCTCCTAAATTTAAAGAAAAACACTTAATAATATATATATATATATACCTTCCTCTCAAATTCTCTCTTGTTCTTTAGCTTTGCAATTCAGCATTATTGTCCTGAACTGATTTTCTTTCAACAAGTGGTATCAAAACGTTTTCTGATTGTTTGACATGGCAATTCAAACTTCGCACTTTAGTCTCTTTGTTTGACAAATGATAAGTATAAGATTTAGTGTATCTGTGTGAAAACTTGGCTAGATTCCCAAAATGTGTGAGAAATGGTTGCAAAAGGCTTTAAAGAGCTTGCGAAAGGAGTGATGTTGACACATGTCCAGAAGGAGGCCATGCAGAAGGTATGAAATAACGATTAACAAACACTCACAATCATTCATCAATATTTGGATGACACCACTGTTGAGAAAGTGGTTGATGTAACCACTGCCAAACAAGCATGAAAAGTTTTGCAACAATCAAACTAAGGAGTTGATAACGTAAAAAAGGTTTGCTTATAAAAGTTACGAGGTGACTTTAAAAAATTGCATATGCTTGAGTAAGAGAATATTTTAGAATACTTTGTTAGAGTATTGACCATATACAATGAGATGAAAAGACATAGAGAGAAGATGGAAGAAATGTGTGTGATAGAAAAGATCCTACGATCGTTACAGAAGAAATTCCACTATGTGGTGGTCGCAATAGAAAAATCGTAAAATATAGTTTTTTTTTAACAATTCAAGATCTCATGAGAAAACTACAAGACCATGAAAAAGAGTCAGTAAAATTCAAGAAACCATGGATGCATAAGCACTCTTCTCAAAATTCTCTATAAAAGAGAAACAAGATGGCTCTAGATATAACCAAGGAGATAGAGGCAGATTTGAAAAAGAAGGTCGATGTAGCCTTAATAGGTTAATCGGTCGACTGATTGAAACTAACTAGTCGATCAGATCCTCAGACAGTAGCAATCCAAGACCCAGGTTTTATAAAATAAAAATTAAATGCTATAATTATATAAAAAAGAGGTTATTATACTAGGAATTGCTAAAATTCAATCAAAAGGGTTGAAACTATAATTGAAAAGATAACCATGACAAAGAAGAAGATGTAGCTCATCAGTCGACCATCACGACCACAAAGCCGTGGAGTCCACACGAGGCTCACGAGTCTGTTGTCACCAAGGAGCCATGGAGTCCACAAGCACGCGAATCCATCGTTGTAGCCACAGATCGAGCCATGGCATCCGCACGAATCTCACGGAACCATCATTGCAGCCATAGAGCCATGGAGTCCACGTGAGGCTCCCAATCCATTGCAAGCATGGAGCCATGGAGTCCATGAACAAGGGGTAACTAAAAAGCCGCATCGTCACGACCAGTGCAGAAACCAATAATTGAGCACAACAGTCTCTGCTTTTCTTATACAAAGTTGAAATGTAGTTCGAGACTAGGCTCAGTTTCTTTCCTCAAATGTTTCGAATATTTGCTCTGAGATCTCAATCAAAAGTACTTTCAAAAAAGATAAAAATAAAAACAGAGCTAAACGAGTATCCTTTTAGTTGACCATTGCATGCTATCAATGGAGAATAAGAAAGATACAAGGTGAAGTAGAATCAGCCTGACACAAACACATCAATTTACCCATACAAAAAAAAATCATATAACATTTGGAAAAGCAGGATGACCATCAAATCTTGTTGCCTTAAACAATCTTCTTGTATCTTCTTCAGGAAATAAAAAAAGAAAAGATTAAAAATTGTGTGTGTGTGTGTGTGTATTTATATAAAACTCTTGCATTTTCTAGTTGCTTTTTTTTTTTTAATAATAGAGAGTATTAATAAAAAAATAGGCATCTCCTAAAAAGTTAAATGACGATTCATGACTGCGTTAGAAATGAGATAAAAATAAATAAAAGGAAACATTGAAGGAAATATATAACAACCGGAGTACTTATGTGTATTTCTTTCCCTTGTTCTTTACAAGATCCCTACAAAGCCTACATTCCTGGCAGAATAATTAAGTCCAATTTACTACCTTCTAACTGGCATAGAAGATGATCTACGAATATCTTCCATGTGAAAATTTGATGTTTCTGATGAAGAAACAGAAGTTGAGTGTCGAAGGAAAGGAGTTGCTACCCCGCTTGAAGTTTCATTGGCAACTGTGGTAGGACTAACTGAAATAAAAGAAGCTGGCTGCAACTCGATTTGAGTGACTGGATCTGCATCATTCTCAGGAATATCAAGCAAATGATGACTGTCTTCCTCTGACATTAATGTGCTTGTGTCTCTGTGCATTGTAGAATCATCTGTGACAATTCCATGCCTTCTCTTCCCCCTAGCTGCTGCTTTCCCCCACCCATGGATTGTCTCCCTTATTCTTAGAGGAATTAATGCCGGCTTATAGTTTGTTCCCATCTGGTAAAAGGGAGAGAACAATACGTGATGCTAATAATGACCAGAAAATGATTGAACAAAAAAAAAATGTGGTATAATGCTACCACCTTAACCCAATGAAAACCTGCTCAAGCATTTCATGTTACTAGTTAGGAAGAGAGAGGCTTGTTCCACTCACAAGTGGATAAAGATGATTTCAATTCTTAAAACGCCATAAAAAATTTATGGCAATTTAAAGGACTCGACATCATGACTTATTCTCATGTCTAAAAATATATGAAGTTTGTTCCAAAACCCTTGCTTGGTAATGGATTGTGATAAAACACCACAGCATCGCTCCCAGAAAGGAAAAGGTGGAGAAGATAATAAGAAGGAAAAAACTTGAGGTTTGTTAGCCGACAAATCAGGCTGTCAAAATTTATTAGTTTCAACAATGTTGACGTTAGAAATAATTTCCATGGCCACTGTTCTTTCGTATGTATCAGCATGAACGGTAAATTTGAGGGTACACTCATAAACTAGGTGCTTGCACAATACTGCATAAACATGGTCATGAAGAACTTCAGACGTCCTACTTGGACATGTTCATGCATTTGATTGCCAGTCACTAGCTAGTTATATAACTCCTGCATTATATACACTGCATAGACAACAATATATTCATTAGTGTCTCCTCTCTTTCTCTTAGATACTGTGGTTGGATTTGACAACAAGCCCAGGAATAAAGACACATGCAGCTGGCATATGCCATGAGGCTGAAGGGCTATATTGGCGGTCAAGTCTTTGTTACTGGAAGCTGTGGTGTATCTGCATCTGATACAAGTTAAAACTAGCTAGATTGTGGTAGATTATGTGCTTCTAATGTCTTGTTCATGATATTTGTTGACTAGTAGATTATGCATTAGTATTTTCTTGCATATATAATATGAATTGACCAGTTTTTTCCTTGGGGAAAAGTGCATATAGTGGCAATATGATATACCTGGGTAGCAAGTGCATAAAGTGGCAAGGTGATGTAGCTGCAGAGGAACTGCCCAGCATGTTCCTTTTCAGTAGAATCATTAGTTTCCTTATACATATTTATTATTTATGTCAAGAAAACAGCTGTAAATATTTGTGTAATCATAGGGTAATTAGCTTTCTATAATTAGGCCGAGATTATAGTTAATAGTAGCAGATTTTATGGAATGTAAATCAGAATTCTTCCAATTTAATAAAAGAGACTCTCAAGAAGGGAGGTCATTCAGCCAAATTAACAATGATATACCTGGGTAGCAAGTGCATAAAGTGGCAAGGTGCTGTAGCTGCAGAGGAACTGCCCAGCAAACCTACAAGATAATACAATAATGCAGTAGCTGTAAAAGCTGATGAATCCTCAAAAAAGTCTCAACTATCTCAGATGTATGCATACCCCAACACAAGTCGTATGTACACCTGCAAATGGTTCCTAATAAAGCAGGATCTGAACCCAAATTGCCACTGTAAATTAATCAACAAAAGACAGATCAGTTCAACGTACAGATTCAACACCTCATCATGGAAAAGAAAAAACTTTGTATCTCCTCATTTCTGATTCTTCTGGTCAGTGATTATCACACATTCTTTTCGTAAACATTGAATCAACCCAGGAAAAAGTGAGGTTTTTGTTCAAACAATCACAGAAATTATAATAAATTTGAGCTTGGTTGATGTCAAGAAGGAAAGGACAAAAGTGAACTCTCACAGTCCAATGAATAATGATCAAGTCAGGGTAGAGGAGGTACCCAAAACCAAAAGAATGAAGCCAATTCAAATGCATTCTGCAATCACATTTCAGAGAAAGAAAAGAACGAGATGTCAGTTATGCTACTTTGGCACAACACCATAGAACCATTTTCTAGGAAAGAAGGAACTGAAAGGACGGTATATGTTACCATTTTAACTTGAGCAACTGATCACAGTGAGCATTGCTTACCTGGAACAGGATAAAATGGATCAATGGCAGAAACAGTTCTGGCTTCTTGAACCAGAAAAGATCATCTCGAGGCCTCAGCTTCCCTTCTACAGAGTGTCCAGTTAGGCCAGCAGTCTCTAATGTCAAGGTCGCAATAACATGTTGTAGCTTAGCACCGACTACAAGAACAAGCTGCCCGTGACATGAAATATCAGAGATGCCCAGTGCAATGACTTAAGTAATACAAAATTCGTTACGTGTAATCTGTTGTCCTTCCAAATGTCTGTTTCTCACTGCATACTTTTTGTTTCTACCGAGGAAAATTCCATTTGCAGCATACAAGTGATTGATAAAACTGAAACTCAAAAGAACCTGCAGCACTTACAGTGATTGGAACGACGGATATCCAGAAATAGAGATTAGATCCTGTTGAAAGGTTCCAAAACGAACAAACCATAAATTAGTAAGATAGATTGAGACTTTAGGATAACCCGATCATACAACACCAGATCATTTATGATTTATGATTGTATGTTGCGGGCTGATTAATTTTTTAAAACGTAAATAACTTTCTAAGCGTTGATGTATATTAAATAATATCTTTTAAAAATATTAATATAGCAACATATATAGAAAGGAGATAAAAAAAAATAAGAAAACTTAATTAAAAAAAATAATATCTAATTAAAAAATCCAAAAAAATAAACAGAATGAACTCCCTAACTCATAACCTGAGTCATGAAATCGAAATAATCTTATAAAAAGCAAATAAAAAACAAATTACAGAGTTCAATTTCAACTAACCCAATATTAAAAGATAAAATCGAAATAAAATCAATTAAAAAAAGCGGCAAAAAAAAACAACGCAAATCAACCCGTGTTAATTTGTTAAACTCGTTATCTAGATCATGAGATCATGAGATCATGATAAATACATTGAAAGCAAATTGAAAAAAAAATTCCACGTTAATTTGTTAAACTCGTTATCTAGATCATGAGATCATGATAAATACATTGAAAACAAATTGAAAAAAAAATTATCAAGTCTCAATTCCAACAAATCTATAATTAAAGATTAAAAAATAATAATAAATTCATATAACCAGTATATAATATAACAGAAAGAAAATTTAAAAATAATTACAAAATACAATTTCTAAAATAATCTAATATTAAAAAATAAAATTATAAAAATATTAAATAAAATAAAATATTAAATAAAAAAACAAAACAAAACACTAATGAATAATTTTTTATGAGTGGCTACGGTGAATTAGCCATAAATTTTTTAATTAATGTTTTGTTAATACTCACCGAAATTCGTATATTGTTACCCAATGGCAAGTGCAAAACAAAGCGATTCATAGCATTAATTATTTTTCACTCTCATAGCCATACCTTCCACATTAAACAGCATGAATGCAACAACAAATCCCCACAATGGACCACTGCAAGGCATTGAACACACAGGCATTTAGCTGGTCCATCTTCTCCTGGCTCAATCAAGCAGATGAATGGCCTGAAAATACAAGAAACATGCAAAGTACATAGACGACGTTACCTCACACCAACAATTCTCTGGAATTCTTCTTCCATAGAGCGAATCATGTAGCTGTGAAAATCATATTCCAATGAGAGATTGTGATTCTGCCATGAATAAGAAAAAACAAAGAGGAATGGATGTCAATAAAGCATCACTGATACTACCAACAGTATATCAGCAAAGACGCTCACGTTGTCTCTGTATATATACACTTCATTTTCTTCTTCTTTCTTAAACCCTAGTACAATACCATTGAATTCCTCGGTTGATTCTGGGATGATAACACCCCTACTCCTCTCTTTTTCCTGGAGGAGAGTGTCATATTGCATTGATAGTAAATCCTAAATGCTAGTTGAAAAGTAGAACTTCCTATGTGCCCCTTGCAATGTTGTAAATGCTATTTGAGAAATAAAAATTTACTTCAAGTATGGGCTAACAGATAACAGCAGAGCATACCATGATGAAGCCCTTGCGAAGAGTGAGGTAGTCTGTGCGAGCCACTGAAGGTCCAAATTGCCGAAAGAAACATGTCTGCAGGTTGATAAAACACATCAAACGATGACCAACACAAAAACAAGGCCTGATGGGAAGGCTCTAATTCTATTGCAGAATTTGAGGTAATAACAAGCAAGCATGGATTACAACATAGAAAGCATTAAAGAGCAAGAAAGAGAGTTTTGTACCTACCACCCAGATAAGAAAACTATTCTTGACCAAAGGGCTTGATGTACGATGTCTTGCGAAGGCTGTTTGCCTTCGCAATGTCTTTTCTCTATTGATTTCTGTTACAGAATAGATTACTAAGTCGTGATTTCTGTGATACAGCAATATTTCTAAGAATAAATATGCTCAATTGAAATGATTGGAAGGTGAAGGTATCCCTTGAAAAATAATGCCAAGAGAGGAAGAAAAGAGAAAACAACAGAAACTTATTGCGAGTTCCTAAGTATCTTCATTCGAATACAAATAATAAAATCTCAATCTCTTTAAAAGTTCTAGCATCTAGACTTACATGTATAAGGACAAGCTAAATAGTGTATACGGAAGAGAGAGATTAAGTATTTATATTCTAAATCAGCCATCAAGTATAAAGCTGACATAGGCAAAAAGAATTGGGCAACACTTGTTACTGTTTAAACTTTTAAATCTATTCAAAACCACTTTCCTGTCTAAGGCTTTACCTGTTGATACATCACGGCAGTCCGAACGAGCCAAATCCTCCCATACTCTCCAACTATGAATCTGGTGAAACAATTACAATGTTAGACAGTTGGTCATGGTGATAACGAGATTATGGTTCTCTTGTTTCATGAGTCAAATCTAGTATCTTGTATTTGATCAACTGCAGTTCAGGAAGACGTTGGTTTTTATGGTCAACATAATTTCCTCTCCCGGGTCCTGGTAAAAGACATAACAAGTTCGACTAGAAAATACTGTATTACTCTAAATACAAGAACCAAATGCATGATGGATCTTGTTTTATACATGATATATCTGTTCCCTGATAAATCTATTTTTAATGGGTTTAAAAAACCCTTATAACTTTTCTTGGGAATGAACATGTCTCAAGTGGGGGCTTAGCAGTTTGCCGAGTTCAGCCACGCTAAGACTTGGTAGTGTGTCATACCCTCAGTATACTAAGTACGGCGCTAGCTAGACCCAAACACAATTGGGTGTAGTGTGACAAGCCCCGGAAACGTTGTGTATGATGCTAGCCAAACCCATAAGTTTCTTGAGTTTGGCAGTCAATCAAGTCTAAGATAACGTGGATTTGAAAAACATATCAGACCTAAAGCACTTGGACATAACATTCCGCCAAGTCCAAACCTTAGACTTGGTAATCAGTTAAGCCTAAAGTAATGTGGGTTTGACAAACATGTCAAACCTAGAGCACATGGAATGACATTTCACAAAGTCCAAAGCAATTGGACTTGGCAGTCAACCAAGTCCAGGCACTTAGACTTAACAGTCAGTCATGCTCAAGGTAACGTGGGTTTGGAAAAAATATCAGACCCAAGACACTTGAACTTTACAGTTAGTCATGTCTAAGATAACAATCATCCTCCCTAGACACACCTAAAGAAATGATCATCCTCCCTTGACACGCCTAGAGGAATGACCATCCTCTCTTGGCATGTCCAAGGTAATGACTATCTTCTCTTGGGTCTAACTTCATGGAAGAACTCAATCTCTATAGGCTTAGCTACATTTGATATCTTAAACTCTAATATGCCTACAGACCTTTCTTTTTACAATAGAACAAGACTCATGGGTTATAAATACACAATGAGACCTTCAGAACGAAGGTTCATAATCTTCATTATTTACTATATATATATTTTCAGAACATCTTTCTCTAGAATATTCTTGTATTTTTTAAAAAAAATATTTATTTAAGCATTAGAAAGTCTCCACCTTAACCAAAGGGGGACCTTTTGCAAATACTAGCCACGAGCAATCTTAGCCTGTCATGGACTAAGTGTAAGCTATCAACTACCTTTCCTATAAAGAATGGAGGACATTGTTTGGACCAATTAATTAATTAACCAATTGTCCAAACTCAAGACTCCTCGTAGACTAGTTGGATTTTTGGTACATCATCATTTCCCTTCCATTATGTTGTGTAATTATTAAGCATATGAACTTAACCATTCCTAAAACCACTTCACCATTAAGAAAAGCTACAGCTCAAAATGCATAACCTTCACAATCGCCAGCAGCATTGTTAAGCAACTGTAAGAAATGTGTGTGATTGCCATGACGAAAATGAAGCGATGCAACCGCTCGAGATCTTGATATGACAGGAATGGCTCATATCCCTGCACGTCAAACAGTTTTCAGAATCGAATATTTGTCATTGAGAAAACGAATGCCATAATAAAGCAAGGTTATCAACTCGCTGCTTTGAAAATTCAATATTGCAACATCCTCAACAATGTTTTATATAGATGAATTAATGACATGCCTTTTCGCAGGTATTCCAATCCAAGCCATTCAACATTCTTCGAAGTGGATGAGGAAGAACAGAAAGCATCACTAGTTTACGTCCCTCGGAAGAATTTTGTTTAATTTCCTCATCATTCTCTGGACTCGTGCAAGAAGCAAAATTACCTTCATAGAACTTTGATGGAATGCAAATATTGACTATGGTGCTTGAGGTAGCTGTTAAAAGAAGTGATATGAATCCAAGCAGCATCAACTCTGAAGACAAGTACAAAATGATACTTGTGAATGAAAATTAGTGAAAAAAAATATGAAAGGAAGGGGATTAAAAATTACTTGAAAGCAAAAGAACTAGATGAACTTTCTGCAGCATCTGATGTTTTTTTAACTTGGAAAATACCTTCTTTCATCTTCTCCACAGCTGCAAGCAAAGGTTTCCGATTGGTTTCCCGCAACCACTGAAAAACAAATGAACAAAGAATCAAATCTCAGATTAGACGCCAAAGCTATTGAAACCAACACTGGCATTCCAGAAAAGAAAATGCAAACAAAAATAATCTGACAGATTCTGTTTCAATTCATCAATTAATATTGAGTTCTCCTAAAGCAAACATGTGAAATTTTATCATAAACCTGCTGAAACAAAGTTAACGAAGCTGGTGCTTCCATAACAGTCTTCCAAAATGTAATTTTCACATCTAAAGCATTTTATGTAATAATCAATGAGATTTCAGCCTACAATCATGCCCAAGAACCAAACAGAAAGCTAGAGGTATCAACTAAAAGCCCTCAAAAAGTCAATAAAAGCTATTTAGAAACTCAAATTCCTCTAAACATCAGAAAAGAAATAGTGGCAGATATCAATTGCCAAGCAAAGTGCCTTACTGCTTGCAAAACCTTCCATCAAGCATGATATATCCATATATACCCAGGTTTCAAAGGGATCAAATATATAAATAAACTATTAAGAAAATCCATTATGTACCTTGAACTTTAAGTAATAGAGTGAAAGGAAGGAAAAACAATCAAATTCTGTACAAATACAGTGTAGTACCTCACAAATCATAACAATGACAAAATGCAACATCAGGAGAAAATGGTAAGAACACAAGAAAAAATAATAGACAGTAGAAAGAAGATGTCACTTACACTACTTAGTCTGTGAATTGAGCGCTCCACAATCAGAGAAACAACCACAAAGATTGTCAACACAGTTGCAACTGACCATGTTGGAGTTAAGGCCAAGGATCTCGTTTCTTTTTTATCTTCTTCCATTCGAAGCAATCCTACTCAGACACGCAAACTTTTGTCTTTAAATCTTAACACCCCTAAAGCCCCCGTCTTAATTTTAAACTAACAACGACAACAAGCAACCAAATTCGCTTCCCAGAAATCAAAACCACCAAAAAAAGAAACACAAACTTAACTCCATCATCCTGCTCCTCGTGTAATCATATATATAAATATGATAATACAAACAAAAAAAAAAGTTTGGAACCCAACCGAGCTCTCTCTCTCTCTCCTCCTTTTCTCTCTATTTTCTTGGCTGAGACAAAACCAAGCTCTGAGGCTCAGTTTGATCAAACTGTTGGTGGGAGAAACCACTGGTGGTGGCTTTGAAACACTCAGAATGGATAAAATACATTGTTTTATTTCAACAACAATAAGCTTACAATAACTAAACAAAAACTCTTAATACATGTCCTCTCTTTCTCTCTAATGTTTCTCTCTAATCTCTCCACACATATAACATAAACTTAGCTGTCTATTTATACACAAATTGAAAGTAAGAAAAATCAAACTTCAAGTGTGAAGGCAGTAGTGGCACATAGGCGGTGGTGGTTGCAAGTGGTGTTTGAGGTGGTTGACAGCTGGTGGCTGCAAGTGGTGGTTGATAGTTGCTTTCCTTGACCTTCTAGATTGAGTTTACCACAACACAAACTACTTGAGCTCACCTTGATTTACTATTTATGAATAATATATATATATATATATATATATATATGATACTATTTTCTAGATATTTTTTCGACATATTTTTTAAAATTATATATCCTCAACTTTTAAAATAAACAGGAGATAATTCATCTAAACAACACTGCACAAAGAACACTCTTAACGAGACATAGAGCACATATCTTTTCTCTACACATAAATTTATCTTCTTAAATTTTTATCTGTTTATCATTTGAGAAAAAAGCTTAAATAATAACTTAAATATCAAAATGTCTCTTGTTCCATAAGGAACTTGTTTTAAATGCACAACTCAAGCACGAAACTCATTGGCAAATGAAAGTCAACATTTTTTACGTGAAAATTTTTCACGACTTCATGAGTGGCATCGTCTGTGGGAACCAAAATAAACAACTTTTTCATTCCTTTTCAATTTATACAAGAAACAATTCATGGCTAACGGGATTTCAGTACATGGAAGAGTAACTAATCTCCCCACATTGACTCCAATTCACCTAAATAAATGCAAGTACTCAATAACTTTGCTCTTGCAATACAAGAACAGCTTCGCTCTCTTCAGTGCAACCAACAGAAAAGTCAACCCATAGCACTAGGTGTACAAAGACAACTTCAATTTCAATAAAAAAAAAAGTTACACAAAATAACATACCAAATAGGCTCCACACTCCAACTCTCTAAATAAGCCACCACACCCCATCAAATCCAAGCCACAAACATGGTTGTTTTCATCAATCTTCTTTTGAGTCTTAGTCTTCTCGTTTGCATGCTCCCCATAATTAAAAAAAAAAAAACTAAGCATGGCGTGCATGAGACAACACCAATCCCCAACTTCTTCATACTATTATCACTAAGTAAAAGACTCTTTATTTTATCACAGAGTGTTACACACTCACCTCACCAAGGATTCTATAGTTGTTAAAGCCTACTTAGATAACTATGATGGCCTTACAAATCCTAGAGAGCACGTACAAAATATTAGAAGCATCTTGGAGCCAGTGACACATATAAAGCTCATCTCTCATTTTAGCACCAACATTCGTGCTAAAAATAGCATTATAGATCTCATTATCATCACACAATGAGATGATGAAAACATAAGAGCATGTCTTTAGAGATTCAATGAGGAAATGATAAGCATGAATGATCTGCGTGAACCCATCATCACTGAAGCCATGATCAATTGATTCTATAATTATTCTTTATGGGAAATGTTATACACACTCCCTAGCAAAAATGTCTTTAGCATCAAACATGAGATGGAAGATTACATTAGGGTGGAATAAACTAGCATGACTATAAAAGGTCACTCACGCTTCCACATATAAGAAAAGTCTTCACCACGCCATTAATCTCCAACACAAACATCCAAAATAAGCATATAAGGGCACATCCTTGATCACCTAACAATCCCTAAGCTCATGATCACACCTCTCATAACAACATATGTTGATATGTTGGCTGCCATAAAGGGAAAAGACTTCTTACAATACCGACCTCCAATGAAAAGTGATTCAAACACAAGAAACCCTAACAAGTTTTGCCTCTTTCACATTGATTATGGACATGACACAAAAAAAAGTGTCATGCACTCACAAAAGAGATAGAAAAATTAATCTCTAAAAGGTACCTCCAAGAATTTGTGAAGAGGGAGATAAAATATGAGCAAACAAAAAACAATTTTAATGATGTACTACCTCAAATAAGATAAATCTCAAAAATTATATCTTCATCATCTTTTGAATTGAAAAAAAAAATAAAAAGTGCATTTCCATGTCTCCAAACATATAAGGTCCCTATGAAACTTTCATGAAGAAGTATCGATTAACCTTTATTATATCGATTGGTCCCTCAATCGATTTTCTTCAGGTCTCTATCACTACTTGTCTCTAGGTCCTAATGACCAATGTCACCACGGCCTTGTGACCGTTATCTTTAAGCCCCCATTACCAACTGTGCCTAAGTCCTTGTGACTATTGTCTCTAAAAAGATCATGGATCTTTCTTAATAAAACATTGACAAAATCTCTCACTAATTCAAAAAAAAAAACATCCAAAGACATGCCTATACAAGTAACATTTTTATGCAAGCATTCACTATAATTATTTTCTCTTCCTCTTTAGCTGGTTAAAGTCTTCCAAACATGTATGTTTATAAGACTTTAAGGGGCTAATGATAATACAAAAAAAAAATATACTCGGTTAGGCCGAAGCCTGTCTTTCCTTTCTTTCTCTCTTCCCTTGGTCAAGACCTATCTGAGCTCCAGGGTTCGATTTGACCGAGCTACTTTGGCTCATCTTGGTTTATTATTCATTACTATTCATGAATAGTAATATGAATGGTACTATTTATGAATAGTACTTTTCACTTATATTTCTCTAGATATATATCATCAGGTTTTGAGAGAGAAGAAAGTTATTCATCTAAATAACATTGCACAGAGAACACTTTTAGCATGACATAGAGCACATATCTCTTCATTACACACAAAAAATAATATTTTTATCTTCTTGAATTTTTACCTAGTTATCACTTGAGAAAAAATTTAAATACTAACTTAAACATTAGAGTGTCCCTTGTCTATGAGAGACTTGTTTTACAGGTACAACTCAGGCCCATAACTTATCAACTAAGAAAATTCAACATTTTTCTATGAAAATTCTCCACAACTTCATCAAAACATATAGTATACAAATATGAACATCAAAATCCTAACTTTTGATCCCTTTTACTTTCAAACTCCAAAAGCATTGATGTACCAAAGCAAGTTTGCATCTTTAGCTTGTACTAGTTAGTTGTTAACACTACGTTGTGGGTCGGATCAAAAAATCTTTTGTGTACCTAAAAATATTAGTACTACTAATATATTTTCTAGTCTAAAAAAAATTAATGAAATAACAAAAAAATGATATCGGGGTAGAAAAAAATTGAGAGATAAAAAAAAGGTTACTATTAATCCACATGTTGCAAAAGATTTTAAAGAAAATTATTTCTCTTTAGTTATTTTTATTTTTCTTATTTAGTTTATGAAATTAAATATTTGGCTTAATAATTTTATTCCTTCTTATTTGTTTAGGACTTTTTTTTGCTTTTCTTTTATTTTTTTTGGTATCCTAGTTTGTTTAGGTTAGTTTTTTGGGTTTATTTGAGTTGTAAGCCTTTTAGAAAATGAAACTACTTGAAGAGAAAATATTGAATAATAAATATTCGAATTAGGATTTTTAAAGTAAAACCTTGTATTACTTGTGCTTGTTGTCTTTTTTATGTTATATATATATATATATATATATATATATATATATATATATATTCTTATGCATTAGTTGGTATCATAGCTCTACGTCTATTGATATCAGAGCCTAGTAAATACTTGTGGTTAGTTGTTTTTTGTTGTTGAATAACCATAAATGTAAAAGGTCGTGCAATAAGACGTGCTCGTGTAGCAGATGAGGAGGAGGTTTCCTCTTAGAAAAAAGATATACAGGAACTAGTGTGTTGTTTTAAGTCAGTTGTTGTTATTGAAAATCCTGGTGGTATGACCCACGATGAAATGACTCACATAAAAGTGTTAAAGATCCTTATTGAGATGGGACACAAAAGGATGTTTGTGGTGGAGTATGGTTTTTTACTAAAGTTTGAACTTGAGGATAACTTCCTTTCAACATGGAAAAATGATGCATAAGCTTTTTCGAAAAAAAAAGATATTTTTTAGTTAATTGTTTTTTTAATTTTCTATTGTGTATTATTATGTTTTCTAGCTGTTTTTTTATTTGAAGGGAATAGATTTCTAGTTTAGTTTTCATATTTAATATTAATAGGTTTTTCTAGTTTTTTTCTATATAAAGAATTGTAAAAGCATTTTGGCAAATGAGACATGCATCGATAAAATTAAGTATTTAAGGAGTTTTTCTTTTTAGTTTTTGAGAGTTTTTACTTATAATAAATCTTGTTGTCCTTCACTTTTATCCGTATCAGTTAACTTAATTGGTCTGATTTTGAATCGGATCAAAAGTCAATTTTTGAGAGTAGAAATTGAATGATATTAATGCTGGAACCATTTTTGAATTCTCTACAAAAACATACATTACTCGAAGTTCCTTCCTTTACCCGTATGTCTAGAGAAAACGCCAGAACCCCGCCATTAGTGAATGGCGTTCTCTGAGTTGCATATCACAGTTGATCCCTTTACCTTTCTCTCTGTCCCTCTTATCTGGAAAAAAAAGAAAGAAAAAAGAAACGGTCTTTATGAAAAGCTAGTTCCCTTCTTTATGTAGTGCGTGCAAATGGAGCTTTTTTTTAATTGGTTGTTTTCGCCCCTTGCATTTGACAAGTGACAAGATAGCAAAGGAAAAGAGGCAGAGAGCGAAAAACAGAAACAAAACCTGTCCACATTGAAAAAGAAAAAAGAAAAAAGCAGAAACTGAATTATTGGGTTGGATTTTATGTTTATATATATTGATAAATTTAATTTAATTTATGAGCATTTTAGTTGCACTGTTTTTTACAAGTTTTGATTCAATTGGTATTTAGCTTATAATAGCTCTTTGGTTTATAATGAGCTTTTTTTTATTTAGTTTGTTTTTTTTTTTTAATTTGTTTTTAAAAAAAACCAAAACCGAGCCAATTCAATTTTAAAAAAACGATTTCTAATTGAGATTATCAAAAACAATTCAAAAAACCATTCAATTTAGTTAATTTTGGGTCATTTTTCAAATAATTTAATTGGTTTGTTCATTGGTTTAAGTTTTTTTAATTAGAAATTATATATATATATATATATATATATATATTACTTTATTGATTTCTTAAATTAATTGAAATTATATTTGAGTTATTATTTTTTGAAACTTTAGCTTGTTTCCAACAAGATTATATTTATTTATTTATTTTAATTTCAGGGGACGTTCTTTTTACATATTCGATCATATTAGATAACTTTTTTTAGAGTCTTTATCTATTTTTATTAGATATAATTAAATAAAAAAATAGCATAAAATAATTAGACTAAGCGGGATCCATTACTAGAAAATATATTTAATATGTGATCCTAGTTTATTACGAGTCAAATATATTATTATTTTAATATTAAAAAAAATCATCAAAACTTCTCCATCCACATTCAATGATTGCTTGAACATAACTTTTTTTGGCGTTAAAAGTTATCTACGGAGACCTTTAATGCTTATCTAGCCACCATCAACATGGATATATTGAGCCCCAAATTTCCACCATTGTGATTCACGATTCAGGACCTTGATACCCTCCTCCTCCGTATCCCTAGTGGAAATTTGATTGTTTTAGCTTAATTCTAATGAATTGATACCACCACAAAATTAGTGGTGTTAACTTGAAAACAAAACCTTTTTTTTTATTTTGGAATGAGTTATTCTATTAACTATCTTCAAGTTTAAAAACCCGTTTGTTTTTGTATTTTAAAAATGTTTTTTAAAAAATTTAAAAAAAATTATTTTTTTATTTGTTTTAAATTAATATTTTTTAATGTTTTCATATCATTTTGATGCATTGATGTTAAAAATAATTTTTTTAAAAAAAATAATATTATTTTCATATATTTTTAAATAAAAAATACTTTAAAAAACAACCACAACCACATTTTTAAACACTTTTAAGCTTTGTTCAGAAGCGGTTTTCGTTTTCTAACTTATGACTGTCCTAACAAATAATTTGTTTTTTTAGGAAGATTACATTATAGGTGAACTCTTGTTGTATCATCTTAGTGATCTTCATTTTATAGCTTTTAGTAACAACCAAATTAAATCTTCCCGTCAAATTTATTGGTGGTGTTAATGTTAGTTCTAGGATAAATCAACAGAACTTTCGAAATATCATAAAATTATCCATAAAAGTTGAGACCTTTTTTTTTAAAAAAAAAAAGGCCTTTTTACATATTTAAGAAAATATTATAAGAAATATCTTCGTATGCAAAATATTCCTATATAGTACTATTAAAAGATCTAATTTTTAATTTTGAGAAGTATAACTTAACTGGCCAAACTTTAAATTTGCTCCCTAAAGATTACCAGTTCGAGTGCTACAAATCTTAGAGCTACTGGAGGCAGACATGATCGTTAATTTTAGAATTTCAAGAGATTAGTTGAGGTATCCACAAGTTAGTCAAGATTCCAACAGCTAAAAATAAAATTTAATTTTCAAAATGGATTAGAGTTTACATGCAAAAAAGGAAAAAGATGCGAGGGAGAAGCTAATACTATTGGCCGTCTTGGTCTTGGTCTTGGTCTTAAAGCTCTCAGGTTGGGTGACCAGAGCTTATTATCGATCCTGTGACAAAATCAAAGTGAAAATGACAGTCTTTTTCGCCATTCCACATTCTATTCGGGCATCAAAGATTGGTGCTCATGTCATTTTCAAACAGAAGTCTGCCTATCTTATATATAAAGCACTTTTTGAAAAGGAATTCATTATTGTATTCTTTTTCCCACTTTCTTCAAGTGGCTAAACCTTCAGTCGTTTTCTAACAAGGAAAATTTGTTGAAAAAATGGTGTAAAAACTGCGTCGGCTGCGTTGATGTAAAAGGGGGTGGTGTATTTAAGACATTCACAGCAGTTAAATTTCCTTTTCTTCAAGAAAAATGTTCATCACCATGTGAAATTGAAAGCCAACAACAACCTACAATGCAATGCACTAGAACGTTCTTGTTGATGATCCTTTACCCTGACATGATTTAAAGTTTCTCGAGCAATATAATCTTTCACAGCTGGTAAATTCTTAACCCTTCTCTTCTTACTAAAATTATAGAATGTTCTTGTGTGAATTATAGCCAATATCAAATATATAAGTAGTGATTTTAAATTTAGAAATTAATTATATTTTGACAATTTATATAAGGCAAAGTTTGTTTTTTTATAGGGTGATGATAGAAAAATTAACAAATAAATTATCCTTATTACCACTCTACAGAACGGTACATGATATTTTCACCTCCACCGGTTATCGTTCACTGCCGATGGCACGGTTCAAGTTTTTGATGTTGCTGACGGCAGTGGCCGCGTCCAAGCTGTTGGAATCAGTGGTAAGCGAGCCCTGGACACCAAAGTAGAGGCTGGCCAATTACTTGCTGTCCCAACATTCTTCGTGGTTGCTGTAATTGCTGGCAATGAAGGAATGGAGTTTGTTTCTGTTCTCACAACTACAATTTCGCACACCATAAATTCAGAATAGAAATGTCCGATGATTATTATTTTTATTTTATTTTTTTTTGGTATTCTTACATTCTTTTAAAGAGTGAAACTAGTCTTATTCGGAGTTTATGGTTGCCCCTCCCAACAAGTACCTTTTCTGAAAATCAAACTGGTATTCTCATCCTTGCAGGGATATAACGGTGTCTTAATCGCTAGACCAACACTTCGTTGGTACCCGATGATCATTTGATCAGTCCCTCCATTTTTACAAAATGATTAATTAAACTATTGGTTAAAAAAATCATATTAATTAGTCCTTGTATTTTTACATCTATTGGTGACTTCAACCATTTTTTCTAATCAAATTAATTGACGTAGAAATGTTGTCTTTTTTTTCTAATCGAATTAATTCAAGGGAGGAATGTTTATACATCTTTTCAAGCAAGGTCTCTTCTAGTAATTTGTATCAGTAAATTAAATTCTTGATGAGTTTTGGTTTTTTAATTTTTTTTTTTTCTCATGGCAGCCCTCCCACAAATTAAATTTGAAAAATAAGAATAAATGTTTTATGTATCTCCTCCCTCGATCGACCAGAATACTACAAAAATGCATATCGAGATGTTAGATAGCATGGCACCCTGAGCAGAAGGAATATGCACTGTAGCCTCCGAAGATTGCACCATAGCAGTCTCTTTTATTTTAAAATGGAATTTGTAAAATCTTTTTTTTTTTTTAATTTCTTATGAAGAATAGCTTGCTCGAGTGCATGTTGTTGTCTTCTCTTGTTGAGATGTCCAAATCAACGTGCAAACCAGCTGAAGGGCCTGCGTCAGCGCGGATGGATCTTCTCTAGCTTAGCCTACCTCGCAAGGGCTGGCTTTCGCGCTAGGGCCCTAGAACTAGCAGCCCTCTGCTGTTAGCGCTTTCGTTTGGTTGTCCTTTACGTTTTGTTCTTTCCATTCAAGCAATCCTCTCATATTTTCTTTTTTCTCTCAAGAAAAAATCAAGCAATATTGTAATTCTATTAATTGCAACACTAAACCCAACATAAATATTCATTTCCAAGAAAGCTTATATGCTATAAATTTGATTTTTTTTATCATATTAATTGTATTTATTAGCACTTAACTCATTTATTTTGTTAATTAATTGTTGTTCTAGATATTAATAACCCCCCAACTATCTTGACAACTCACCGACGTGACCCTTCATATTTCTTCTAAAAATATCATATTGTGATTTTATTAATTGTAACGCTACAGTCGACATGGATATTATTACCCAAAAAAAACTAATTTCCTCTTTGTTCGAATATTACTTTTAAATTTTTAAATATTTATTTATTATTAGAAAAGTTATCAAAATATTTTACTCTTAAAATAAAAAATCATTAAATTAGTGTGAAGGAGTTTTTTTAAATTTTACTCATTAAAAAAAACAATTGACGTAATCTTTTCTTTTTCTCTTTTCCTCTAAATTAATTTTTGTGTTCGTCTAATCAAGTTAACTTGAGTTAACTTAAATTTTTTATTGATTTTTTTTATTTCACCTTTCATTATTTAATTTTCTTAAGAGTTGATCTCCATTGTTTTTTTTAATTTTTATGGAGTTATCCCGACCTCATAATCGGTTCATGAATTTGACATGCTGACTTGAGTCAAGTCTTTTTATTTTTTTAAAAAAAATAAATTTTCCTGTAGTGTTTTATTTTTTTGGTAATTGAGCTTTTGATTTGTTTTATTTTTATTTTTATGATGTTATTTCATTCTCATTTAATATTTTCTTTGTTATTAAACGAGAGGCTGGGTTTAATTTATTGAGTTAATAACATAAAAGAGAAGAAAGAAGAAAGTTATTTCTTTCTTGAGTTGGATTCATTTCAACCGAATAAAGTTTTGAGTTTTGGTTTTTCAGGCGAATAAAGAAATCTCTTTACGGAACTTGGAGATTCCATTTTAGTGAAATGAATACTAAGTGAGGTCTTAGAAATTAGAAAGTTCGGTGCTTTGGTGAGTTTAGATTGGTGGGTTTTAAAGAAAAAAAATATTGGAAATTGGTTTATCTACTTTTCAATCTTACCCATATTGATTTTTTAAGTAAAGGGATTAAAGTAAGGGAGGAGAGATAAGCAATTGAAGAGTGTTGGGTTTGTTTGGGAACGGGTTTGAAATCGTGTTTTTTTGAAAACTTGATTATTTTATTAAATTATTTTTTTATATATTTTTGAATTATTTTGATGTAATAATATTAAAAATAATTTTTTAAAAATTAAACAAATATTATTTTAATGCATTTCTAAACGAAAAAACATTTTGAAAAGAAATTGTTACCACACTTCTAAACAGGTACTATCGTCAAGGCTTCTAAAAAAACATACATTAAAAGGTTTTTTGAATCCTAAATTAATACATCAATTTTACATAATAATTTTTCTGAAAATATGCCATTTATAAACTATCAAATACATTTTTAAAATAGTTTCTAATTTATCAAATAAAAAATGGTGTAAAAAAATAGAAGTATCTAAAATAGATAAACTAAATTCCATATTTCTAAAAAAATCATGCCACACAAATATCACCTTTTTTTTTGAAAAATTATTTAATATTTTATAAAAAAAATAAAAATGAAATTACAGTAAAAAAAAAAAAAAAAGGTTTGATTGTATACATTGTAAAAGAGGAGGACATAAAAACTTTCAATTAAGGACAGATTTTAATAAAGATGAAATAAAGGAATCAAACTAAAAAATTAAAAAACTTGTAGAGATACAAAAGTATATCAACAAAATATTCCATACTATGTGCAGATAACACGTGTCAATAATTTACGACTTTAGTGGCAATAACTGATGAAAATATGTAATGCTGATAAAAATTTAAGATATGTGATTGATTTTAAAATTAAAGAAAAAAAACTAAGAGCCATAACTAATGTAGTTTGGCTTGGGAGGCAAAACACTGTAGATCCGTATAATATTTTGCATTTTTAAAATATAATTTTAGCTTTATAATTTGTTTTTTTTTTATCTATTCCTTTAATATTGTGTTAATTTAGGATTGATCTTGGTGATTTATTTTGACATCTATATATAAGGATCTTGTAGTATCAAGAAACATTTCTCAGTTAATTCTCAGTTTGACAAAATAATTTTTAATTTCATTGATTTATAAGAATTAGAGATTTGAGAATCAAATTTGAAGCATAAACAAAAAATTAAATCCCTTTTTTTACTAACATTAGTGATTGATTTGCCCGATTAAAAAAAATTCATGTTTTTTTATTATTCATTTTTTTTAATTTGATCATTTTTTATTTTTTTTTTTATTTGGGATTTGATTTGTTTGTTTGTTTGTTTTGATTGCCTAAATATGAGGTTCTCAAAATATCAAGAAAATATTTTAACATACGGTTAATGCCCGGTTTAACAAAATAAAATAATTTTTTGTTGATGTAAAATAATTAAGTGTTAAGGGATTAAAGTTAAAACTAAAATAAATATGGTGGGTTGAAGTGAATAGGCAGGGACAAATTGACTAGCGAGTGCAACCCACCCACTAGCATGTAAAGGAACCACTGTGTTTTGGCGATGCGTGCACCTTCCTTCTATTGCCGAACACCACCATCCTTGGTAACGTTGCAAGTGGCGCGTGTGGATCCATCGCGTTTTAGCGACGTATATGGCTTTTTCTAGTGGCCAAACAATGTCATCCTTGGTAGCGTTGGAATCGACGTGACAAGGGCATTATGGTAAGGTGGTGCATGTCAGCGTAGGAGTGACAATAAGGCTCCAATTACCTTTTCTTTTATTTCCTCCCTTTTTTTTCTCCCCTTTCCTTAAATTTTGCTTTGATTTATCAAAAATTAAAAGGTGTCCTATCATTTTGTTCTTATATCAAATTTGATCTTCATTCTTTTGATTGCTATTTTTTTTTTTGAGTCTTTTTTTTAAATTGATTTTTTTTCTCATTTTTTTTTAAATTGATTTTTTTTCTCAATTTCATCATTCAAAATTGATTAGTAAGGGATTGAGTTTTGTGATTTTTTTGATGAGGTGATCCTTAGTCACGGGCTCGAAAGGTTAACCTATGTTGGTATTGATTTTTTTTAGATCATTTTTTACACTAATTTACTTTTTTTAATTTAGTCCTTCAACATTGAGTTTGTTATTGAGCTTCATGATTTTCTTTGTTTTTTTATGGGGCTATCCTAGTTTTATTACCTAGATTGTCAGTTTAGCAAGTTTGTCGAGGCTGACTTAGGTCATTTTTTATATATTTTTTTAGGATTAAGTATTTTTTCAGTCTTGTCCTTCAAAATTGGGTTGATTTTATAATTGAGTTTCATAATTATTTTTGCTTTGCCTTCTATTAGGTTATTCCATTCACATGATTCGACTTGTGGGGTTTGGTGGACTTATCCCGATTCACAGGTGTTTTTTTTGGATATTTTTGTTAATTGATTTTTTTTATTTTGTCCTTTTACATTTAGATTGTTAGGAATTGAGCATCATACTTTTTTTTTTAATTTACTCTTTATGGGGTCATCTTGGTCTCACGACTCATGTCGCATATTTAACATGCTCACTGAGATTGATATCAATCTTTTTTTTTATCTTTCAGTATTGAGTTGTCTGGAAATTAAGATTCGTGATTTTTTTTAACAAACGTTCTTTTTATCCAGACATCGTGATCATTCTTTTTTTTAATTCAATTCGTTTATTTTCATTGTTTTTTTATCATATAATTAAGTGACACCAACTTATTGAACCTAGACGAGTTTATCATCTGAGTCATAGATTTGTTTTTACCTTTTCAAAACATGCTAAAAATGCTCGAACATTGTTTTTTTTATAAAAACAAAATTATGAATTTGAAACAAGTTTTAGATTTTCAAAATTGGTTTTTAAAAATTAGAAAACACAAATGATAGAAAATAATTGTAAACATCATATGTATATTAAAAATTATTTTTTAAAATATTTTTTATTTTTTAAAATACATTTTTGACCTAGCATATTAAAATAATACAAAATACAAATTAATTTAAAAATAAAAAAATAAGAATTTTAAAAAAACAACAAAGAACCACAACGCGAAACGGGGCATATTAGTGAACACCTGAGAGTGGATAGATAGAAGCCTCTTCCTGTCTCTCTTTCTGTTTCGAAAAATCAAAAACAAAGTACAGATCTAAAAAGTGCATGTCAAAGAAAGCATGGATCGCGTTCTGAAAGCTGCAAGAAGCTCCGGTTCTCTTAACCTCTCCAACCGCTCTCTCAGCGAAGTGCCTGATGAGGTCTACAAAATTTTGGACGCCGTTGGTGAAGGTGAAAAATGGTGGGAGGTAAATGTTTCTATAATTAAATCATAATGTTTTCATTTAATTTTGATTAACATAATTTAGTGTATAGATTATTTAATTTAATTAACTGAACTAGCGGTTTTCATTGATTTGTTTACACAGAATGTGGAGCTACAAAAGCTGATTTTGGCTCATAATAATATTGAGTCAATAAAGGAAGACCTTAAGAATTTATCTCAACTAACTGTGTTGAATGTTAGCCATAACAAGCTCTCTGCGCTTCCAGCTGCAATAGGAGAGTGAGTAATTAATTTTTTTCTTCCTGATTTGTAGGATTTCGTATTTTGATTTTTTTTTTAAATTTACGTGTATGTGATTTGTTTTGAATTTAATTTTTGACAGGCTCCCTATGCTTAAGTTATTAGATGTTTCTTTTAACTTGATTCAGAAAGTACCTGACGAAATCGGATCAGCAACATCTCTCGTCAAGTAGGCGCCTTCTCCAATTAATGAACAATTAGGCTTGGTTTTATCCATATTTCTGGTTGCATTGGTGTATCGGTGTTTGTGAGTGTGTTTGATTGTTTGATGTTTTTTGGCCTAGGTTTGATTGTTCAAGCAATCAGCTGAGGGAGCTTCCGAGCTCACTAGGAGGATGTTTGGCTTTATCTGACTTGAAGGTTATGCTGAATCATGATTTATTGATGAGTAGATGCGCTGATTTGTTTTCCTTTTTTAGCATGAGAATTCTTGCAATCTTCATTGTTGTGAAGTTTGAGCTTGAGAGGCTTGCATGATACCTACTGTTAATGAATCTTCACTTTTGGAACAACATTTTGTCTTGGCATGACATGGCATGACATCAGAATACATAAATACACTTGTCAGTGTCATCCATGATTCACATGAGACGTTTGCTGTGTGATACTTTTTCTCCAGGCATCAAACAACTCTATCACCAGCTTGCCTGAAGATCTAGCAAGGTGTTCAAAACTGACAAAAGTAGATGTGGAGGTATTACCAGGATTTATTATTTACAGAAGTCAATGATGGTTGTTCAGCCTTTTGTTAGATATATTTGGGGCTACAGTTATGTATCAATATAGGATAGAAAAGGTCTGATTTGTTTATTATATCTTTGGTCCTTGCAGGGAAATAAGTTGAAGGTGTTATCTGGGAATTTGATGGCATCGTGGACCATGCTTACCGAATTTAATGCATGTAATTATCTGCAGTAGCTGTTTTGTTTCTCATGGCCTAATCCCTGTTTTCACATCTGTAGAAAATTTGAATGCTCTTTTTTTCTTCATGCAATCTGTGTAGCAAAAAACTTGCTGAGTGATATACCAGATAACTTTGGAAGCCTTTCACGACTCATCCGCCTTGACCTTCATCAGAACAGTGAGTGGATTATCTAAGAACTTACTATGCACAATGTCCTTTTTTTTTTCATTTGAACATATCTCTTCTGCCCATTTTAATAAGTTCTCTGCATTTGGTTTTGCAGGAATCTCAACAATCCCTCCCTCAATAATGGGTTGTTGTTCCCTTGCAGAATTCTATATGGGGTTGTTATCTCACCCATTGATTAAAATAACATGTGAATTTTTCAAGTATTGGGAGTACAAATGTTACATCTTTAATACTCATCTGGCATCTGGAACCTCCAATTTTCAGGAACAACGCGCTGTCTACCTTAGCTGCAGAAATAGGGGCACTTTCTCGATTAGGGACACTGGATCTCCATTCAAACCAGGTAGCTAGTTGATTAAATTTAACTTTGATATGAATACCTTTTATTTAAAGGAAAACTCTCTACTTTTAGTTATTGGGACAAGGCATCACTTTTCTTCAACTTCACTTGACAGGAAAACTGTTTAAATTATTGTGTCATATCAGGATCATGAAACTTTCATTTAATACTTTATTGACTTGTGCCAATTAACAATTTTGCTTAAAAGGTTAGCTGCATTAGCCAACTGGAATAGTTCATATTGTTGCATATTCCTTTCTATTCCATCAGACTTGAAATTAGTCCCTCGTGCATTTAATACTGCAACCATTTCCAGTGTTAATTAAATCAAGTAATAAAAGTTATGCAGAATGATGTTCTTCTATGGTCATCTAACCAACTCAGTGTAATGGATCATTAAAGTATGACTTACAATCTGATTACTTTTTATTCATCAGTTGAAGGAGATTCCTGCGGAGGCATGTAAATTACAGCTTTCAATGCTGGATCTTTCAAATAATTCTTTGACTGGATTGCCCCCTGAACTTGGTAAGGTTAGCGCTCACAGTATGTAAAAAGATTTAATTCTTGTCTAATTTGCTTTGCATGCGATGCCTTTAGCTCAATTCTTCCCTGCAGCTCAATTCAATAACCTTTAATCCATTATTTCTTTCTCAATTTTCTTTATTTTGATTTATCCTATTTAGGCAGCCAGAGGAATTTGAAAATTGTGGATCATTTAATATTGAAATGACAGATGAATAATGGGTTATCTTGTATTTTGTTGCCTAGGGAAGATGACAACTCTAAGGAAACTCCTGCTAAATGGCAATCCATTGCGAACTCTTCGAAGGTGCGAGGCATGGCATTGGTTTTTGGTAGATGTTACAATTTTTCTATCAATAGGACCTCATTAGATATTTTTTTTATCTTATTTACCAGCTCATTGGTTTCTGGACCCACGGCCACTTTATTGAATTATCTTGAAGTAGACTCTCTGAAGGAGAAGGTTTGTGCATCCATGCACCATACTTGATAATTCCTTCTTTTTCTTGCTTAATTTGTTCTGCTGATGTTGGAATTCATATTCTTTATTCAATACCAAATTTCCATGATTTCTAATTACATATCGTTTTGAATAACAATGCCTTGCTTCTCATGTAGATTCTAAAGCAACTACTCCAGCGAAGAAGGATTTAATTTCCATGACAGCTAGATTGTCTGTCAGTTCAAAGGTACCATCATATCATTTCCATGTAACCTTATCTTGCAGATTATTTGAAATATTGAGGATATCTGTTCGCTTGTTTTTACTGAAATTACCTTTCATTAGCACATATACAATACTGTCAGCTCATCACTTTTGTCTACCAGCTTTCTCTGCAAGGAGGGGATTCTGGTAGTTGATTAAACTAGGTGTATAATTTCAGCATCCATTTGAACTTACAACTGGGACCTGTACTTGCAATTTGCTAAACTAATACTGCCTATCTTTTTTTCTTTTTTTTGTCTCATTTGATATTTGTGCTTTTAGGAACTCTCTCTACAAGGGCTGGGTTTGAGTGCTGTCCCATCAGAAGTATGGGAATCAAATGAAATTGTAAAGGTTGATCTATCCAGGAATTCTATTCAAGAGCTGCCACTTGAACTCTCCTTGTGTGTTTCCCTTCAGGCAAGTTTTTTTGGCTCATCTTATTTCTGTTTTTGCTCAAAGAGTTTGGACACATTTAGGTAAAATGTTCTATCTGCAACTGTTCTCTTACCTTATATTGAGCCAACTTCTGCATCGAAGCTGGCCTTCTCTCTTTCATTAAATTTGAAATTTGTTTTCTCCTTTTGGTATTCTTCAAAAAGTTTTTAATGAGGTATAACCATACCAAATGCATTGTGGGCAGGAGATTGTTTTATCTGATTCCAATATGTTGAGGTGGCTTGAAGCCTTGAACCTTGAAGCATTAATCAGTGACTGATCTTGTGAACTGTATGCAAACCAAAAAATATTGGTGTAGGGATGTTCTTCTGGATGGATCAACATTGGAACTTACCTTTTTCATTCACTATTTTTAGAATTAATTTGTCAACCTCTTACTTAGATTCTTGTGTAAGTCATTTATGATTGGCTTTGACTGGACGCTGCCTGGTCTTGAGTGTCAAACATTGATCAGCAGGCATTTTAAATAACCTGAAACTGGTACTAATACAAATTAAAATTTATTTAAATGTGCAGTGTTTGATTTTATCCAGAAACAAGATTAGTGACTGGCCATGTGCAATTTTGAAATCACTTCCCAATCTTATATGTTTGAAGCTGGACAACAATGCACTTACACAGGTAAAAGGGTTCTAGTTTATGATTCTGTCCTGTGTGCAAATATAACACAATACAATAGAGACATGAAATGGACCAGCTCAGCTGTTGTAGGAGTTATTTAGTTGTTCCATATTTTGTAATGGTTTTGTTAACTTAACACCTCCCTTCATCCCTCTCTCTCATTGATGCACTCACAGAGACATGAAATGAATCAGCTGAGCTGTAGGAGTTATTAGTTGTTCCATATTCTGTAATGATTTTGTTAACCTAATACCCCCCCTCTCTCTCTCCCACTCTTTCTTACATGCACGGTTCTTGTCGTTATCCTTTTTATGTTGCTGGTCAAGATTTGCATATAGGCAACTTTGTGGTTGTGATGGGGATGGCGCTCAACTCTATGCTGATAGTTCTCCATTTGTTTGTATTTCAATATGTGCTTCTGACTACCAAAGTCATTGTCATATGCCCTATCAAAATATTCCATTAGATGGATTTCCAACTCCATTTTGTCTATTTTAGTTGTTTGTCTTTGTCATCCGGTTATTTTTACTTGACCTGTAGATTCCATCAGATGGATTTCAAGCAGTCCCTATGCTTCAGATTCTGGATCTCAGTGGCAATCCAGCTTCACTGCTCGGTCATCCAGCATTTTCTAGCTTGCCTCATTTGAAAGAGCTTTACCTCAGGTCAGCTCAGCAGTTGGCTGGAAATTATAACAAGCTTGTATACATGCATGCATTAAAAAATACATGCATTGATTGCATCCACACACACATATATGTGAATGTGTGTGTATTTATGTGATTCATGTTCTGTGCATTTTTAGGTTTTTTTGTTTAAATATTTCTCTAATATCCTTTTGATATGTCTTAACTTCTGTATTACTTTGACAGACAAGTTCAATTACGTGAAATCCCATCAGATATATTGAGCTTACAGCAACTGCAAATCCTGAATTTGAGCCAAAACTCACTTCACTCAATTCCAGAGGTAGTTTATTTGCTTTCTAAGAAAAAAAGAATTTCACCTACCAAAGCACCTGCTGATTTCTTTTTTACTTGAAACTTGTTAATGTCAGCATAGTTTTCATAGCTTTAATGTTGATAGACAAAGCTTGAAAAGGATCCATATAGGACAAGAACGCCATTTTTCTTGGTCCAGCCATCTATTTGAATTTTTTATTTTTTTATTTTATCGGTTATTGAAATATGTTGGCCCTGCTACTGTGATGGTAGTGTTTCATTTTCCATTTGGAAAGAAGTGGGCTCTGGGGATATTACTAATTGAGTAGAGAAATTATCATTTCTTTTATAGATTTTTCTTCAATGTCTTTCTACTTTACCTATTGACATTTAAATTTGAATAGAATTGAATTATTTAATACATCTTGTTTCTCTTAAAAGAGAAAACAAGCAGCTTCTTTCCCTTATGGTGCATTTTCTTGGTGTTGAGTCCTTGATGGTTTGCTAATATGACATGCAGGGGTTCAAAAATCTCACCTCTCTCACTGAGCTTGACCTGTCTGACAATAATATTTCAGCACTTCCTCCAGAGCTGGTGAGGATACCTAGTCCTTTCCCCTTTGTGTTGATATAACTGGCTCCAAAATTTCATGTACTGAATTTGCATGCTTGGAGCAAATAAATTATGACAACTGTAGGAACTCTCTATATGTGCTGCTTAAATTTATTCGTAGCTTTCATTATAATCACATGGATGGTTCTTAGCTTAGCCTTTCTTATTACACAACTTTTATTCTTTGTTTTTGTTTCTTCTTATTGAAATTGGAACTTGCACAGCAAACCACAAAAATTTGTTGTAGCGTCTATAAAGTGGGTCACGTAATTAGTTTGTCAAGCTTGATTTAACTGCATTCCTATTAGATAAGATGTTTCCTTCAGTTGGCTTACATGATTTCTTTCATCAGGGTTTGCTTGAGCCGAGCCTCCAAGCCTTAAGACTTGATGGAAATCCATTGAGAAGGTGAGATGCTTTTTACCATTGTTGACTCTGCAATTTCATAAATATTTCTCTGTGGTATGAAAAAGTTATTCACTTCAGAGGATGTTGCCCTACATGACAGAAGTAAAAATGGATTCATGTAAACCGACCAGCTATAGTTCTGGTTAAGGCTTACTTTCAATTGATTATATTTCTAGACAGTTTCACATAGTAATTTTATGAATGGTTAAATGACAATACCGAGAACTCTTTCGTTATGAAACAATCAAACATGGTTGACTGACCAAGAGCAGACCCTCTCTTTTGTTCATCGTTTTTGTGAGAATTTGAACCACTGTCGTTACTTACTTTCTATGTGTACTTTTATTGCTGCAGCATCCGGAGAACAATTTTGGATAGGGGAACTAAAGCGGTTCTGAAATATTTGATGGACAAAATACCAGAGCACTAGCATGTTCATCTTTCCATCATCTCTTTCAGCTCCAAATTACCTTACTCGCTTCTGTATTTTTCTGTTCAGAATCTTCATGCCACTTCCAAGTTTTTTCTGTCTTTCGCAAAGTTGATGATTTGAAAGGCTTGAATTCCCAACTCGGGGCTGTATTGTTTGGTTTATAAAACTAATTCTACACAAAAGCTTGATTTGGATCATGATTCTAATTGGTTCTGGTTGAATTACATAGAACATGTTTTGATTTTTTACTGGTAAATTTGTATAATTATTCAAATTGTGATTGCATCATAACATTCAACTGTGTTAGAACTTAGGACATGGCAATAACTAGTTTGATCCAGACTAAACTCGACAACATTCTTTGTTTTATAAATGGTTTTATTCAATTATATTAAAAAAATATTATTGGCACTGAAATAATTTCTTTTATTTTCTTAAGATTTACTCCAATATATTAATATTCATTGACGACTCCAATATCCAAACTATCTCGAAAATAATTAACAGTGGAGCAACAGATGTTAACTTATAAAAAAAGTTCATATTCATAATTTATTGGACCACTTGACAGGAATTATTTACTGCATACTCAGTTATCAGCACAAAGCTTTTACTGTCTTCAATACAAATTTGACAGCAAATCCTGTTGTTGCTCTACTTCTATTGGTATCCACAGACTTTATTGCAATTGAGAGGCTTTGGTCGAAGGAGCTCGCTTCCCTACGGCTAGAGCTAAGACCAAAGGGGCGATCCAAGTTTGAACTCAGCGTCATACACTTATCCCTGCGGCATGGTGGTGATCATATTTTTTATACTTGTGTCTAAAAAAAGATTTTTTCGAGGGGAAATTTTTGCCCTAGGTTCGGGCTGTACCTCCTGGAGTCATGTTCTAGTTGATGATTCCCCATAATTGTCTCACCAATCTCATGCCTCTTTTTTTTATGCCCCAGAATTGCACAACCAAGCATAGAAAGAAATACAATGGACCATTATATTATAGAATTCGTTGCTTCTAACAAAACATGACATTATATCATTGCCCTGACATAACTAATGTAATGTTAACCTTTCTAGCATCTAGCAGTATAAAATCCTTGGAGAAAAACTTGATTTCTGCCATAAAGCGAACACAATTCAAAACTAGTGTGTTTGAAATCAGACGTTTTTAATAAGAAAACTACTTGCAGACAGGAAGACAGATTTTTTAGGACTAAGAAAACAGTATACATGCTGTAGAGCAAATGAGACTACTAGGACTTGAGAGAATCTGACAGCACAACCGAAGGTATTCTATCTGAAACTACCTAACTAAATAATCAGCATTTACCATCAACTAGCTAGGCCAACCATCTTCATTTACGGAAAAGAATATTCGCATCGAAATTCTGAAGGTGGATTTCTCTACCCACAAATTTCACGTCTTTGATTCCATGTTGACATCTTGAACATCCTCATCCATTAACAACCTAAACTTTAGGATCTTCTGGAGCTGTGCAACTGGTTTCACTTCCTTAGCTGGAGTTTGATTAGGATCCACTATACATCTGCCTGCAAAAAGGTTTGCTTCTGATGGTCCTGTCTCTTCTAGAATCAAGGGGGCAGCTTCTGCAAACACACTTTTCTGTTAGCAGAATTGCAGTAACAAATATCAAATCCCCCCTCTGGAATCATCCAATTCTCTTGGTGAACCATTGCTATAAACAATTAATTGCAAACAAAAAGCCAAAGGTGAGTTGATGATCCCATGTCCTAGCTGTTAGATCCAGGTTTTATTTGTTAAAGTTTACACAAAAAAACGCACTATAATATTTGACGTAAATAAGCTCACCATTTTCTGAGAAAACAAAGCATGTACCGATTGTATCTTCATATTTCCCAATCTGAGAAAGCAAAAAAAAATGAACCAAACATATGTTTGTTATCAATTTGTCAGTCAATTGAAAAAGTAAGCCATGTTATAGCCCTTCCAACTCGAAATGAATACAAAAACGAATAAATGATATGTCAAGCCATCCACTCACCAGTTTCACTTTGTCATCTATAATCAATATCGGCTCTGCAGTGTCGAGACCCTAGAGTTCAAACAAATGATTAACTAAAAGAAAAATGCTGACATGAAAAGAAAAAATCAATGGTTTGAAGAATTTAGACACTCTAGAAATAAAAGCAAAAGCAAATTATTAACTTTATTAGCAGGCAAAACAAATAAAAGCAATTGATTCCAAGGAAAAGTCATACCGAGTCAACAAAATTCTGAGCCAAAAAAGAAAATTAGAAGCCATCATCATCCTTTTGAACTAAAAATGAAGCACCCAGTCAATAAAGTTGAAGAAAATCAGAAAACAGTGAAGGCTTTTCCTTGTTGAATCCTTCAAGCAGCAGCATTAAGCAATATTTCAATATGGGGTGGTGTCAAACAATCAAAAGGCCTTCTTGTTTATTACATAATTTTAATAATACATGACATGCAACAGCTAAAAAACAAAGAAAAATATCCGCACTAGCATGTCACAAATCAAAATACAAACACACAATTGTTTCAGCTTATTCTAGCAAAAGCATGTACAATTCGAATTCAATGATCAAAATTATAACTATGGCATGCTCGAGTAAACTCAAAATAAGAAGGGCTCCTTACTTATTAAAAAACAATTGTAATAAAGCATGAATTGCAGCACCTAAAATCTGTACAAAATTTTCAGAAATTGTAAACCACAGTCCAACATACAGTTTATCGGCTTAAAATAGCAAACAAAAACTACATAATTAAAATTCAATAAGTAATGGCATGGAAATGTTCATGCAAATTCAAAACCCAGTAAACTACATAATGTTCTTTAGCATCAAAGAAATTGAAGTGGGTTGATGCTAAAGAACTCAAAGACACAATCTTCAGTGTCAAAAGAAACAAAAACTTAGCAAATTGTAGAAGGGATTAGTTAAAACTTACAGAAAGAACATATGGTGTATCTGGAGAAATATCAACTTGGGCAAAAACAGCATCAAGATCAAGAAGCACATAGTCTTCTTCTTCTGCTCCATCTTCTTGATTATCATGGTGCATCAAGTCTGCCTCCATTGTCTTTATCTATACAGACAAGCAAGACAACACTATTGAGAATTGGGCAAGTGTTTAAAGACCCTTTCAGGTCCCTGGTTGATGAAGGCTCACGAGACTTTTAATTGCGTTCCATGAGTGAAATGGAAAACAAGTGTGATACAGGGTACCAGGGGTCAGGTTTGGTACCCTCCATATCCGAACCTGAATCCAAAAAGAAGTTGATTAATAACCTAACTGTGCCACAAACAGACACCAAAACAAGACAAGCTAAAACCAACAGCAGAAAACTATTGGGCCTGGGTCATCTGAAAAATATAATGGGCCTGGGTCATTTGAAAAATAATCAACCTTGTTGATGCCTAAAACTATAATGGGCCTAGGTCATTAGAAACATATTGGTCCGTTGAAAGTACGGCCTTAAATGCAGGCTGGCCCGTGTGACAGAAAAGAAAAGGTAGAAGAAATAGCTTGTGGGCTTTTGATTTTTTTTAATGCTTAGTGTCTGTTTTGGCGCAGCACTGTGTTGTCTATTTTAAAAAATAATTTTTATTACTTTACCAAACACCCAAACACGTCTCAATATTTTTATAAGAAAAGAACTCTCGGGATTGGCTGGCTTAGTAGATGATGACTTGCCCCCCAAGTTATGAAATATTTGGTCGATTTCCTGGAACCTTGAAAATCTTCAGAGAAGTCCATGGCTTCGCTGCTCATAATAATTATTGCTGTGCTTTCGGTGACGAGAGAGACAATTAATATTGTAAGGGTGTTTACTTACAGGGGAGGAGAAAGGACTTCTTCTATATTCTGATTAGCCATTAAGGAATTAACAGGTCAAGTCTTCGATGACTTTAGCAGGCGCCATTGCTAAGAAATTAAGCAGAGCAATGGGAAACTTAATACAGTGAAATGGCTACTTGCCTTCCTCAAGAAAAATTGGCACGAAGGGGCCAGCCAATCTGAAGAATTAAAGAAATATTAGCTAGCCAAATTTATGCTGGGATGAATTATAAACTTATTTTATACATAAACATATAACTTTTCTTGTTTTCAATTAATATGGGATGTATGGATTAAATATTTACCTTTTTTTTAATGATAAATCTAATGTTGAATGAGTGTTTGGCCCAAAACGTGGTTGTAATTGTGTTTCTAAAAAAATTTAATTTTTTTTGTTAAAAATTAATTTTTTTATATATTTTGAATTATTTTGATGTGCTGATTTTAAAAATAACTTTTAAAAAATAAAAAAAACATTATTTTGATGCATTTCAGTATGAAAAGCACTTTAAAAAACAACCGTAACCACACCCCAAACAATTAAACTTGTTTTCGGGAATTTTCAAGCTTTTTATTTATATTATTTATATAAAACTTATGCTACAACATCTTATAATCAAACAAACTTTTATTTTTAACCATTTTTATAGCAACATTCACAAAACTATAGCTATCGTTGTAACTACTAAATTAAAAAGTATCTATAATAAAATTGAAAGAAACAAAAAGAATTAGTTTTGATTTAAAAATATATAAAAAAATTAATTTGTAGCAATAAAAAATAAAATTTAACAAAACAGCGGTTGCATGGGTGCGCAAGACGCACCCTTCATCTACGCGCGAAATCTGGTCACTCCATCCTTCGTCTTCCCAGGGTTGCAAAGCTGACGCCAAAACCACTTCATTTATCGCACATGGCAACTCCACTGAATTCCACGTGTCAACCGCAAAAAGGTGGCAAATTTGAGTGAAGTCCAGCGAGTAGAATCCTCGAAAGGACTTTTTCTTCCTTCTGTGCCCAAATTCGCTCCAATGCAACCATCTCTCCTTCTTACTAATCAAACCATAAAATGAAAAAACAAAAACTAAAATCTGGAGAGAGAGATACCATGACTGACTGACATCTAAGAAAAATGTGGCCATAAAGACACCTTCAAGACCCTACCTTTCCTCAATTCTCTCTTCATTTTGTGCTCAATTTGGCTACATTTCGGTCACCACTAAAAAAGTGAAATTCTATTGCTTTCTTTGTCGGTTTGGTGAGCGATCACTAGTCATCAAAACCCCTTTCTGTTTATTGATTTTTATTTTTCATCTCAAAATCTCACATTTTATTCACTGTTGTCTTGAAGTTGAGAGCTTTACTGAAACCCTTTTGTTGTTGATGGTTTTTTAATCAAGTTTGTGTCTCAAGATCTTGCATTTCATTCTGTTTTGGGTTTGAGAAGTGAATTTTGATCTAATTTATTGTTGAATTGCGCTCAATTTTGCAGGTTAAGCTGTTGGCTTTGGAGAATTTGTCTGATTAAATTTTTGGGAGTTTGTGTGAGAATATTTTCTCTTCTGATGTTTTATTTCCAATCATTGTATCGAAAACATAATTTGAAAATCTCACTTGGACCCCCTTTCTTGTATTCTATCCCCTCTATTTTTCTTCCCTCTGATGTTGTTTTCTTCATATGTTGCTTTAATCACAATAGATTTCGCCTAAAAATTTGATACATTTTCGCTTATTTATCGGCCCTGTTTGAGCTTGGTCTTGTTGAATTGAGGTCGATTGTTATCAATTTTGGAGAACAAGTGTTGGATTCTGAGGGTAAAGGATTGGTGGTGTGGTGTGAAAACTGAGGAACTTGATATAAATGGCCGATAAGAATAGATCGGTTTCCATCGAGGATTTGCCATCACATTTGATTTTTGAGATACTGACCACTGGTAGGCTCAGTGCGGTTGACCTCGCGTGTTTAGAGTTGACTTCTAGGACATTTGGAGGGAGTCATGGGTTGTACCCTCAAAAGTTTAGGTCGCTGGTGGACTTTGCAGCGTATCAGCTGTGTGTGTCTCATAGAGTGTATAGTGGGATGGGGTGGAATGCTCAGAAAGGGTTGTTTGGTCGATGTGAAGGGAATTGGAAGCGGGTTTTGAGGTTCTTGCAAGCCGTGGAGGAATCGTCAGGCATGGTCAAGACCTCAGCATCCAATGTACGTGTTCTTTCTTATATTCTTACATTCCAAATGAAAGATTGAAGAACTCCACAAGTGCAAAAGTAATTATATTGTTCTGTTAAATCCTTTAGATTCTACATGTTCTCAACATTTATTTTGCAGTAAATGATGTTATTAGGCTTTTGTCCTAACAGCTATGTTGTCGTGGTTGTTCTCCTTGTGAATTATGACGGCTGGGAAGATCGCTGTTGGCATTCTCATTATGAACTAAGACAGGACAAGCCAATATTAGAAAGGGAATCTAGAGTCTAATGACTATAATTGTTTGCTATTGCATCAATAATGTAGAGTGGTACCTAGTATCAATTGGCATATGTTACAAAGTAGTGTTAAGGTTCTAGAAAGGAAATATTTGGAAAATTATTTACAGTCCCTTTTCTTATCACTAGGAAAATTATAATTGATTTCCACGAAGGATGGACATTCAAGTTCATGTGGTAATAAACTTGTGATTTGTGCCAAACCTTGCCTACCTTTTCTTTTTCTTTCTCATTTCTTTTCATCTTTTTTTTTCTTTTGGTATCCTAGTCGTTTTCATATTTAGGCTGATGCATCTAGAAGAGTTATCAATGTTTATTCTCTTTGGGTTAAATAAACAGATGCAGGTCACAACCGGAAGATATCACACATTGCTGATCAGAGATTCATCTGTATATTCTTGTGGTTCCAGTTTGTGTGGCGTTCTTGGACATGGTGCTGAAACAACACAATGTGTAGCATTCACACGGATTAGATTCCCATCTTTGGCTTATGTGATCCAAGTCTCAGCCTCCCATAATCATGCTGCTTTTGTTTTGCAGTCCGGAGAGGTTTGTTATTGGTCACACTTCATATTTCATCAGTCATTTGTTTTGCTCTGAACTAATTGCTAGAATGAGCAGGCTTTGGTGTAGACCTTTAGAGGGCCACAGTGGGGATGATAAAAAGTAAAATAATAATACTGAGCAAGCTGCTACATGGTTAGGCTCTTAAATTTTGGTGGTTTCATGTGTGAATGATGTTTGACCCAGCATCAATGGTAAAAAAAAAAATGCAGTTTCATAGTTTTAGGAATGCTATTGTTTCATAGAACTGGATGCTTTAAAGAAAATGTTGGTGCAAGTAATTTAGAGCACTGCCATTTCTCATTTTCATATTCCATAATTTCCTTTGTCTGAGAAGTTGGGAGTTCAAGACTTCCTACTAAAAAACGGTTCTGTTGATGCTCATGCAGTCTGGGAATATTAAGGGTGATTATGCTGCATATTTCATTATAAGACTGTGGTAACATTGGACATGTATTGCTTCTGTGTTGTCTAGAAGCCTCAACTATGTGGCATGCATCTCCTGTTTTCAAATGATGGTTGTGATTTATTAATGTCACTGTAGTTTTTATGCATGATAAACATACTATATCAACAAGCTTTCAAACACATACTGTATTCCGAGTGGCAGTTGACACATATGGTTTAATAATCACGAGTTTGGTTTTGATAATTTGTCATGTCCCTCAGATGATGCTATTTAATGATGCAGGTTTTCACATGCGGTGATAATTCATCATTTTGCTGCGGCCACAATGATACTAATCGCCCCATATTTAGGCCTAGGCTAGTTGAGGCACTGAAGGGAGTTCCATGCAAGCAGGTAACATACATATCACTATACTGTATTCTTATTGATGTCACTTCTTAAGAGTGTTCCTACCTTCTCTAATGGGTTCCTAGGTAACAGATATGTATTCTAGCTGGTGTTGGATGATCTAAAGTAACATGTAAAATTGTTGTTCTCAACCTTTTTGGTGAGGCTCTTATGACCAATACACATTCAAGGGCTTTTGTTTCTTAACAATGCTTTTCTTATTTAAGTTGATTTGTTTTAAGATAACAATTCCTGCTATATCCAACCATTGTCTTGCGGTTAATACCAAGCTGCCTGGATAGCAAACTGTGCCTTGTCTCCAATGCTGAGTTAATTTTCTGATATTCATTTAATTTTTTTACGCATCAGTGACTTTTCTGCAGAATCACGTTTTACTTGATTTTCTTGAAGACTTGATTAAAATACGGGTAAAAGCGTTTAGTTTAAGCATGGGGGTTGTACTTTCTTCCTGCTAGGCAATTGTGTGCTTCTTCAACACTATATTGTTAGTGTTTTGGGACCATTTGACTTTGACCAGCTGCTTTTGTTTCTTCTCTTGATTTTTTAATTAAATTAAAAAAAAAACTGGGAATTGTTTCAGGTTGCTGTTGGCCTTAACTTTACAGTGTTCCTCACAAGACAAGGCCAGCTTTATACTTGTGGAACGAACACACACGGGCAACTTGGTCATGGTGACACACAAGACAGACCAACACCCAAAATCATTGAACTGCTTGAGGGAGTTGGTTCTGTGGTTCAAATAGCTGCTGGTCCCAGTTACGTTTTAGCTGTAACTGACAACGGTGTAGTTTACTCTTTTGGTTCTGGTTCTAATTTGTGTCTTGGTCATGGAGAGCAACATGATGAGTTCCGGCCACGTGCAATCCAGACATTTAGAAGAAAGGATATTCATGTGGTCCACGTGTCTGCTGGGGATGAGCATGCAGTGGCACTTGATTCAAGTGGATTTGTTAGTCTCTGCACCCAAGTTGAACTGTGCTTCATTGATAATGCTTAGTCTTGCTGATTATGAACCTGTCAAAGAACCTCTCTAACCTATGTCCTGGTGATTGTAGGTCTATAGTTGGGGAAAAGGTTACTGTGGAGCGTTAGGCCACGGCGATGAGATTGATAAGACTCTTCCTGCACTTGTGAACTGCCTTAAGAGCCACCTTGCTGTGCAGGTTTGGTCAACCTTTTCTGTTGCCTCCTTGAAGTAAATTGAGTACATCCCCACTATGAACTTATGCATATCATGTATTATCAGTTTATGGTTCTTGGTAACTGGGGGTAGAACTGAAATCCTAGGATGTGTTTACAATAACCAGTTTAATGTTTTTAAGGGACTTGTTTAGAAGAATTCTGGGTTATAATAAACTTGTTAACAACAATTGGTGAGCCGTAGCAGCAGATTTTATAGTAAGAAAGAAAAGCAAGAGGAAAATAAAAGAAGAGGAAGAAAACTCTAGGCACCAAGTCTTCAATTAACTTAGTAGCACAATTTTATTCCATAATTCAATTCTATGAAAAACTTTCCACATAGGTATTTATAACAAGTTAAATAAAGCTCGTAACTGCACTAAATAATTTCCAAAACGACTAGGATTTTTGTATAGTATTATGACTTCTAAGTAAAATAGGTTTGCTAAATAGATTAGGTTTACAAGAAATACTTGAATATATAGAAACAAAGATTAAATAATAATCATTTCTTAACTTCTCTCCCACCGATTGCGTCACACTTTCTTAACTTTTGGAATTTGGATCAGTACTAGAATACCTCCATAACCTTAGCATCTTGCACTGTTCCTCCTGGTTGTTTGCTATGTTCTTTACGTTCTCCTTTCATTCTAGTTCCTCCCCTTTCCTCTTCTCTAAACATATATATGCTTCCTCTCTCCTTTGTGTGAGTTTATTATGATAAATGGCATACAAAACCTTTTGGTGCTACAAAAATCATATTTCTGTCAAGCAAAATCATATATCAATGACAATCAGTTGAGTTGGCTTAAGTTAGCATCTCAAGCTTCTGTTTGCATGTTTATTTAATATTTTTTGTCATAATACTTTATCCGAGACTCAACCAGTGACGATGCTTTTTATTTTATAGGTTTGTGCAAGAAAAAGGAAAACATTTGTTCTGGTTGATGGGGGTTCTGTTTATGGCTTTGGGTGGATGGGATTTGGTAGCCTTGGCTTTCCTGATAGGGGTGTATCTGATAAAGTGATGAGACCTAGAGTCCTTGATAGCTTAAGAGCTCGTCATGTTTCTCAGATCAGCACAGGCCTCTACCACACTGTTGTGGTTACTAACCAGGGCCAAATGTTTGGATTTGGAGATAATGAAAGAGCACAACTTGGGCATGACACATTGAGGGGATGCCTACAGCCGACTGAAATCTTTGTTCAAGAAACAGCAGATGATACAGGTCTTGCTTCGGAAGGCAAATGAAGATCAAGTTTAGACACCCTCCTCTGCTCTGTGGATGCCACTGTTATATCAGAAGCGTCCACAGCTACTCAACTCATCCGAGTTAATATTCGCACACCAGATTGAGTCGTCTCATATTTTCGAAAACTTGACTGTAAATTTCTTTAGTAGTAACGATTGTAGTGCAATTCATGAAATTGCTTGTAGTCTATAGACATATTTTCCCCACTTTTCCTTTGCAAGTTTATTTGCCATCGCTGTCTGAAAGAGCACGATCCAATCATAAGTTCTTTTGAATGTAAACAGCAGACCTCTCTTCTATTCGTAATCTTTGAAAATTCGATCACCATTCTTCATCTTTTTTGTAGTGGTGGTGCTAATCCATGGTACCTCGCATAATTTGAGACAGTTCTAGCTATGTTTCCTATGGCAAATATAAAGAACCTTAGCTGTAATTGCAAAATTATGTTCGGGAGTACCATGAGGGTGTAGCTCGAGAATAATAAAGTTGCTCGAAAGCTGTCCGAAAAGAAATCATGTTAGGGAGACTGCAATTCTAGGATCAGAGCACAAGTGGATGCCATGCGTTATGTGTTGTAGACATCTGCATCGGAAACCGAGTCATCGTGAGTTGGTGGGAATAGGACAAGAAAATCTTCTTCATTTGTTGGCTACGATTCAAAATACCATAAGTGGGTAAAATTTCAATTTGATTAAAGAAAATGACTTGTTATTGCAGAGAAAGAATCGGAGTGGAAATTTCAGTTCCCTTTCCTTTTCAACAAATTGTTTTTAAACATTCCTTGAAACATATTCCAGCTGTGTTGAGTATTGAGCACACCTAGCCAAACCCACTAGCTATAGATAGGAACTATTACATTCCACGTGTTACAAGTATAGAATTTTTTTATAATATTATTAAATCTAATTAAACGGTTTGATATTAAAAACTTCTAACCTAACTTTTTATCTAGCAATTTTTAATTATTTGTTTTTAATATTAAAATGATGCCAAATTGAATTGAATAACCTGAGTCATGGATTTCAACGGGTTTAATAACTTTGCTATTTTTATAAATTATTTTCATTTAATGTTATGATAAAATCAGATATTTGCAAAATCGAATACCAACCTAAAAAAAATATTTATTTGAGATCATAGCAAACCTATAGAAAATAGAAAAAAAAAATAAACCATGAATTATATTTCTCAACCAATCCAATATTAAAGAAAAATAAAATAAAAAAATTAGAAATATTAAAGGACTAAAAACTATATATAAAAAAAAACATATCATGTTTGATGGGTAAACCCACTAAACCAGTGAATCGGGTAATCCAGGTTAACACGTCAAACCTGCAAACCGAGTAATGGACTTCATTGGGATTAATAACTTATTTTTTTCTATACTATTATTTATTTAACTATATGATAACAAAAATAGAGGATTGCAAAATCGAGTATCAAAACCAATACTAAGACTTTTTCTTAAGACTATGATAATCTCGTAAAAAGAAAAACAAAATAAATTATAAAACTCATTTTCCAATCAACTCAATTTCCAATCAGTTCAATATCAAATAATGAAATAAAAAAAATAAAAAATAAAAAAGTTAAATTTGCAAAATCCGTCAACAGGCCCATGGATTTTCTAAAATATAATAACATGTTTTTTTTTCTGAAACTATTTTTCTTAATTATATGATAAAAAAAATAAATGATCACATACTCAAGTTCAATTAGGAAAAAAAAAGTACCCCGCTAATCCAGCAAACCGGGACAACTAGGATTACCTTGCCAAAATCGCAAACCAGGTCAAAGTTTAATAACTTAGTTTTTCAAAAAAAAAATATTTTTTCTTTAACTGAACTTTTAAAAAAAAAAGACCATTCTGCAATCTTTGAGATATTTTTTTAATACCAACTTGATATTAAAGTATTTTTTTGATACTGCAATAATCATATAAAAAACAAGTTAAAATAAATTATCAATTCTAAATTCTTGTAAACACGAAATATAGATAAAATTAAAAAAAATTAATAACCAAAAAAAATAATTGATCAAAATAAATAAAAAAAAAACACAATTCTAGTGTGCCCTGAGTCATTGGGATTTGAGTCCATGCCATTTCACTTCACTTAAACTATGAATTAACATCAACACACATGACATAATCTTCAACAAAATCATGATCCACGAGGCAAACACTTGATGATTAAACAAAAAGGAGCATCATGTCAAATCTGCCTGCACCTGCTGTTCTGCTTCAATAATTGAAAGTAGAAAAGGCACAGAAGATTCAAAACCCCACCAGTAAAAAGAAAACACATACAAACTATACAATCAAAGACCAACTCTCCTCGTATCAAAAAGGGTTCCAAACTCCTCCATCAGTTTTCCTACCACTTATTTCCTTGATCTAATCTCACCAGATCAGCGTTAACGATAAAGCCATCAGAAAAAAAAAGAAGGAAGAAAAAGCTCCCCATCTTTTTAGGCCATATCCTCTATACTTTCCCTGAAAACTTTCAACACATCACAAAATCTGACAATCCCAACCAAGCTACAGTCATCCTCTATGACCCACACATAATTCAATCTATGAGCAATTGCTTGAATCATCACAGCCACAAGTGAGCTCTTGGGATGACAAACTATTGCCTCTGCCCTCCTCACCATCCTGGCTGAGTAACTCATGGACCTGCTGTACTTTCCTGGTCTCTGCAGCGCACTAACTGGGGTGCTGCTCCCTGACTCCTCATCAGATGATGACGATGAAGACTGTGAATGACATGAGCTAGTAGTTGAGTAACAACTAGAATTGGTGAATTCTTGCAGCATTGCTTCTAGGCCTCTCCCTTTAAGCCTCGTCATGACCAAATTGACAAGGTCCTCTGGGGGTCCTCCACAATCAATGTAGGCCATCAAGTCCCCGGATGAAAGGGTAGTGATTGCAGCTGCAACACTCTCATCACAGCAGGCTAGAGTGAATGGAGAGAGCTCCCCAATTAAGATGCCATCACTGTCAATGACTGCAACGGAATTCTCGTCGGCTAGAGAACCAGAAATGGCTTCAAGTTCTGAGATAGCAGGGGAGTGGTAATCAATAGTAAGATAATCAGTGCTTATAATGCCAAGTGTGTCAATGGAGAGAGCTGGAAGTGGAGCAAAGAGGCCAATGGAGCCGAGGAAGAATCTGATTATGTCTTCCTGTGTTAGCCAACAGAATTCCCGGCCATTGTGGATGGTGGGGCTGGTGATTGAGAGTTTTTGGTGCTGTTTTCTCCTTGAACTGGAGCTATATCTGGTCTTTATTGGCACAACTAGATTCTTGGCTCCTTGGAGGATGAGATCAATTGCGTCCAATAAGCTGAAAGATATATATAAAAAAAGCTGGTGATTATTAGTGGAGCTGCAAGAAATAGAACACAATCTCAAATCCGTGTAGCGACTAAACTATTGGCGTTCAAATTGCTGCCTATTGTGTAAGAAAAAAACAGGGGAGGGGGGAGGGTCATATTTGATACCAAAACATCCTAATTCTATAAATCAAATTGCGATAGATTTATGGTTAAGAACAAGTCTTTGTTACATAAACCTGATCAAGAAATGATCTTGACTAAGGAAGTAACTGACAGAAATAATGAAAGAAAATTATAAATTTTAGACTAAAGGGATTATTACCAAGCTTGCCTTTGAGCAAACAATAAATAGCTTGGGAACTCCCATAAAGAAAGTTAAACTGAAAAATCAATAAAAACCCAGATAAGAACACCAATAAAAACAGAAAAAGAAAAGCTGGAAATTTGAAGAATTGACGAAACATGGTAAAGCTCCAAAAAGCACAATTCTCAATACCTTGAAGTTGGTTCCACGTGAACAACCATTCCAGGAATCTCAGGCAAGAGAACAGAAACAGGTGCTTTCAAAGCATCAGAAGGGGACAACAAGTTCTCATCTTTGCAAAGATAGCATATTACATCCACCATGGAAACTTTACCAACACATTTACACTCACCAACATCACAGCCATCCTCTTCACAATTGCCTCTATAGTCTTTATTAGTTTTTGCTGTGTGCTCACAACTCCATACACTTAAGAAGTTATCATCAGAGTTTTTAAGAGCAAATAGAACTTCAGTTATCGTTGTGGTGAGTGAGAGAGACCTCAAAGCAGGCTTGCCTAAGCAGAGGTCAGATATCTCACGTGCAAGTAAACTCACTGCCATACAAGAATGAGCAAATCTAATAAAACTTTCGCAAAGACAACGAAAAACAGAGCAGGTTTAGTGAGCAAAGCAAGTGATGGAGGCTGTTGTTGTAGGGTTAGGAGGAGGGTATTTATAAAGGAAAACATGGAGTTACAGGAGGGTGTAGGGTTGATGATGATATTATAGGTACGGTACACATTGTACAAAAAACTGTGGGGTCGAAGACTCTTGTTGGCTTCTTGTTGCAGGCTGTACAGATCAGCTGCTGGTGTGTAATGGGTAATGCTGTCTGTTTCACGTGAGTTTCAGCTTTCAACTTGGAACTTTCATGTGTAAACTCTGGATATTTATTGCAAGTTTTGGAGCTTTTACTGTAGAAAGGGCTCATTAATTCACACATATGTCTTTGGTGGAGTCAAGAACAGTTTGTGAGACCAAATTCATTATTCAGAATTCTTACTGAAAAAAGAATTTACTACGAAAATCTTCGGATGACTGCATTCATACTCTTATGCTAACATAATTAATTAAAGTTAATGGAAGATGCTCTCTGCATTTTGTCGGCTTCTTGTAGCAGGCTGTACAGATAGTCTTCTTGCACTTATCTGTCATAACTCATGACTAAACGTAATTACTGTCAAGTAAAATTATATCGCCATGACTAGCATCTATCTATCTGTCTATCTTGCACATGCTTACTCCGTCAGAAAATCATCATTAGTAATACCAAATTTCAAGGGTGACTCCGGTGTTCAAGAAAATCTAATCCTTTTTAACTTCGAAATTAGTACTAAAAAGCTACTGTATTGACCGCTGTAAGAATGTGTTTTTGAAATTATTTATGGAGGATAGTTTCTCTCAACTAATATGTAAATTGACTTGAAAAATTGATACAAATACCGTAAGGTATCCAACTTTTTAACTAGTTATCTAAGCACAAACAATCTTTCTTTTTTTTTATTCAATTGGTTTCCAAACAAATTCTTGATTGAAATTGTTATGGAACGTGGGTAAAACAGAGGAGATGAAGTATTCAAGTTTAATAAGGAAGCTAATAATCTTGGTGGAAATTACTGTTAGCAATTAGAAGTGATAGTTAAAATCTGGAATTGAGTAATTCAACTTACACAGTGGGGAGTAAGTTGAACTAGTAGTCTTGGCAATTCCTCCCTGCATAAGTAATTCTTGTCCTCATGAATTGACATCAAAATCTGGAAATTGTAGCTGAAGTTCTTCAAGGTTTTCCCATGTTGAGTCTTCATTAAACATATTTTACCACTCAATCAATCCAAATTTAATCGTTATATTTCATTTCCTCATGATTTTCCTGTCCAAAACTGTTACAGGATTCACCTTAACCTTTCTAAGTTCATCAGTTACTAGAAATTTAGAAGAAACCACAACATTTACACCAATCTTTTTTTTATATTATTTTTGCAATGAAACATGAACACCAGATGTATTTGCACTCATTTTAGGCAAGAGAAGTTTATAAGCCACTGTCCCAATTCTCTGAATAATCTTATAAGAACTAAAATATCTCGGGTTCAGTTTTATATTCCTCCTCAAAGCTGCAGTTGTCTGCTCACATGGCTGCAACTTGAGAAACACTCAATCTCCCACCATGAATTCAATTTTCGTCCTTCCTTTATCAGCTATTTGCTTCATACTGATTCTAGCCATATCTAGTTATCGCTGAAGATTGTAATCCATTTCACACCTCTTTTGTAACATATCCTCCACAGCTTCTACAGAAGTCTTCTCAGGTAACACAATTTCTGTATTAGGAGGTGAATATCCAGGAAAGGGCTCATTTTGATCATAGAGATGTAGCTAGAATTGTACAACTATTGAGCTAAGGTAAGCCAAGAATTCCACTGTTTTGGATTATGCATAGTCATGCATCTTAGTAGGTCTTCAAGCACTGGTTTACCCTGCCTATTGTCTATCAGATTATGAATGATAAGTAAAAATAACTAACACATAGGCCATGTTTGTTTCCCGGAATTCATTTTCCGGGAAACCACTTTCCAAACTTTCCTGTGTTTGTTTGCCATTAGAAAAGTTGGTCAACGGAAAACACTTTCCGGTCAACGGAAAACACTTTCTGGTCAACGGAAACACTTTTCGGTCAACGGAAAACACTTTCCAGTCAAAAAAAAAATTGGTTTGGTTTCGAGGAAAGTGTTTTCCTTTTTTGGCTGTGTTTGTTTTCCGGAAAGTGGTTTCCGGGAAACCACTTTCCAAACTTTCCTGTGTTTGTTTGCCATTAGAAAAGTTGGTCAATGGAAAACACTTTCCAGTCAAAGGAAAATTTGGCTTGGTTTTGGGGAAAGTGTTTTCCTGAAAAATTTGGGCGGAAAACACTTTCCGGAAGTTGTGAAAAATTTAGAAATGTCATTATTTGCTGATTATATCAAATTTGATCTTCAAACTTTTGATTGCTATATATAATTTGTTTTGAATATTTATTTTTTAATTTCATCTCTTAAAATTTAATTTTTATATTAATTTTGGTCCTTATTTTTATAATTGCTATTTGCTTTTTCCTTATCATGTTTTTATTGAAATTTTTTATCTATCAAATTTGGTCCTCATTCTTTTGATTTTTACTTATTTTATTTGAAATAATTTAAGAAATGTTAATTATTATTATTTTAATTTCTTCACCTTTTATTTTTTTTAATTTTTTAGATTTGATCTCTATTATTTTGATTATTATTTATTTTATTTGAGATAATTTATGAAATTATATTTTTTTTCAATTTCATTCTCATTCAAAATTTTAATTTGTAAGATTTGTTCCTCATTATTTTAAAAAACTTGAAAAAATAAAACATTAATAAGTTATTTTCCAGTTCATTTTCCATAACATAACCAAACACTGGAAAGTGTTTTCCAACTTATTTTCCATTACACTACCAAACATCGGAAAATACTTTCCCGGAATTCACTTTCCCGGAATTCACTTTCCCCGGAATTCACTTTCCAAAAGGAAACTACTTTCCTGCAAACAAACGGGGCCATAAAAGGAGTTTAGAATCACATCTTAAAATGGATCATGTATTAATTGGATTTATTACCTGCTAAGAAAAATTCCAAGGGCATGGCCCGACATCAAACCATTCCATCTTGGGTTGCTCGGTAAATAATAAAAACAATTATCGTATAAATACATAAATAATCTAATTTTTACCACCATCCTTGTTATTTATATATGCATACAAAAAAACAAAAATAACATTTTTTATATAAAAATAATTTATCCATTATTTATTGACACAAACTCATTAAAAGCAAGCACACATCAACACAAACATTCACACATAAAAATCTCAACACCAAGACTAAATCATTACATTTTAGATAAACTAAAATCAATATTGATCCTTCCAACCCGGCCCATAGTAAGGTATTGATTCCAACCTTATTTCACCTTAAAAATAAATTTTTCATCAGCATTATACCCCGGGGTTATCACACATTGATGTGAACCCAACATTTCTAATTTTCATAATCATTCATAATAATACATAATCGATTAAACATCATCAACACTAACAAATATATTATCACAAAAATTCAATAATATACTGAAAATTGCTTAAAAATTCATTGGATTTGGATTTTGAAACTGACCTTATAAAGTGGCATGAATTATCCATGAAGCAACTAGCATCAAAGATGACAATGTCGGCGCGTGGGGTTCATGTGTTGTCAACACTGATAAACTGTGGCGTGTGATTACAAACTTTGGCGAGGTGTGTGATGCATCTAGTGACAAATTAATGGAGTAATAACATCCTACACGCTAGTGCGTACATCACACGCATCGGCCACTATCCATTTTTAAATATTATTTTATATTTATTAAAATATTAATTTATCTCTCGACTTGCATGATTATAACAAAAAAAAAAACCATTATCAAAAATACAAAAAAAATCATTGGATTTCAATTAAAGAATTTTTAAATTTAAAAATAATTAAGTTATTTTATTGTGTTTTAAACAATAAAGAGTCGAAATAATCCTTAGATACCAGTTTAATATTTTTGTTTTTAAAAATAAATAAATTATTTTACTGTAAAAAAAAATACATTATCTTCAATAACCAAGCTACTTGTTTTTGTTAGTTTATTATTTTACTATTACAATTCACATTAGAAATGAGTTTAGATTTATAATATTTTACGCTATTTAAAACCATCGTTCCGTTTTATTTTTATTTATTTAATTTTCACTGTTTAAAACCACCCTTTCATGCAGTTATATATATATATATATATATATACACACAAAGACAGACAGGTATTGTACACGTGTTTAAAAAATAGGATATGCATGATAGGCCATTGCCATACAAGATAAGGGTACATTCACACCATCTGTCTGGGGTCGGACTTCCATGTGGGGTAATCAGTGCATGTGGAGGGTTTGAGATTGGTGTCCTTGTGCATGAGACTAGGCTACGGCCTCTATATTCATGTACAACATTTGTTTTATTGTTACGGTGTCCCTATCTTTTTAAAAAACATTATTTTTTAAAATTAATATTATTTTGATCATTTTAATATGTTAATATTAAAATATATTTTAAAAAAATAAAAAAAATTATTTTATATATTTTTAAATAAAAAATATTTTAAAAAACAATTATTACTATAGTACATACTTCCTACTAAAATATATTGTTCCTAAGTTGTATGCATGGTTTCATTCGTTTATCATAGTTCTAATGTTGTTTGGACATTGATAGCATAATCACTCATACATGCCGTTCTAAACATGAATTTACAGCGCGGAAGATTTATTTATTTATTTGCTGTTTTAAAAAATATAGTAATTACAAGGTATACCCTTCCTTTTTAGGAAACAAATATCTAAATATACGATATTAATATATAAAAACTTAAACTTAAATAATTTAATTGTGTTCTTATAGTAGTGTTTTGTTGCTTTTTTTAAAATAAAAACAAAGATACGAGAAATAAAAATATATTTAATTATAAAGATAAAGATAAAAATGAGTGTCTCTAGGATATTTTTAGATAAATTTATGTTCCACTAAAAAATAAAACAAATAAGATAAAGACTAAAACTTTTATGGTATTTTAGTGACATCTTATTAGTTAATCAGTAAAATCTATTTTATAGAAATAAATAAATACAAATAAAAGAAAGAAATACTATATGAAAATATTTTTATCATTTTTATGAGACAAGGATTTTAGAGTCCTTTCCACTTGTATTTATCTTTTTCTTTGAAGTAGATTCCAATAAGTAAATTTACTAATTACTTCTTGAAAAAAAATTTCATTAAATAAATAAAATATAAATTTTCATTAGCAAAAAGTAATAATAAAAAGTATTTTTTAAAAATTTTAAGTAAAATTGATAAATTTTTAGATGTAGGGATTGAATAATAATTAAAAAATATATGTATTTATAATGAAATTATTATCTTGTAATTCTTACAATAATAGATTTTAATTTTATATTGATATAAATATTGTATTGGATATATAATTAATTCCCTGTACCTTAACTTGCTCATATTATTTAAGTTTTTCATCCATCTGAATGGACGGCTTCAGATTGATGATCGTGATCCATGGCGAATAGCCAATTAACACTCTACAGAACAGTTTATATCACGAGGAAAGTATTAGAATTGTCATTTTGAAAAAAAAAAAAAAGATAAATTAATTTCATATTCATATCGGAAAACGTCCAAAAAAAAGAAAATGAGCTAAGCGCGTGGGGTATCCTTCACCTTATTTTTAATCACAATAAATCTTTAGATTCGTCAAGTTGTTAATTGGTCAGGTTGCCTATTGCTACAAGTTTATTGACTAATGACCACTCATTTTCTTAATTGGTTAGATTAATTTTCATCACATTATTTAATATAAAAAAACATGTTCTTAATGACCAGTTTTTAGATTGAATAAATAATAATGTGATTGTGTATTTTTTTCAAATTAAGGAATTAATCTATACTTATTACTCACTACTTACTTTCTGTAATTCTTTAAAGGTTCCTGAGCCAAAAACATAAGAAAAAAAAAGGAAAAATTTGTCGTCATAAGGACTTGTTTGCATAATTATAACACTTTATAACTAGAATGTATTTGTACATTTATGTTCGAGTTCTTAGCGGGATGAGACTATGGTTTTTCTTCATGTTACACTCTCTATCACTTCTCGCCCTATCTTCTAACTTTTTTTTTATTAGTAATATAGGTGTTCAGTTTAGTTTGTGCACATCTCGACTAATTCTACGAACCTTGAAGTTAATAATCATGTAAGCCTCAAGTGGTCCTGAGGGAACTCAAACTTATGACCATTAAAGAACAAATTTAACACCTGACCAGTTGAGATACCTCTCAGGTTCCCTATCTTCTAACTTCTTCTACTTCTTGTTGGAATGCTGTGATTTGTGTGCATGTACACATACACGCTTTATTGACCTCGTGAAAATAGTATTTATTTTTAATATATTTGTGTTTTGACATGTTAATATTAAAAATAAATTTTAAAAAATATATATTATTTTAATATATTTTCAAGTAAAAAAAAATTTAAAAAACAACTATAATATCAATATCAAACAAGCTCATGAAACATTCATCTCATCGTGTGATTATTTAAACCACCGAGTTACGTTGGCTGGAGAATGCAAAAAATTTCAAGCGTTTTTTAATACACACACACACACCCACGCAGCCTTTTTGAAAGTGACCTGCTCAACAATGATGTTCATATAAAAACATTGAATTTGAGATGCTAAATTTGTCGATAAAGGTCGTCGAGAACATGTTAGGTCATGGATGACGAGGAAATCGAAACCCTAATTAGCAAAGCTATTAATTCTTTAGTTTTTGATCGACAGAAGGCTGGCGAGACCCCATGAGCTAGTTCAGTTCTTTCTTCTCTTTTCTAATCACTTTATTTAGCTATCCATGCCATCATTTTGATGTGTCCTTTGGCTTAATTTGAGAAGCAACTTTAGTAATTAATTTAACACACAATTAAATCATAATTAGACCAACTTTAGAAGTAAACCAACACAAGTTGGGGATTAAAAATTGGACTAAACTGGCAGTTTAATATCCCCAACTTGCATCGCCTTTATGGAAGTTGAAAGCAACTTAATTATATTTTATTTTTATCTTTAAGTTTTTAAGTTAAATCGACATTTGAGACGAAGCAAAAATTCAAAATGTTAGGTTGGATATACAATGTCAAATGTCTTGTCAAGCAGATTGAATTATATCAGAGAATCGAACTTAAAATATTAAATGTTAAGTAAGGTTTTAAAAATATTTTTTATTACTATTTAATATATTCGTTTAATTGAAATCTGTTAATTAGACTTGAACTTGTATTATTTAATAAATATTTCTAATATAATAATAATAATAAATTACTAGATTGGTGACATATGCTACACCGTAATTCACGTAAATTTCTTTACTAAACATGAAAAAGACTAGGCGTTTCTAACATATTTTCTAGTAATTATTTTTTTATCATGAATTTAAAATTTGATGCACATTGAATGATATGATGATATATTTTTTAAAAAAATACTAAGACGAAGATATATTAAATCGACTCATGCTAAGTTAGGATAACTTGTCAAACTCATGATCCACATCATGAGACAGTGATAATCTCATAGAAAGTGAATAGAAACAAATAATGAAGCCTAATTTTAGATTAAAAAAATGTTGAAGTACAAAACTTGACAAAAAAATCGATTTAAAAAAAACCGACCGAAGTCAACTCGGAATAACCTCCAAAACCTCAACCCTGGTTATGAAAATAGGATAATCCCATGTAAAGTAAATTGAAAAAAAAAATTAAAACCCAATTCCCCCCAACCTAATGTCAAAGGAAAAATTTTGAAAAAAAAATAAATTAAAAAAAATCTAAGTAAACCCGGGTCAGTTGTGAAACCTGCGATCCAGATTATGAGTCTGGATAAGGCTATAAAAAGTAAATAGGAAGAAACCACGAAGTCTAATTTCTCAATCCCAACCAGACCAAAGTTGGAGGTTGAATTTGAAAAATAAATCAAAAAACAAAAGGTAAAATCCAAATCAATTCGAGCGAACCTGTTAAACCCTCGACTTTGGTCATGATACTGAGATAACCTCATATAAAGCAAATAATAAAAATCATGAAGTCCAACTCTCAACCAACCCAATATTGAAGGATGAAAGTGAAAAAAAAATCAATTAAAATAAATACTAAATTTATGACCTGAATCATGATACCGAGTTAACCTCATATAAAGCAAACCAATAAAAACTAAGAATCTCAATTCTCAACCAATCTAATGTTTAAGGATGCAACTGAAAAATAAGAACTAAATTAAAATAATAAAGACTAATTTTGACATTAAAAAATAAATGCCAGCACACTTTGTTATTTTAAAGAGAGTCGGTGGTCGTGCTCGAAGGTCTGTGGCTATTGCACGTGCCATCTAAATGTAGTGGGCCTTCTCACACGCTCGTGTACTACACGTGCCAGCCATTTTTTTTCTTTCTATTCAATTTAGTCCCTTAACACTTATTTTAGTTTCACATTCAGTCTTTAAAGATTCAATTATTCTAAATTAATAAAATTGAATCTTATTTTACTAAATCAAGCATTAACCGAGTAGCAAATTTTTCTTTGACTTCAAGAGAACCTCATATGAGGTCACCTGAAGTAAACTATCATGTCTGATTATAAACCAACTCAGTTTAAAAGAATAAAATTGAAGAGAAAAAAGTTTGAGTAACAAAAAAATCCACAACACTATTGCAATCCATGGCGTTTTTGTACCATGATCTATAGTGAAACTCTAAACTCTTTTAGTGACATTTGAATCCCGATTAATTGTTAAGGTTTTATATCATATAAGAAGCCATTTTAATTGGGATCTTTTACCATTCTAACACAGCTTCGGAAAAGTTTTGAGAGAATAACATAATTTAAAAAAATATTTGTGAAATAACACAATTTAAACAGAATTGTGTTTTTAAATATTGGTTTTGTACACAACCACTATTCTCAATATTATTGTTGTAGACAACCATTATTTCTAATATGGGTTGTTTAGTCAAAACCAAAAAAGCATTTTCATGTAAAATAATTCATCTCAACAAAAATTAATTCAAAATTTTATAAATATTCAATGGTTAAAAGATAAACTTCAAGATCTAATGGCAAAAAAACAAGGCAATGAGATAAGTTAATGTGACAAAAGAGACAAATGGTGAAGAAAAGGAAAAAAATAGATCACTGGAGACACATCATTTTTTGACACATGTGGTACCGTTAAAAAGATCTCGACAAGACGATTCTAATCACTTTTTGAAACACCACCGAAGATGTTAGTAGTTAATTAAAAGTTTTGTTCGGGGTTAATTTAAACTTAATTAAGACCTTGTTTGGTAGTCTTCAAATATGAAGTTAGAATCGTTTTGTTGAGATATTTCTAACAATATTGAGTGTGTCAAAAACATTTGCCATTAAATCTTAAATCTTATTTTTTTGCTATTGAATGTTCATAAAATTTTGGTTTAATTTTTGCTGAGGTTAATTGTTTTGCAAGAGAAATGCCTTTTGGTTTTGACTAAAAAACTGTTGATATTGGGAATAACAATTATGTACAAATTAAATATTTAAAAATATAGTTGTGTTTAAACTATGTTAATTTTTAAATATATTTGTAATTTATGTCATTCTCTTAAAAAAATTTCTGAATCCTGTTATTTTTTAAAACAATTCTTTTAATTTTATATTTTAAAATAATGGAGAAATTTTAAAAAGTAATATTATATTAATTTTTAACAGATCACATGTGCATACAAGTAATTAATTAATGGACTGACAGACAATATGAGCAGTCGCTATTATATACAGCTTCATGATTCCTTTTTCTTGTTAAGATGGTGACTTTTTTGTCCTTTTGCCATCAACTTTACTGCGAGGAGGTAATATACTGTGTTAGAGCAGTCACCTTTCTGACAGGAAAAAAGGAATCAGGAAGCTACATATAACAGTGACTGCTTTGTATTATCTGTCAATACATTAATTATTAGCTAGGTGAAATAATCAATTGTCAAAAAAAATCAAAAAATGAAAACAGCACAATATTTAGGAGGTGGATTACTAGGAGTTATTTTTTAAAGTATTTTTATTTAAAAATATATATAAATATTTTTTTTATTTTTTTTATTAAAATAATTTAAAAAACAAAAAAAATTAATTTCAATTTTTTTTTTAAAAGAATTCATGAAATGCGGTTTCAATAGCAAAAACATTAACCCTTTGGATTATGTTTATTTTTGTTTTCAAAAATATTTTTGAATATTTTTTAATTTTTAAAAATTAAATTAATTTTTTTTATAATTTTTAAAAAAATAAAAAAAATATTATTTTAATACATTTTCAAGCGAAAAACACTTTAAAAAGTTAATTATGGTTTTTATGAAACTAAAAAGAAAATCCATAAAATCTTTACGTTTATGCAAAACTTAATACTATTTTGAAACCACTGTCTTCAACACCATAATTCTTTATAATTGTCATGACAAAAAAAGATTTTTGTCTATAAATTTTTAGTTAATAATAAATTTAAATATCAAATTCAAAATATGATTTTAAGTTTAACAATAAAAAAACATTTAATCTCTAATTAAGAAAATCTGAAGAATTTTTTTTAGCCTAACGGTAAGTTCAAAATTAATAACAATAAAAAAATATGTTTATGAATATGAGATTTAAGAAACAGATAAGTAAAATAATGGGTAAATTACCTTTATCACCCTGTGGTTTAACTGGGGAACACTTTATTTTTTTTAGACCATTAAACTCTGCACCTTTATTTGCGATGTATCTTAACACATAATAAACCCTGTTTATTTTTTTGTTTTAATTTTTTTAAAAAAAAAATTAAAATTAAATTATTATTTTTTTGTTTTAATTTAATATTTTTGATGTTTTTAGATTATTTTGATATGCTATATTAAAAGTAAATTTTAAAAAATAAAAGAATATTATTTTAATATATTTGTGAAGAGAAATCTTGTAAAATAAACTTTTATTTATTGGTATAATCCTATCAATGCAAATGAAGAAAGTAGCTAAAATACCCTGCTGATATTTAGTCAATTGTGATAATGTCCACACACTGGGGAGCAGACATTTTGGGAATTTATTTTTTATTTAATTATATAATAATAAAAATATATTTTTGTAAGAAAAACAATTAGTAAAATTATTGAGAAAGTTTTTTTTTCAGTTTTTTTCTGGTTCATGTATTTTTTATCTTGACAAAAAAATAATTTTCTTATTAGCGTCATAGTTTATTAAATAAAAAGCAACAATAATATAAAAACAATATTTATAAAAATTATAATGATTTGAACTAAAAAAAAAAACACATATTTTTAATCAAAAATCTATTATGATTGTGAAAGCAAGTTTCAATTATAAAATTAAAAAATCATAAATTGGTATTAAAATTTTTGAAAAGATTATATATTAAAAAATAAAAAATATAGATATTTTATTTTTATTAAATATTAATAAACAAATTATTTTAAATATTTTACATATCAAACTAATGCATAATTATTCATAAAATAATTAATAATATTATCATAAAAAATAATTATATATATATATATAAAGACCAAGCATGTCAGGTCTTAGAAAAATAAGTTGGATGCCTATTGGCATGGTTTTGAAATCCGGTCAGGCCCGGTAGGTCGACTCGAGACTCGGCCGACCCGGGGTAACCTGACGGGTTGACCCGGTCAAAAACTCGATTGCAACCCGTTGATTTTTTTCTTTTTACTAAAACGATGTCGTTTTAATTTTTAAAAAAAATTAAAATTGACTTGAATAACCCAGTTAAAACCTGGAACCCGAAACTTAAATCAGGCCGGGTTTTAAAACTCTGTCTATGAGCCTAGAAGTCATTCCCATATGCTTGGTTTTTTTTTTTTTTTGAACAAGGATGACGTGTTGCCTAACAAATGTTTTTAAAATAACAGGCGGTGATGTGTTGGCTTCTAGTTTTTTTCTTTGGTCACTTTTCATGGTTGAAAAATCAGGGTGTGATTTTTTTATTTTAAAAACTTTATATTTTTTTTTTATCTAAAAATATTCAAATAAAATATTTTAGAAATCTCAATAAACCCATTTTAAACTCTAGAAAAGCTAAAATGACCCTAAAAAACTAAAATTCAACCAAATAAACAAACTTTATGAGTAGCAATATACTTTTCTCAACATTTTCATAAGGAAATTCTATTTGCATTGAACCCCTCTATGGAAGGTGAACCCATTGACAATATGATTGCCCTTTTTCATTGCTAGAATGAGGAAGACCGTTCACTTTCTTTCTCGTCTAAAACAAATATATATAGTTTATAATTGAAACATGAAATCCTAAAAAATCAAAGACCAAAAACAAAAAAAGTAAGAACTCCGAAGACCAAGTTATATTTTTCTGCTCCCTGTGATAGTAAAAAAAAGCCTGATCCTTTGTGTTTGTCTTAAGAGGGACCAGACTTGGGCAAGTTAATTATAGCAATCCACCAGTGCGCTTGAGTTTGGTGCCACAGTGAAATGAAAAGAAAAAAAAATGAATGAAGTCCGAGAAAATGAGAGTTGACCTGAGGAGGCCTTTCGGTGAAAAATCATCATTTAGAAGTAAGCTTTTCCCGTTTTAGTGGCCTAAGTGTAATATTAATGCATGCAGTCATTTAAATAAATATGCATGGTAGCATGCAAGCCATGATTGTTCAATGAAATTCTGAAACTTTTTATCATAAATGCAAATCATCAACACAATCGTTTGTTAATTTAATGTTCGTGAGATTAGTTAATATAAATGCAAGTTAACTCGAATATTCATAATTATAAATTAAAAAAAAAAACAAATGCAAGGAATAAGGCAAATTAACATTCCACTGTCCAAAACGGCAGTGGTGACCCTCTCTCCCTTTCCTCTGTAATTCGGTGGCTGAAGGTCTCTCTGTCTAATTTGAATTAACTGATCGGTATCTATCAACTTAGATGATGTCCATACGGCAGGTATGACGGATGTTTTAACATGCAAACCAGATTCCTTACCAGCCTAAATACCTTGGGCTTTCCTAGCTATTGGTGCAAGTCCTAGAAGATTGTCTACTTGGAGACCAGTTATTTAGAAGATCCAAGGCTTGGTTTCAATCTTGGAAGAGAAAGTCTTTATCATTGGGTGGTAGACTTTGTCTTGTGATCATGCCTGTTTTTGCCAACCCTCCTCTCTAATTTATATCTAGCGTCAAAATCTAGTCGTTGTGGTTTTGAGGCTCGAAACTCTTGCAGAGGCGGTTTTCTATGCAGTGGAAGTGTGGAAAATTAAGAGAATAAAGCCATTCTCTTCAAGTGGTTATGGACAATGAGTGGCTCGATCGTAATTCAGGATGGGAACAGTTTATTCGGTAGAAGTATTATCCCTTTTCGGTGAATGCCGGCATCCCTCATTTTGTTGGTGATCTGGGACGAAATCACACGTATAAATTATCGGCGGTCAAGAAGCTTGTCCAGCTGCTCTTTGAACTCTTGTCAGATTCAATTTGGCACTGGTGATCTGATTCGTTTCTGGACAGATCTTTGGATTGTACCAGTACTATACTGATCTTAAGATTCCTTTCCAATTATGTTCTATCTTTCTTGTTAGAAGACATGGGACACTGGTATGATGATGTGGTTTGCGTTGTCAGATTCTATAGAGACGAAATCTGAGGCGTTGGGAGCTACCTCAGTAAAGGAACCTACTGCATCTTATTTCGGCAGCTAATATTTCTCAGACCAGAGATGATCGATTGCTATGAATTCCTGACTCGAAATCTTAAACACAAAATCTTTTCTTGAAAGAAGAAAGATTAGCTACTGATAAGGCATTGAATTACTGTTGGTCTTTCTTCGTATGCATGCCTCGTTGACGAATATTCCCACATGCTTGGAATTATCATTTTGCAGTCACACTACTGTGTGTCTTGCCATTAAAAAAAAACCCTAGACCTTAACCACATCATCAAACAGTTCATTGATGTTTGATTAGCCAATTGACGAATATTCCCACTTCTATTTACTTTTTTCAAACTCCAACGTATAGAGCTGCATTATAATGACATTAGAAAATTAATAATTTTAATTATTATTTGGAGTTCATTTTATATTATTTTTAAACCATGCACCTTTTTGGAGACGAAATCATGCACAATCAAGAATATTTTATACACAACTGAAATTATATGATCAATGACCAATAGCACTGGGCATTTCATCCCCTTGTACTCATTTGTTTCAGGATCAAACAAGGAGGAGAGGACGAGTTTTAAGGTCGATGGAGCTGTGCTCCTCTCATCTTATGAACCAAAGAAAATCAAATAAACAATTTTATTGCTTCTTAATTAATTACTGTTATTTAATTAAGATATAAAGGAAATCATCGGGTCTAGATCAAATTATTGCCCCGGCCCTCTTACAGATTTCATGCACCAAGACAAGTCATTTGTGCGGACTAATATTGGTTATAGATGGTTCATGGAATATATAGAAGGCAGCTTTGCCCTATATTATCAGAGTCCAACTTTGCCTTATAAAATTAGATCATACACCTGCCTCTTAAGAAATTAAAGACTTCCATTTCCTTTATCAAGAAAAAAAAAAAACACTTCCCATTCAGTTTAACAACAGAACCTTGGATCTTTCACTATATTTTCTGGCAAATTGTCGGGTTATATACATCTTCTAGCTAGGTTATTTTTTTTAATCAAAATGTCAATATATAGCTTATTGCTTGCATTCAATAAACCTAGTGAAGATTAGTCTATTCTAAGGTATTCTTTCAGTGCTTGATACGACCTTGAACATATACAACATGCAATTCTAAAATATTCTTGCAATGCTTGATACGACCTTGAACATATATAACATGCAATTCTATATAGAAATACTTGTGGAGATAATGGGAAGATAATTATAGTGTTTTGATGAAGGATCAAACAATGTTTTAGATTATTTAAAAGTTGTTTTTTCTCGGGGTTTTTCAAATTTTAAAGTTTTTTTTTTATTAATGTGGGTGTCCAGGCTAGCTTGTGTGCACCTCGACTAATCTCACGGGCCTTGAAGTTAAAGACCATATAAATCTCCAGTAACCATCATATTAGCAACCATAAGACTCGAATTTGAGATCACATGAAAAATAAACTTCTTAATCTTAAATTTTTACTATTGAACCACTTACTATATAGTTAATTTTAGAGGGTTTTTTTTCTAATAAGAGCAGTGGCCTCGAATTTCAAAAGGGTGTCATTTGTTATGTTAGTTTTTTTAAAAAATAAAAAATAAAGTTTGTACATTTTTGCATGAGTGGCATTCGCTGGCAAAGATCTAAACGCATCTAGACATGTTCTCCTGTCTACTGGTTGAGCTTTTTAAGTTCGAAAATGTTATCCAATTTGGTCTTTTATGCTTTTGATATGGAGGACATAATTTTGACAAAGACACCAGCCTATCACCTCAGTAGTTCATAGGGAATCTGACCTAATTTCCAGATCTGAGCCATCAGTTCTTAATTAGTGACAGATGGGAGCAGCCATGCCAAAATATATATTAATCATCTACCACCTGAAAAACTCTTTGATGGAAATTGTGTGCACTGAAATACTGTAAGCAGCACATATTTCTTCTTCCCAAGTTGCTCCAAGTTTGGTCTATGTTTCCTTTCCAAATCTATAGTCACAGAAAGCTATGTATCAGCAGCAGCAGCAGCAGCAGCAGCTCCAAAACTAAGAACTCAGAAAACCCAAAATAATATTCTGCGCGCTACCAATCGAAGAAACCAAGAGCTTAGCCCAAATTTTCAATCTTGAGTTTGGCTAAATAATTTGTTCTAAACATGCTCTACCCGTTTTCTTTCTTCTTTTTTTTGTCTAATAGTCCACCATTCACTCTGCAAAGAACCAAATTAAGCCATGCGCGAAGACGGAATCTAGTCATCGCTCAAGAGCATAATCAAAGCTGAAAAGTCAAGATGGAATCACATGATTTATTACTATGGAGTTCGAGTGATTCATGGATGGTATTAGCTGTCAAGAGCCGTACGTTTCGTCTGTGACGACAAGATAAGTACACAAAATTTGATGTTTGGGTCCACAATATTGAAAAAGTCAAGAAGTTAATTAAAGCATATGATTCCAATATTAATTCACTTCAAAACGACAAGACCAGTGATGGGTGATGAAATGTGAAGCAGCTTATCATTGTCGTTTTCCTTACAGAAGTTGTGGACCGTGGACATGTAGTCACCGACACTATTATGTGATTTGGTCTCCGAGATTATCGGTTTTAGTTTATAAATATCAGGATAATAAGATATTTATAACTTCATTAATTTTAAAATTTATAAGATTAGTTGAGATATATATAAACTAGTCTAAACATCTATTTTAATAAAAAAAATATGTTAAGAAATAATTTATTTTTATGTTTTAAAATGTTTTGAAAAAAATTAAATTTTATTTTATTTTTAAAAAAATAATTTTTTTATGTTTAAGATCGTTTTAATGTATTAATATTAAAAATATTTTTTAAAAATAAAAAATATATATTATTTTAATATATTTTAAAATAAAAAACATTTTAAAAAATAATTATTACTATATTTTTAATACCCTATCAAATAATAACCTGTGATATTTGAGATAGGAACTTGAGATTTATTTTTCAAAATATATTAATAACTTGAGGTATCTGAGATAGTAACTTGAGATATAGTTGTTTTATTTTTTAAAATATTTTTTTAAAAATAAATTAAAATAATAATATTTTTTTAAAAAAAATTATTTTTAATATCAACATATAATATTATTAAAAAAATAATTTAATCTAAAAAGAATTTCGGTTTTTGTTTTTTTTTTTGGAAAACTCCTAAACACCCATGAAGGAGCATTAAAATAGGAGTCCAATTTGCGGCCCACTCCAACAACGCCAGTCATATTCATGTAATGGGCTTTCTATGGATCAGGCTATGGTCGTCGATAAATATAAAGCCAATATTGGGCCTCTACTATCCACTGAGTGTTCTTCCTCCCACAAATTAATTTCTGAATATTATAGGCTATCAGGTTATGGTCATCGAGTGCTGAAAATTTGAAGATTCAGCAATTGTTAGCGAGGTGCGCAAACACGGCCTTAGACTACCTACCGCTCTTCGTTGCGGATAGTATCAAAATCTATTTTTAATGTAAAAAAATATATATAGACGTTAATGTTTTTTTTTAAATCAAGAAAAGTTATTTTTAAGAAAAAAATGCAAATAAAAAAACATGATCTCATGTTTTATGAAGCTAATCAATTTTTTTATTTGATTATATGTAAATACCTTTTTAGAAAAAGTAATGATTTAAATTATATCAAAACAAAACAATTTGCTAGTACATCTCCTTCTCTTTCTATTAATTTGACTTGGTTCCTGTGATATTTTGTTTGGTCCAAGTTTCAAATTAAGTCGAGTTGAAGTTGTCTTGGTGTAACCTATTTGACTCGACAAGTTCAAATATGAGTTAGTCAATCTAGTAAAACCTTGATTTAACTAAAAAATATTATCAATATGCTTTTGTTTTACTTTTTTTTAAATGTTGAGATGATAATATTTAGACCCAGTCTAGGACAATCCAATTTAACTTAGGACTTGAGTCATAAACTTTATTGGGTTGAATAATTTTTTTTAAGAATTTGTTTTTTATTTAATTATAGGATACTAAAAATAGACATTCACAAGAAAGGACTAAATAAAATTTTACAAAAAAAATATCATTAAGGGTTATTATATAAAAAGAATGCTTACTAATATTATAAAAAAGATGATATAATCTTATTCAAAAATAAAATGAACATTGAATGGTATTTAATAAAATAATATTCCAAACATATTTTTAATTGATTTATTTATTTTAATAAAAATAAACTTAAATTGAAGGGGTATAAAATTAAAGGCCAAAATAAGGCCAGATGTTAAGGCTTAGGTGGGCCAACATGTATGATCTATTAAAAAAAGATATGAGTTTGAGTTTGAAAGGTCGGGCACGTGTATAACCTTTTTTTTTTCTTGAATCAAAGGGTTATTTTTTACTTGAATCAAAGGGTGAATGACATGTTATCCGTTATTTTTTATTATTATTATTATTATTAGAAGGAGAAGTCAAAAACTTTTCCATTTATTTTCAACAAATAACACCTAATGAAGACCTTTAGGACCTTAATAAATTAATTTTTCAATTTAAAACACATCTACATTAGTATATATATAAAAAATCTTTCTCAACCTATTTTTTTATAAGATAAAGGGTAAAAAAAACATCTTCATTGAACTGCTTTCATAAAATGAAAGTCATTGACACTAAGAAGAATTTTTTATAGTGTCAGTACATGGCCAACTAACAACTTATTCTTTTTTCTCTTATTTTTTTATGATTTTTTTTCTCATCTCTTAAACACAAAGCTAAAACATAAATAAAATAAAGTTTTACACCAAAAACTAATTTTTCAAAACTAAAAAACCTAAAACAAATTCAATTTAGAATATAGCGACTAAAGATAACTTTTCATGTGAATTTAAGATAGGTCACCTTGGTTTTTTTGTATTTTAGTTTGGTCCTTATTTTTTTAATTGTATCTTAATGCCACAAATTAAATCAATACCTTATCAAATTGACCAACAATCAAGATCCAAAACCTTATTAAAATCTTCATATCTCAAAAAAATGTCAAGGATAGAAACCATAAAAAAATCAAAAAATGAAGAGCCATTCTTATTTTTTATTATTAACGTAGGTGTCCCGGGTCGCCTTGCGCGCACCTCGACTAATCCCACGGGCCCTAAAGTTAACGACCATGTAAGCCTCTAGTGGCCATCATATTAGCAATCACAGGGCTCAAACCTGAGACCATATGGAGAAAATGAAGAGCCATTCTTGGTTGGGCTGGTTATAGCCCAACCGAGATTGTTGTTTTTTAAAAAAAAATTGTATCAATAGATTAATTGTTGATGTAAATAAAAAGAAAATAATTAATATAAAATTATTGAAGATGAAGGAATAGAAATTATTTGATTATGTGTTTTGATGTAAAAAGTATATTAGAGAAAGAAATAATAATAATAATAAAGTTGGGAGGTTAAATCCTACCTTGGAGATTAAAATTTAATCCCAAACAGGCCCACTTGAAGAGTAACAATTACCTCTCTTAAAATCTAATCTCTTTCTAAAAATAAAACAAACAAATTTAATTGATACAAGGTAGTTTTCAACTTCTATTACCTTTATATTAAACATATTCTTAATAAAGAAAGAAAGAAAAGTATAATAAAAGAAAAGAAGATTATGACCCATTTGAGAAGGGATGACATGAAAGGGTTTGAATTTCATGCATTGAAACTAAATATTTATTCATAGGAATATTTGAGATAAAATTGAAATTTTATATGACAGTGTAACTAAAAAAAACTAAAAAGGCTTTAGTTTTTCACCATAGATATAGTTTATTATGAATTGAAACAATGAAATAACTATTTTGTTATTATTAAACAAAATCAACTAACTTGTTAAGGGGAGCAATATGGTATTTTCCACATGATTCATTGATTATTATCAGATTAATTGGGGCAAATCGATCTTTTCACTTTTTTTAACATAGTAAAATAATTTAATTATCTTTAAAAGCAAAAAAATAATATTAAACTAGCATCCAGGGGCTTCTTCATCTTCTTTTTTTAAATACAATGAAATAATAGAATTACCCTTAAAATAAAAAACTATTAAGCTAGCATCCAAGAGATTTTTTGTATTTTCAACCTGGGTTTTTTTTTATATAATCAAATTGACACAATGGCAATTTGATATTTTAATAAATAAAAAATGGTTGGAACATGCAACGCGCCACCAAGTGGGAGACACCCGTGCCATTTGGGAAACGCATGAGGCGTCGTACAATGGCTGAATAGTTGGTTCTGGGGCAACGTTCGAAACATTTTTGTAACCCCTTCATCTCTGGCAGCGCGTGTAGCTAATGGACCTTCAATATGGTGCTGGTGGCCTTTTCTACTTCCCCCCCTTCCTTTTTCCCTCTCCTTCTTGATTTTCATGCTTGTCGTTCTATTTTTTCAAAGCAACCCTTCAATTTATTCTCCCTTAGGTTTGGTTTGTATCTATTTGCTTACTATTTGTTTCATTTGAAATATTTTATAAACTTTTTTTTTTAATTTCATCATCCTTTATTTTTTTTTTCATCTATCATATTTGGTTTTCATTCTTTTGATTATTGTGTTTCTTTATTTGTTTGTTTGTTGGTTTTTTTTTTTATCATTTTCTTGATTTTTTTGTTTTTCAATTTCATTTAGTTTTTATACTAGTTTAGTCCCCATTCTTTTATTTGTTATTTTTTTTTTATCATTTTCTTAATTTATTTTATTTTTTTAGTTTCATCCCTCGTTGTTTTCATTAAATTAGGGTAAATTACTCTAAACATCTCATGGTTTCATCATTTATTCACGTTGCAACCAAGTTTTTAAATATTACACCTTGCATCCTAAACTTTGAAGGGGGGTAGCACTTTACATCCTTAAGAGTTAGCGCCAAAAAAAGTCAGCAAAAAATATGTATTTATTTAAAAAAGTGTTATTATATTTGAGATAATGACTAAAGAGTCCCCCCCGAAGCCTAAAAATAATAAAAATGCCACTAAAAGAGTCATTGGTTTGTTTTAGAAATAGTTGTTGCTTTGTTTTTTTATTGAGAATATTTGTTGCCCACGGTATAAATAATTACAAAATAATGCCATAAATTTCAGTATTTAACAACCATTTTCAGTCACATTCAGGCATGCTTTACCAAGCAAAAATTCCAGCAACCTCCTTCTCATCATTTCCAACATATCCTCCCCTATTTTCACCGGAATTCAATCAAACAAACTAAATTCCAATAATATTCAAGCATGATTTTTTTTTATCATTGTTTTGTTTTTTAATCATATTATTAAATTAACTAAATTTATTGAACTCATTGCAATTAATGATGGGGGTCCCAAATTTTTCTTGTTCCTTTTAAAAAACTATTATCACTTCATTATCTTTTTTTTTTTATGTTAAGAAAATTTAACTCAACTTACAGTATAGCCACCTATCTAGTAGGTCACTAAGATTGATGTTCTACTATAAAAAAAAAAATTGAGGAAATAAGTACAAGGCGTATACGTAAATGATCATATATTGGCCTTTATTGACCTACTAGTATTCCAAATGTTACAATAAAATGCAATATGCTAATAAAACCAAACTAGATTTGTGGATCTGCGCTATATTACAAGCCAAATTATTATTATTTTTGCGTAAAAAAACAATGTCCAGTCGTCACAAGCACATTCTAAAGAAGAAAGACAAATCCGCGACTCGAGTCATGGACTCGAATAGATAAAATAGGCTGATTTTATTTTAATTAGATGATAAAAAAAAAGACAATGACACCAAATGGACCAAGTTAAAAAAAAATTACGATAACCTTTATAAAAAAATCATTTTTCAAAATGAAAAAACGACGTAGCTCAATTCCCAATCAACTAAATACAAATGGATAAAATTGAGTCAAAAAATAACAAAAACAAATTAACCCGAGTCAATCCAAGTTAGCATGACAAACCTGCAACTCGGATAATAAGGATGGGATAGCCCAATAGGAAATAGATGGGAAAAATAACAAAGCATAATTTCCAACAAAGTAAATGTAGAATGATGAAACCGAAAAAAAAAATCAACAAACAAAAATGACCTAAAAAATAAATCAAAGCTAGGTAAGACCATAGTTTTAAAACTCGATCGACTGAAGGGTCAACCCAAGACCGGTGACCAGGGGCTAGAATCGAGCCAGGTTTAAAAGCAAATAGGGAAAGCAAAAAATCTAGGAGATGTGGTCAAAGACCTGGGTTGACCTGGTTGACCCAGCAAGACCTGGTCAAAAACTTGGTTGCAACCCATTGACTATTTGTTGTTTTTTAAACAAAAACGACATCATTTTGCTTTATAAAAAAAAATTATGTTGTTGACTTGGTCAAAACCCATGACTCGAGCCTTAGGTCAGGTCAACCATCATGTCAGGTTTAAAAACTATGGGTAAGACAACTAAACGCCGCGACTCAGAACATTCTAATAAGATAACCCGATAAAAAGCTAAAACATAAAAAATGATGGAGATTAATTTCAAAGAGAACAAAATTTTAAAGGAAGGAACCAAAGAAGGATTAAAATTAAAAGAAAAGAAGACCTCATAAAAAGGTTCGATCCAACTCGAGTTAACATGTCAGACTCGTGACCTAGATCACGAGATTGAGATAACCTAATAGAAAAGAAAGCGAAGAAAATCACAAAGCTTTTTTTATATAAAAAACAATATCAAATGATGAAATCAAAAAAGAAAATAACTTAAAAAAATAAAAAAATGATGTAAACCCGTGTTAACATTTTAAACTTATGACTCGGGTCATTAAACCAAAAGCACATCATCTCCGTGTTTGGCAGTGTGGTAGTGGTTGCTTTTCAAATAACTTTTCGTGCCGAAATACATGCCAATGATTTTTTTTTATTTTTTAAAAATTATTTTTGACATCAGTACATCAAAACGATCCAAAACATACAAACCATATTAAATTTTAGCAAAAACAAAATTGAATTTTTTGGGAACGCGGTTTGCACCGCGTTCCCAAACGCATTCTAAAAACTACAAAGCTTAATTCTCAACCAATCAAATATTGAATGATGAAATTGGAAAAGAAAAATCAGTTATACAAAAGGATAAAAAAATAGTAATAAAATGAATGACAATCAAAATTGAAATAAAAAATAAATAGAGGACAACTAATAATTTTTTATTGAAAGGTAAAATTGAAAAGAAAAATCAATTTAACACAATGACCCAGAACAAAACAAAAAACAATAAAAAGAATGATGACCAAATTAAAAAAAAAAAATATATTACAAATTTGAATTCAATGATGAAATTGAAAATAAACCGAAATTTTATAAAAGGGCCAAGAACAAAAATTAGAAATAAAAAGAATAAGAACTGAAGTTGAAATCTCAATAAATAAATGGATAACTCTTAAATTTTGAATGGCTAGTGTGAATTTCGATAGGAGGAGAGAGAAAAGAGAAAGAAAAAAAACCATTAGTGACAAACCATCCTACTCTCGCCACTATGTGCTGCCCCAAAGGAGAAGACATCATGATACTTCCAACGCTTCCATAAAAGGTGGCTTTTTACCCCCGCATGATGTCTCACACGTTGTTTAAAGATGGAGAAAACATCCTAAACACTAGCATGTGCAACGCATGCACCAACCAAATTATTCTACCCATTTACCCTTATCCCCAGATTTGTATATTTTTGATCTCTTAAAAATTAATTGTTTTAAATTAGTCAAAAATTGTTTTATTTTGCACAATTAAGTATCAATCCGAGCACTGAAAATCTCCCTTTATATTACAAGATCTTTGTATCAAGACAACCAAAAAACTACCAAGTCAAATACTAAATTAAATAAAATTTGAATGTATCAAATTGAAAAATAAATAAATTGAGGGATTAAAAAAAATGGTTAAACCTTCCCTTGCACATCCATTTTAGTCCTTAAATTTGGCATAAAAAAGAGTTGAATATTTTCTACTTGTTCAAATTCGGTCCCCATAGCTTTAATTATTTTAAATCAATAAAATCCTATTGAAATTTGGCAAACAAGCAATATTTTTTTTCTTGACACCTCAAGATCCCTTATTGAAAGCAGCCAAAGCAATTTACCTAGTTTAATCCCAAATAAACACAACGTTGAAGAATCAAAAAAAAAAAATTAAGGGATCAAAATGGAAAAAAAACTAAAGGAAAGAAACATTATTACAGTAAAAAATATTAACTAAAAAACTAAATAGCATGGGGGTTCACTGTACAAAATACATTATATATCCCCTCACATGGCACTTTGGATGAACAATTCACAATGCTATTTATTTATCCTTTTCTTTTAAATTTAGCACTTATTGGACCAAGTTATAAGTCAATTTATTAGGGGGGGATTGAAAGCTAGGGACCAAACTAGAAAACACATAGGGAATGAGTGGCTTTAAAAAGTTTGGACATAATATTTATTGTAGTCCCTATACTTTATAAATTATTGATATTGGGCCCTTTCAATTTTCAAAATTAAAGGGAAAGATCAATTTTGGTCCAAAACTTTATTTTTTTATTTTTTGGCCCTAGTATAAAGAGATGAGAGAAAGTCGTTGGAATCCAGTGTTAGAGAAAAAACAAAATCTCCACTTACACTGATTACAGACACCAAAAAAGTTGAAATTTATGTCAAATTGCTCCTTTTGAAGAGGGGAGCTCATATTAAGAGTTTGTTTATCTTGAAACCACCAAGAAAAACATATCTGATCTTGGTAAGATTTTTTGTTTTGGGTTGCTTTCGAGTTTTAGGATTGTTTTTTGAGGTCATGAATGGGTTTATCAAGTTGCATGTTGTTTTCTAGGTATTTTGGGTAAAATATTGGTTGAAAATTCAATTTTTGGGTCCAAAGAACCAATAAACCCATTTTTTCAGCCACTAAAAATACAGGTGACAAGTCGCTAATTAAAAAAAAAAACAAATTTGGGATGAACGACATGTCATTCACCCCAAATGCTAAGAAAAAATGGCCCAGCTGTGCAGGCCCTAACAAAATGGGTCAGATGGGCTGACCTAGCTTGACATGCCCAGCAGCGCTTAAATTTTTCTTCTCTATTTTTTTATGTTTTTTTTTTAAATTAATGCTTTTTTAAAAAATTATTTTTTATTTATATTTATATTAGTATCACTTATCTCTTTTATTTTGTTTAGAGAGCCTCTTTTAAATTGACAATTATTTTTTTTGTTATGCATTTAATTTTTTTTAAAGGTTTTTCCGTTTCATCTATAATTTTTTTAATCTTTTGTAGAGATGAATTTTATTTTTGAAAATAAAAAAATTTAATTTTCAGATAATATTTATAATATGTGCAACCTTACTTAGTAATTTTTTTCCTATTATTTTATTCAATCAATTTAATGTGTGTGTCTATTTATATTATTGTTTGATTGAATAAAAAATTTATTTTAAAAAAATTAGCAAACACAACAAAGTAAATATCCCGTCTTGCGAAATTAAATATTTTGATCTATATTTATCTTTTAATTTTTCCAGTTTTGTTTTTAGTTATCATTTATAATTGTTTTGTAAATATTAACAAATATAGTTTTTTATTTATTTGATTATATTATAGATAAACTTTTTAATTTTTAATTAGAATTGTTCTAATTACAAAAACACGTAAAAAAATCTATATATATATATATATATTTTACTTTTTTTCTATAAAAAAATATCTTACCGACGGCGAACGATGGGTGAAGTATCTGGTTTTATCTCTAACGCTATGTGACTTTTGCCAGACGACTTGGTTTTTTAATAAAACCATAGCACCCACAGAAACACTAAAAACGCACACAGAAAATTTTTGCTGCGGACCTATCTCTGTCACGGTGATCACTTTTTGGATAAGCCATTCCCATCGCCTTACCTAACGTTCATGTTGAAGCCCCTTTTTTTGACTTGTGCTTCCACTTACGATTGTTAAATCTTGATTAAAAACAAATGAAAGACTGTAAAAAACGAGAAATTCAAGAAATCTATGTAAACAGAGGTGCATATCGTAAGCAAGTTGCCTCGTTAAATCCAAGGATTATGGAAAATGACAAGCTATTGGTTAAGAGCTTCTACCCTTAATTCCACACAAAGCAACTTGATTTGATGAGAAATGTCTGGTGGATTCACAGTATCGAACGCTTCACAGTAATGTTTTGACTAGGAATCTCTCTAAGCAAAATGATTGATTTTACAGATGGCTGTAGGGAGAATCCATGGCTAGCTATCTCCTTGGCAAAGAATTTATTACGTTTTGCTGCAGGAGGCTTTAATGTTCTTGCTAACAATACAAGAACAAATCGGTGGAGTTTTGATTCAGTGATGGATGTCAGATAAATTCAAATCCAATAGGGTTTAATTAATTAATTAATTTATCTGTGTTCCATCATGCTAACTCACAAACGAATCACAAAACACTCCGTTTTTTTCCCAGCAAAATTAATTCATTTTCCTCTTTAAAGAAAAACAAAATTGTAAAATAGATTCCCAACGTTGATTTGCTTAAAGCTCAGTTTGACTTGACTTAAGTAGCCCATGATGAAGAATAAGAACAAATACCACTATAACATTGACAAATAAGAGCAGTGAAGACTGGGACAGAACAACTACATCAGGTGGGGGTGGGGATGGGAAAAATTCTGAATAGATTAAAAAAAAAACAAAACTAGAAGTGGATAAGAATGCATTGAAGTACGAGGATCCTTATCCCCGATCATCCTTAAGCTCCATGACCCCATGAATATGGATAATATTGCCTCTGTCCACCTTACAAAAACAGAACCTTGTGCCTCAAACGGATCCTATAAATACTACAAGAGAACTTGATGGTTACCTCTCCTTCTGTGATCATATATCATCAACTCTTTAAAAAGAACTCAAAGGCATAAATTCTAGGTAATATTATCCGTTTTGGTGCGAGTGTAATCTTGGAAATTTAAGTAGAGAGAGAGATCAGAAAATGTTGGCAATATTTCACAAAGCTTTTGCTAACCCACCTGAGGAGCTTAATAGTCCAGCATCTCAAAGAAGTACTAGGAAGCCTAAGCTTCCTGATGAAACTCTGAGTGAGTTTCTTTCTCACCACCCTCAGAAGACTTTCTCCATAAACTTTGGTGAAGCTGCAGTGCTTGCTTATGTTCCCCAGGACAGCCCTTTCTCTCCACAACAAAGGTACGACCTTCTTATTGATTGAGTTTCCTTTCCACTGTTAACATTTTGTGGTTTGATTCATTCACAGATTGTTAAATTACTGTCTTGTTGATCATATATGTGCAGGTTGTTTTGTGGTTTTGAGGGTATATACTGCCTTTTCTCTGGAAGCTTGAACAATTTATGCACACTCAATAAGCAGTATGGATTAACAAAGGGGACTAATGAGGCCATGTTTGTGATAGAAGCTTTCAAGACCCTTCGTGACAGGGGTCCATATCCAGCTGATCAAGTTGTCAAGGATCTTGATGGGAGTTTTGCTTTTGTTATCTACGATAGCAAGGCAGGAACCGTTTTCGCTGCACTGGTATGCTTAATGCATCATTTTGACTCATTTGTCTATTGGTCAATAGAATCTTATGAGCTATATATGTTCAAATCAGATTCAAGCACGTTTGGTTTTCTCGGTCCTGATTCTAATTATGTTGTCTGGTCACAGGGCTCCGATGGTGGAGTTAAGCTGTACTGGGGTATAGCAGCAGATGGCTCGGTGGTGATTTCTGATGATTTGGAAATCATAAAAGCTGGATGTGCCAAATCATTTGCTCCCTTCCCAACAGGTACCTTGTATTGTCATAGTAATGGCTAATCATATATAGTTCACAAATAACTTCAATGTTTTTGCTGGACTGGCATCACTAGCAGTCTGCACAGTCTGGATTTGCGTTGTAACCTTTCTCTTAAGGGTGATCTACTCATCAAAATGATGATGATGATGTGCAGGATTTATCTTCCATAGTGAAGGAGGTTTGATGAGCTTTGAGCATCCGATGAACAAAGTTAGAGCCATGCCAAGGACCGACAGCGAAGGATTCCTGTGTGGCGCAAATTTCAAGGTTGATGTCTTCACAAGAATTAACAGCTTACCCCGCAGGGGAAGTGAGGCCAATTGGACCGAATGGGAATCACACAGCTGATCAAGGATTTGTTGTGTTCAATTTAAAGCCAGATCAGAACTACAAGCAAGAGCTAACGTCTTCTAAACTGATCTCTTTTCTTCACGGCGTCCGTTTTCCTTCCTTTTCTTGCTTTTTTTTTTTGTGGTCTGTTTTCTTCTCACTCAGTACAAATGTCAATAAGAAAGAGTGATACGTGTTCAATCCGTGCGCAGAGCGTTTCTATTTATTTATTTCATTTTCACGAAGCATTTAAAGCCCCAAGCAAACCTCTTCGGTAAATCCCTTTCGCCAAGTCATGAAATTGGAGAATCAATCTGAATTTGCACACTTGAACATTAAGGCATTAGCCATGCTGTTCAACAATACTGATCCATTACTTAACAACGAAAGCTAAAATTGTCAAAAACATTTCATGATTGCTGGTTTCGACTTCATAGTTGCAGGGTGAAAACCGCAGCAGAAGTTAAGGTAAAGACTTGCCGCATGATTGTGTAAAGAATTTTCAAGTCGAAGCTCTGTGATATGGGAAAAGATGGTCCGCCATAAATACCAACCTGGTTAAAATGCATAAGCTGATCCAGAGCGGGGACAAAAATTATGCCAATGAAGGCAACAGCACCAAAATGAGAAATTTTTCTTGAAGAATACAAGGTGATATAAGATCATCAACAGCGTAGGTACGAGAAGCGCATCATTCCTTCCACATGTCTGCAAATTCATCAGGCTCCAATGGATTTGATAGCTCGTGCATCTTCCTCCTCGTCTTGGCCTTGACCTTCTTGGCAAACTTCCCAGCCTTCTGCTTTTTCTCCAATGCTCGAATCTGCAAGAATGAAAAGAAGCCGCATATTGAGTCATTCATGCCAAAATATTAGAACAAAAAAAAAATCGTATTGTATATAATCACAGCAGGTGGCAACAAAAGACCAAATAACCTCTGAACAAAAATGCCACTACATGAATAAACAGCATACTATAACATTCCTGAACTTGCCATAGAGTAATAAAGCCAGTAGGGGGGAAAACCTCAACCATGAAACTAGCAAAACGAGATGGTTATTTTAAACAAGAAAATATTGTCACAATGGAAAACCCTAGAAAAGGTGAATACTAACTATAGATCATTAAAGGAGGAACTCTTGACTAACTAAAGAGAAGCTAATCATACTTGTGATGCCAAAACTCAAACTAAACATGTAGATAATTCGCTGACCTGGTTAGGTGATATAAAAAACGGATTTTCATACAATGTTGGGCCTCCAAAGCTGCCACCAAAAATCTTGATAGGGTTCAGGCAAAATCTTGGACCAACCTGCACCAAACCAGTCTTTCAAAATTAATAACGACTACAGGTTTTTCACCGTGTACAAATTCAAAAGTATGTCAGTGCAAACCTCAACAAGGGTCATCTTATCCAGGCCTCCTCGAGCCATTTTATCTGTTTCATTATGAGGAACAGATATCTATATTGAAGAAGAAGAGGACGAGATGCTAGGAGTTAGTTTCAAAGATTAATGAAACACGGAAAAAACTTCACATGAAATAAATACAAAAAAAATATAAAAAAATAATAATTAGAAAGCGTTCCAGAAAAACACTGCTACGACACTTATATGTAATTGGAACATCAAGAATTATACATAAAAATTCAGGATTTTTACATAGCAGTGCATCTGCCCATTTTCAGCAACCACTTTATAGGTCTAAAATTGTTTTTACATAGCAGTGCTTCTTTGCCTTTATAAGATTTCTGAGTGTTCACATTAAATCAAACAATTGGGACTGAGTTTTGGTAACTGTCAACAATGTGGCTATAATTGGTGAATAAGGATGTTGATAGCTCCATCTGAGACAATTATCCCACAGACTAATGGAAGACAGCATTGTGTGTTCATCAGTACAGATTTTACTATGACAGCCAACACCTTTAAACGAAAAGGATACTTGAGTAATTTTGGTTACTGCATCTGAAAGAGCACCAAAAGGATAACATCTCTGATACAACCATCTATAGGAGGATTGGATGGCTAAACCATTCTCTAATATCCAAGTGGTCTATCCCTGTTATTTCTTTAGCACGGGCTAAAGCAAAAGCCATACAGTAGAGCAGTACAGCAATTTAAGAATGTATATGAAAACAGGAAGGAATAAAACAGAGGAACAAACAGCTTCAATGGAACTGAAAGCAGTCCAATGAATAGACTATTTGGTTGATAGCAGTGCTTGCAGTTCCAATCGGATTCAATCTGATAAAATGATCATCTAATATAGAAAACATTAAGCCAGGACATGAAAAAGCTATCTGGAAAGGCTACAGACAACCAATCAGCTTTCATGAACTTAAGAAGGAATCCCTGCATAGGAGATTTTTGGAAAGGGGGGAAAGGGAAAGGAATTAACTTTTTAACATATGCAGGTTTCTGATTAGAGATACCAAACGGATAATGTAGCATGTCTACTAGATTACAAAATACCAAATACAAGCAAGCAAGTCTTCTGCTCTGATATGCCTCAATCTACCACTTCGTTTGTTAAATTGTAGCTAGAATGACTTGTAGGATGTTAACTCGTTAATTGTTGTCATTTCTAAGTTGGGAGCATAAAGTCAGTAAAATGTTAACATAAATTACTGTACAGTGTAACAAGTATTGGGCAACAGAAAAAATAGTTTTTGAAGGCAGAAATTGCATAAATGCTCCAATAGAAGTAGACTGCAAACCAAATGTATAATTTACCTGGTAATTCCGAAACCATATATGGTCATCAACAATAGAGAAAACAAAGACATGGTCATAAAAAGGCTTAGATTTCCTGTGATCCTTTGGGGTTCCAAATATCTGACAAAAAAAAAGGCAAAGAAGCCACTATCTTAGTATCATATGAAAAGACTTCTGAAGTTCACATATGGCTGAGTACATCATCAACTTTTGGTCTGGCATATGTAAAGGAATCAGAAATTAAATATAACCACGAGGAAAGTAAAATTTGAGCATCCAAGCATTCACTAGGTAGGGATTCATGAAACGAACAGGTTAGTAGGCCCTCAACTGATCTTATAAAGCAAACAATGAAAAATTTAGTGAGCTGAAAAATTTGCTTCATGGATGTCTCTGCTATCACAGCACCAGAAACAAGACGTACAAATGTTAGTCTCTATCAGCATACTTTTGTGACAAAGCCATACATTGTAGGTACCAAGAATATCAATCATTTTATCTACAATATTTCCTGGAAGACTGCTATTAAAAGAGATTTTGGACAAGTATTTCACGATTTTGTCTTTAAAGAATGGAGATTCCAGTTGTTTCAGCCATGTATTATAAGATAGAATGCAGATAAAAGTTGCTTCTAAGATGGGAAACAAAAACAAAATACCTGAATGATCATCTCCTTCAGGAGTTTCCAGTGAGCATCTTTATCAAAGTTAGCTGAGAAAGTCAAGAGAGGTCGAGACCCTTTCAGATGATTTCCTGTAAGCTTCAATTCTTCCATTGTGTGCACTAAAATGAACAAGACAAGTTGCATTGGTTAGGCTACTTACTCTTAATACAAGAAGAAAATTACAAAAAGGAGTACAGGATATCCTCCATGGTAGAGTACACGGAATAGGATTAAGGAAAATCAGGAAAATGGCTCTCCAGTGCCACAGGATATCAATGAAAAGCAAATTTTCAAATGCTCCCAAACTAAAATGCCACAAGAAGTCAAAAGGACTTTTCTATACCATAACAACTGCTTAAAAATAGAAAATGTTTTGGAGATTTCCAACTCCATACAAATATTCAAAACCATAGCAAAAAAAAAGTGAATCTCTACAAAGATTTCGCTAACTTTCCCCTCCCAACACCCATTAAATGCATGTGCAAAAATTATGATCCTGCAAACAGTAGCACTTGAACACAACAAGTTCATGCCTATTAAAGAATATGATTGTCAAAAAAATCAGAGTGCCAGAATTTAAAAAAAAATTAACATACCAGCATTGACTAAGAATTTCACAGACGGACCACTGGGGCACTTGACCATCCACAGGTACAAATCTTTATGTTTCCGGCACTGAAATATAGAGAGAAAGGAGAACAGAAATCACCAACCGTTCTCTTTTTCCTAATCTCAATATTTATATAATCACCAAGTCTCCTCTCAAAGTTACTAAGTTATTTTCCTTCAAATTACTAAACCACGCAAACATCAGGAACAATTATCAACAGCATTAATTCATTTGATGAGTTAGCATACACATCAAGCCTTTTATCACCTGCACAAATAATATTGAATTAACCATGTCAAATAGTTTGTTTAAGGAAGCTAAAGTTCACCTCAAAGAACAAAGAAGAAGAACAATTCTTCAACTCAACAAGCTCATTCAACGTTGCGCCTTTACTACTTGTAGACTCAACCTTACTATCCTTCTTACAATGTGGCAAAAGTGACACCAGATTCAACATCAAGTGCCTATACCTGCAACACCAACAATTCTTTCAAGCACAAACAAGATCCAACAACCCCCAAAAAACCCAACAAAACCCAGAAATCAAATATTCAAAAAAAAAGATTAAATCTTTACGGAACCTGTAATTAATACGCCTCGAACAAGTAACCAAGACTTTCTCTTTATTTCTAAAACCACCCTGGTGAGGAGGTAGGGATTCAGTCTCTTTCTCTTCAGGTTTATCTTTCCAACCCAAGAGTGTCCTTTTAGGTCTCTCTGTTTCACTTTCATCTTTCTTTGCAGGTTCAATGACCTGTGTCTCACTATGCTTTCTCTTCTTTCCCATGGCTGTGTTTGTTTACGTACAGATGACACCTGAAATCCGTGAAACGTTTAGCTTCAAAACCATGAAAACTATAGCTGAGTTGTTTATAGAATTAAGCAGGAGAAGGGTTAGTACCTGAAGAGGAGGAAGAGAGCAGAAGAATGAGGGAACAAGTTTTTGTAAGAGATGAGCAAAACCCTGACAAAAACCTAGAAAAGAAGAAGGGGGAAGAGGTATCGGAAGTGCTTAGGGCCCAATGGACTTTTGTTAAATGATTCAAGCCCAATAAATGATGGGCTCAAAGCCGAGTAATCACATATGATATGGATCCTATCATTCAAACAAAGATAGAAATTAGGAATAGATATCAAAGTTACTAAAACAGGTCCGGTCCATGACCTTCTTATAGGATATACAGGTTAAAATATTTTAAGATTTAAAGAAGTAAAAATAAAATAATATTATTTTATTTATTTATTCAAAAAAAAAAATTGAATGGGTTAACTCTCATTTAATTTAATATAAAATTTAATCTAGATGAGATTTTAGATTAATATATCTTAAAAATACTTGCTTTAAAAAATGATTGGTGCACTGGATAGATGATTATTTTAAAATTATTCAAACAAGAATTGAGTCTTAGTATACAAAAGTTGATTTAAAAATATTCTAATAACTAAAATAAAATAAAATATAAATTGTTAGTTTTTAAACTCATAAAATAATGTAAGAATTTATTTGTGTTAAATAAATGGAATACCTTGAAATTCTCTAGAATAAATAAATTCTTTCATTTTTTAATTACTCGGTGTTAATTGTTGATTTTTTTTTAGCTATAATCCTAGTTGGTGAACTTAATATCAGGGGTTATCATTTTCGGTTCGGTTTTTATCAAAAAACATAATCAAATTGAATTTTAAAAAAAAAACAGAACTGAAACCGGTTCAAACCGACCAGTTTCGGTTCAGTTTTTTAGAAGAAAAATCAATTTGGCTCAATTTTTTTGGTTTGGCTCGGTTTTTTCGGTTTCAGACTTATAAAACTGAAACCGAACCGGTCGGTTTTTTTAAAATTTAAATTGGTTTAATCGATTTTTTTCACAGTTTGATTTTTTCAATTATTTTTTTTTTATTTTATTAATTTAACTTTAGTTAATTTTTCGATTTTTTTACTCTTAACACGCATGAATTGAAAAGTCCAGTAATCATGTGGTAACTTGGAAAAAAGACTTCTTAGTTTTTTAAAGAACATGATCGTATTCGAGAATAAATAAAAAGTGGATTTAAAATGAATCACTTTTATTTTTCTTTATTTACGCGTCCAAATTCAATGAGTTGGGTTTTATAACTTATTGTTGAGTTGGCAAATTAAGACTAGGGTAGAATTTATTTAGATAAGACCACGATATTGCTCCAAAAAGAAAAATAAATGAAAAAAAAAAGTCTATGCTTAAGAAATTATTTAACATTATCATTAAACTCAAATATTAATCTTAAAATTTCTTAACTTATTTTTTATCTAACTCAAATTTAAAATTAAATCATAAAAAAATTACTTTCACTTAATAACTTTAAAAGCAATTTAAATAATCAATAAAAATATAATTTAATTATAAAAAAATTAAAACAACTTTTTTTAATATTAAGATGTCAGTATATATTGTATCTACTTGGATTTTATAACTTAACCCTTCAATATGTCTGACATATGGCTTCAAGAACCTGATAACATGCCTGACACCTGATACTGCTGCGCGCAACAAAGGTTCTATTTCAAGAACTTGGAGCTTTTGTAAAGATATTTGTTACTTGATCGTAAGTCTTTACAAGCTTAATCTCCTAATGAATATGGCCATTTAAGAAGGCCGACTTTCACATCAATTTGATAAAATGCTCCTTATGTTTTGAGCTGCATAGTCTCCATGCGGGCAACGAGTGCAAGAACTTCTTCTTAGCCAATCCCATGCTTCTTCTTCTTTTCGCCTTTACCCAAGGATTTGGTTTGTGGAAATGCTCAAATTAGCCCAATCTTGAATGTGATCCTGACCTGGCTTATCACTGTAAATGCTCAAGTTTTTTAATATGCTTGAAGCCGGCACCTAGTTTTGAATTCAAGTAGAGGTTACATTCTTGGTGTGCCTTCCCAATCCTTGGGGAAAACAAACATTTCTACTTGTATTGGCTTATGCGATCCATCGGGATTGCAGGCGTGTGACATTTATATGTGGACAGACTGGTGTTTGTGCTCTTGGTGCTCTCGCAGCAAAGCACGCTGGGGACAGAGGGCTACTGTATCATTATTTAGCGCAGTCAAAGAGGCGCCTGTTGCATCTCTTTCCCATCTACGCATTTTTCTATCAAAAGTTGGTTGCTTTAATAAATGTTAATTGATATAATTTTCTTATTCAGCAGATCAAACTTCTTACTGATTTTCCATGTGAGTTATTATATGGGAGAGCTGGGTTCTTGTGGGCTTGCCCATTTTAAATTAGCATATTGGTAAAGAAACAATCTCTACTAGCTGCAGAGTAAGACATTTCTTTAATTTCTTTTCAATAATTTTATTGATTAGAATGAACCCTTTTTCTAATTTGGCTTTGAAACTTATACAGAGAACCCTTGTGGATGAAATAATTAAGGCTGGAAGATTGGCAAGCAAGGGAAGATGTCTGTTGATGTATGCATCGCAAGGGAAAAAGTACAGGGGTGCTGGCCATGGACTTGCTGGGATCATGCATGCTTTGATGGACATGGAACTGAAACCAGATGAGGTGGAGGATGTCAAGTGCACATTACATTTCATGATCAGGAATCGTTTTCCCAGTGGCAATTATCCTTCAAGTGAAGGGAATGAATCAGATCATCTTGTGCATTGATGTCATGGGACTCCTGGGTTTGCTCTTACCCTTGTGAAAGCAGCTGAGGTAATCCTTTTATGTGATGCCATCTGCGTAAAGTAGCCTAGGTGCTAATGGAATTTGTCCACGCATGAGTGCTTGTGTGGATTGTCATTGACTTTGTGCATTTTGGTTTGCCTACCTGCCTAAAAAATTTGTGAAAATAGATCAATAGTCGAATAAATGATGCTAATTTTTCATATAAATCAATAAATAAACTATTGTGATGTTTGATGATATTTCCAATCTCGTCCATGTTAAGAAATGAAGAAAGAGTCAGTCTCATAAAGCAAGAACTATTTTTCCAAAGTGGAAGAATCACCTTTCCTTTTCTTGTGTTAAAAGCTCAAAAAATGAGATTGAACAAGTCATCGCTGACACTTTCCAGATGGCTGCATCCACCCTTTTGTTCTTCAATCCAAGACCATAATCTCTAGTCTTACTTGTTTGAAAGGATTTAACTTCTTGAATATATGACTCTTTAAATTTATGAATTACTTTCTTCTCAAGTAGAGAATGCACGTTAGGGAATACTGCTAAAGGTTTCCTTTCCTTTTTTCTTTTATTTTTTTTGATAAAAAGAAAGAGTTTTACTAACAAGGATAGACATTGTAATGAAACTCTTCCAACTCTGGTCTGGAAAAGTGAAAATGATAAGAAACTACAACATTTTTCAAACCACTGTGGTCCTTTTAGTCAAAAGTTAAGGTTCCTTCTAATGGATGAAACACCTGTATTTATCTCGTCAAAATACTTTGTCTAACTTGGGTCACTGCATGAATTTGGTGTCATAAGAGCAAAACAACACAAACACCTCATGGTTATTACAAAACGTTCCATTTAGTATCTGATTTGAAAGTGTGGAGACTGCTACATTAATCAGAGAAATATGAACTTTGCGATATGGTTTAGTGATTTTATAGGCGATTGCTACAAAGTCATCTACATCTAAAAAGGGAAAATTGTTTACAAAAGCAAATAATCCGAATCCAAACTCCAAACTCACAAAAAAGACTTTTTTGCATTAACATTATCCTCTTTCCCTGGAAAAGATTATTCGACAAGAAATTCTCTCAAGCCCTTCTCATTTAGGCCAAGCCGACAAGTTTCTCGCTAATCTCCCATACTTTACGAGCCTTCTCTGCATCACTAGCTTCCTGAGACAACTGGTTCTGAAATGAAGCTGAGTGTTTGTTCCAGCTCCAGTATGCCCCTGATTTCGTCAAACTTGGATCACTCACAACCTTTACAAAAAGAACAGATAATGTTATTGCGCGTTGTACAAAATCATAGCTGAGCATTTTTATCTCTACAGTTTTCATTGTTTTGGTTACCTGAGCAAGTCTTTTTCCAGCTTCGTGCTCGGAGACGAAGCCCTTAGTAATGTACTTTTGGAATGGAGGGAATAGAAGCCTGAACAAGGGAATGTGCTCCCTGAACAAGCCTGTTGTGGCAATGCAACCAGGGTAAAGGGAAGCAAATGCAATGCCGGTTTCCTCATGCAAACGCCTGTGGAACTCTTGCATGGTGAGCATGTTGCAGACCTTGCTGTCCTTGTAGGCTTTGGCACCATCAAACACGCCACCATCAATCATGGCTGATCTGTTTAGTCCATTCAAGCCCCCTGAAAGTCCCCTCAAGTCACCGAGATTGGCCTTAGGAGGTACATTGCCAGCCAATGTATTTGTGTTCCCTAAAATATTTCACAGAAACAACACCACGTTTAGCAAAACCAATTGAAACATGTTCAAAACAAAGCAAACCTTAAATGTATTATACTGTATATACCTGTAATTGAGCCAACAATTATGAGACGTTTTGATGGGTAATCAGATTTCTTCATGTCCTCAAGCAACAATCTTGAAAGGAGGAAATGACCCAGATGGTTAGTTCCAACACTAAGTTCGAATCCTTCAGCAGTGAATGCAGGCTCTTTCGCAGTTGGCAAGTAAACAGCTGCATTGCAAACTAGCACATCAAGTGGCCTCCCTGATCGCCTAAAGGTATCCACAAATTGGCGGACACTGTCAAGTGAAGCAAGGTCCAAATGCATAATGGTGTAGTTTTCTTTTGCAATGCCAGCTGATTTAGCAGCCCTTTCTGCCTTCAGGAAGTTCCTGCAGGCCATAATTATGTGCCATTTTCCAGTCTCAACTAGAGCCTTAGCTGTTGCCAGACCTAATCCAGAGGAAGCACCAGTGACAATGCAAGTTCCCTGCCTAAGGGTTTTCTTGCATTCTGAAGAAGCTCTGTCGAGTGCTGGAGTAGCAGCGACCATTGTTTGGGCTCTTACAGCCCCAACTCCTTGGTTGAATTCCCTCTGCAGTGAATAATATTATACAAATGAATTCATTAGGAAAATCCCTTCTGTTTGCTACTTTAAATAAAAAAGAAAGCAATAATGAACTGACACGGTAGCTACCTTGCACTTCAATGCACAAGAGCTAAAGTCAGCTTTGACATTTTCTGAAAGTGAAACTCCGAACAAACTTGAATCCTTGAAAGATGCATTAGATTTTCCCTGCATGGACAAAACAATTGCCTAAACCAACACTAAAATCTTCCTTTAATGCATCAAGTAAGAAAGCAATACTAGCATCTAACCTCTTTGGGGAAAACAAAAGCAGAGGAAACCAAAGAAGCAGCCTGAAGAGCCATTCCCACTTGCAAAGCAAACTCTCTATGCTTGTTTAAATCGAGTTTCCAAGTCCTTCCTTGTTTAAGGACAGTATATTCTGCCTACAGTACTCACTGAAGTGAAGAGCTTAGCTTAGCAGTGTAAAGGGAGTGTGTTTTGGAAGAGATATTATTTGACGTGTATTTATATACTTGGGGGTAGGACATGTTTGGCAGACAGGATAAGATATTTAGCAGCAAATGTATCTTCTACGTCACTTTGAAATTCCAAGTAACCAATGAGATTTTGTGTTTTGGATTTCCCATGATATAACAGCTTCTTCTTCTTCTTCTTTTTACTTTTTTTTTTTCATATGAAAATGGCATGAATAGTTAGGGATATTGTGGTCAGTTTCACAAAAACTTCCACTACACTTAGTTATGGGCAGGGAGGTATGGAAGTGCTTGAAATGGCAGGAAATGGGGGGGCAAATTCTTGGGTTTTGGATCAAGGGTTGCTCTAATTGAGCCAAAGTTCTGCCAGCCTCGCCATGGTTTGGGGATTGGTTGCAGACTGGAGCCAAGGAGCCATGACAAAGTGGAGGGGACCCCACTTGCAGTAATGGCCCTGACTCCTAAGTGGCGACTTAAATGGGTTCGGTTCTTTCAAGACACAATGGACTTCCACAGAAATGGTTTTGATTTGGTTCACGTCCATGGTCCATCTCTCCTATCACCTGCGACTGCTAGCTCTCTCTCAGCTAATCCACCAGTATGAGTTGATGGAAGGTCAACGGTTGCCATCTTTAGCTGCTGAGAGATGCGGCAACTTTTGGGATGTGTAATCTTACCAGCTGTTTAGAACAAACATAGGATTAACAAAAAGCTCATATAGTGAAGCCGATCTGCTACACTGTACATGTCTAAATTAGCCCAACGGATAGAAATAGGCACGTCTGTACTTGTCAGTTGATTCTGAAACAAAAATATACTCCTGAGAAGTCCCTTCCAGAGTGCCAATAACTGAAGAACCAAAAATGGGATAGAACCTAGAAGACTTGACTTGACCATTCAAGAATATGAAAGAATTTCATTTTAATTGAGTAAGATTTTTCCATGCTCATAGCTCTACAATTCCCGACATGCCAGATACATCGGTTTCTAAATTCACGGTGTATTTTTTTTTTCCTCTTTTTGTTGTTTAACAAATCTATATTCTTCTCAAAGCTCATCAGAATGCCTATTCATTTGCACTCAACATTGGATGAGCTGAAGCACAAGGGAAGAAGAATTGGAACTCGCTAATATTACACATCTCACCAAATATCTTTGTACACATTTTTGCCAATGAGGAAAATGGACTGTACTGGTTTGCCAACTCATTCACTCCCTGCACGGAGGCTGCCATTTCAGCCCATTAAATTCGAACTGGCAATCCGAAATTTTGGAAAGTTCTGATTTCCCCTCTAAGGCCGGCAGTTACAATCACCATACCATAGGCAGACACATTTTGGCTTAACCCATTGGAGATATCCACACTGGCATGATGACTCCTTGTTCTTGTCGCTAAATCAAGCTTTTCCTCCGGCCATGTTGCTGATATTCTGTCAAAAAAGTAACCATTGGTTGCACTAGAAATAATTCCATTCATGGGACTATTGGTGCACCCAGTTAAAGATTGTGAACCCTCATTACTTGCTTCCTCAACAGGAGTAGGAGGGTGATTGACAATGGAAACTTCATCAAGATGGTTATCAAGGCCATTCTGTTCTCCTGATAAAGTATCTTGTAGTCCCCAGGTGTCTGCCATGCCAGGCCATGGGATGGCCACTGATACATCTTGACAAAGGAAATGCTCATATGAGCGTGTGATAGCAACACCTTTGCTTCTGCCAAGTCGGGAAGCAGCTTCATGCTTCCACACATAAACATATGAATCCTCACTAGCAGAGACCACGTATTTTCCATTTGTTGTGAGGGATGCTGAGATTTGGCTGTTGGTGTTACGAAACCCTATCACAGAAACATCAACTTAACCTTTAAGAATAATAAAATTCTAAAATGCATGGGTTGGGGGGGGGGGGGGGGGGGCAACATGCACTGTCAAATATCTGATTTTCAGAGGATAAGCATTAAAATGCAGAGTCATAAAAAAACCTTTCAGCTTTTGATGATTGAAACAACCATTGAAGCAGCTGAAGAGATCAGTTCTTATACTTTCAAGACCTACACTATCAAGTTATTTTACTGGAAGATTGTCACCTTCAAAGTTGAAGAGATAGTACTTCCAGCCTAGAAATCTAAAAACAAGATCATGCACTGTTGTCAAAACCTTAAAATAGATATTTTCATTACTGCTACTATATTCAAAATGCAATCACATGCACTTAGTTTCATACCTTGAATAGAAAGTTTTAGGCTTTAGAGCATGGGTTTCAAGTTTCAACAGTTCAAATTTACAAAAGAACAAATAAGCTACACGGAATCAGTTTTATCTTAAAAAAAAGAGAGTAGGATCAGCATTTCCTAAACTGTCTTATTCGTATGTAGACTCCTACCTCATTCTACACCAATTTGGGTGGTTTAATATTACATGATTCGATTTTTTGCCATTGTTTGTCATTAATTTCCTACACATGCTCGACTTTATCTTGGCTTGGATTCTCTGTTACTACCTCATACAAAAAAACTATATGATTGATTCCCATTGACTCTTGTGCTAGAGCAAACTTGTTCTTTTTTTCTACTGACCAACACAATATCCACTTTATTGACTAATCCCTGATTACAAGCATGTTACTGAGATTGAGGAAGGAATGGGGGATGAATCCTATAATACAGGGTGCACTTGAAAAATCCATGCAAATTTTCAGGTGTTTCAAAGACTTGTGTAGACAAATCTACTATATATATTCAAGAAGATTATGATCTGAAAGTAATTCATCCTCTTTTCACCACTACAGGATCAACGTGTTTATTTGTCACAGCATTAACTGTCTGTATTCAAGCAATGGACAGGCCAAAATATTTGAGACATTATGGAAACTTGCGCTAGAATTTAGCATAACTTAGTTAGAAGATCTTTGCATTGCCACAGCAAGACTGTCATACATAAATTCTCCTCTAACATCCAGAATAACCCAAAATTTAAACCTATCCAGCATGCATAAGCTGGAACATATATACTGCATACGGCATATGCGATATGAAGGGGCAACATAAACTTCACTCAGTTTTCAACACAGGCCTCGCTATCTTAAAACTAGAATCAGAGATATTTAACTACGTAAACAAGCCTTTGACTACGATGTCAGCAGCTAATGGATATGCACAAAAAGAAAAGAGAAACTTACTGTTATGGAAAATTAAATAAACATGATTGAGTTCTAGTCCTCTTAATTTTCCATTAACATATTTGTATATCTCCCTTCAAAAAAGCGCTCAAAAGAGAACCCATGGAATTTGGGATTCAGTGCTTCAGGACAGCATTTTAAAAGGCAAGTGTAGGGTGAGGGTTTGTACCTCTCATGAGGCATAAGCCTTGAGAATTTTAACACACACAACACATGTAAATAGATATCATATCAAATATACAAAAGTTCATCGAGTATAAATGTATGTTACTAACTGAACCAAAGAAAATATTGGTAAATGAAAAAAATGCTTACAATTCAATATTCCATCTAATAAAGGTTGTCAACAAATGTTTTTCCTTTTCTTGTAATTAAAATGATATGCACAATTGACTCAAAAAGATAAACCAAAAGCAGGCATGATAAAAAAAAAAAAAAAAAAAAAAGATATAGGCTATATACTTATAATGGAATCACTTAACCAACACAGGAGAAGCAACCATTTTCACTCGATCATGAAAAGCCAAATGTACCAACTGAAAATCACAAGCATCCAAGAGTTTGGGGCATCATGCCAACAAGTATAAAGCATGAGTGGTCAGGCTCAAGGTAACATGCACATGAGAAATTTCACTCAAAAGTTAAGATTTAATGCAGAGGGAAACCACTGTGCCTCAAGGCATGCTCCGAAACAGAGTTTGAGAAGTTTGTGAAGGTTTTGCTGTGGTTTGGCGCCAAGAGAACATTTATTTGAGCACCGATGAGTGGAAAAAAACTGATGGTATCTCTTAAGTCCCAGTGATTGGCAATGTGTGAGGTTGTAGTGATGGTAGCTGTTTTCTAAATCTACAAATCAAAGACTTGATGGGCTAGGATTTGCTAATTCACAGAGCCAAAATTCTTGGCTCAAAGTATTTTTCATTGCCTACTTCTTTTGGTACTATCAACTTAATAATCCATGTCAGGTTTCAAGTGAAATTTTCATGCATGATTGTCATTACAATTTGGCTAGAAAAGATCAGAAGAGAAATGATAAGCCCACATTCTTACCTTTGAACTTGTGAACCAGATCAAAGCCATCAATGACTCGAATTCGAGAATCTGCTGATGTGATTAGCACTTCTGATGAACTTCCAGGGGCAAACTGTTTATAAAATTGATCAGAGAATGGAAAATGACATAAAAGATGCAGTTGCTAAAAATGCACAGCAGGTTGCGCCTTGTGCTAGGAAAAAAAGTGGCACATCAAGAAATTACATATTTTTCTTTCAAATATAAACTAAACACGTTATCTCTGGAGTTATATACATCATACTATTGCCATCAAATTACCTGGAATCCAGTGATTTTTTTTAGATGAGCTTTCTTCTTCTTATTCTGCAGATTAATTTGACATTTTTGTTGCAACTTATTCTCTGAGAAGCAAAGACAAACAACAAAAGAATAATCAGCTGTCAGTGAGGATGTGAAATTAGAGAATGGTGAGTAAGAATCAACTTGTACCAGATGTGTTGTATAAATGACAGCTTCCCTTGTATGAACCAACAAGTGCACCCTTCAGAAAACCATAAAACTTTGTTAAGCAAAGAAGTTTTGCCTATTATATACAGAAGGCAAACAAAAGCCTACCTGACCATCTGGAGTATAGCAAGCAGCAGTGACCATCTCATGCAGATCATTCCAATCAACAACTTGACGATCAGGAATGCTCCAAATGCGAACTTTTGCATCTAATGACCCACTAATGAAGTATCTATCATCAACAGGATTAAACTGGATGCATGTTACTGCACCATGGAAATCCATACAATATTGCAATTAGCAAAGTAAAGGAAAGAAGAGAAGGAAAAAAAAATTTACTAGTTCTGACCATCTTGTAAAAGAAAATGTTTAGCCAATCAACAAAAGTCACATTAAATGTTGAGAAAATGTAGAATTTTGTCATTGAGCTAGTGAATCAGGGTTTTCAAAATGCAGTAAAGTGTGAACTTCTGTCTTCCATGTTTATCACAGATGAGGTCTTCTCTTGAAAAGGAAGGCCAATTATATCAGTAGCTTTATAATTGGCAGGTCATAAAGTTATAAACTACAAAAAGATAAGTATTAAAAAGCAAGGCGGGAAATACTTACCATAATCACTGTGAGAAAATACTTTCAAACAAGTTTTGCTAGACATGTGCCACAGTCGCACTGTTTTGTCCATAGAAGAAGAAAGCAGGTGCTGGGAAAAGAAAAAAACTGAATTTTGTTAGGATATGCAAGGATAAACTGTTAGTTTTATAATTCTTAAAGAGGGCGCATGCATCCCTGTTTCACAATAGAGCAAAATATGCTAACATAGCATAAATCCAAAAAATCCTTCTGAAATACTATCAAGGTGGGGTTAAATCCCAGAACTTCTTATCATCTCCCACAACAAAATTTGTGGTGACAACACTGCTTGACAGAACAAACTCCAACAATCCTCTTGCAGCCAATGAAATCTAGACTACTTTAACTAGAATATAAAGGGATCAAAGGAGGTTGTGGAAATTAAAATAATGAAGGAAAAAGTGGCATTATCAGAAAACTAACAATAAGATAGAAAATTGAGATGAGATTAGAATAGGCAGATCACAGCATCTGAAAACAAGGAATCTTCTTTACCAACTTGAAATGCAGTCCAAAAGCCATGAATTTCTACTGTAGTGAAAAGTATCATAAATTTCATCCAGAAGACTGGATTAATTTTCTATTCCCAAACTTTCTGCTCAGTTGCATCCGATGACAAGGAATCTTAAGAATTTTACCAACTTGAAATGCTGTCCAAAAGCCATGAATTTCTACTGTGGTGAAAAATATCACAAATTCCATCCAAAAGACTGGATTAGTTTTCTATACCCAAACTTTCTGCTCAGTTTCCATTCATCCAACTTAAAAAACTTAAACGGTGATGGAAACGATACCAAAGTATTTGGTCATTTCTCATGAAATTTCATTACAATACATTTCAGATCCTATGACTAGAAGCTGGTAGCAGGGGCAGGACCATATGGTAGTAGTTTCCTCTGGAAAAAACACAACAATGACAAGTTTTCTTGACGCATCCAATTTCCTTCCAGTTGAACCAGTGCTAATGATGACAAAAATAATAACAAAGGATTTGCACATTTCTCATGAAATTTCATTACTGTACATTTTATGCACTGCACACTTCACATGCTGAAAAGTCATGAGTGCAACCCACCATGATAACTACCCATAGGTCCCACTTTTATGTGAGGGAGGAAAGCTACATGGAAGAACCTAATAATCTCTCATACACCAGTGTAGTATATTCCTTTGGGAAAAACATAATGATGAAAAAGAAGCTCAATGCATCCAATTTCCTTCCAATTGAACCAGTGTTAGATGAAAGCAAAATGTTTCTGCAGTTTTCTAAACTCAGAATGTCCCTCAGCAACTTAACATTTCATTTCCAAATTAATCATGCCACGCTATAGAATCCATCAAGGTTTTTTACTCTAATATTTGTGGAAATAGGTGATGACCGGCCATTTCTCTGGAAAAGTATTGAATCACTGAATGCTTGAAACCGGTGCCAGTGCCATAAGAAAAGGAAATATGAAGAAGAGATTGAGAAGAAATACATATCCAGCTTACGATTACTAGCAGAACAGAACCTTAACCTTCCCATTATGCAATGTCAAAAGGATCTCCCCTTCCAGCCAGTTAACATCTCAGCCAACATCTTAATTAATGCAAGACAGGCCACATAGCCCAATTACAGAGAATTAGAGAGCAAACTCTCTCATAACATAAATGATGATCATCCATCTTATCGCTACTATAAGAATGCCAGAGCAGCCAATTGGGGTCTCTTTTCCCATAAAAGTTCTCAAAGAAGAAAATCAGTCTCAAAATAGCTGTCCAGGTAAGAAAAATAAAAGAGCATGTTGAATACTGCTCATGGAAACTCAATTACAATCTTGCCTACCACTTGGTCAAATGGATTTAACCAGAAATCAATAGCTGTTAGATAATATTCAAGCCCAGGCAATCCTTTAGATAACCTTCAAGGCACATGCAGTGCCACTTTCGCCTACTCGACAGATTTTCACCACTAAACTATAAAAAAAAATCCCTCACTGGTTCCAGCATCCAACCTGTGCCTCAAATCTGAGATGAGTAATTCTCAGGCTAGAACTATAAAGTTAATCTACATTTCTAATGCAATCTGAGTTCCCAGGCTTGTTATTTAAGATCAGCAGGGGAATATGAATTCAGGTACATATAGGACTGCTGACCGGTTTTATAACCATGCTCTGTGCCATGTTTGATCTATTTGCCTCAATTACTCATTCTCACACGGACAAAAACAGTTTCAATAAAAGCTCCAATTTAGATCATATGTGCTCTAAACAGTCCAACAAGACCACTGTTGAAATAATGAGAAACCAAATCAGATACAAGTGAGATAAAGATACAGCAAAAGGAGTGGCATAACTTCTACACTGGCAAGTGGTTAAAACTCTATCTGGTTTAGCATTCTATCGAGGCAGATAAAAAAATGTCTTCTTAAAATAATACCCGAAAGTGAGAAAGAAATTGGAGAGAAAAGTACGTCCTATGCAATGGAGTAAAGCTTTTAAATTGCTCAAAGCAACAAGAGAGGAATTACTTTAACCACGTCATAGCAAAATGGCATGTGATCACCGAATCAGTTTGCATTCACACTTCTAAAGGGAGAGAACCTTGAAACGTCAAACATCAATACTTGGAACTTTAAAATCATTGATGAATGCGTGCAGCTTTTAAAACAAAAATAGTAAGCATAGAATAACAGAGTTGTAAACCAACTAACCTGAGACTTGGACCATGAAAGGTCAAGCACGTCATCAAGATGTCCTTGGAATGAACAAATGGGTTTATCCGTGAGAGAAAACACTGTCTCTGGCACGAAGATGTGGTCCAAGCTCAGAGATTTTCTGCTTATAGATGACCTCCCTCTCCTCTTCTTCTCCAGATGACTATCCACAAGTGGTGACAGCAGATTAGATTCTGGAGATCCATTTGCAATTAACAACAAGTTTAAGCCCCCATCATCTGGTTTCTCCATCAACAACTCTCCTTTCCTCTCTGACTGCTTAACCTGCCAAATGTGAATTACACAATCCTCGCCTGCGCTTGCTAGATACCTCCCATCCAAACTGAACTTGATACTCCAAATAGACCCATTATGAGCCTGTATCTCCTGACTCTTATAAAGTGCACTCAACTCTTTAGACGACCTCCCATATTGTCTCACCCTCACTCTCTCTGGTCCATGAAATGACACATCCTGGCTATCATCGGTAGCAGAACTTGACCTCCTCCCTCCCCTCTCCGATCCAGTATCCCTCTCATCACTACTTCTCCTCTCCTTATGCCTTGTCACACTATTCGCCACACTCCTTATACTCCCAAACCAACTACCCTTCTTTTTAAACTTTGTAACCCCACCTCCAATTCCTCCATTAGCATTGGAATCAAGATTTCCTCTCGTCCCATCCTCCACATTTTGCCTCCTCATCAATTCTTGCACGATGGGCGAATGCCCAACAGACATTTCGAACTCCTCCATTGTCAATTGCCTCCCGGTCCCAACTTCCTTCAACTTATTCCACATCCCATCCTCTCTTATCTCATTAACAACAAACTCTTTCCCGTTATCAAGATTCTTAATAGTACAAACCTCCACCTCTCCCTCGGCCGCCACTGCCCCATCCGCATCCGCCGACCCACTACATTCCAACTCCTCCGCGAACTCCACAGAACTCCCAACTGACAAGCTCCCATTAAAATTCTCATTAGAATTCGCGGAGTTACTGCAATGTTGTTTCCCAGAAGGCGGCTTATACGGCGAAACAACAACATTAACACTACCACTACTATTACCATCTTTCGGAGAAGCCCCATTTTTGCTTTTGCTTTTTTTACCACAACCAACAACACCAAATCCATTATTGCTGAGTTTGCTGTTGTTAATGTTATTATTAGTATTACTATTATAATTACTGTCATCACTATTTACATTAATTGAATCTTGCAAAAGAATGGAAGAAGGCGAACAATAAACAGAAGACGAAGAACAACACGAATTAAAATCATTATCATGATCTACAGAGCGACCACCACCACCGTCTGATTTCGATCGGTGGATAGCAGAAGAACAACTGGAAACCGAGCCACTCAGTTTTTCTGCAATCAAACGATCCGACGAGACAGAGCGGTTAAAGTAAAAATCACCGTGGGTAGTTTCGGGTTTGGAGCGGGAAAGAGAGGGGTCGGAGCTGAGACCCATGTTGTGAAGAAGGCGTTGGCGGCGTTCGGAGATGGATTCGGGTTGAGAGATCCAGACATCGTAATTACTGACATGAAGTTTGCTGTTAAGACGAGGGGAATTGGAACGGGTCTGGTCAGGATCGGAGTCGGAGTTGGAAGTAGAACAAGAAGAGGAAGCAATGCGATCCAATGACTCGTAAAAATGTTCTTCTTCTTCTTCTACTACTACTACTACTTGTTCTTCTTCACCGTCGTTTTTGTCAGTAGTGGTGTCGTTTCTGCTCATTTTTTGATCGGTTTAAGAGGAGGGGTCATTGTTGAGAGAGTGTCAAGGGGGCATATCATGCATATGTATAGAAAAGAAACAACAGCCCTAAATGGGTTTCCAAGAAAGAAACGGTTTTTTTGGGGAGTGGGTTTGAGGGGGTGCGTGTGAATGACTTGTGGGTGGTGGAATGGATAAAGGGAGGACGATCCGATGAGAGAAAACAGTAGGGAACGAAGCCCTATGTGGTGGGATGGGAGGGAGGGGAGAGGTGTTGGTGATGCTTTTTTTGTGCGTGGTGTTTGTGTTTGGGCTGGGAGAGAGATTTTGGAGACTGTAAGAAAAGGTTTCTGCTCTGGACTTTCTTTTTTTTATTTCGTGTGGTTTTTGTGTTGAAGATTAAAGAAATTAAATTAAATGGAAAAGATGGAGGTTGGTTGTCATGATGAGGTCGTATGTCCATATGCTTTGATTATTTGCCGTGAGGAATTTTGAGATTGAATTTATTTTTTTGTTAAAATTTAAAAAATATATTAAATTAATTTTTTTAGTATTTTAAATTGATTTGATGTACTAATATTAAAAATAAATTTAAAAAAATTAAAAAAATATTATTTTAATGTATTTCTAAAAAACCACTTTGAAAAATAATATTTATTATACTCTAAACCTCCATTTTAACTTTAACATGTGAAATATAAATATATTTATTTATTGAGATGAATATAAAAATATAAAAATAAATTTTATATAAAATAATTTTAGAATATATTTTTATATTTTCAAAAGCAAAAGATACTTAGAGTTCATTTTATCTACATTGTTTTCATTTTATTTTCTCAAGTATATCCAAACTCTATATATTAAGAGATAAAAAAAACTAGAAAATTATTATTATTTTGAATATATTAAATTGATGTAAAAAAATACATTCTTAAAATCATTGAAAAAAAAATATTGGTTGATGCTTCAACTAATTTGATAATACTCTTAACTACTGAGAAATTGTATTTTGATATAGTCATGCAATGTAAATGCAATTGAAATATATAAAACTTATATACCTAAAAATAATATGCATAAATTAAATAATGTAATTATATATTAAGATTCGTATTTACATAAATTAATTAATGGTTAAATATAACATAAACCAAGAAAATGAAAATAATTTTTTAAAAAGAAGAAATAATTCCTTAAAGTGTAACAACATTCATTGAGTTTGCAACGAGAGCCACATAACCATTACTGTTGTGACATAACAAAATATGAATTTCTATTATGTAATAAAAAAAATTTAAGTTATGGATTTAATATACTATTTGAGAAGAAAATAAATCATCTCAACCCAGTAGTTTAAGCTGTTAGGTGAGGTCTCAGGATATGATTTATATTATTCTCTATTACATCTCTTCAAGTGAAAGCCTTTTGAAATTGAAACTTGCACAGACCTATAATATCTTGAAATTGATTTTTATCAAATAAATGAGGATGATAAAATTCGAACTTGTGACCACATGATCTCAAGGCTCTGATATCATATCAAAAAATTATCTCAGCCCAAAAGCTTAATGTATCAAGTGAGATTTCAGTATATGATTTATATTATTTTTTAATAATGACCTTGGATATTAAATATACATGATATTCTTTAAAGAAAGTTTTTTAAGATTTAATTATATAATTCATGGATTTGTTTTTCACATTTTTATCTTCATTTCTTATCATAAAAAAGAGCATCAAGAATGGATTAAATCGTATATTGAAGGCTTGCTCAAGAATCAATCGTATATGGAAGGATTTATGTAAAAATAATACCTTATTGTTAAAAAAAATTTAAAAACAATTGAAGGGTGGAGATGTGAGGTCTTCTAAGTTGTAATCCACTCTCGTCACCGAAAAAAATAATTAAAAAAAGTACGTAATTTTTATCCTTAAAAAAACATGTCTCCTTTTTTTAATCCCAAGGCTTACAAGGTGCCAGCTTCTGTTTTTTGCCCCTTCATGCTTGACTTTCTTTGTCCTGCCGCCCTTTCGTTTAGATCTTAACAATGTATTTTCATTGGAAAAAAAAATTAAGAATGCCATCGTCCAATCTATTGAAGAATGCATATAATATTAAAAGTTGAATCCCGATCTTATGACGGGTATGATTCGATTATTTCTTCTTCTTTTTTTCAAGAATTGTGTGTTTGATTTTTAGTTTTTTTTCAATCAATCATTTTCTTGTTGATTGTATCAAAAACAGAGAGACTTAATTCATGGATGGCATACAACATATTATTTTATATTAGTTGAAATAGATATAAATTAAAATTTTAATTTTTAAAAATAGAATATTTATCCTGTTGTGTTTGCTAAATTCATTTATTAAAATAATTTTTTATTTAAACAAACAATAATATAAATAGATATAAATAAAGACACAAATTAAATCAATCGAATAAAATAAAAGGAAAAAACATTATCATGCAATGCTGCACGTATTAAAGATATTATCTGAAAATAATTTTTTAATTATTTTCAAAAAAAAATTATCTATAAGAGATAAAAAAAAATTATAAATAAATCAGAAAAACTCTTCAAATTTAAATGCATAACTAAAAAAATAATTGTTATTTAAAAGAGACTTTCCAAACAAAATTGGGGCTTAAGTTTTTTTATTCAAAAACTCGTTTTTGACCCAAAACACCTATAAAATATCGTAAGAATCGTGATAAACTTATTTATATTCTAAAAAAAATCGCCCCGAAAATCAAAATTCACCCAAGCTCAAATCCGTTTTTCCACGAAATTTAAAAGTAAAAAAAAAAAATTAATATGAACTTTCATCATCAAATGAAATCATTTGACACAAATATCGTTCGTTTTGATGGCTTCAATTGATGTTAACGATACTTTTCTCTCTCTAGTCTCTACAACCAAAATTCGACGACCTCTCTCTCTCTCTTTCTTCGCTTTCTCAACCAGAAACTAAAAAACAATAAAAATAAATTTTTGTACTAAAATTAAATTGAAAAGATATTGAGGTACAGAAATTGTATAATTTATGTGATTTTTAAAGTTTAGAATCAAAATACATATTTGCAAAATTTATAGCATGCCTTCCATATTTGGCGTCCTTCATATTTCAGTTCCTTTTTCTTTTAATCTCACATTTTCATAAACAATCAAAATCAATTGGAATTATGATTAAATCGCTGAAAAAAAATTGAAAACCAAATTGAAAAATTTACACAAATATCATATTTACTTTTAAGAAATTCAACTCTCATAAATACATTAAATTTCAGACTCAAGATCAATGCTGAATCTTCCTTCCATGTAGTAGATGTTAAACTGCAATGTTCGTTATCGGATATTCACTTAACCTCTTAAAAGTTAAAACAACCACATGGGAGAACCAATAATGACACAAATTGAAATGCCATGAATACTCTAACCTAAATTATAACCATAATACATCATAGTTATAAACCATGAATACCCCACCTAAATTGTAACTAAATTGTAACCGTAAAACATTATAGTTATAAAATTAAGACCATTGTAACTGATTGATTTAAGATTTAAATTGATCTTGGTTAAGAATAAATATGAAAATGAATTGATACAATTTGATCTAATAAAAATTTAGTTAGCTTAAAAAAAATCCGTAATCCCGAGTTTGCCCCTAATAATTTATGTGAAAAACTAAACAACAAAGTAGGGGTAAGCGAAAAAAACCAAAAAACCGATTAAACCAGGAAAATAAAAAAAAAATTAACCAAAAAAACCAAACCGTGAAAAAAAAACCGATTAAACCAATTAAAATTTTGAAAAAATTTACCGGTTCGGTTTTATAAGCCTAAAACCAAAAAAACCAAACGAACCCCAACTGAAAAAAAATCGAGCCAAACCAGAAAAAACCGAAAAAACAAAGTCAAACTGGTTTGAACCAATATTTGTCCAAAAAAACCAAATCGAAACCGATCGGTTTGAACTGGTTTTGGTTTTTTTTTCAATTTTTTTTTAATTTAATTATTAATTTTTATAAAAACCAAACTGAACCGAAAATGATCACCTCTATAAGAAAGTAAGATTCAGAGGGTACTCTATGGAATTTAACAGTGGGCTTGATTACGGGGAAAAAAGACTTTAGTAGTTGGCATTGAAGCCCACTGAACAGAAGACACACATGTTGTCCAGCCCATTACTGTGTTAATTAAGGGAAGTTGACAGCGACATCCCAAGGCTGGTCATTACCGCCTCAGCAACATTTGGGGACCATCTCGTGAATTTCTCCTACCTCTCTAACTCGTAGGATGATGTTGTTTCACAGAGTGTAGACTCTAGGGAAGTTGCTTTCAGGTTCGTAGATTTTATTTTTTTGATCCAGATTTCAAGAAAGATGAAGGGTCAGGATCCAAGCTAGCTAAACATAGGGTTCCTTTTCTTTTTAATGTACTATTTCTCGTACAGTAATCATTAGATATGGCTTGCGCTACACTGCTACTGACTTAAATTTTATCTAATGCAAAAAATACAAATATACAGATAATGATAGCTCTCTTTAAAAAAAACAGAGAAAAATTTGAGACCTGACTACCATTTTGAATGATTTAATAAATTTGATTAATTTAAACGTGATTAAAAAAAAATTAATGATAATAAAAAAACAGCAATAATAACTAATAAAATAAATAAAAGCTTGTCAATATTATAAAAAATATTTTATAAATATTCTTAAAATGAATGACATCATTTGATAACAAAGTAAAATTTGAATAAGAAATTAATGACCTCATTAAAAAAAAAGAAAAAAAAAATTCATTACTAGCAAATCAAACATTGAAGGAAAAATTAAAAAAAAATTAATTTAAAAAAAAAACAAAAAACTCTGACTTAAGTCAGCATGTCAAACTCACAATCTGAATGTGAATTTGAGATAGCCTTGTATAAAAAAAAAATTAAATATAATAATAAAGATCAACTCTCAAGCAAACCAAATAATAAAGGGAAAAATTTTAAAAAAAATTGATTAAAAAAACATACAAAAAAACCCAAATCAACTTGGGTTAACTCGATCGACTTGCGATCTAAGATATGAAAACCGAGATAACTACATAAAAAAAAAAGTGATAAAATCATGAAGTTGAATGCCTATTAACCTAATGTCAGATGATGAAATTAAAAAACAAATAATTAAAAAAAATAACCAAAGTCAAATTAGGTTAATTTTCAAAAATTCTGACCCGGGTTATGAGATCAGTTACTCCATATAATGCAAATCTGAAAATAGTCACAAAGCAAAACTCTCAATCATCAAAAATTAAAAAACAAAATAAATAACAATCAAAAGTTACAAAGACCACATCTAGTATAAAAAATAAATGAAATAAAACAACGAGGAATGAGATTGAAAAATAAAATAAATCAGGAAAATAAAAAAATAGCAATAAAAAAATAAAAACTAAATTTGATATACAAATCAAATGAAATAAAATAACGAGGGATGTGATTGAAAAATAAAATAAATAAAGATAACGATAACGATAAAAAACCAAAAAAATAATAATTAAAAGAATGAAGTCCAAATATGATAAATGAAGAAAAATTAAAGGATAATGGAATTAAAAAATAATTATAATTTTATAAATTATTCAAAATAAAAAAAACAGTAATCAAAAGAACATGGATGGGATTTGAAAGGAAAATAAATTGAAAGGTTGCTTTGAAAAATTAGAGGGCAAGCATAAAAATCGAGAAGAAAGAAAAGAAGAAAAAGAAAAGCTCGTCAAAGATAAATTGGTGGTTTGTTGATTATATATATTGTCATGGGATAGAGATGTCGCCGAGATGATTCAAATGATACCTTGAAAGACACCGTTAGACCGCCAAAAGACATCTCATGTGCCACCTAAATGACACGGATATCTCTCACCTGTTGGCGCTTGGTTTGTACGCGCCAATTATTTTTTTAAAAATAATATTTTATTTTTATTAAAATATCAAATTTTTCTCTTTTATCTTGATTATATAAAAATATTTCAAGTTGAAAGTACAAAAAAAACCTTCCATGACAGCTTAATAATTTTTTATTTTAAAAGGAAGCTTATTATTTTACCATGTTTAAGAAAATGACATATTAGCCCTTTGATGTTAGTTAGATTGTTTTTAATCTTTAAATAGTAATTAAGTAATTTTATTATAATAAAAATATATATAAAAAAACTGATTTATTCTAATTATTTATTCTGATAATAACAAAAGAATTATGAGGGATATACCTTACTGCCTCCATCAGTAAGATATTTTTATTTTTTATTTTTCTATAAATATATTAAAATTATGGAAAATATTAAAAAATATTTATTTAAGAAAAAAATAATTTTAAAAACTAATTGAATTTCAAAAACAATAAAAGTCCAAGATTCGATTTTGATCAACACCGGATAAGAAAGGGGAAAAGAAGACTGAGAAATAGAGACCAGAGAAAGTCAATGCAGGGCATGGTTTTTCTGTCCACTCCTTTTTTTTTTCTTCAATAGGAATGAATTTTCTGTCATTAATCACGTGATACTTGGAAGGTCTATTCATGGCCAATCCCCACTCCTACAGTAGGTTTGTACTTTTGTTGTTAAAAATAAATGGAGGATAATATAAATTTACTGTTTTTTTTTTAATATTTATTTTCAAAACCATACCAATCAAGATTTGAACAATTTTAACAGTAAAGAGCAGTTAAGAGAAGGTTGAATTGTTAGAATCTAGATTTATTTTTTAATAATTATAAATTATTGAAAATTTATATAATTATTAATTTTAAAATTTATAGAATTAATTAAGATATGTGTAAACTGATACAAATATTTATGTTAATAAAAAAAAGATTTGAACAATTTTAAACACAACATTTAACTATATTGAGATTACTCTTAAATATTTTTTTTAAATCAATTAACTACTTTTTTATCGAACAAATAAATCTAAAATAATTGGTGTAGTTAAAAAACAAGGTGCAGAAAAGTTAGTATAATTATAATTAGGATTTACAATTTTGAACCGACTTTGAGTTACAAGAAAAATATTACAAACATACAAAAAAATATTACAAACATACAAAAATATATTTACTGTATCAATATTTTTTTTAAAATGCAACAAAAACATATTCATTATATCCATACTTTCAATTAACTATCATTCACCCTTAACACGACATTCCAGAAGACATCTTAATAGGATTTACATTCATGATTTGATTTTGAGTTATAAAAATTATAAATCAATTGGCATATTTCAAATAAAAAAAATAAGAACAAATTACAAATTGATCAAGCTAAACTCAAATTCATAAAAGATTAAAAAACCAACAACACATTAACATTTATTCAAAATAAAAAATTTAACACATTATAGGTTTAAAAATGACCTTCAAAATCAACAAAAAACAGTTGAAAACAAGATGAGGTAGCATCAACACGCGTCCTTCATGTGCTAGTAGATTGGACTTTTAGAAAGGTGGTGGCATATGTTCTTTAATAACCGCCACTAACCTATAAAAAAACATAGAAAAACTTGATTTTTTGGGTTGTGATGGTGGTTGAGATTTTTAGGGAGTTTTTTTTTTTTCAAACTTGGAGGTTGTGATTTCATGTTAAAATGGGTGGATTTTTGGGTGGATTTGGTGGGAATTAAGTCATGATCGAGTTGTGGGTCTATTATATAGAGGGAGGTTGTTATGGGAGTTAACAATCAATTTTTTCCTTGTGCAAATAAAGAGAAAGGAGTTTGTTGTAGTGTTTTAACTATGAGAAAGGAAGACAAAGATGTTTGAGATATGGTTATTGGTTTTGATTGGTGAGTTATGAGAGGGTTTAGCAGATTGAAATGGTGTATCTTGCAATGAAGGAGAGGGTTTTGATTGAGAGAGAAAAATAAAGACAATGAGTTTGTGATAGTAGTCAAGTTAGGATACTGAATTCTAGCGGTGTGAGGAAATGACAATGGTTGTCTCCTTAATTTTTGGTAGGAGGCTTATTTTTCTTTTACCTTTTTTTCCAAGAGTTTATTACTGGCTTGTTTTCTTCCTTTTTTTTCTTTCTTCTCTTTTTTACTTTCTCTATTCTCTCTTTTTTTTTTGGCTTCTCTCTTTTTGTGTGTTTTTTTATTCTCTCTTTATTTTCTCTCTCTAGTCTCTCTTGAAATCTTTTTGTGTATTTTCCCCTTGTTTTTGGATGCCTTTTAGTCTCTTTCTCATGATATTATGTGTTTTCTCTATGATTTTCTTCTCCTGTTGGTAGCTCTTCTCTAACCTATAACTTACTCACTATTTACCTTTTTATCTCAAATTCTTTTTGTTTATATTTATCTTCTTTTTTTTTGTATTTTATTTCTCGATATCTTCTTTTCTTTATCATTTAAATGTTTTAGAGATGGATTTAAACTCCCATATTTATCATATTTTTTTTGTTTGATCACTATTTTACTCCTTATTTTTTCCTCTGATTTGTTTTTTTTTCAAAAACATATTTGAGAAATAAAGGATAAAAAATGATTTACAATAGTTATAAAAATTAAGATGAAAAATCAAATGCCACAGTTACTTCATGGAACCGTATACTTCATTTTTTATATAAACAATGAAAAATTAAAGTGTTAATTGATAAGAAAACCTAGACTAACGTAATGATAACATCAAGGCCATGTTTGTTTGTTGAAAAGTCTTTTAGAAAATGGTTTCCTAGAAAATATAATTTTTTTTTTATGTTTGGTAGTGTCATGAAAAATGAGTTAAAAAATAATTTTTTATATTTAGCTATACCATGAAAAATGAGCTGAAAAATAATTTATTCATGTTTTATTTTATTTTTTTAATTTTATTAAAAGAAAGGGGAACAAATTTGACAGATTAAAAATTTGGAGGAGAATGAAATTGAAAAAAAAAATCCAATTTCATAAGTTATTTGAAATAAAATAAATAGAAATAAAAAAAGCAATCAAAATAAAATATATAGCAATCAAACGAGTGAGGACCAAATTTGACATAACCAATAAATAAAATGGCATTCAAAATAAAAAGAATAACACTTTCTTAAAAAGCAAACCAAATTTTTATTTGATTGAAAATTGTTTTGCATTGACCAACTTTTCAAATGATAAACAAATATGAAAAAGTTTGGAAAGATAAAACAAGCAGGGCTAAAGTCATGGAATAAAATCCAAAAATAAATCAATATTATAAATACTAATCTTAATCAAAATCATAATAAAAAACAATGTTTTACAAAAGATAAAAGGCAAGTTTTTTATGCTTGAAAAGATTTTTATTTTCAAGTCCCTGGGTAGATATGCAATATAGATGAAGCACAAATTTCAAAAATATCAAGTTTATAAGCCTAAAGCATCTTATGCTAGAATTGAATGATTCAAAGACAAAGGTTCCGAGGTGATTATTGGTGGGATGACATAGATTGCAAGTTGGACAATACCAAATAATCAAGTCAGTTTGCCAACTGATGATGTCCTAAAAAATCCAAGTAGCTTGGAGGTAAGGTTTATATTTTGGATAATCAGTTAATCTCTTGATTTTGATAATCTGATCCATTTTTCCTAGTCAAAATGACTTGTGGCTAGTGTTTGATAAGCCAAAATAGATGATGGTTACTACCTGCAAAAGGTATGCTCTTGTCAATCCCTTCCAAGGGTGGAGCTGCCGCGAGTGTCAAGATTTTTTGAGATGACAAAGCCTGATTTTACCCAGGAGCAGCCGACGTAACTTGAGTAAGGAGTTGCACTTGGTTGATAAGCTATTGGAAGTTCGAATGAGCATAAATGCTTGTGATAATGGTTAGATCCATTAAACATTCTAACCTATTTGTGTCATGATTGTATGTCATGGAATAATTTGGAAATGTTATTAAAAAGAAATTGGATGCTTTTTGATAAGTTTTTTACAAACAACATCAATTGATGATGTTCTAAAAAATCAAAGTAGCTTAGAGGCAAGGTTTATGTATTGGATAATCAGTGAATCTCTTGGTTCTGATAATCTAATTCATTATTCCTAGTTAAAGTGGCTAGTGTTTGGTTAGCAAGGGTGTTCAGTGACTAGTACATATAAAAAGTTTTTTTTAGTGTATCTGAAGGAAGTAATTTTTTTAGATAAACTAAACTAATAAATCGCTAATAAGATTTATCATGTTAATGAATGATTGTAAAAAAAAAAAAAAAAAGATAAAAGACTAGCACGACTCTACACTATAGATAATATGAAAACAAAATTAAAAAAAAATCTTCTCAATCAAAATTCAAATAAAAAACAAAGTTTTTCTTCTTCTCATTTTTGCCTTGGAAAAAAAAAGAGTTACCATCTAATGATGGTGATGTTGATGTTATTATAATACTTTCTGTATATAATAATTTCTGGGGACGTGATCAATCATGACCACCACACAATGACAAATGTCATCTCTCTCCCAAGAAGGAAACAAACGATGTGGTGCATGATAATCTATTTACTAATAGATTATCTTGGTTTGAATTTTTTTTTTAAAAAAATTATTTTTAATATAGTATATTAAAATAATTTAAAAATAAAAAAATAATTCTAAATAAAAAAATTAAATTCTAAAAAACATTTTTGAACACATGGACATGGCCTACATACATCACTTCGTGTAATATACTAGCCGTATTATCGGCCTATCCTTTGATTATTTTATTTTTTTGATATAGCAGACCATTTTTTGATTTGATTATATTTATATATGAATTAAAAAAAAACTTCTACGAAGGCATGAAAGGTATAAAATGTAATTTAACTGTTTAGATTTTAGTTTTATTTTTTAGAGGTTACTAGATTGAGTTCCATGAATTTCAAAATCACTAAAACTTTATATAATTATTAATTTTAAAAACCATAAAATTAATCAAAATATATATAAATTTATCTAAACACGCTAGTTAATAAAAAGAATGTAGCCGACGGCAAGAGGGACCAGATGCACTGAGCTTGTGTTTTTTAACAGCCAAGTTGCTCTGCATAGGAGACCGAGAATGGTGGCTCGCCTGCCTCTGGACTTCGCTGGTGCTCGTGTGCCTGCCAAGTTCATGAACACTGCTCTGCCCTGCAATATCAAAACGATACATCACAAAAAAATCTTCCTGCTCCTCTCCACATATCTTGGAAACCATATATAATCCTACTTTTCATAAAAGGGAAAAGGAAAAAAACTCCTCCTTGTAGATAGTTGAAACCCCAACACGCATGTTTTCTATAAATCTCACATATTTCTTGGTATTTTAGTATTTGTCCAAAATATAACAACTTCTAAAACTATTTATCTACATTATTATAGTATCGAAAACAGAGCCAATTAGAGAATGTGAGCCACATTAACAATGATTGAAGATAGAAATGATTATTTTTTATTCGATTCGGTTTTTTTAAAAAGAGTAATTAAATTAAATTTTAAAATAAAAAAATCGAACCGAAACCTGTTCAAACCGACTGGTTTCGGTTTGGTTTTTTGAACAAAACCCAGTTCAAACCGGTTCGGCTCGGTTTTTTCAGTTTGGCTCAATTTTTTCTGGTTTTTTCGGTTTGATTTTTTCGGTTTCAAGTTTATAAAATCGAACCGAACTGGTCGGTTTTTTTAAAATTTTAATTGGTTTTTTTTCACAGTTTGGTTTTTTCGGTTATTTTTTCTGGTTTTCTCGATTTAATCTGTTTTTTGATTTTTTTACTCACCCCTAATTAAAGGCTTCAACTTAATGATGCAAATATCGGACAAATTGAGAAGAAATTAGATCGAGTAAGAAAATCTTGAGGTTAAGTAACCTTGTTTTCATGTTAATAAATTGCATTTTATTTGCTTGTATATCATAAGAAAAGATTGTAATTGTATTGTTTTTATTCCCATTTTCGAGTTTTATTATTTCTTTTGGTCAGGATATATTCTTCTCATGATCGAGCAACTGAGATACACCGCCCTTAATTGTATCTTAAAAAATCAAAGAGAGTAAGCTATAATTAACCTGCATTTTGAAAGCACGTTAAAGACGATCGATCTCATGAGATTGTTAGATAGACTTGGTTTATCACATCATTTATAAACAGAAGACACGTGGATAACTTCTCACTTGATGATTTTGTCTATCCATGCATCTTAGTGTATACATATTTTTTTTTTCAATTTCACCCCTATAATTTTTTTATCTTCAAAATTTGGTTTCTATTTTTTTAATTATTGTTTATTTTATTTGGCATCGTTTTTTTTTTTAAAAAATTGCATCATCCTTGGATTTTGTTTTTCTATTAAATTTTATCCTCACTATTTTTATTAAATTAGTTACGAATTAGATTTCTTGATTGAATTCGGGTAAAAGATTTCACGGATTGTAATTTTATCCTCATTCTTATTTTTTTATCTTATTTTTTTATGTTTTTATTTTATTGGATTAGCCCTTAATAATTTCTTTCTATTTCATCACTACCATTTTTTAATCTATAAATAATCTATCAAATTATAAATATTTTCAATTCACCCCCTATGATTTTAATCTTTCAAATTTGGTCATCATTGTTTTAGTTGCAATATATTTTGTGTGGGATCATTTTTATTATTTTTTCAAAATTCACCCTCCTCGTTTGTCAAATTTTATCCCTATTTTTTTTGTCGTTGTTTTTTTTTGCAAGTTTTTTTATTAATATTTTTACTTGAATTCATTCTTCAAAATTAAATTTGTTGAGAGCTAAGTTTCTTCATTGAACCTAGCTCCAAGATTTCACATGTTGCAGGTTTTTAAAATTACACCAGATTTATAAGGTTCATCTATGTCCATTTTTTTTTTCCATTTTGAGCATATTTTTCTTATTTTTTTATGTTTTGTTTTTTTTTGTTTGATTTTATTGGGTTAGCTCTCTATAAATTTTTTTTCAATTACACCTCCTACTATTTTTTTAATCTACAAATATCCTATCAAATTACAAATATTTTTTAATTTCATACCCTATGATTTTTTAATCTTTCAAATTTAGTACTCATTCTTTTAATTGCTATTTATTTTGTTTGGGATGATTTTAATTGTTTTTTCAAATTTCATCCTCCTTAGCTATTTCTCTTAAATTTTATCATCATTCTTTTTGTTGCCTTTTGTTTTTGCTTTTTCAAGTTTTCTAATTAATATTTTTTCAATGATTTCATTAATCAAAATTAAATTGGTTGACAGTTAAGCTTTTTTTATTAAACTTGAGTTCATGATTCAACGAGTTGCAAGTTTTTAAAATTAGACTTCGTTTATGAGATTTGCCTGAGTTTTCTTGATTTTTTTCTTTTGTTTTAAGCTGATGTTTTCTTCTTCTTCTTTTAAGTTTGCTTTTTTGTGGTTTTCCTTCTATTAGGTTATCATTAAGTTGTTTGATAATCCAAATTGATTTATGTATTGTTCTTTTTGTTCTTTTTTTGTTGTGTTTTTGCCAATTTTTTTCATATTATTTAAATTTTCACTTGAACCAATGAATTAAGATTATTTTTTTAGCCTAACACTTTTTTTATGTAAAAAACATTTCTCGGCCTACGACGAAGCGCGGGCAACAACACACACACACACACACACACACACACACACACACACACACACACACACACACACACACACACACACACACACACACACACACACACACACACACACACACACACACACATATATATATATATATCTTATAATTTAATCAATTCATCAAAATTAAGTAGCAAAACCAACAAAAGAGTCCAATTTTTATCTCAACCTTTTCAAAGTAAATCCTTTTCAATAAAAATGGTAGTGAAATGTTATATTGCTAGTTTGGTTAATGTAAATCAAAGTTTATATATATATTAGACTAGTGAATAAAGATATTTAGTTTATTATTACAAAGACATACTAAATAAAAAATATCCAATAAGCATAGAGTTTATACATGTTTAAAACTATAAGCATGTACAAACATGACTAGTGACAAACATGCTTTCAACACAAAAAATAATAATAGAATACTAACATGCATACTAAGCATATATTTAAACTTATAATTGATATATAATAAAAATCATAACTTGCATATTAATAATAAAATTAACTATGCTTAAATTAAAATAAAAAGAGTATATACTTGTTAAAACACTTTAAAGTAATGAATTTTTTATTGTTGTCGATGATGAATTCTTTGTATTGAAGACTTTATTATTCATCATTTGTATAACTATAATATTTGTAATATATCTTTCAAGATTTCAACAATACTATCTTGGTTTAGATGCACTTCTAAATAAGGTCTTTGAGTAAAAAATTATGTAACTCAAACATATCTTAATAAGATGAACTTAAGCTCTAGATCTGGGAGGAAAATCCAAGCATAAAAAGAAAAAGAAAAACTCTAAAAATTGTCGGTGAGGAAAAATATGTAAAAATAAATAAATAAAATCAAGTTGAAAACTCTCCCTTCACCCATTTTTCATAGTGAAATAAGCTAAAATATTGAAAAATTAATAAAAATTAATTATTATGATTATAAATATTTGATTAGCCACCATGAATCTAGAATTAAATCTAGAAAAATTAAGTGTTCATTGAGATTAATTTTTTATTCACCTATAATTTATTTAAATCATGTAATTAAAAAAAATCTCCACCAACTAAAATCTCCTAAAAATTTAATTCTTCTTGAATGTCTAGTTGTCATTGTTTAACAAAATCTAATAAAAAAAAATCGGTGAAGTTAATGTGATCAAGTTTAGTGATAGATGGGTCCAATAAGATGTTCCGGAAGTGCCACTAGAACTATGCTCAGAACAAAGAGGAACACACCACGTGGCTTGATTCCTCACAGCTGTGTTAAGCTTGAAATGGATTCCTTGTTCAATAATAATAATAATAATTAAAAAAAAACAGACAGAAGAAAGAAGGAAATGTGGAGTTGTGACAGTGATACAACATGCTTTCCACTTAAGAATTCAATTAAATCTCCCATAATTTATTAATTGCCATCATGAGTACGGTTCAATAATAGGAAGATAAGTTTATTTTCAAGTTTTATCTATATAATTACTAATATAATTATTAAAATCTTATATGATTATTAATTTCAAGACTCGTCGGATTAGTCGAGGTACGTGTAAGCTGACCCGGACACCCATGCTAATAAAAAAATAATAAAAAGATAAATAAAGACATATATGAGAATATGATAGTTTTTTTTTTAAAGTATTGTTTACTTGAAAATTTATTAAAATAATAATTTTTTAAGTTTATTTTTGATATCAACGCGTTAAAATAATTAAAAATATAAAAAAATAATTTAAATCTAAAATAAAATTTAAAATTTTCCATAAATACAGTTGAACTTCGAGTTTGTTTAAATTTCGCAAGTGGATCTTACTTTAATTTGTAATGCATGCATGGTAATCTCTTGGATAATCCAGTGGCTGTCGCTGGCAATTGGCTACAATCAACTTGTTTTGATATTTTAACTCTAAACTAATCATGCATGTACGGTCTCTTCTTAATTGATTTTAAACAAGCCATTCATAATTTTTTTACTGTCTATTTTAAAACAGGAGAAAAAAACCTTTTTATTACTCAAGAGTGTACACGTACACTTTGCATAATTCCATATTGAGCCATGGTTGATGCCTTTTGGGCATGGCGGAAAAAAAAAATCTGTGTACTTTTAAAATAATTTAATATTTTTTTATTATCATGGGTGTCCGGGCCAGCTTATGCGTACCTCGACTAATCCTACAGGTCCTAAAGTTAATAACTATGTAAACCTCCAATAGCTATTATATTAGCAATTATATAGTTCATATCTAAAATTATAGAGAAAACAAACCTTTTGATTCCAAATTTTTACCGTGTGTTTTGGACATGGGATCAATCCATGTTGAAGCTGTCTTAGCTTTCTCTTCTGCTTTTATTGTCCAATTAGGGTATTTAATATTTTAATTGGAGTCCATATGGACGACGTTGCACGTCCATTAAATATTACTTATAAAAGAGCAATATTTTCAAAAAAATAAAAGTAAAATTGTGGAGGCTACTGGCTCGGGGTGGGTATTGTTGGCCCATGGTTTGCCGCAGAATAATATTATTACGGGTAATTGTTGGAGTCTGAAGTTTTGGTAAAATCCAAATAAGTCCCTAATCTTTTATTTTTATGATTTTAATTCTTAAATTATCAGATTAAAGCAATGCACCGCCTCCGTTAGAATTCTTTAGACTTCCGTCCATCATACCCCGTTAAATAATATTTTGACTTGTAATTCAAATGTCCAAGATCAAAATTTTAAAAGGTAAGGAATCTAATTTTGCTAGATCAAAATTTTAATTAATCTAATATTAAATTATTATAATATCACTTTATATAAAAAAATATATATATATCAATAACCTTTTGGCGTGTTGTATTACTAGACGTGATGATCAAAGTATAGTTTGTTTCCTGATAAAATTAATAATAAATTTCTCATGTAATTATTTTTTTAAAGTTTAGATAAGAATATCTACTAAAGGATAAATTAAAGAGTAATCAAACTTGTAAGGATATAATGGAAAGAATGGTTCAAATATAAGTATAAATGGAGCTATTTTCTCCTATGAATTGCTCTCAAAAGTTGTAAACGGAACCCTTTTTTTTTTTTTTAAAAAAAAAGGTTTATAATCAGCACAATGGATATTATAACCACGCAATCAAATACAAAAACTCCATGAAAAAACATAGAAACTATCTAAACTAATTCTTGTGACTCAATTATAAGCTAAAATATTGTAGGCAAATATTTAAATTGGTTTGGCCTGATAGCCAACGGTTCTTTTTATCCTTTTCTAATTGATTTTTTTATTTTTTTTATTTTATTGATTTAATTAGAAATTAAATTTCATAATTTGTTTCGATTTACGTTTTATAAAGTTATCATGACCTTATGATCTATATCACGTTTTTAGCCAGTTGACTTAGGTTGACTCGAGTGGTTTTTTTTTGTGTTTTTTAATTTCATACAAACATTGAGTTTATTGAAAATTAAGTTTCATAATTTATTTTGATTTGTCTTCTTTTAAGTTATCTCAATCTCATAATTCATGTTTGATAGATTAACCCAGATTGACTCAGCTTATTTTTTAGTTGAATTTTGTTTCAATTTTATCCCTAACATTGAGTTGTTGACAGATTTAATATTTTTTTATTTGTTTTTTGTAGGATTATCAAGGTCTCATGATATAGATAACAAATTTGGCATGTTAACTTGAGTTAATTTGAATTGACCTAACATGTTGTTGTTTTAATATTTTTTAAAAATATCATCTTGATTTTTTTTAGACAAACTATATTTTTACTGGTTATACAAGTTATTTTTAGACCTGCCAACATGATCTGGTCAAATAAAATTAATCCCATATAGTTAAAAAAATAAAATTTTTATGAAAAAATACATTATGAACATTGTTTTTATGTCAAAAAAAAAAAAATTGATCTACCCGGAACATAGAATGAGAAATGATCTAGTATTTACTATACAGAAAACAAGTTATCCTAAAATTAAAAAAACAATTGACAGAAAACTTCTAGCAGTGATCACCTTTTGATAGTCAGATGATAATCCTGCTGTAGTGCATTGGGTGGATTTGAAAGGTCCAAGATTAAGGTGGCTGTTTGAACCAGAAAATGAAGGCACACTCAAGTTGTTCATTGAGCATTGGTCCAATAACTATAAGCCCATGGCTAGGGTTCTAGTGATTGCACCATTGACCATCATAATGGGCCACCCTTAATGGAAAACCCAAGCAGTCAAGTGGAGATTTAATAAACAAGCCATTTATTGAGATTTAATTCACAATTTTCCACTTAGAAAATAAATATTCAGTTTTTTTAAAAGAAAGATTAAAGAAAACGGGCCTTCAATTATGTTGATCACCTAAATTGAGTGAAGTGTAGGTTCCCATCTCACTGCTGCCGCCACTGTCTGTCTCATATTCTCCCTCTGGCTGGGAACAGCAGGCATAGTTCATCTTGGAAACTATGCTGGTGATCATTATGGAAGCTGCTCAGAAACTCCCTGCCTCAGGGTCTGGCAATAAAAATCACCATTGCCAAATATGGCCCTGTATTTGGCCTTCTGGGCATTCTTGATGGAACCCCACATTATACATATCTCAGCAATGAAGACTGTAATCCTGATTTATATCATGCTGCATACAATCATTTTAGTACCGATAGAGGCATGACAGATTAATACAAGGATGTTAGGTTTGATAACTTGTTAGATTTATGTTTATTTGAATTTAGTATGAAGCTGAATTTAAAAATGTTGCACCTAGAAACAAGCTAAATTTATCTTATCTGTATCTGATATTCTACCAAGTCTAAAGAGTTGACTATCGATATAAACCTTACTCTTTTATCATTGAATTATCATCCTGATTTCAGCTTTTTTAAATATAAATTCGGATTAAAAAACAAATTTTGAAAATATATTCATCCATCAATCAAGTAGAATAAGAGGTGAGAAGCAATGCTTTCATTACTTCTCATCTGTTCAGCTGCAAGGGCTGGAGCAAATGCAATGAAGTCAATGGCAAAGACCACCTTGAATAGCAGTGTTGATGCCATAGCAACCTCTCTGTGTGCGTTAACAAGGATGCGATGAGGAAAAAGTCTACAGTAGTACTTTAAATAGTTTAGTCAGTAAAACACAAAATTGATTGACAAGTTTTGCAATAAAATAAACGAGCAGTTCCAACTTATTCGAAACTTCTTATAAACTAGAAGACGATAAAGTTGAGTTTGTCAACACAAGCTAGCAGAGAAGTGCCCACTGGCCAGAAGAAGAATTTATAAATACAGGCCCCAGGCTTACCAGCCAATTTGCACTGTATCTTTAGCATTTCAAGAAACCCTTGCTTTTGAGGCCAACAATAAGTTTAGTTGTTTTTAATTATATGCTGATTAAAGTTTTCAATTACAATTACAAGAACGAGGGATTCATTCTATTTTGCTTAGATCTCAAACTTCTTTTTTAATCTTTTTTTTCTCTCCTATATTCTCAAAACAGTTAGTTTTCCTGCTTGGGGTATCCTCAGTTTTAATGCCATGCAGAGATTTAAAAAAAAATGAAGATAGAGAAGGATAATATTCCGGTGGATGCTTAGCAACACCAATGAAGATCATCTAGATTGGTTACTTGGTCAATAAGGTGACATTATCAGTTTTTTACCCACCCTGAAGATACACAAACAGCAGTCTTCTATTATTGATGGGTATGGGAAAAACAAAAAATTCACATCATGATGAAAGAAGAAAAAAAATCAGGAATATGATCTAAGATACAAACTATCATCAACTATGAACATTTAATACATGAAGCGCAACCCAAAAAACAGACAATGGAGGAGGCAAATCGATGTAGAGATCTAGGCATTCACATGTATAGGATGGTCACATCACACATTAAAGCAAGCTCACTTGTAGGTCCCCATACCCACACCAACATCTCCACCGTATGGCTGGAAGCTGTCCCTGGCCTTGGAATAGCAAACATAGTAGAGCTCGGACACTATGGCTGTGAACAAAGTAAAAGCAGCTCCTGCCCCAAAAACTCCCTTCCTCAATGATGGGCAATCCAGGGTTTCACCGAAAAAATTCTTGTACCTGGTGTGGTAGGCATTCCTTACTGAACCCGCAAGCAAGCATATCTCAGCAATGAAGAAAAACACCCTGGTACGGACAATTTAAGATGTTTAGAAAAAGATAACATAGGTTCCATAAGATACATTGCAAGAAATAGACCTGCTAACTTTAGCTTGCTCGAATATAACATGGTAATGGATAAAGGTTAGCAGCATCTATGTTCAATGATGGATAGGTTTATAGTTCAGCTTTGGATTGGCATCACCTACCAGCAGGTTATATACAGGATAACTGCCCAAGCCCTAGAACCTCCAGGACTCAAAGGCTTGCCACAGCAGAAGCATTTACTGGCAAACATAATAAGGACTTGGCTAGCCATGAGGAACAAAAAAGCGCCAACACCAAAGCCAGTTGCAATGTCTGAATCATAGATGCAGTAACTGTAATCCTTTTCAGTATCTGGTTGGACAGTGGCCTGCAAAGCAAGATATTGTTGATTTGTTACCTCACTAAAAATCGACTACTCAGCGGCCAGAAGGTAAAAACTACAAATAAGAGGTCTGCCAAGCATGTTGCTACCATCTTGGGGAGTATGCGTCGTTCTCATATCAATTGCACCTCCACGCAGTTTCAAAATCTATTAAAAAGCCACACGTTGACTTTCAAGATATAATAATTTTTTAATATTCGTCTCCAGGTTGTCTACAATGATTTGCAGGTTAATCTGATTGCGAGTGTTTGAGAGAGTACGGTAATCGTTGGTTCTTAAACTATTTTTTATTTAGAAATATGTTAAAATAATATTTTTATATTTTTTAAAATTATTTTTACCAACAACCCATCAAATTAATTTAAAAAAACAAAAAAAAATTAATTTAATAAATAAAAATAAAAAAATTCAATTTTTCAAAAACAATTTTTAATCACAATAACAAACAATCCCGTCATTGAGGGCCCCAGAAAAGGATAACCCACCTCTCTTCAACATAGAAAAGTACAGCTATCAGCAACTAAACTATGTGATTGCCAGGTAAGTTTTGTGGACCGGGTGAAATGCAAAGATCAATCTAGATCCTTCTCTCTCCTTGTGAAAATGGTAGCTCCTAAGTATCAATCAATAACAGGGGGGGAAATACTTAAGAAAAACAAAAACTCACAGCCACTTTGAGAAAAAGTTCTAATATGTTCCAGGTTACAAATAAATATTGAAAACAAAATCTGCCTGGAAAGTTTTCTTTCTACTTGCCATCTCATGCTTCGGTTCATTTCTGGTAGAATCATAGAAAGGGAGTAATCTGCGTTTTACATCACTAAAATTCTAAAATGCTATTTGTATCAATAGATCTGGTAATTTTATTGCTAACATACTTTTGGAACCAATTCTACGTTGAAGATTTTTGCTTCATCAAGTCAAAATATTTTTGCATCTAGACTCAATCTTTGTTGTTGTCCCTCTATAAAATGTTGTAAACATTTTCAGATAAAAAACTGAAAATTCATTTCATTAGGTCCGTTATCTCAATCAAGACTCCTTCTTTCTTCATTTTCTTGACAATTTCTCAGCTACCAAACAAAACAGATTAGCAGGATCACACAAATCTCAGAAACCCAGAAACCATACAATTAAACATACATTCCCCATATCCAAGATTTAGTACTTTTCTCTTTCCTTCATTTTTCTTGAAAACCAAACAAAACCCCTTTAGCAAAACACCAAAACCTCAAATTTGTACCGTCAAGAAAACCAGGAACCACAAAAACAACAGAAGAATGCCTTGACTTGGTACACATAACCAATATAGATTAACCAAGAAAACTGAAGAAGGGACTATAAATATATATTTACTTACAGTGCTTCTTCTCTGCTCAGCCGCAACAGCCAAACCAAATGCTATGATATCAAAGACAGAGACTATAATCAACAACAGTTTTGAAGCCATTGCAAAGCAATTCGACAACCCTCCTCACAGATCTTGCTGTACTCTCTCTCTCGCTCGCTTCTTCTCTGCCTCCCTCTTCTCTAAATATGCAAAAGACCGAAGTATGCCAGCATACAAGCAGTAGAGAAACTAGTACTGGTGGTATAAAATAAACTAATAATAATAATAATTAAAAAAAGAAGATGAAAGAATCGTTTTACCTATAAAGAAAAAGACAGTATACCCAATTCAGTTCATTGAGAATGGGATGTCACCTGCAAATATTTCCTTGAGTAGGTGAGTTACTTGCAAGGGTGTTTTGGGAAACGTGTTGTAATAAATATTTTTTTTTGGTAGATTGTAATAAAGAATTTGATAATTAATTGCCATTATATACCAATGATTTAAATTGTGGTGGAAGTTAAATGTGAAAGATTGTTTGGAAACGTTATTTATTTTTATTTTTTTGGGTTAAAAATTAATTTTTTTTAGTATATTTTAGATCATATACGCTGATATCAAAAATAATTTTTAAAAAATAAAAAAATATTATTTTAATATATTTCAGCACGAAAAATACTTTAAAAAACAATTATAATTACATTTCCAACAGACAAGACCAGTTAGTTTGATGATTAAGATTTACTTACCAAGAAACATATATTTTTTTTAATTTTGATTAATAATTAAAAATTATTTTTTTAGAAATAACTTAAAATAAAAATAAATTAAATAATTTTATATGTTCGATAAAACTATCTCAAAAAATTTTAAGAAGATAAAAAAAATGACAAACTAGAATTCATAAATTTCAAAACTTTTTTTTAGTTAAAAGTTTTAATTTTTTTTTATTAAAGCAATACATCTACTCAATTTTGTAACAAGTTATAGATTTTTTAAATCAAATTTATTTTTAACCAAATATATTTTTAATTTTTTTTTGTTAAAGTTAAAAAATAAATTAAATTAACACATTCCAAGATAGAGTGTTTCATTTTAATAACTAAAACTTTCTTAAATCCTATGACATAAATTCTATGGTTTCGAAGAGTGTGTACAAATCTCACCATGTTACGTGAACATGATGCTGTTATGATTCCTCTCATCATGATGTGTATCCAACCGGCTTAAGTAAAAATTCACTTTAGTTCATAGCCGAGCGGTCCTAGCAAGAATTTTTTATTTCTATATTTAGGTTTGATTTTTTTTTATGTGTACGCCTATTATTCATTCATGTAGGATTTTACTTGTTTACTGGGCTTGTAGATTATTTAGTAGATCTGAAAATTAATTATGATGCGTGTAAGTTGATCTGAATACCCCGAATTATATATAAAAAAACAAAATAACATGCAAGGATCAGAGTAGAGGTTTTTTGGATTTTTTTAAATATATTAAAATTATATATTTTTTTATTTATAAAAAATTATTTTTAATATCAATATATAAAAATAATTTAAAAATATATATTATTTTTAAATTTAAATTTTCATGGAATGATATTTGGAATATATATTTTTTTTTTATTTGAAAATATATTAAAATAATATTTTTTATTTTATTTTTAAAAATTTATTTTTGATACTAATACATCAAAACGATCTAGAAAAATACAAAAATAATTTTAAACTAAAAACAAAATTCAAAATCTTTTAAAAACACAGTTCAACCATAATCTCAGCCTAAAAAATAATTTATTGGGTACATTTGAAAGGGCTAAAATTAAAAAAATAAATATCACCACCCTAAGAAAATAAATGTAAAGAATGAAGCAAGGTTTGACGTGACTGGTTGTCGGTGAAGCAATGAGGAAGTGAAGAACTGGAACTCGAGATCTGAATCTGACGCTTCCATATCGTAAAGGCTACTCAAAATAAAAAATAAAAAAATTTCTGTGTTTATTTACTATTGTTGTTTGAGAAGGAAGATAGGTGGCGACTTGGGGTCGTTTTGCCCTCAAACTCTATACAAATTTTCACAATGTCTCAATAGCCAAATCATTACAGGTCCCCTGTGAATTAACAGGATGTTCAGTGATGCGGTTGAATTATAATTTTTTATTATTTAAAATTAATTTTATTATATTTTTAAATTATTTTGATATATTAATGTTAAAAATAAAATTGATGTATTTTTTTTTTAGATACTATTTAAGGAGTCTTAAAAACTGAGAAATAAGATTGATGTGTTGTATAATTGGCTTATCTCTTTATTCAAGCAATTTATTTCATTCTCTATAATCAAGGTATCTAGTATATTGTTATGAAAAGTCTAAAGGGTTGGTAACTAGTAGCAAGAGATGTCTAGCAAGTCAGGCGATCGGTAATTATTATAGTATCAGGTGGTGCCTCGTAATTCAAGATGACTGATAGCTGTGGTAGTAGCGGGTGGTGCCGGATAAGTCAAACGACCGGTAGCTGTGGTAGTAACAGATAATGTCTGGTAAATTAGGTGATCGATAGCTGATGCCTGCAAAAGATCTCATTTGATAGATGTGAAGACTCTTCGATGGTAAAGTCAATAACTTTGTAAAGAGATAAATCGCAATTATATTTTAGAGAAATAAATCCAATAAGGATGTTGAGATGCATGCCCCACTTTGAGCCTATTTTTCTTGGCCCCTAATTGTATATTGGTAACCCAACCCAAAATGATGTTTTTTACACATATTTTGAAGGATTTGAGATCTATCTAAGTTTATTTTTTAAATTTATTTTATTTGAATCCATCAAATAATAATTAAACTTTGTTTGGGTACTTTAATCAAAATAACACAACATTGGATGGCGTAATACTGCTACAAGTAGATCAATCTCGTGGCAAAAGTACCATCTAACAAAAATTAAAAAATTAAAAAATATTTAAGAAATAAAGATGGAGATAATGGGTGATACTGTAATAATAATTATTTTTTAAAGTGTTTTTACTAAAAATAATATATTTTTAAAAAATATTTTTTATTTTTAAAAATTTATTCTTATCATTAACACATAAAAAATCCAAAAATCTAAAATAATTAATTTAAAAAAATCAATTTTTTTTTTTAAAATACGTGCGATTCTTCGAAGATTATCAAGGAAGTTTGGGTAGGGGCGTATAAAAGCCGAAAAGGGAAGAAGGGAACCTTTGCTTTCAGTGCTGGTTGTCATTTCACTATCTTACATGTTGTGCAGTTAATATCCGAGCATCTAATTGGATGCCACGTGGGCCACCATCCACGTTGATGTATTTATTCTCTACACCAACAAATCTTGTCATTCACAAATATGAAGCACAGAATTTAATTTTTCAGCAAGAACACAAGCAAAGCATGGATGTCGATCATAGCTTCAATAACCACTTGTGTTCTTAGATTTCTTAATGCATTTACCAGCATTTTTCTTTGTTATTATTGCATATATGCCTTGTTTTTATTCCTTCTTTTGTTTGTGTGGGAAAATATGTGATGAACAAGGAGAATTTCATATATATATATATTGCGCGCCAAATGGAGCAATGTATGCCAATATCTATATATGTGTGCGCGCGCGCGCGACAAATGAAGCAATGTATGCCAATATCTATATACAATGTATGCCAATATATATGTGCGTGCGCGCCAAATGGAGCAATGTATGCCAATATATATATATATATATATATATATATATATTGGCATACATGGCTCCATTCATAGTTTTGAAACCCGGCCCGACCCGAAGGGTCGACCAGGGACCCGGGGCTGGAGCTAGGCCGAGTTGAAAAAAAAATAGGAAAAGAAAAAACCCGGCGTGACCCGGTTGACTTTTTTTTTTTAACTAAAACGACGTTGTTTTGATTTAAAAAAAGAATTGATTCGGGCAACCCGGTGACCCGGTCAAAACCTGGAACCAGACCTTGAACCGAGCCGGATCTGAAAACTATGGCTCCATTGGGCAATTATTAATACAAAAATCCCGATCATGTCAAATGATTAATTACTCATGATAAATTTAATGATACAAAAGTAAATTCATTAAGTTATTTTGAATATAAAGAATTGAATTTAAATAAAATTTAATATCTAAAAAATGATATAAAAGTAAATTAAAAGAAACATAATACATTAAAGAAGAGAAATTAATGTTAAAATTAACGTTTTCAAATTACATGTTTGCCCTTTTTTTGAGACTTTTAAAAGAATAAGATGGAAGTGACGAGAGTAATATAAAAAATGAAATGAATTCAATATCTTTTCTAAATTTTTTATTAATTAAATCTAAATGAAATATTATAATTAAATTCAATTATAATATTTTAAACAGTGCTCTCCGAATTTTTATTGGGCTGCCTTTGAACTTTGGACTAGGCTCTATGTTTGCCTCTAATTATGGGCTCTAAGCCCTTTGACTATCTCTTTTATCGCCTTTGCATTTGATCATTCTTTGGGCCTTGTAATTATAAATTTTGAGCTAATCCTCTTATGGCAATGAAATACGTATCTCTCTTGCTTTTTTTTTTTTCATTTAAAAGAAAAATTAACTACGGGATTGAATTTGATAATACGCAATCCCATGTCGCCTAAACTCAAGGGTACTTAAAAGCTTTAAAGAGTCAATGCTTGTTTGATATCACTATGCTTTTAAACCATTATTTTCTTTATTTAGGAAAAAAAAAACAAATCAAATATGTGATGTTCTTGATAAATAGTTAATACAAAGTTCTCAAAAAGTCAAGAATTACCTTTTTCTTATTCTATGCCCATGTTCTTGATAAATTTTCGATAAATTGCTAAAAAAAACCGTTTCATAAGATGATCTCTAACATTTTGGTATATATCAATAAAAAAAAAAACATATAAAGGGTAAAGAGAAGAGAAAAATATTTATTTATTGGCTTGCAAATCATTTCCCTCGTATATTTATCCATATTGATGATTGAATAAACTTCAAAAAAAATTATAAATCACTTAAGAACTAAGATAAAAAATCTGAGAATTTTTTTGGTTTCATATAAAAATAGATAAAAAAAATGAGAGAAAAAAATGAAAGAGAAGTCAAAATCAAAGAGTTATTATTATCACTTTTAGTTTTTCCATTTATATTTATGTTTGTCTCTCTCTTTAAAGAAAATTCATTAAGCTACCGCCTAGAAAATTTATTCTAAAACCTTGTTTTTGTTTTTCATTTTAAAAGTATTTTTGATTTTTTTTTTATTTTTTTTTACTTTAAATTTATATTTTTTGGTGTTTTTATATCATTTTGATGCGTTGATATCAAAAATAATTTTAAAAAAATAAAAAATATTATTTTAATATATTTCTTAATGAAAATCACTTTAAAAATCAACCGTAACTATACTCTTAAATTTAAAGGGTGTGTTTTTAAAACTGTTGTTGGAAAAAAAATTCGATAAATTAATCTAAAAATACTACTTAATATATATATAAAAAGAAACATCGAGCATAAAAGAGTTTATATTATTAGAAACTTTCTTGGAATGGATATATATTTGGAGTTAAATGCATTACTCATTTATAAATTTATTTTCTATGTATGAAATTTAGAACCCTCCATAGTCAAAAGGTCAGTTCGTGATTCATCCACCAAATATTCACTTACCCTTTTCCTGCTTTGATGAAATCTTTGAAAATGGAAGGAAATAACTCCAAAAGGGAAACGAGCTGGAGTGTAGTGTTGAAGATTGTTACAGTGCATGCATTTCTCTTAAATTAGGAAACTATGATGTAATTAAGTATCCTACGTTCCTCAGACCATAAATCAAAAACATTATGTCCTCAAGATTATCTCTTCCCTATAAGAAACCATCCCAAAACCAAATCTCATTTCATCTCTGTTCTTGCGTTTTCTTTTTCTTCTTTGATTGCATATGAAGCATGCAAGAAAATATGTGGTCTCGTGTGCTCAACATTGTGCTTGCATGGACAAAATCTTCACGATGGAGAAGAGCCTCTAGGTGGTAAGCATATATACACCATCTTCTTCTTTCTTTCTTTCTTTTCTTTTTAATGTCTTTCCTCATTTGTTAAACTGTTAATCTGTGAAGCTTGTACTTTTCACTACCCAGTGGCCTCTTTTGTGGAGTGAGCATTGTCGTCATTGGTTTATAATCAGGTCACGCTGCAAACCCTTTTGTGCTTGCTAGGCTCTTTCAAGGAATTGATCCCGTGGCATATATATCTACTATAATGGTTCTCTTATGTCTTGAATTCTTTCACATCTATCTCAACATATATACCAAGCTAGAAAAACTAGACTTGAATGGCCGTTGAACCCCCTCCCATCTTTTGAGCGAGTCCTAATTCTTCTTGCTTTGTGAGAGTACTAGCTCATTGGTATCAGGCTAGGCACCCTGGCTAAATTGCTCACATATTCCTAGAGGCTAGATACATTTCAATTAACAACTCATTAAGGAATTAGAATCATTCCTCACAATTTCCAAATAATCTGTTCTTTCAGTAATTTGTACTGTTTGTGTTGCAGCAAGAGGCTGATAGAGCAACTTCAGCTTCATCTAGCTGCACAAAAGCACAGGAGAGAGTCAATCATACGACAATCGCGTGCCGACATCGCTCAACTCCTTCAGAATGACCGGCTTCAGCAAGCCTTAACGAGGGTACCCATTGATTTTTCCCATCTTGATCCTTTCCTTTATAAAATATATGTATCCTTTCCATAATACACTATACGTATCTATAAGCTTACAGCTAACCAAAAGTTCTCTTAAAATGAGGTGTAGGTCCAGCAACTCTACAAGGACCAATGCCTATTGGCTGCATATCATCAGATCAACCAATTATGTGAATGTATCATCACCAGTATGCCCCACATTAGCCAACAACAGTACACACACATAACTCTCTTTATACCCTACTACTTCATGGCTCTGTGGCTAAACATGCTATTCATCACTCTATATTTTTCGGCAGAGCCTGGCAATGCTTGCCTATTGATGTCAGCCAGGCAATATCAAACTTAATATTTGCTTCCTCAAGATGTGGTGACCTGCCAGAGCTACACATGCTGCGAAGCCTGTTTAAGATTCGTTATGGAAGCAAATTTGAGACTACCAATGTTGAATTATTGCCTGGAAATCTTGTGGATTCTAAGATGAAAGAGAACTTATCTGTGAATTCAGTGCCAGAGGATGTAAAGCTATGGCTAATAAACGGAATCTCTTATGAGTACAATATTCATCTGGGATTTCAGGACTCTGGGCATAGTTTCAGACCACAATGGCAGGAGGTGGGTTTATAATTTATATGTTGGAACATTCCCTGTAAGAAGTATTCAAGCATATGAACAAAAGTTATGAGTTGCATAAGTTGGTATAAACTTTCTGTACAGTTTTAGCCTCCTTTTCTAGAATAAACTCAACTCCAGCAACTGTTTTATTAGTTCTGTTTCCTAGTCTGAATTTGCAGTCTTTCTAATGACAAAGAAAATCTGTGCAGAAAGCTGAAGTTTTGGATTTGGACATCCAAGATATTTGCAGTGACAGCGATGAGAGTTCCATACCGGCTTCAAAACCCAGGACACCAACAACAACAAAGTCACTTTATAATGATATGGACAGAAGCAGTACTGATAGTCTGGGTAGAAGTCATATCAAGACTAAGAAAAATGAAGTTTTAATCAGAAATCTTGAAGCATCAGCAACTAGCACTTCATCTTATGGTAACCTCCCGATTCATCAGACATCTTTTATCTATCTTGATGATATGGAAGTGAAGTCTTTGAGTCAAGGTCACAGCAGCAGTAAGAAAGCTCCTAGAAGTGTGGTAGACTCCTGGAATAGCAGTACAAGCCCTAGTAGTGTCAGTAACGTGACAAAAAGGCCAGCCAAGCCAAGGTTGGGTAAGAAACCTGTACCTCCTCCCTTGAGCAATGATCATTACCGAATTTCAGTCAAAGGTCGAAGTTCTTTAGATAGTTCAATCGATGATTGGAAAGCGCAAAGTGGAAGCTCATCTAGCTCAAGCCATGTCCACCCAAAGCTCCCAAACTATGAAGATGTAATAGCTAAATTTACAGATATCAAGGCAGAATATAGGCACCGCAAAAGCTTTTATTATTGAAAACTTAAAGAGGATGTATTGGCTAGACTTCTTGCTATCACATTTATCAGCTGTCTAATCTAATGTCTTGTGGACTGTGGTAGGGTTTAATGAATAAAAATGCAAATCCTTCACACTATTTAATCAACAGTACCCTTGACTACTTTCAGTGAATTCCTGTTATTTTAACGATTGAAGTTGTACAGCAACTGTTGATGGCTATGTGGGTTCATGCTGCTGTCTTCATTATCAGATATTACAAATCCCATGTTCTAAGTACGAATGTAATAGAATAAATTGTAAGCTCAACAGTGCCTACAAATCTTCAAAGACTTGTTGTTCAAGATAAATAACTACCAAGTTAAGGAACAATGCCTCATCATGGAATGTAACTAGTCGTTGAGAATAAATGAAAGCATTGCACCAAACAATAAAGCACCAGGGAGTTCTGGGTATACAAACAGACAGAAATTTGAATGAATATTACAGGTGATTCAAAAAGTATTCCGTGTATGATATACAGAACCAAAATACACACCAAATAAAAGAATTAACTCTTTACACCCTCAACCTAGAAAATCTCAAACCTGATAAATTACAAAATATACTCATATGGCAGCAACACCAAAGGCCTTATTACGTATGAGAGCTATGTCCTGATCTCACTTCTTTTTTTTTCCTTTTCCTTTGGGTTGTTTTTATTTGTGGGGGGATAATCGTAGCTTGGGAAGGGCTAAGGTACTTGTTTCCCTGAACAGATATGCAGCATATACACAAGTTCCACCAGCTGTCCTGTGGGATCAGTTTGCAGCAGAGGCTCGACCTTTCCTTCCAAACAAAAGAAGCTTTCTAAACCCTTTTGCTACTTTAGGAGAGTGATCTTCACTGTTCCATTTCTTCCTGGAGTGGATTGGTTCTGGGTTCATTTCATCAGGTGGTGGGGTCGATATTTCTATTTCAGATTTTTCAGGTGACTCCAAAATTTCACTGAAAGCACCATTTTCTCTGATATCCACAGCGCATGGGTTCAGAGCCCTGTTTGGTGACTCTAGCACAGGATGTATTATTGTTTCAGATATGTACTCACCATGATTATCAGAAGTTTCTATGTCTTCACAAACTACTGGAGCTACTTTAGAGAACCCCTCGTCACCTGCTCTAGAGTGATTATGTGGGGCAGATGAGTCCATGTGGAGTGAATCACCATTGTAGCCTTTATCATCCAAGTTACCAGCTGAAATCATATTTCCTGCATTATTCTCTGTAGAAGCAACACTGTGTAACTCCTTTATATCTTTGAAACCATCAATTTCATCTGCAGACTGTGCTGCTTGCATAGGTAATAAATCCGCAGGCTTCTCTGCTCTGGCTATTGTCCCAACCTTCTTTCTATTGACATCAGATTTGACTGTGTTCGGAGGTTTCTTATTATCAGCACCAGCAGTCTTCTGAGCTAAACCATTAGCCTTCAAGTTTGCCTTTTTGGGTTGGGCAGCTTTCAATTCAGTTGATGGCGACTTTGTGGTTGCCCGAGCAGTAGCAAGGCGATCAATGGTGGAACTTCTAAAGAGTGCTTTCTTTGTCTCTTGGCTTGGAGATTTGCTTTTAGGCTTCTCATTCTTTATGGAAGTTGAAGTAGATACTTTCCCTGCAGGGATTCTCTTAGATGTCGCCGGAATACTGCCAGCAGCATTCCTTTCCGCTATTCTTTTCTGACGTTGAATCAATAACTCCTCCATTCTCTTCCTGTTTACTTCTTCCTGTTTTCAAGTGGATAAAATTAAACGTCAACCAAAAAAGGGAGGTTAAGTAATAGCTAAGCGAACAATCAAGTCAGGACGTTAAATAACTGAGCAGAATTGAACAATTTCAGATACGATGAAGCTCTTCTATGATTTCCATGAAGGGAATGAAACAAAAAGAGGAGAAATACTATAATACTTGCTTAAATCCTTGTTAAAATTGCCCTTCTATGATACCTTCTCGGATTTGCTCTTCGGAAGTGTGGTTCTGCTTGCAGAAGTTGGTTTCTTTGTCCTTGACATGATATCAGATTTGCCTCTACCAAGAGATCCGTTAGGAACTTTTGACCTGACTTCTTTACCAGCAACTTTTCCGCCAGAATTTACACTTGTTTTGCCATTGGTTCCCATACTGTTAGAAGGAAGCTTATCTTGAGCAGTATTTGTTTCATAATCCATCTCTGGAGTCCAAGATGGGAGAGCATGCTCAGCAGCTGAATCCCGCCCAAGCACCATGTAAAGGTCATCTGGTTCATAGACATCAAATGCTTCAGATTTATCATGAGATATCTCTCTCATTTCATTCTCATATAGAGTAGCTTCAATTACATCTGGAGCAATGCTTATGTCTGTCCGTAATAGTGAATCAGACTGATCATCAACTAACGGTCGAGCTTGGATCATGAATGAGTCATCCGCTAGAACTTCCTTCTTATTTTTCTCAGATTGGAAATGCTCACCAGTTAATGATGAATCATAATCATCACTAAATGGTTTATGGTCCCTGTGATCATCCCTGTCCAGTTGGCTGCTAATAAACCAATCCCCTTCTTTTTGACTTTTGATTAATGGAGATTCAGTGGAATAATCAGCAACGGTAGGTCGGGGCAAGTTCCCTGATTCTCCAGCTCTTTGAGAAAACAACAACTCCTCATATGTGCTATCCCTCTTATTCATCACTGGGTGGCCATTTGCACTGGCTTCAAAGTTTTCAACACGAGACTCACCTTCATTACCAGGTCCCCTCTTTGCTGCGATGAACGAATCATTTGCTAATGCTCGTTGCTTTCTTATTCCCTCAGATTCGACGTTAAATTCCAATGACCTTCCCTCCTCATAGCCCTTAGCTGTAAAGTCATCTCTGTGAACCTGTGGAGGATGAGGTTCAATTCCAAAAGAGTCCAAATATCTGTCCTGCATGAGAAGGCTCTGAAAGGCACCCCAGTGCTCTACTTTTTCTCCTTCACGATTATTTTCAATTATGTTCTTGCCTTCCTGATCAGTAGCACCATTTGAACCATCTATAGTGCTGCGCTGTGATTTCTTGTGATGTCGAGAGGTTGATTTACGCCGTCTCTCTAATGAACCAACAGCTTCCTGTACTTGCTGCTTGAGAGCTTCTCCATCAATAAATCCACCCTCATCAGATGTGCTGCCAGACATGCTGCCCTTTTCTCCATCTTTTGTTGAAGTAATGTAATTGATGTTGCGAATGACAACCTTTCGTGATGACTTCTTCCCATGCCTTTTCCTGTGCATCTTATCCACCGATGCCTGCTTTTTGCCACTTCGCAGATTTTCATCCGATTCAGTCTCTGAGCTGGAATCACTAGGCTCAGTGGATTCATCTTGATTAGAAGCTTGCAGTTCTTTTTGACGAGAAGACTTCTTGTTCCTGGAGGATGATTTATGCTTTTCACGGTTGTCAGGTTCCCAGTCTTGACCATAGCTAGAATCATCAACATTTGGAGGCCATTGCATGTTCCCTGGAAAATATGGAGAGCCAACCTGCATACCAGGAAAAAGGTATCCTTGATATGGGGACATTTGTTGAAATACAGGACCTTGAAAGTTGTGCTTGTACTGGGGATGATGATTTGGCCATGGCATTGGCATATGAGCTTTCCCATCAGTTGATTGCATCTGAGCTGATGTTGGCAAACCACTATCTGTAAAGATATGCGACATCAAAGACTGGTCAATAGTATAATGTTTAAACCTTAAACTATTGCTAGTTCTCTACTGATTTTTATCAACTATGGGAAACACAAGAGAGCACAGATAATTCAGGAATAATAATAAATTGCCATTACAATACAAGAGTAAAACAGAAATCAGCATTTACTTCTAGATTGCATGCAATTGCTACAACAATACAATAATGGCATGGCATATTTGATGGCACTTACACCTCAATGCTCATCGCAGATAGAGATTAATATTAACCACTATAGCTTCATCCAAAGCATGACCAACAGGAGGTAGATGAACTTGGATCTTAAACAATACCTTGGTTTAGGTCTAAACTTCCAAGACTTGTAGCCGAGTCAGATGCATCAATTGAACCATTGTGCTTCCCACCAGAGAGACCACCAATTTGACCAGGGTAATTTTCCTCACCAGCAAGAACAATGCCAGAAGTCTTAAGATAAGGCAATTCCAACTGAGATGCCTGCATTGCTGCTAGTTCATCCATCCAAAGCCGATCTTGATTCTTCTTCTTGCATAATTCCATGAAATTTATGCATGCTTCCCTACGTGGATTCAGATATAGGTTTTTAACCTTAACTAAAATTTGGAGCAGGGAAGGTTCAACTGCAATATTTTCAGGCCAAAAGAATCTAACATCCAGAATCTTGACAAGAAGAGAATTCATAAAACTAGATTGTATTCTAGAAATGCAAAGCAATCATAAAATCAACACTAAATAGACATACTCATTTTTCATTCATTGATGACCAAATGAACTAGTTGCACCACTGCCTTGGCATTTTGTAGCAAGCGCAAACTTAGCCCAAGGACTGGTGGGAAGTTCCAAATGGAGGAGGGGGCATTGTGTAGGGTGATGCCAGATTAAAAAGGGAAAACAGTTCTCAGTGAGAACATCCATGCTGGATGACCATTGATTTTGTCATATTAACGTGCAAAATCCAATACAAGTCTGTTTATCACTACAAGATGATTCCTTATGATACCTTAAACGTGAAGCTCCAAAAGCATCGGCAAAGAAGATAAGATCATTGATACAGTCTGGTTCAAATCCAGTGACCAAGGCACGAGCATATGCCATTGCTTGCTCTTTGCGGAGAACAGCCTTTCTAGATTCCAAAGCACGTTGAAGACGAACCCTGTTCATGACCATCGATTGAACAGTCAATGCTTGAGAACTTAAAGGCATTTCAATTAAGTATATTATATCGTCAGACTTGAAGATTTGCAAGTTTGAAATATTTACTTGGAGTTTTCTTCCTGGACACCATTACTGCCTCCACCGTGATCTTCTCTTGACTAAAAAACAAGGCATCAAAGTACAGGTCTAGATTTATGATGTGAGGATTTGGGAAAAAAATCACCACGATCTCTTACACAGGGAGTTTCAACTAAGTGACATACCTTAGATGAGGCAGATGACTTTTGGTAATTCCCAGCAGCACCTGAAAGATTTTCTCAAATCCAGGTTAGTTCAGTAAATGAGATGTCTTAAGATCACCAGAGAAATGTTATGACAATTACAAGTTACGTGTAGCCCTACTTTCCAATTGAGCCACCAAATACAGAAAACTCATATCAACAGCTATATGAGATGTAACCAAATTATTAAGATTGAGCTTCAACCATGTACCATTCCAACGAACAAAGAACATAGTTCCAATCATACCTTCTGCATCTGCATTGAATAGTTCATTTGATTGAACTGAACACTCAATCTGCTCTAGTTCAGTCTCTATTGTCACAAATCTCTCAAGAACTTCTGGTGAGCTAACAAACCACACAAATCTGCAATGACAAACAATCATGAAGTGACAAATCTACACACAGTAACCAGCTATAAGGTCATTGTAAAGAGAGAACAATTTTTAAGCCACCAATTTGTCATAATTCAGATTCCAAACTCAGGGGAGTGTGAGTCTGATTTGATCAGGTAAACCTTCAAAACCCAGTTCAAGATTGAAATACTTCATGTCAACTTTGGTCCGTACTAGCTTATCAATCTCAAACCCTATCCAATCATCATATTCACTCCAAATGTCAAACAATGATCTTGATTAATAATGAAATAAACCACAATATTTGAGTCAATTATCAATCTCAAACCTTGAATCTACTAGCGACAGACCAACTAAAAGATCTAGCTTTTTCTATGACCAGAAAAACCTGGATAAGAGAGAATCCCTTACAAACTCTACTACAACTTGTCAGCCAAATCTGGTCAAATTGAGCAAGATTTACAGGAGAGGAGATCTGCGATATAATATTTTTTTGCCAGTTAATTTTTTCCACAGCTAACACTATACCAATTACCACGACTGTACCTCAATGTGAATAAAAGATCTGTCACATTATCAAATTGAGCAGCAGTAACTATAAACAAGAAAAAACAATATTTTGATACGGAAGTAGTTACCTTTGCAGAGTGGCTTTAGTGAACCAGAAGGCATTAGGAGACAAAGGACGAAGAGAAATGGAGTAGCCTCCTTTCGATATCTGATCTTTAGCAGTTTTTAAGTGTTGAAGGAAAGGTTCTAAAAGCCCAGATGCCAGTTTTTCATTCACACCACCAGCATAAATCACCAGATCACATCTTCATGCAAGAAGAACCAATCCACCCCAGCAACAAAAAAAAAAAACCCATTAACAAACACACAACGCAAAACATTTCAAGAACATTAGATGTCGTGTTTATGCATTTAGGCTTGGAATTCTTTTAATGTACCTTGTTCTAGTGGGTGTGAGTTGAAAGAGAGCATGATCAAGAAGAGTTCTCGAATCCATTGTTAGAAAGAACACCAGAAAGAGAGAGAGAGAGAGAGAGAGAGAGAGGAGAGTGTCAAAAAGGGTTAAACCAAGGGGTGGCTGATTTTACAGTTTGATTTGTTGCTACATGTTTGGATAGTTGCATATAATACTTAGAAGCAAGAGTTTTAGAGCTGATGATGAAGCTAAAATCACAGAGGGAGATGGATGCTGGATTGGCGTGTTGTGATGATGATTTTTGTTTGAAGGATGTGGGTCCCATGCGAAATTACGACAGGCACTTTCTTCTCTGACCACATGAACTGACATTCTACGTCCTGTGCAAAGAATGAATTCTGATCTAAGGTGCGTTGATGCTGATGTTTGTTAAGAAAAAAAGGAGAAGTGATGGTTAAGGGTTGGTCCCAGGATAAATAATTTTTATATATACATATCGTCCTCTAAATTTACATGTATAAATAATTTTGCTAATATGTATTTATAACTTATTTTTATAATAATAAAAACTTCATTTAACTGAATATAAAGAAGATTTCTACCTCTATATTTGAAGACAGATATTGAGATTAAGAAAAACTTAATCTCATGTTTAACAAAATTCTATTATCAAAGAAGAAGGAATGGTATTTAATTAAGGGAACAAATTACTTAGATTAGTTTGTTTAATATGCACTCAAATATTTATTTATTGTCAGATTATAAAAATTTGTTAGAAAATAATATAAATTATATCTTGAGATTTTACCTAACAACTTAAGCTATTGAGTTAAGATGGTTCTATGATATAGTATCAGAGCTTTGATGACCAAGTGATTACGAGTTTAAATATCACAATCCCTATTTATTTGATAAAAATCAAGTATTTGATAAAAATCAAGTACGAGGTAGTGTGAGTCGGTGCAAGTTTCAAGTCCAAAGAACTTTCACTTAAGGATATGTGTTAGAAAATAATATAAATCATATCTTGAGATCTCATCTAATTATTCAAGTTATTGGATTGAGATGGTTGTATGATAAAACTTATTATTTTTTTATGAATTTCCTAATACTTTTGAGTTTCAAACTTAGTTTCTGTACATAAATTCCAGTCTAAGAAACCCACTTAATTATTAAACTAGAGGTGATGAATAATTATATATGCACGAGTGGAGTAGAATAGGTACATTGGAATAGAACAGAAAAGTGCAGGCTTTGAAGCATTAATGCTTTCTGATCTTTTCGCCTGGAGATTGTTTCCAAAAGTATTGTAGAAAATGCCACGGGGAACACTCTTAAATTGGATTTAATTACCACATATTCCTTGTACCTCATTTTAACTTTTGTCGTGATTCAATCCCTGTAATTATTACAATGCCATTCGAAGTTAATGTAGGGTTTTATTTAGCGGACATAGCTTATCATGTAGGAACTTCCATTTGAGTGGAGGGCCATGGATGGGTATGGCTTCCTAATTGTAGTTGGATAAGAAATTACAATCATAATGTTTTCTCAGTTGGCCATGATCGACTTAAGCTTCGTTGTTGGTTTATATGTAGCTGTCATAAGTGTCAGAAAAGAGTTATTTTGATATTAATGCAAGGAATTATTTGATGGTCATACCGAATTTAGGGGCCCTAATTATGCATAATGATTTTCCTTTGTTTTGAAGACTTTACTACTTAAACGGACGTCGATGTACTTTTCCGGTGCTAATTCATCTGCAGATTCACCCAAGATTGATGAGGCAATAATTGGGGTTCAATAATTATGGGTTGCTACATAGAACAGTTATGCTAAAATTCTCTCAAGATCTGAAGATGTATGGAACATATTAAACAGTGGATCGATCCTATGCTGACCATCCTTTACAGCTTGTTCTGCCTGTCTTCTGCATCACATTAATTTAGTATATCTTCAGGTTCAGCTTTTAGACGATTAAGTACTACCATCGCAAGCACAGCCAAATCATTCCTTTAATTAATACCACTAGAGCATCAACTATGCAGTAGAGAGAGGAAAACAAGCTGGGAAGGAGAAAAAAAGAACAAGAAAAGTCAAACCTTTTCCAGGCTCGATCTCTTTCCTTGGTTATTAGCCGTTTGTTTACGCGACTGTGGCTGCATTTTAATTAAAACACAGCTTGTAGCCATTTGATAATAAAAAAAAGTGATTTACTGTTCATGAGTCCCACATAATTTTTGCGTCCGAAACGCTGTTAATGAAAAGTAAGGAAATCCTGCTTTTCACGCACTGTACATGCTAATTGCACTGTTCACTGAACAGTGTAATTAGCATAAACAGTGTATATTCAAGTGAACAGTGCAATTCACTTGCCTGTTCACGAGTGAATTGCACTGTTCACGTGAATAGTTTTTTTTCTTCAGTGTGTTAATTTTATTAACAGTTTTTTTTTTAAAAAAACTAGTTTAGAGTGAATTAAATTCATTCGTATTGTGATGTGAATAATATTTTTTTCCTCGAAAAACTAGTATAGAGTGAATTAAATTCACTCACACTGTAATATCAATTTTATACCTGATAATATTTTATCTAATTTTATTATACGCTCAAAAAATTATGAAAACTGTAGTTCTTATCGGATGAATTTTGTACGTAATGGAATTATAAATATTTTAATGGAATAATAAAAAATATTTTATATAAGTATTATTTATTTCATGATGTAATAGGATTAATTAATTCTACAATATTTAAATTTAAAACCATCAATATTAATATATATTTTTTAAAATTATTTTATAACCTCAATTTCAAAAGCATTTTTAACCAAACACATTAAACTACTTTTTCTTCACCTCAATTTCAACCACAGTTTTAACCAAACATCTATTTTTTCAAACCAACCTCAACTAAAAGTACTTTTTATAAAACAACTTTTTTCAAATCACAACCACAACAGCTATCGCAATACCAAACACACTCTTAGAGGTGTATCTCACCACCGACACAAAGTAAATAGTAGAGGGTTGATATGCTAGGTGATGCGTCCTAACAGCAAAGTGGATGAAATAGTTGTCATCGATATAAAATGAAGCCACGCGCAAACACTATAAGATTTGTCATAGCTGCTAATCACTGTTCCAGTAACTTTCGATTAAACCTAGTCGTTCTAGAACCCAAACACATTTTATTGATTATTTTAGACTTTGTTATCATATTATTATATTCGATGAATATTTTGATGAAATATTTGAATTTAAATAATTTTAACATGTTATTGAATTTCATACATATTATTGCAAAATATTTGAAATGTTAGGGTCCATAATCTTGTGTGTTAATAATCTTATTACTCACAAACCTGCCTAAAATAAATGAATTGTCACTAATCATTATCCTAGAGTGTTTATTAATAGGTAATGAAATTAATTAACACATTATATTATTGCATTCAAAATGTCCTAAAGTAGTTTTCTTCTTTTACAATGTTGTGGTGTATTAATGGTTTTATTATCAACAAATTCACCATGAATAAATGAATTATCGCTAGTCGTTGTCATATACTGTTGATTGATGGATAATGAAATCACTTAATATATTACTTTATTGCATTCAAACTATCTTTAAAATATCTTTTGCTTTGCAATATTATGATGTATTAATGGTTTAATTATTCATAGATCTATTTATGATAAATAAACAATAATTGATCGTTGTTCTAGAGTGTTGATTGGTAGGTAATGAAATTATTTAACACATTACTTTATTGCATTCCAATTATTTTTAAAATATATTTTCTTTTGCAATATTATGGTGTATTAATAGTTTTATTATTTATAGACCCATCTAAGATAAATGAACAATCATTGGGTGTTATCCTAGAATGTTGATCGATGGATAATGAATTTGCTTAATACACCATTTTACATCGTGTTTTAAAATGACTTTAAGATGTTTCATTTTTTTTTTATAAAAATATATACCAAAAATATTAATAAAATAAAAATCGTTTTGTTTTGTTGTGTCAATTTAAATTTTCCACGATTATATGTTTTGAATTTATTTACATGTTCTTGTTTTGGAATATCTTTGTTTGGTGCGATTAATATATTTGGGTTGGATAAGTGTGATCCCACGTAAACTTATTGAGTATGCGTGGTGACTTTCAAACCTGTTTCAATCAATATAATCTTTAATATACTTATGCATATCACTACTCACCATCCCTGCAGGTCCAATGCTTGCATTTTAAAAGAGAAATTGAGCCATGTTACTAGATCTAGATCTCAAATCATTACCTTAGATTATAATAGTCTTTTACCATTAATAACAAAAACACATATCATTTTAGGCAAATCTTAGCATATGTATGCACATTAAATAAATTTATTATTACTAACAAACAACAATACAATTCCTCTTAATATGATATATATAGTGATTATTATCTGTCTAATTATATAACTAACATTTTAACTAAATCTCTAAAAAATTAATTAGAATTTTCTAGGTAATATAAAATTATTTTATATTGTGACTTTTTTTTGATCATTTTTATATGTATGACGCCTCAATGTCACTGTGACGACATGTAAAATCACTAAATAAATGCAGGTACCATGAAAATGGTAATCTAAATTTATCAAAACATCAATGCACTGCTGCATTGGAAGAGGCAGGCTAATATGAATCATCACATAGGGTCTTCTTCCAAAAAAAAAAAAAAAAACAGAAACCTCCTTTAATCCAAGCAGTTGAAATTAAAATTCCATTTCTTATAAAATATAAGGAAAATAATAATTTAAACACCATTTTATATAGGAGTCTGTAACTTCAGAATATTACTATTGCTTGCAAGTTCAGGCAAGCAATGCAAGCTTTCGAAAAACAGGTTTTGTCACAAGTATACCTATTTCTTTTCTCCGAGGCAGACATTTTTGTTATTTTGAACGTTAGGGATTAAACTTTTCAAGCCCCCACGTTCAAATTCCATAAATTAGAACACGAACAAGAGCAAAATTAGTCCCCAAAATGTACAAATATCAGTTCTTCACAGTTCCTCATGTGGTGTAGGACCAAAGCTGCTACGCAATATATATAGCGACAGTGATCAGTCAACAAGAGGGCAATGTATGATGTGCCATCCGATAGCAAGCAAAGAAAAGCTTAAATTTTACAGGGAAGTAAAATACAAAAAATGTCTGAAAATGTCAGATGTAGTCATGTGGATGGGAATGGAGCAAATCATGGAATGAGCTTACAATTCACCTCACCAGAGCTTCATGAATGAGCCATGTTTATGATGACAAATTGTCAATGATGATGACCAGACAACCATGTGAACTGTGACAGTTCTGGGTTCAAATTCCTACTTTTACTATTGTCACCTTCACCTTGCATCTAATCGACAAGAAATTGCAACCACCAGCGTTACCAAACAAGCAAACTTACAATCCACAAACAGAAGCAGCCAGAAGGGTCATTTCTCTTATAAATGCTTTCATCTTGTCTCGCATCTTACCCACTGGATAATGCTTTGATTAATTTTTAATGGACAAAACAGTATAATGCTAGTGTTTTGAGGGGAAGGTACTGTCTATTTTCTTAAGATTCATTAATCTGTTCATGTACGAGTATTATTATTATTATTATTAGTATTGCTGCTGCTTCCCCTGTGATAGTAGAGAAGATATAAGTTTAATCACCACCCAGAAAAAGAAAAGAGAAGGAACAAGTGTGCTTGCCGAATCCTTATTCCTTGAGGACTTGGTTGGGCCTAAATGGGCTCTCCTTCTTTTCTCTAACCCGGCACTCTTGCAAAGGGCTTTTATTGGCCCAATAACAATGATCTGCCTGCTTCATTTATAGGCCCTGATTTACCAGATAATTAATAGAGGCCCAAATTCCCAAACAATTGATAGAGGCCTTGTAGCTGTCCCGCCGTTTCTTTAGAGGTTAGTGGTAGGTTTTGTTCCTATGTCTTTTAATTTTTTCCCTAAACAATTTTTTACTAATTGTATCCTTGTACTTTTGATTCATTAAGGTTTTTGTCCTTTTATCTAGTTATGTTATATTTAATTGCTAAGTGTCAATTATATGTGGGTTGAGGCATAATAAAATTATAATTTTTTTTTAAATAATCAAAAATGGAAAAAATGCAAATTTGAATTGAAAAAAATAATTAAATTACATAAAAAGACTTCCAAAATTAGAAATATTAAAATACTAATAAATAAATAAAAAAAATCATTGGGTAAAATATTACCTTTAGAGAGAGAGTTATCACTGCCAGCCCCAAGAGGCCAAGAACCAAGCGGCAAGGACAAGAAGCTTGCGCTTATCTGCCTCTCGGTCTCTTGAAGTCTTAAAAATTTCTGGTGTTTTCTTTTTGGTTTTGACCAATGTAGAACCATGTCAAGGCACTTCATTAATTACAGAACCAACAGAATTTTAACACATGGCAATATCATACTTTACAGGGGGGCACAAGATGCTCAGGCAATTCAGTGTGGAAGACGAATCCATGTGAGGACTTTGGGTTCACCCATTTTCATGTGAGCTCAATCTCTCTTTCCCATAGAAGGCCTGTGACACACTTCAATACCTTCTTTTTTGCCAACCCTTATAAATACACACCTTCTCACACTTCCCTCTTGCTATCTCTGATTGCAGGGCTCAATAATTTTACGAAATTAAATCCCAGGGCAATGAAACATCCACTCTTCTACGTTTTGGCAATATTTGTTGCTGCCGCTCTCATCATTCCACTCATGACCATGTCTGCTGTCAGAATTAGTAAGTACAGGGCTCCGTCCTATGCATGATTTTTAGTTTTGTGTGCGTAATATATCTATATTCTTACTTCTTAATCTCCACTTCGTTGAATATACATCAATCTTTAGAAGTAAGACTCGATCAACATTCTTTCTAGTGAAAAGAGCCTGTATATCAAATCTCAATTCGATACATACATGCATACATGCACACTCAAGGATTTATGGAGGTCAATTTTCGATCTTGACGTAGAATTAGCCATTTATAAACAACAAGCTAGGGACTTGCATCGAGGAGAAGAGGGGAAATTGCACCCTTTTATTTTTCAAAAACATTCATTATAGCCACCATCAATTCTGGTAGTTCAAATCCATCCCTTTTCTTTCAAGACATTTGCTCTCATACTTCTTGAAAATTTCTCTTTACCCCCTTTATATTTGAATCCTAACTCCGTTCATGTATGTGTGTGGATGATAAGTGATCCATGATCAAAAAACTATATAACGAGTATTGCACGTTTCTTCTTATTATTAAAAATTATCAATACATGTCATGTTTTACAGGTCGTCATAGTCACCGTGAACGATATACTACATGGCCAAGAAAAAGAAACAGCACCATGGGGAGGCTGACACTAACTTCGAAGGGAGTAGTGAGGGAGCGAGTGAAGCAAAATGGAGCACACCCACTTCAAATTGCCGGCTCTAGATTACCAGATTGCTCTCATGCTTGTGGGTCATGTACACCCTGTGTGTTAAAAATTGTTAGCTCACTATGTTCCTCCCTTGCTCAGTCCGAGGCATGCCCTATATCATATAAGTGCATGTGTAAGAACAAATATTATCCAGTTCCATAAACACCAGCAGCTGCATGGAGCGTATGTTCTAGAGACATTGCGTTCTGGTGCCTAGTTGTATTATTACAGTAGTAGTGATTGTTGGATATCAATATATTTCAGTTTCTAATTAACCATTTAAATTTTTAGTTCTGATGGTTCTTGATTATTAATTATACCCTCATCTTATCGATAATAACGGTATATAAATGTATCTAATCTTTACAAACTATCAAATGATATCGGATCCAACTAATCAATACATAGAATTGTCATAATTAAGAACTGCAATCAACAAGGATTTTATATTCTAATTTATGAGCATTATTATTCCAATATTTACCTTCACTTTTTTTTACACTTTACACTTAATATGCATTAACATTGTAAAATTGGAATGACGAGCTAGTTTATCTCTTGAGGTAGCCATTGTGCCCCCGATTTTCTTAAAAAAAAAAAAAGAGAATAATCTCATTATTTTAATTAAATGTCTAATTAAACACCAAATAAAACCATATATATATATATATATATAATGTAATTAAAGAAACTTCTTAAATCACTCCTAACCTTTATATAATTAAAAAGATTAAAAATTTTGACAGAATAATTAAAATTTTTTGGTGAAATATCATTTTCACCTTGTTGTGCTTCTGAAGCGCGATATTTATTAAATGTCGCTATTTTTAAGTGCGACAAGATAGTTGTCGCGCTTCTGAAGCACGATATCAATTAAAATTTAAGTTTCTTCTCAGATCGAAGAACACACATACGGAATAGCTCCCCCCCTCTCTCCAAACTGACTAACACCCTCAATCCTTATCTCTCTAAAAAACCCACCAAACACTTTCCCCCCCTTAAAACAATAAAAAATCAAACCCATTCTAGTCTCTAAGCATCCTTGGATGTTTTTGTGTTTAAAATCCATCTAGCCACTGATACCACCACCACCCTAGCTTTTTTTTCTAGTCCTACAAGTAAGGTAAACATACTACATTGCTATAAATTTGTGTTTGTTTTAGTTGAAATAAAATAACTGTTTAGGTTGACTTTAGGGTTTAGGGTGAATTTAGAGTTTGTTGAATTAATGATAAATTAGTTATGTATATGATTAATTAAAGTTGATTTGATATAGTTGAACATAAAAATAAGTTAAATTAATTATGAATTAATTATTTCAATTAATTATGTGTTGGTTTAATTTTGGATAAGTTTTCGAATTAGAAATTTTATATGAATTGTTGGAATCAGCTAATAATAGCATGTATACAATATAATTATGAAAAATTACACATTGCATTGAGTTGTTGATAAGTTGATGAATTTGATATTTTCTTTGAATTATTTTAATTTTTTATGAATTTGGGTTTGATTTAATGTAATTGAGCATAAAAATATCAATTATATTTGGTATTATGAATTATGTTTAATTTTGGTCAAGTTTGCTTTTATGTTAAATTTTTAAAATTTGATTGAATATGCTATGAATTTTTCCAATAAAGGTTGAGGTGATGCAATTTAGTTAAAATTAAATCCAATTGACTAGAATCCAATTTGTGTGTTTTTTTTAAATTTTTTTTATAGAGTATCTTATAACATATTTATATTATGTCATTACACTGACACTATTATCACATATAATGACAGGAGTAATTTGTTGTTAAATGGTAATTTAGATAGAAATGAAAGAAATTATTTGTCATGGACTTGGGTGGAATTATAATGATATTGATGTTGAAATAAATTGGAGGTGTCAAATTGGTGAGTATTATTATTATCCTATACCAATTATATGTGATGACAATTTTAAGACAATGACAAATTTTTTCATCCAAAGTGGTTTGAACTGATGGTATTGTATGTGAGTAGTTGACCAAAATCTATGTTTGTGACAACTTTTATCGATCCTTTAAAGTTAGTTGGTAAAAATAGTTTATTGTTGGATACTTTGATGCTAAGGATAGATGATACTATGTTTGATAATTCATTTGTTGATCAACATAGATTTGACTATTCTAAACCTAGCGACAATGAAAATGATGAGACTTTAGACCTGAATGTGTCGATAAACATGGTGATAATATTGATAATGATGTTGATATTGATTATGAATTGACACCTCCTATTCTTGAATTTAAAGATGCTTCTGGGTCTGGTTCTATTATTTCTCATGATTGAGCACTTAGTCATAGACGTATGACAAGAGGGTCTGATTTGGAGGTTGGACAAACATTCGACATTAAAAATGAAATAGTTAAATAGTGGCACATTGCACATTCAGTTGAATACTAAGTTCAATAATTGAACTCTATTTTTTTGGTCATTTGGACCCTATATTGAAGGTTTCAAGTAGTGTAGACCAATTATTAATATTGATGACACACATTTGTATCGGTGATATGATGATAATTTATTGATTGTAGTTGCTTTTGATGTAAATAATGAGATTTTTTTTTTGCAATTGTTGATGAAGAAAATAATTCTAATTGGAGATGTTTTTGCTTTGCTTACAGAGATACATTGCTAGTGATTGAACATGCATATGTATAATATAAGATAAACATGTAGTCATAAAAAATAGAGTAGCAGAAATTTGGCATGAACCTATAGGATACCATTGGTATTATGCTTAATATTTTGTTAGCAACTTCAATCACAAATTCAAAGACCTGACTATGAAAAAAGATTTAATGAGGATGTGTTATGAACCTTGAAGGTGCAAATTTGATTTATGGTATAAGATAATATGTAAGCTGGACTCAATATATTAATAATGGCTTGAATGAGAACAAAAAAAAGAACACACATATTGAATAGCTACAAATTAGCATATGACATGTCATTTTGTTCATTATCAAATAAGTTAGAATAAAATGATTACATTAGTCCTCGAGTTGATGCAAACTCAACTAGATGGAAATTCAGGTATGGTCAATGAATTTCTACTTGTTTGCATAATGAGATGGATGCAAGAGAAGATTGTGCATATTATAGATGTGGTATATGCAATAACACAAGCCATAATAGGAAAACATGTCATAGTAGGATACATGCAGTACGAGCAATATGCCTAGCGAATTTAAAATATCATAAGTAATTAAATCTTTTTATAATTAATAAATGTTAAATTTTGGGTTTTATTTACTAATATTTTAATTTAACATTAATATTTTATTAATATTAGGTTGTCTTTATGCTACGAGATGATTGAGAGGTCGTATCTGTGCTTGATAATATTAACGAAGAAAACGAAAGTCACACTTATGTGTCTTAGTGGTTTGATTTTTATTGCACTAGACTTAATATATTTGAAGAGAGATTAACTCTTGATGATGCCGTGACAGAGGACGAGACCACTCAAGCATGTGTAGGAGCTAGACCCAGTCGTGCTATTGATGAGTCCAGATCATCAAGTAGATGATGTAAATAGATAGATGAATTATGTTTATATATTTTGAGATTTCAATTACTTGAATGTTGTATTATTTAAGTATTTGAGATTTATTTTGCGCGTGCGCACACACACACACAAACACATTTTTTTTATTTGTATTTGTAGGGCTACTTCTGATAATGAAATGTGAGAATTTATTGAGTTTGGTTTTTGTGGTTCTTTGCAGGTTTTTTTTAAGCGGGATAAAATTTTAGGTATAGTTTTTATATAGAAAAAACTCTGCCTAAATTTTGTTAAAATTGTAAAGTTTTTAACTCTCTAAAATCATTAACTAAATTGAATGCCGATTAACAAAGTAAATAATAAATCTCATAAAAATTGTTTTTTTTTGTTAGATTCACATGTTGGGGAAATTTGCTGCTTGGAAGGGCAGTAGCCTCACTACCAATCCTCTAACTCAACCAGTCGGCTGGTTGATACAGTTGTATGAACTGGTCGACCGGTTCACACAAAATCCATGATTTTATGAACTCTTTCTTCTAAATATGTTTTATGAGTCAAAATATACATCTTTATCTAATTTGTAGATTCAAAAGCAAACTCCAATTAAAATCTAAAAAATTTACTATTCACAAAGTAACTGACCTCTATTTTTCCGTGTCAATCAGTCGGCCGGTTTAATTGACTATTATGAACCGGTCGACCAGTTCATCCTACTTAATGGTACTATAATTTAATTGATGTGTCGATTCTGAATCATGTCACAAATTAAAATTTTGTTGTGGTTTAGAAATCAATGTTGTGGTTTAAAAAAACAACAACATCTTAATTCATGTCGCAATTCATAAATGCAATTTTTAATAAAATATCACGTTTCTAAACCGCGACATAAAAAAAAAAATGCTATTTCATAAATTATTTTTGTTTCCTTTCATTGCACAATTTGTCTAAAAAGAATACATGAATGACGCGGGGAAAGCATACTAATTTACATTTTTTAATTAGAAAATGATTATGATTTCTCTATAAAAAAATAATTCCAATACTATAGCTGAAACATGCTCACATAAAGCGTTTGGAGTAGAAAAAATCAATAATAATTATTTTTTTATTGTAGAAATCACCAAATTAATTAAAGATTTCGATTAGTTTAACTTTTACCCTCCTATATACGTAACAATTAATCATCTTATTAATTTTATCGATAGAATTAAAAATTATAAAATGTGAATGCCTTAAATGAACACATATATACACATAAAGCACGTCGAAGAAAAGTCGGCCTACAATTGATGCCTGTTGTGATTATCATGTGCAAATTGTGGGCTTGAAATGTCTAACACTCATTCCTTTGGATACGACATTTTATTTTAAATGTCAGAGCCATGTCAAATTATGACCTATTTGCGAGTCAACTGTGCAAAAAGGTCAAGTTGACTGATTTTACCTTTTCCCCTCAATTTCCGCTTAATTTCGAGAAAATACCCCTTTTTCTTATTATTCTTTGTTTTTCTCTTTCTATTTCTCATCGAAGAAGCTACCAAAACGATGATGGCTACGAAGTCAGGAGCTGACTGTTCCAAGAAACTTTTTCTCATTCTTTTCTTTCTAATTTCTTTCTCGTTTCTAAAATTTAATAAAAATGTTAGGTATATGTCTTGAAAACTAATACTATCTCATTTCTTCCTGTTAATTTTCATACAAGTCCTTTCCTTCTAGTCCTCTTTGAAATTTTTATAATTAGTTATAAAAATTATCAAAATTATATCTTTCATTTTGAAAATGCCTTTAAGCTATATATGGATGAAATTTAGATTTTAAAAAAACTTATTTCTTAAAATTTTAATGGTTGAGCAATTTTGAATATTTTTGCATTTTCTTAAAATATTTTGAGTAATTTTTTGTTAGTGTATATGCCCTGTAACCAATAGATTTGTTATATGTGGCATTGACTTTGTTCAAGTGTGTGTATTTAATTTATTAATAAAATTTTATTTATCTTTAATATTCATTAAATATTTGATTAATGAATCTAAAGTAAAAATAAAGTTCTTGGAACAAAAATGCTTTGCAAAAAAAATTATAAAGTTATTATAATTATGAGATTTTTATTGCATTAAAGCATTGTTTCTAAATGTTCCTGATTAATGACAGGTTGCTAGACATTGTACTTGATTTTCAAGTATAAATCAATCAATTATTGAATTGATAATAAATTAATTTGTTTAATTTATTTAATCCTATTTTATTTAGGATTATGATTTATATTTGGATCAACTTATTATGGGAACCTAATGGGTCACACACATAAGAACTATTTGTCAAAAATTAAAATGAGATGATTAATTAAGTGTAATTTAATTATAAATAATTTTTAGAAATTGAGGACTAGAATATAATTAATATAGAGAAATACAAAACTAGACCTATAAACAATCAAGTAAGAACTTGATTGAATAAATTTATAAAATGAGTTTAAAATAATATATATTATATTATTTAAGGGACAAATTGATATTTTACCATTTATAAGGTTTTTTAAATTTCACTATAAATAGAATGCTATTCCTTCTATTTTTTGTGATGAAAAGGGTGAGTAAAGTACAATATATAAACACCTAATTAATAATAATAATAAAAAGATCTAGAACTCTAATGTATAACAATCTCTTTCTTCTAAAAATGTTTAAGAAATTTCTCAGTATTAGTTCGTGTGAATTACTATTAGAGAGACCAGACAATTGAACGACTTATGATTTGCAACAACCTAACATTGAAGTAAATATTCAAAGTCAAAAATAAAATATGATCTTCAGGTATTCTTTGTATAAACCACAAATAATCCTAAATCTGTCTAACAGGATCCTTGAGACTTCCAAAAAATTTAAATTTATCATTTTCGTCGCGTCTAAGTGTTTCAGGAAACCAACAAATTTTTATATATCTTTATATATTTAAAGGACAATTTTATAATGAAAATACAATTCTATCAATTTAAATGAGAAATGTAACAAAGATACAAATTAAAGAATCGAATATTATATAAAAAACATAATAGATATATTAAGAAATATAAAAACATATTGAGTCATTACTAAAAAAAACTAACTATTTAATAAGAATTCATAGAATTGGTCAAAATATACAAGAAAAATCACGTGAGCAAGACATGAATAATAATTTTCTTGACAAGTAATGCATGCATGTGGAGTAGAATCAATGTTGAAAACACAAAATAAGGTAGGCTCCACGCAACTTTTGTTTGAGCCTAGCTTCGCAACTACTTGAGGTGATGACTTGTCAAAATTAATTAACCTGCACTACAAGCTCCACATTATTTTGGGTTAAAAACCATTATTCGTGTCTGCAATTGGCAGGCTATTTCAAATTAAAAATTGAAGGTTAAATATTAAAGAATAAATGTTATTGATATAAAAAAAATATATTATTGGAAAAGTATTAAAGATATTTGGTAGGTGTATAATTTTGTTTTAATTATAAGACTCAATAATTTTTAAATCAATATTAAATGAAATCAGTAATAATAATAATAAATAATAAATCAATATTTTAAAACCCCACTCTAAAAAATGTTGTTACCTCAACCCCCATAGGTTAACACTTAACTACCTTTTGATGCCCCTGTTACTTTTTTCCCTCATCAAATAATAATAATAATAATTAATATAGTATGATTGTAAGTAACTATAATTTCAAATGTCGCCAATTCTTTATCAGTATTCTTTTCTCGATCCAATTTCATTGATCATAAAATAATAGTAATAATAAAATATAATAACATATTCACACTTTGATGAGCAAGTTTTTATTAGCATATTTTTATATAACAAAAATTAAAACAAAAGTTCACAATCTTTATTTTTTATTGTACATATACTTTCAGAGTATCTTTTTTCTAAAATATTATTTTATTTTCTCTCTCTAACAAGTATTTACTTAAATATCGGAGAGTCATCACCTTTACAAGAAAAAGATATTTTGCAGGTATTAGTTACAAGCCACTTTGACCTACTAAATACCAAGTACAAGTTATCACCATCTTGACTAGGAAAAATTAATGAAATTATTAGAACCAATTGATTAATTAATTATCTAACCCGGAAGCTCTATTTCTAGACTACTTGAATTTTTAAGAACATCATCACATATCATATAGTCTCATACCAATTAATCACCATCATCATCATCTTAAAAATAGAAGGATTTTATTTCGCATCTCACCCTGATCCGACTTTGTGCTTATAGACCCATTGAAAGATTTCTAATTTCAACCACCAAATCCAATCCATCTCAAGCTTGCCATGAATAATACAAAAAAATATCATTATTTTTTTTATATTTATTCAAATCAAACTTCAATTTCAAATACAACCCATGCTATTAATTTGATGATTTTAAACATTTCATTATAAATTTATATGAAGTGAACCAAATTCTTCAATTGATTCAAACAAATGATAATAGATGATGACACGTGAATGATAGTATTAAAATTAATCAATAGAAAACATAATTCTAAAATATATTAAAACTAAATATAATATTTTTTTATAATAAAAAATGGAAAAACTAAAGGCTTTATACCTAAGAGATGTTGTTCATCATTGTATGTAAATCCTTATAAGCATCTTCAGGAACACAAACAATTCCTTAACAAAAACTATATCCATTGGAAAGGTCAAGACCTTTACATATGCTACTTATCCTCTAAACTTATTTTATGCTTCATTTTCAAAACTCCATTTAGCAAAGGTTGTTAGATAAATTTGGTTTCCTCGATAAGTAAGGGATAAGGTTATCATAATTGAATATACTTCAAATTAAAATTACCAAGTATATAAATTTATAGTTCATTAAAGCACACTTTCTAAAGTTATGTAACTTTAATTCACCGGATATGTAATTCTGAAAAAGTATATTTATATATTGTGTTTTCATCATATGATTTGATTTTTTTATATAAATATGAAAAATAAAGGAACCGGAATATACTTTTATTGTTTTTAACTGAAATGAAAAGGATAAAATATAAAAAGTATAGAAAATCTAGGGACCAAAACGGACCTTTACTATCTTGAACTAAAAAAATAATAACTATGAAAACTATAAAACATTTAGGGAAAAAAATAGACTTTTATAATTATATTTTAGTATATTAGTTAAAATTTTAATCCAAAACCAGCGCATAATTAATTAATAGCAACCATATATCTTAATTTCAATAGGCTTTTCCATCTCACTTTTGTTTTTATTTATTAAAAGACTTGTTGCATCTTGGAGGTACGTAGCCCTCTCTTGTTATATTATATAATAACTAAAATTATTGAGAATTGAATCTATTTAATTTTAAGAAGTTACTCGATACATAACTACTAATTTATACGTGTTTGTAGCCCTTTTGGCACGATGTAAGAAAGGTTTTATTTTATGAAGTCGATCAAGATTAATTAATTAATTGATTTCCTATAGTCAAATAAACCCTTGAAAGAGGTAAATACCTGAATTAAATTTATTTAGATGGATATTAGGTTAATGAGTGTTTAGCTGCCCTTATAATATTAGAGAAAATATATAGTAAGAAATCGTACATAAATAGTGGCATTTACTTTGAACACCCTTGAGAGTCTTAATCCACGTGATTTTTGCAGTTTCTTCCTCATTAATTCGCTTGTATTTGTCAAGCTGACATATATTGTTCTGTCCCTGCATGCATTTAAAGTTTAAATATATTATTTAAGATCGTAACTTCTTTGAAGGGTTCAACATGATTCCCAGCAGAAAGCCTATAGGTGGTCAAGGTTTTGTTGTTTTCGAACATTTATACGGCTGTGTGTTGATCTTCAACCTTTTCATATAAAATTCTTCCTTCAAATTCAACAGAAGAGGTAAAACAGTCAATCAAGATGAACGTATTCTCTATTAAACCACGAAGGGGACCTTTTTTTTTTTTTTTTCAAACGAATAATCCAACGAATCAAGGACCCAGGCCTGACTCTATATAAGGTAAAGCCATCAACCTACCCTTCTACAATATCAACACAAGCAATAAGAAACAAAGCAAAAGAAAAGAAATTATCTGCTGAGAGAACGATCTACAACTAATTTTTTTCTCTAGTAACCATGCATCGCTCATCCCAATTTCTCCGCCAATGCCACCCGGCCCAGATAGCAAATCGTGTTACCAAACCTTGTGATGTTTTCATTAACCACAGAGGGATCGACACAAAGAGAACGGTTGCTACTTTGCTTTACGATCACCTTTCCCGGTTAAACCTACATCCTTTCTTGGACAACAAGAACATGAAGCCAGGAGATAAGTTGTTTGATAATATCAATAGTGCAATAAGGAAATGTAAGGTTGGTGTTACTGTTTTTTCTCCTCGGTATTGTGAGTCATACTTCTGTCTTCATGAATTAGCTCTTATTATGGAGTCAAAGAAAAAGGTAATCCCTATCTTTTGTGACATTAAGCCCTCACAACTTCGTGTTGTGAACAATGGAAAATGTCCTATGGAGGATATACGGAGGTTTAACTGGGCTCTTGAAGAGGCTAAGTACACTGTAGGACTCACTTTCGACTCCTTGAAAGGGTAAAGATCACCATAACTTTCTTTCTCTTGTTTGGATGGAAACTGGATTTTCACTTTCTAATTGAACAATTTACTGTGAAATTTGGATTTTTCTTCACGTTTTTACCTTTGTAATTTCCAGGAACTGGTCGGACGTTGTAACAAGCGCATCGGATATTGTCATCAAAACCTTACTTGAGATTGAGAGCGAAAAGCAGATGCAGCGCCGTAAAAGCACTCCAATATTGCATGTCTAGTACATGTCTCTTTCATTGAAGATGAAGGTTTCCAACGCGACCGAGAGATCGTCCATTGTGAAGCCTTTGCAGCCTGTTTATCATTCAATTTGTGTTAATTAATAAATTGTAAAACCAATCTTTCATTTATCAAAAAAATGTTAAAAAAATTATTTATTTAATTATTTAGTTAATTGTACTCACGTATTTCTTTGTAATAAGTCATAGCTCAAAGTAGCAAGCTTAATAAATAATTGTAGCCATTAATATTGTAAGATGTAGCTCGATAGTTCCATATTTATGTAAGAATTAACATAGAACTAAGAAATGTAATAAAATTAAAAGTTTTATGCCCCATATTATTTTGTCAGTCCATACAGTTTTTTTTTGATTTATGTGGGTGTCCGGGCCAGTTTACGCGCACCATGACTAATCCCACAGCCCACTGAACATCCTGCAAACTCAGTGAGCATATAAGGCACCGCGGGGGTGACAGACGTGCACAGTGAGGCTCGAACCCGGGTGCAGAGGAAGGGAACAAACCCCTACCACCACTAGGCCAATACCTCAAGTCCATATAGTATTTTAATATTACTTGTCAATGTATATATATATATATGCTCCAACTTTCACAGCAGGCTGGGGGAAATTGTTTCTTCTATTTATTTTTTATTTTCCGGTATCAGGGAATATAAACAGATACATATTTACTCCAAGTGCCTATATTTTTTTATTGGATACGATTTCCTTCTTATTTCCAGCTACATGCATGGTATACACGGATCAATTTTTGCATACTAAGGTTAAATTATTCTCTCCAATCTGTTGATAGATATATCCAAGAGATTTAAAAGAAATGTAGTTCTCCTAGCGGCATTCACAGTATCTATAGTCCTATATATATTATAACTTGCTTGGGATTCCCCGATATGCCCACCGCTAGAGCTTTAAATTTTAATTTCACTTAATCATGATGTTGGTGGAAGCTAAGTAGGACAGACAACATAACAAATGCAAGAAAAACACATAAGGTTTAATAAGTGAAAAGATTTATAATCGCTTGGGTTTTGGTTTTTGGTCTAAAATAACTGAACCGAAACCGGTCGGTTTGAACCAATTTCGGGTTTTTTTAAATTCGGTTTGGTTATTTTTTTAAATAAAAACCGAACCGAACAAAAAATAATCACCCCTACAATAGACTAGTCAAAGCTAAAACAAGAGGGATTTATATTGTAACTTATGAGTAAAAATATTGTTCATTATGTTTTTATGATTTTTCTCCATATCAAAAAATTTAACACTGAAGATATTGAAGCCTTTAGGCTCTTAAATTGATTGAGGAAAAATAAATTTTTTTTCATCTTAATTTTATTGTGAAATAACTAAAATATTCTGCTTGTATTCTACTATTCTTTCTTTAGATTCAAACCCAATCCTTGAATGACTTACCTAGGATAAATTTTAAAGGTCTCATTATTTATTCAGTGTACCATAGTTTTTAAATCCGGCCCGGTTTAAGACCCAGGTTTCGGGTGTTGACCGGTCGCCCGGGTCAATCCCTATTTTAAAAAAAATAAAACGACGTTGTTTTAGTAAAAAAAAACAAAAATCAACGGGTTGCAACCGGGTTAACCGGGTCGCCAGGTCACACCGGGTCATGACTTTTCCTATTTTTTCTTCAACCCGACCTGGTTCTAGCCCCGGGTCGGCCGGGTTCCGAGTCGACTCGCCGGACCGGGCCGGATTTCAAAACTATACAATATACTCTATTTGTACCTCTTAATGGACTGGGCTTCAATGAAGTCGCTTATAGGATGAAGAGATGTGAAGGATATTATTGGCCCCTTATTTTTTTGTTGTTGGCTCTTTTATATATTTTTATTTGTTTTTTATTATTTTTTAATCTTAATTTGTAATTCTTATTTTTAAAATTTTAAAATTTTTCTTGGTTTTATTTAAAAAGTTTTTTTTTTCATTTTCATTCTTAAATCCAAATTTATGGTATATTATTTTTAGCAATTTGATCCTCATTCTTTTGTTTTTTTTTTCCTTTTGTTAAAATTGTTTTTCTTTTCAATTTTACCCTTTAATAATTTTTATTTTTATTTTGTATGTTAGTTTTGAACCTAATTCTTTTGATTTTTTGGGGGTTCTTTTGCTAAATTAATTTTTCTTTTCCATTTCACTCCTTAATAAAATATAAAATTTATTTTCTATTATAATTTTGATCCCTATTTTTTTAGGTTTTTTTTTTAAATCTTTTTGTATAATTGAAATTATTTTTTTAATTGTATGCTTCAATATTTGATCAATTGAGAATTAAGTTTCATGATTTTTTCAGATAAGGTTCTTTAAGTCTAATAATCCAGATCATAGATTTGAGAAATTAACGCGAGTTGATATATATAAAAAATATTTTATAATTTTTTTATTAGATTATTCTAATCTCATGATCTAGATAGCAAATTTGGTGGCATAACTCAGGTTGGCTCAACTTTAATTACCAGGGTTACAGGTTTTTTATGCTAACTTCGATTGACTAGAGCTGATTTTTTCCAGGTCCTTTTTTTTTTACCCAATTTCATAATTTTATATTTAATGGGCTGAAAATTAAGCTGCATTGTTTGTCATCTTTTGAAAAAAAATATTTTTTTCTATTTTATCGCGATCATTTTTATTAAAAAAATTACTTCATCTACTATCATTCCTTACTTTTTATCATTTAATTAAAATAAAGCTAATTTATTTAACTCAGTCGATTCTATGATCCAAGTGACAAATTTTTCTTCCTTCTTTAAAATGCGTTTGCAACAACTAAACATTATTTTTTATGACAAAAAAAGTTAGCCTTGCGTCGTGGCATGGATCGACACCTAGTATAAGCTATTAGTCTTAGAGCACATTTGTTTTTGCATTTCAAAAGTATTTTTTTAAAAAATAAATTTTTATATTTTTTTCTTTGCTTTAAATTATCTTTTTATATTTTTAAATTGTTTTAATGTGCTGATGTCAAAATTGTTTTAAAAAAAATAATTAAAAAATTATTATTTTAATATGTTTTCAAATAAAAATTATTTTAAAAAGTAATTATTATCAAAAATATTAAATATAGCGTTAGATGGATAACTAAGTCCTGTGTACTTCTTTTAATATTATTATTTTTTAGACTGCCATAATATTACTCCTGTACTTTAATTTACTGGAAAGAAGAATTACTAGCACACAATCATCTCATCAAAACGGCTGCTTGTATTCTACGTTTCTTTCTTTATGTATAGGGTTGATCGGAAGGATTACTTTAATTGTTTTTTAAAGTATTTTTTATTTTAAAATATATTAAAATAATATTTTTTTTATTTTTTAAAAATTATTTTTAAAATTAACGTATCAAAACAATTTAAAAAATATAAAAAATTTTAATTTTTAACAAAAAAAAAATTAAAATTTTAAAAACGTAAATTAGCACATGTTTCCAAACGATTTTTACCTAATTCTGGAATGACTCACCTAGGGATAAATTTTAAGCGGCTTCAATGAAGTCGCTTATAGGATGAAGAGATGTGAAGGATATTATTTCACTAATAAGAGATATACACTCCGTGCACAAGAAAAATTCATCAATGTTAATGTTTAGAAATTAAAAATTATTTCACTTCATTAATAAGCTACAAATTAAAAAAAAAAGGGATTAATGTTTAGAAACTCTTCCTTGAAAACCCTGCTACCTAACAAGAAAACTTTGCAAAGCAGCTAACTTCATCACTTGTACTCTGCATCTCAGCTTCTTTCTTCGACTTGATTTGAAGTAGTGATCCACCATTAGTGAAGAAAAGAGTTTGAATAAGGAAGATAAGTAGAGAGACTAACAGAAGGCCTCCCTCTCATCATCTGCCACAACGCATAACCCATCACTTCCACCATCTCTCCTGCGTACCTCATTGTCAATGGCCGCAAAACAAAAGCCCATAGACCCACCACTGCCATCACTATTTCAACTCCGAAGCTCATCTTTCTTTCTCTTGCATTTCCTTTCTGATGATTTTTCTCTTCTTCTTTATTTCCCACACACTCTCTCTTCTTGGATTATCTTGCCATCATCAGCTCGCTTTATGAACTTGAGAGGGTCATGTGATTCTAAGAGGTTACCAGTTGATTCAATGAAGATACACAGGTGTGCACGTACCAGCTACCATTCTCAACTGATGGTCTTCATGTGGAAGTTGAAATTTCAAGTGTTATTTTCTTTTATCTTTTTTTGTTCTCTTCAGCTTTTCTTTTTCATTATAAGATGAAGAAGAAATTTTATATAAAGACAGTAAAAATTTTTAAGTTACAAGTCAAGAAAAATACCTAACACCTAAACAATAGTAAGGAGATTGATTACACCTTCAGGGTGCCTTTACAAAAAGGTTGCCTATAATTTTTATATATAAAAATCATCTAAATTATTCTTGCTAAATTAACATGTGTTAAATAAATTATTTAGCACAGAACATTTAGTGGGAATGTGGAAAGTTAAGATTAACATGAGTTAAATAAATTATGGATGAATGAAAAATTAAACTTAAAATTCTCTAGAAACTTATATTCCACGTAGAAAAAAAATAAACTTTCCTAGTTGTTTATTTAGTGGGAATGTGAAAAGTTAAAATTGAATTCAAATGACACCGAAGCATTTAAAAGGGAGAAAATCTAAGCAAAATAGACTTTTAATTTAAACCCATATGTACGTGTCGCTTGGCTCGAGCTCGAGTTTCAGGCTGAGTCTGAGCCTGAGTTTAGGCTTATTTTAAATAATCTTTTGAACTACAAGAAATTATTTTTTGCCAGCGCTTGGTTCTAATCCATAGAGAATAATTTTTCCAACTTATTGTCTTGTCTAGTCCATAGAATAAATCTGATTATCTTCTTTAGTTTTTTCTAGAACTGCCTCTTCTTTATTTGGATGGTTTTTGTAGCTCTTTAAAACAAAAGAAAAAATATTAGGTTTAATTCTTGTTTTATAGAGAATAATCAAATTTATTTATGGAGGGAATTTCATTAGTTTTGGTTCCTAACATTCTCTATAAAAGGTATTGGGGCTATAATTGTTTTTTTATTTTTTAAACTAAGTGGAATGACTCATTTAACCTTAAAGATATATTTTTTTAGAGCTAGCATAATAGGCCTTTTAATTATTTTTATTTTTTCATGGTAAAATAACTCCTACTCTTAAAATTAAAAATTTTAAAGCTTATATATTGGGGCTTTGTTGTCTTCGCAACTTGGTTCATTTGTTATTATGAAGTTGATTGAGTAATTAAGTCTTTTAATAAATATAAAATAATAATTTAATCAAGAAGGTGTGGGTGCATGGGTCGCACTCGTCAGCGCATGAGAGGAACCCGCATCTTTTTGGCGGTGCGTACGGTGCCTCCCTATGGCCAAAAACTCCTTTATGTCATATCATTGAAATCCTCATGGCGTTCTCTTCCTATTTAAGCAGCACACAACAGTGTAGATGACATAATTTAGTGTTGGTGATGTTTTTTTTTTCTTCCTCTTTTCTCTTTCCTCCCATTGAAATTCACACTAGCCATTTAAAATTTCATAGTTATCCTCTTGGTTATTGGTATTTTAACTTCAATCCTTATTCTTTTGATTTTTAATTTTTGTTCTTGAATATTTTGTAAAATTTTTATTTGTTTTTATTTTCATCCTTCAATTCCAAGTTGTTGTGTATTTGTTTTTTAATTTAATCCTTATTCTTTTGATTTTTGATTTTTTTGTTCTTGACCCTTTTGTTGAATTTTTGTTTGTTTTTTATTTCATCTTTCAATCCTAATTTATGATATTTTTTTTTTAATTTCATTCTTATTCTTTCAATTTCTAATTTTTCTTTCCTTTTCCTTTGTAAAATATTTATTTGTTTTTAATTTTTTCCTTCAATCCAAATTTATTATTTATTTTTTAATTTGGTTCCTACTCTTTTGATTTTTTTTGTCATTTTGTTAAATTAATTTTTCTTTTCAATTTCACCCTTCAATAAAAAGATTATTGTTGTCCTCTAATTTATTTTTTATCCTTATTATTTTAATTGCTATTTTTTTTATATGTTGGATCCTTTTGTATAATTGATTTTTTTTTTCTGATTTTATCCTTCAATATATGGTTTTATCCTTCAATGTTTGAAAAATTCTTTCTATTTATGTAAAAATGGTATGAGTATCTTGATATGATATAAGAATCATACAAAAAAGAAATAGCCATGAATGAATTAGAATTAGATACAAAAATATAACCAAGAAAAAAGAGTTTTGATTTGTTTAACATTTGTTGTGGTAAAAAGTAAGAAAAAACAAGAATTGAAATCAAAGTTGTAAACTTTTGATGGATTTTCTTGTTAATTAATAAAATAAGTGAATTAGAAATTGGGTTTGCAAAATTAGAGGTGGAGTTACAATTGAAAATTTTCATCTAGTTTGCTTTTTTGTTAGGTTTGATCAAGTACAATTAAAATAACATGATAATTTGACTAGTTACATCAAGACTTGAAAAGAAAAAAGTCTTATTAAGGTGAGATCCCATAGCTTCTCAACTGAGTTGAATGGCATTCTATAACCTCTATTAGAAATAAATAATAATAAAAAAAAACAAGAAGAAGAAAAGGAAAGGAAAAGGAAGAAAAGCTAAGGAAGCACCAAATGCAAGAACTCTTATTAAGGCATAGCTTCTCAACTGAGGTGAGTGGCCTTCTATAACCTCTATTAGAAATAATAATAAAAAAGAAAAAAGGTCCACCAGTTGAGTGGCTGAGCCAAAAACAAAGGCATCGGAGTATAATTATTTATCAAACTACTAAAAATTATGGTAATTAAACTAAAGCCAAAGTATATAGAGCCGTGAATAGCTCAACAAGTTAACAGTCCTCTTGAAAAGCCAAGTATCTCTCCCTTTGTTTGATCAGGTAGCCCTACTGATCTCTCTATTTCTCATTTATCTCGCATGAACCCTATTCTAGCCTCCTCCTCTCTCTTCTCTCCTTTTTTGTCCCCAACTTTTGTGTTACATACAATACGTGCTTCTACATATACATTGACAGAAAGAAAAGAGGATCTTGGCTCTCTGTCATTTGTTTTAAGAATATATATTGAAAGAGAGGTTTTTTTTTTTGTTTTTTTGTTTTTTTTTTTGTTAGGGGAGTCAGAGATAGATTGAGGGACCAGCATGGAACAAGAGATGGCTGACATAGAGGCACTAAATGAGGAAGAACGGCCAGGAGTGTCAACCATCTTCAAGAAAGCAACTAGGGCTGTTTCTTTGAGGGTACTGATGAATGAGAATTTAAGAATTCTCTCTTTCCATTAATTTTATTGTCTTTTTTCTTTTGATATAAATGGCTTGATTATTAAATGATGGTTTCTTTGCATGTTTTCTTCTTCTTCTTCTTCTTTTTATCCATTTCTTGCGTTATTAAGGCAGTCTTGGTTTTGATTAAACGTACAGTTTGAGGATGTGGTCTACAAGGTCAGACTTACGAAAGCAGGTTTTTGTGGAAAGATTGTCAAAGCAGAAGAAAAGGTTATCTTAAAGGGAATCACAGGCAAGGTTCTACCTGGTGAAATGCTAGCCATGTTCGGTCCATCAGGCAGTGGGAAAACAACTCTCTTAACCGCATTAGGAGGCAAACTTGGAGGACTACTTGATGGGAACATAAGCTATAATGGCAAGAACTTCTCCAACTCAATGAAAAGGAACATGGGATTTGTTACTCAAGATGATGTTCTTTACCCTCATTTAACAGTGACAGAAACTTTGGTTTTCACTGCCCTTCTTAGGTTAGAAAATACTTTTAGTAAAGAAGAAAAGATCATGCATGCAGAATCTGTGATTACTCAACTAGGTTTAACCAAGTGCAAGAATAGCATCATTGGGGGCCCATTTATGAGAGGAGTTTCTGGGGGTGAGAGAAAGAGGGTTAGTATAGGACAAGAGATGCTCATAAACCCTAGCCTTCTTTTCTTGGATGAGCCAACATCAGGTCTTGATTCTACAACAGCTCAAAGAATTGTGTCCAATTTGTGGGAGCTGGCAAAAGGAGGAAGAACAATTGTAATGACCATCCATCAACCTTCAAGTAGGTTATTTTACATGTTTGACAAGGTTTTGCTGTTATCAGAAGGCAGCCCACTGTACTTTGGGGAGGGATCACAAGTTATGGATTACTTTTCCAGCAATGGATATGCTCCAGCAGTTCCCATGAATCCTGCTGATTTCCTTTTGGACCTTGCAAATGGTATGTGAAATTATACTAATCTCTATCTTAATCTACTTAAAAGACAGTGCTTGTGGTATATCATACATGTACTGTATAGAGGAATTTTACTAATATCGTTAGCTAGTAGTGATCTTTTTTTGTTTCTATGTTTCTTGAAAATGTTTTGCGTGCTTTGTTAGTGGTTGTTAATTATAGTGCTTTGCGTCTAAAATACTTAAATAGTTGATTGTGTGTAGCTTCAAGCTTTAGCTGATTTAATTTCTGTAACGTATTTCAGTTTCCAGATAAACAATTACCTGTACTTGGTTTACCTGATAAAGTTTCTAATTAGCAATGTGATTAAGCCAATTTCATGCACGCATTTTAGCATGCCAAAAATAGATATATGGCCCCACTTTGTTTCATTTTAAAATCAGACTGTCGATATCCTTAAAGGACAGCAAACAATGTCTGCCTTGCGTGTTGAATGAACTGAATCCATTTTTGTTTTCTTTCCATTAATGGATAAGATGGCTTTTGACACTTGGCAGCATGTTTGATCAGAAAACGTTCCCATGCAGTGTTGAGATTTGGAGAAGTTTCAGGTGGAAAATTAAAGCCATGTCGAAACTCGTTAAAAATATTGGAAATTGTAGAACATACCTAGGAAATGTTTTCCAAATTCATGCAATTCAAGTGGAATTAATGTTCTCTCTATGTTGGTAATTAGTTAGTTGGTATCTGATTAAATGTTTATGCTGGACTTGGAATTAACTCACTTTCTACAAGTTTCTTATGCGGTTTCCAATTTCCTGCGTTCACAGATTTCTATATAGTAGACTATCTAGGTTGCTTTGTTGTATATTTTGGCTTGAATCCCTCGTGTCATTCATGCACATCTCCAATTTCTCCAGGGACTGCCCTAGAAAACATTAAGTGAGTCCACACTATATAGTTTAATTAAGGACCTAATATATATAATAATTAAACAATATTATATAGTTTCATTATTGTACAAGAGTTTTGGGAGGGCTAAAATGAAGAGATGCTTGGGTTGACAAATAGAGATTTGAAACAGAGAAGCTGCTTCTATTTAATGGATTTAATACTATCTCAGGGAATTTGGTATATTGCTCTAGGGTTGAACTTGGGCATTAGTTAATTATTAAAAATGATCAATGAGGACATTGTATTCTTATGCTGTTGTAGGTGTGTCATCAAATAGTGAGGTTCCTGGATCAGTCAAGCAGAATCTAGTGTCAGCCTACAAGAGCAATCTTGCAAACAAGTTGAAGTCAGAGGTTCAAGACATTGATGATCAGCCTCAAGATGGATTAAATGATCAGAAAGTTGCACGGTGGGCAACAACTTGGTGGCAACAGTTTTCTGTATTGTTGAGAAGAGGAGTGAAAGAAAGGAAGCATGACTCCTTCTCTGGCCTCAAGATTGCTCAGGTCTTGGTGGTTGCTTTCCTTTCAGGGCTTCTGTGGTGGCAATCAGATGTATCCCATCTGCAAGATCAGGTAACATTTTGCGACAATCTAACATTTCCTGAGAGCAGGTTCGTCAACAGGGAGTTAGTTTTGACCTATTTCGGTATAATAACGATATGTATCCGAAAATACAAATGCAGATGGGGCTCCTCTTCTTTTACTCAGGATTCTGGGGCTTCTTCCCTTTATTCCAAGCTATTTTCACCTTCCCCCAAGAACGTAGTATGCTCGAAAAGGAACGATCTTCCGGCATGTATCGACTGTCATCATACTTCATGTCAAGGATTGTCAGTGACCTCCCAATGGAGCTAGTCCTTCCTACCATTTTTGTAAGTATAACCTACTGGATGGCAGGGCTTAAAGGCACACCAGGAAACTTCTTGCATACCTTGTTCGTTCTCTTGTATTCTGTGTTAGTATCAGGAGGTCTAGGACTAGCACTTGGTGCTCTGGTGTTGAACCAAAAATCTGCTACCATAATGGGATCGGTGATCATGCTGTCGTTCCTGCTCGCTGGCGGATACTATGTTACACACGTCCCTGCCTTCATTAGCTGGGTGAAGTACATCTCCATTAGCCAATACACGTACAAGCTGTTGCTGGGGTCTCAATTCAAGCCCACAGACACTTATCCATGTGGTGGTGCTGGCGGAGTTTGTTTAGTTGGAGATTACCCCGCAATCAAACAAGTGGGGCTTGATGGCCAAGTTCTTGGTGCGGTTGCATTAGGGATTATGCTTATGGTTTATCGCCTGATCGCTTTCTTTGCTCTCATGAGGATTGGAGTAACTAAAAAGTAGAGTGGATTTTTTTCTTTTTGGTTAAGTTTTGTGCCAGGACACTCTTATTCCAATAAATTGTTCTAATTTTCGAAGATTAAAATTGTTTTTAATGATGATTGTAGCAGTAAATATTCTCTGGACTTGTGGTGGCTGTAAAATTCTCAGAAAATATGCCTCTTATGTTGAGGTAGCCGAGTGCAACAAGTCGAGGTTCCTAATTCATGCCCCAAATTTGTGGAAATCCAACAGGAATAATTATTCTGAAAAAACAAGCTCAATGCATTGGGCTTTCAGAATAATATATGCCCCAAAGTGTTATATTTATTACTTAGGTAACGATTTCTTGAAGGCCCATCTGCCCAGTAGTAAATCATCAACTTTGAGATGATGGATGGGCTTTGTTTTGAGTTTCGTAATGGATTCTCGTTTGAGTAATCAAATCTTGACAAAAGAAGAGAGAGAGAGAAAGAGGAGTCGACCGGCAAGAGAGAACACAGTACATTGCCTCCACTTGCAATTTTTTAACCAGTGTATTTTATCAGTTATTTTTTGAGTCTATCTTTAAAAATAAATTCAAAAAAAATAAAAAAATAAAACTCATGACCTATAAAAAAGATAAAAATATCTCTATTTAGTATTTTTCCCTCCTAATTATATCTATTTTTCTATTTAAAATATACTCAGGGAATAATTAATAGAATAACACGGATTGATTACTTAGGTCCCGTTTGTTTGCTAGAAAGTAGTTTCATTTTGGAAAGTGAATTCCGGGAAAGTGAATTATTTTTCGATGTTTGGTAGTGTAATGAAAAATAAGTTGGAAAACACTTTCCAGTGTTTGATTATGTCATAGAAAATGAGTTGGAAAATAACTTATTAATGATTTAATTTTTTTAAGTTTATTAAAATAATGAGGAACAAATCTTACAAATTAAAAAGTTGAATGTGAATGAAATTGAAAAAAAATATAATTTCATAAATTATCTCAAATAAAATAAATAATAATCAAAATAGAGATCAAATCTAAAAAATTAAAAAATTAAAAGATGAAAAATTAAAATAATAATAATTAACATTTCATAAATTATTTCAAATAAAATAAGTAACAATCAAAAGAATGAGGACCAAATTTGATAGATAAAAAATTTCAATTAAAAAATAATAAGGGAAAAGCAAATAAAAATTATAAAAATAAGGACCAAAATTAATATAAAAATTAAATTCTAAGGGATAAAATTGAAAAATAAATATTCAAAACAAAATATATATAGCAATCAAAAGTTTGAGGACCAAATTTAATATAATCAGCAAATAATATGACATTTCTAAATTTTTCACAACTTCCGGAAAGTGTTTTCCGTCCAAAATAAAAGGAAAATATTTTCCTGAAAACCAAGTCAAATTTTTCTTTGACCGGAAAGTGTTTTTCATTAACCGGAAAATATTTTTCGTTGACCAACTTTTTTGATAACAAATAAACATAAAAAAATTTGAAAAATAATTTATTAGAAATCAGTTTACAAGAAACTAACATAGACTTGATGTGCTCCATAAAATTTCTCAACCACTTGTAGAGTTACATAGCGTTTGGGGCAGGGGAAAAGGCAAGTAAAGAAAAAGGGAGGAAGCAAAACAGAATTTTCTCTTATTTGAAAAGAAGAGGAAAACGAAGGAGAATTTTCTTAAAAAGTGGATGGAAAAAGTAGGAAATTATAATCCATTCTTTTATGAGCATCTTCCTAAATTTAAATAGTAATTTCAACTTTCAGAAAATTCCCCTCTAAATTTTTCCATTTAAATTATTGAAAAAATAAACTTTCTTTTCATTTCCCCCCCTCCCTCCCATTTTACCACTCATTCAAACAGAAAGAAAATGTTTGTACATTCACCTCCTTACTCCCACTTCCCTTCCCCTCTCTTAATCTTCTCATATACAACGTTAATTCTGACCTAGGAATGTAAGATGCATTAAAATCACTTGAAATATAATATGAACAAAAAAAAAAAAAAAAGTGGGGGAAGGAAAAGGAAGCTGCCTGTCTATGGCAATGCAATGGCTTACGAACATGCAGGAGACAATGACTTCCTAATTTGCGGCTTGCCTAGTCTTGCTTTGAGGCTGTTTACCATTTACCAAAATGGGTTGTTTCAAAAGGGTTGAAATTTAAGATTTGAGGCATTAACAACGTGGTTGGAATTTGGAATCCAACACTTAGAACATCGTATTATTCGATTGACTGTTCTGAATCCACACTGAAGCTACCTGGAAACTTGAAGTTAACTCACAATGGGCCATTTTGACATCACACGACGGGGGCTTCCGCCCGGCTTCCTCCGGCCACCCTAGGCCATACATGCTGGATTAAGATTTCCGAAGGTAGTTATGGGCTTGTTGGGATCGGAAAACAAAAGTTACGATCTCAGACGTGTTCTTGAAAATTGGATTCATTACATGGATGGAAGGTAAAGAGTAATCCGGTTGCTACTTATTCAGTCCTTCGTAATATTAAATAAATTATTTATATTTTTACGAATTCATCGTTTTTAGGACTGCAAGACTTTTATCATTTACGCTAGGGGGATAATTCTAGTACTCTCATCTTACAACGCCGGATGTTTTAAATTAACTCTCAAGAGGAAGGATTTAAAGCACTATTTTAAAACTAGGACCACCCTAGGATCGATCTAGCCGACTTGTGACCTAATCTATCTTGTTTGAGTTGAAAGAAACAAAAAAACAAAAAAAAACACTCAACTAAATGTTTAAAAACATGAGCTGACGGTGATTTGAGGGCTATTAATTTGTTTTTTTTTTTTAGTAAAACAATATTTAATTTTTTTTAAAATTAATCAATATGGGTCGATCCTGTTAATTAACTCGTAACCTAATGTCTTGTCTGAAATCCACATCCAAATTTGATTTTAAAACTATGATTTAAATCCATGGGTCCTAACAAATATAAGGAGCTCACTATTAAAAGACTAAAGGACTGTTGATGAGCAAGCTGCTCTTGCATGTAAGTTTTTACAGAATTAATCTCAATATAGTCTAAAACGTATGACTTCATTGACTATCAATTGGGTCTTAAACCTTTTTTATTTTATCAAGTTTTATTAAAATATAATTGATATTAGACAATATCCTTCCCTTTCCTTGTTCATCTAATTTTAATATAGTTCATAAAAGAAAGTTATAGTAAATTCCTCTTGGTATTGTTTTTTTTTTCCTTGTATCAATAACTTGCGGGAAAAAGATTACCATGATAATTTGGTACTAAGATTATTCTTTAGGATAAATTCGAGTTTATTTAATTTTACATTCAGATTATGAAAATATTTATCGAGAACAAGTAAGTTTGTTTGAGAGTGTGGTTGCAGTTATTTTTTAAAGTGTTTTTTACTCGGAAATATATCAAAACAATGTTTTTTTATTTTTTAAAAATTATTTTTGACATCAGCACATCAAAATAAAAACATCAAAAAATTATTAATTTTAAAAAAATAAATTATTAATGAACAAGGTGAAGCTCGGAATGAAACTTCTCTTTTGTTTGTACTTCAACACCCTATTGACCCTCCTAGCCATTAAAACAAAGCTACAAAATCAATTTTCTTCCCTTTGAACAATGTATTGCACTTGAAACTACGAGGAAATCAGCTTAATATAAGATTCTCTCGACGGCACTTAATTGAATTTTTAATTTATTTCCTAGCCAACAAGTCTAATCTCGTGGGTATTGAAAAGCCAAGATTCAATATTGTTGTCGCTAATATGAGAAAAGGCTCTAATCAATCAACTTTATTGCTAATATTTTCTTCACTGAATGCAAATAGTTCGTATATTTATTCATAAAACTTGTTTTTGGCTATGCAAAATCACCCCCAGCTAGCCAGCCAGCCCTCGTTAATTCCCAATATGCAGAAGGACTGTAAGTTTCATGGAAGCATCGACCTAGCCAACAAGTCTAATCTCGTGGGTATTGAAAAGCCAAGATTCAATATTGTTGTCGCTAATATGAGAAAAGGCTCAAATCAATCAACTTTATTGCTAATATTTTCTTCACTGAATGCAAATAGTTCGTATATTTATTCATAGAACTTGTTTTTGGCTATGCAAAATCACCCCCCGGCTAGCTAGCCAGCCCTCGTTAACTCCCAATATGCAGAAGGACTGTAAGTTCATGGAAGCATCGATCATGGATGACTTTAGTTTGCATCATCAGACTAAATCAACGCGTAGAGCCTCAAAAACTGTCAGGAAAGTTACATGCCAACACAAAAGTTAGGTGCCGAATCTCCATTGTCCCTGACAGCTGCAAGTCTTCATCGAAGCAGAACCATCCATGTGTGTACTGATCATAATGCCAAACTTGCCTACTCATCAAACTCACTATTTATCTTCACGTGTCCCATTAAAATATCCGTTCAAGCTACTATATCTGTCTTTTCTTTTTCTTTTTCTTTTTTTTTGATTGACAATAAATTAAACACTATCAAACGTGGATTTAATATTGTATTAATTTGTCGAAGTTTAATTTTCACAAAAAAAAAAAAATAGAAGATAAAATACCAAAGTATCTCTAAATTTATGTTACCATTGCTCCTTGACCCACCAAACAATTCTAAAATTCTCTATTTTGACGTCCATTTCTCTTTCTTTATTTTCTAAAATATAAATTATATTTTAAAAACTCATTTAATAATTTAAAATTTAAAATTAAAATAAATTTTTAATATAATATCAGAGTTTTAATAACCAAATAATAACAAATACAAATCTTACTGCTCTTATTTTCTCTTCAAATTAATAACATAAAATAATGTTAGGTTCATAATATAAATTATATTTTAATTTTCAATATTTCATCTTAAACTATTTTTGAATTGATTTGGGATAATTCTTTCAAATTCCACGCCCATATAATTCTAAAAACACCTTAATCATGATAACAATCCAGCTCCTTCAATTTTTATGCTTTTTCTCGAACTTTGACCTTCTCTTCATCAATCATGATCACCAATTTATATATCTTTCCGTTAAAATGACACGTGAGAGTCAGCAAAAAAAAACGAAGGTATCTTGCACGCCAGACCATGGAGGGTTTAGTGTAGAAGAAACCCTAATCTTACGCATACCCTCTCCAATAAAAAAACAAAGTAAAAGCCCTCAACGTTAACGTGTCAAAATATAAGAGCCTCCATTTGTACCCTCTTTTTTCTTCTGTTATTTTTTTTTCCTCTCTTCCACAATCTCCTTTCGTTAACATAAAACAAGAAAAGAAAAAGAAAAAAGAAAAGAAAACAATCACACGCCTAACTTCACTCCACAAAACATCCACGTGTCGTCACAAACAAATGGTTGGACACATTAAATCTTTTTGTCGGGACATGCAAAATGTGCGTATATTTATGATGACACGTGTCTACTTTAGAGATGACTGCCTTTTCTGTGACGGTTCACGCACCAGAGTTGGGGTTTGGATTTTGAAATTATTTTTTATTTAAAAAAAAACAGATTTTTTGAAAGTATTTTAGACGATTTTACTGTATTTATATTAAAAATAAAAAGAAATTTAAAAAATAACATTTTTTATTAATTTAAATTGTATTTGTATTAAAACTAAAAAGAAATTTAAAAAATATCATTGTATTTTTAATTTAAAAATATTTTTAAAAATATTATGTCCAGCTGCCGCAAAATCAAACACGACCGGACATTAGTAAGCACTTCCACATGGATAAGGTCGGCTATTTGATGGAGAACGTGTCATGCTTTTAACGGTGATAAGAATAAAGTAGACCCCACCAACCCAGACAAGGACGGCCGTACTTATCCCTATATAAATTACTCCAAGATCAACTAGTCATGAAAAGAAGAGAGCTGAAAAACCCAGAAAATAATAATAAAATCGAAGCTCCAATTCTTCTCTCCAGCCAAACGAACAGTCGTGTGCAAAAATGGGACTGCAAGAAACAGACCCTCTAGCCCAATTGAGCTTGCCACCGGGATTTCGGTTTCACCCGACTGATGAAGAGCTTTTGGTGCAATACTTGTGTAAGAAGGTTGCTGGTCACCATTTCTCCTTGCAAATCATTGGCGAAATTGATTTGTACAAGTTTGATCCGTGGTTCTTACCAGGTAATTATTAGTAATCTTGCTCTATTATATTCTCTTAGTTATAATCATACTTAAAACTCAATTACTTGTATGTATAGATAAATTTAGTGGGTTAATGTTCTTTGTTGTTGTTGTTGTTAATAGGTAAGGCAATATTTGGTGAAAAAGAATGGTATTTTTTCAGTCCGAGAGACCGCAAGTACCCCAATGGATCCCGACCCAACAGGGTTGCCGGGTCTGGGTATTGGAAGGCCACCGGTACTGACAAAGTAATCACGACAGAGGGACGTAAAGTTGGCATCAAGAAAGCTTTGGTCTTTTACGTTGGCAAAGCCCCAAAAGGCACCAAAACTAATTGGATCATGCATGAATATCGCCTTCTTGAATCCTCTCGCAAAAGTGGAAGTACAAAGGTACCAACAACAAAATTCCATCCACAGATTTTAATTTGTTTTGATACAATCCTTACGATTGATATTTATTTATTTATTTATTTTGATTGCTTGATATTTATTCGTGAACAACTGTGTGCTATATAAATGTATTTTTTCCCCTCAGTGTGTATGTTCTCTTAATTATTTGTTTCTTTGTTGTTACAGTTGGATGAATGGGTATTGTGTCGGATTTACAAGAAGAATTCAAGTGCTGCACAGAAATCCATGTCAAGCGTTTCAAGCAAAGAATACAGTACTAATGGTTCATGTTCATCATCCTCTTCTCATTTGGAAGATGTCCTTGACTCATTGACAGAGATTGATGACCGGCTCTTTGCTTTGCCTCGAACCAACTCACTCAAACCAATGCAACACGAAGAGAAAATCAACTTAGCAAATCTGGGTTCAGGGAGCTTTGACTGGGCGACACTTGCTGGGTTCAACTCGTTGCCTGAACTCCTACAAACTCAGCCTGGTGCGAATTACTCGAATACCAATGTCAATGGTGTGCATGTCCCTTCAATGCCCCCACTCTGCCACGCGGATTCAACAACAGGGAGGATGGGGACCTCAGTTGAAGAGGAGGTCCAAAGTGGGGTTAGAACTCAGCTGCGAGATGGCAACTCGGGGGCTTTTCAACAAAACTCGGGCGTGATGACACCGAACTTCTCTTCTACCTTACTCGACCCATATGAGCTAAGGTATTCGACCCAACCGGGAAGTGGGTATGGGTTTAGGCAGTGAGAAATGTTAGGCAGAATTAGGAGTGCATTTCTGTAAATATTGGATTCTTTGGGGGTACCTCTTGGGTTCAGATTCCAAAAGAGAGAAGATGGAGGCCGCTTTATTAACAAGGCAAGTGAAAATAGCCTTGCTTTTTGGGTTGCTGGTTAGAGGATTAGATTCCATGTACACAAGCATTTGCTTATCAGTATAATTTAGTTTGAACAACATTGCTGTATAAGGAAAACCATAACCGTTATGGAAATTATAGGTCTCTGAATTTTCGTATTGCGATAATGTTTTAGTGTTGCTGTGTGAAACAGCTTATGATATGGTATATACTGTATGGGACGGTGACAGGATATGTAACATAATTTTGCTGTGATGCGATATATTGGCTTAGCTCTGCTCTCCATGTGAGCATGCTAATGGGATATCGATGGTTTTTTTTGTCTTAGCAGTTTCATATTCTTTGGGCTGGAAAGCAAGCAAACCATGAGCACATCGGTGCAACGCCGGGAAATCACTCTTTTACACCGTCAGCTAGCTTGAATGGTGATGGTTTCAAGTACAAATACACACCTTGGTGCATTGCTGAAAAATTACTCTTTATTATGCTGTGAAAAATCACTCTCAAATACATATCACTAGTTAATATTACTTTTTTAGATTGACTGCTGGTGTTCAAGCTGATTTGCCGTGTTCGATTAATTACACGAATTTTAAAATTAATAATAACATAAATCTTTAATAGCTATGACTTCTGGATACAAACTCAATACATTTCTTACATTACTATTTTACGTTGAACAACTATATTTTCTTAAACATATTATAATATTAAAAAATATCAGCGTGTTGGATTAATTACACGAGTTCTAAAATTAAAATTAATAAAAATTTAATGAGTTCTGGATAGCAAACCCGATACATATCATACATTACTATTTTACGTTGAATAACTATATTTTCTTAATCATATTATAATATTAAAGAATCATATATGAACAACTATGCCGGTTTGTCTGGTATCCTTCATCATACCAGTTAAATAATTTAAATTAAACAAAGAATAAAAATAAAAAAATAATAATAAGATTAGAAATTTATTGATATTGTATGATTATTTTATCCCGAAAAAAATTATGTTAACGTTGAGTACGAAAGACCATTTAAAAAAAAAAAGTTGAAATCTAATAGATACCGACATTACTGATGAGAAAGCAACCTAATTTTTCTTTATTAAAAAATTAATGATTTTCATTTTATTTAGTATTTTTATTTAAGATTTTGTATAAAGTCACAATAATGTCGCGTCACTCATGATTTGAAGTAGTGATTCTGATATAACCTCACGATGACTCTGTTGCCTCTGAAGAGTTTTCCAATTCAAAAGTGACGTGGCCTTTGAAATTTTTCTATACACTGGACGAATTAGAGATAAAACTTCTTCATTCTAATCAAAACATCATGTCTGAAATTCAATCAAAGCTATGATCGAGGATAACTGTCAACAAGCTGACTCAGCAAATATAAAACACTGTTACAACGTTAATAGATATTTATCCCAAGGATCAAGAAAAATAATTAAGCGGCAACAGTGTCGAGCTTGCAGATCATTCATGATGGGAAGCTACGGCAATTATCTTAAACTAGCTGATCTCACTTTTCACATGGCACATAATGTGAAAGAGAACTTGGTGACATAGCGGAAGGTTAGGTTTGAATATACAGATAGCGAGTGCTTAGCATGCATCAGTAATTTTTTTTTATTAAAAATTTAAAAATTCAAAGTAAAAATACTAAAATACCCTTATGATCCTAGTAACTATCTAAAAATATGTGAAAGTATAAAAAAACCCTCAAACACAAACCTTATTTTGTGTCTCTTCTAAAATCAAATACGTATTTTAATTACATATAAAGAATGAAAAAAAAAAAAACCCTTGTCCAACCGCCTAATACTTTTTTGATTCTAGGATAAAGATGTTGTTTAAAAGTTAATGAAAAGTAAAAAAAGCTCTTGGTTAACAACTCTAAATTTTGTTGACTCTAGGAGTAAAAGTGTATTTTTACCGTGTAAAATATATATACAAGACTTAGATACCCTCAAATAATCTTTTAATGATCAAATAGCAAGTGAAAAAGACCAAAGCACCCTCACAACCAAGGCAACCATTTTTTTCACTCAAGTGCAAAATAGTAATTTCACTATAGCAATCCACAATGATACATGTTTACTATTATAGTGAAATAGCCACACCCTATATATTTTATTAATTCTTCATTATATTTTATATCTGATTCTCTTAATTATTTTTAATTTATCAAATATAGAATCATTCTAAAGTCTATGGTTATGGTAGATATTCTTATCCAAATTGATGAAAGTATTAAAAACTCAAACATAATCTAATTTATTAGCAAAAATAATCATAAAAATATTACACATAATATGAAATCTTTTTTTATTTAACTTGTGTTTGTAAAAACAATATGTGGATTTTGAGTTTCATAAATTAGGATATTTTTATTAGTTTATATGAAAATTTATATCTGAATGATAGATTAAAAAAAAAAGACATGAAATATAACAATATATCATGAGTAGCTAGAGTTACAGAGACAGCTTGGAAACCTAATATAAATATAAGGACAAGTAGAAGTAAATCTATAAAGAATATATATGAGTTTCCATTTATATTTTTTTTATAAATAATGGAGCACAAATTAAATTGAGATTTAATTTTCAAAGAAAGTGAAAGTCATAAAAATAAATTAAAAGACCGATTTAAAGGCCAGTACCCTTCACGTTCCGTCGATCCCTATTATTAATTTGTCCAGAAAAACAAATTTATATTGAGTTTTTTATATATGTTTTGTTGAAAAACATTTAAGGACATATTATCTTGTTTGACTTCTCACATCTCAGCATGCCATCTTCATTCTTTCATCAATATATGTTTTACTAATAAATGCTTTTCAGGAGGGAGATTTTATTGCTATGGGTTGGTTTTATGCAACAAAATGTCAAAATCGATAATGCAAAATGAATAATTGCTTACTTCTGGCTCATTACTAGGTTTACTAGGTTCACTAGTTTTATCCTTTATTATTTATTTTTTTTCATCATATAAGAGGACCAATAAGTTTTTAGCTCGCAATTGTTCCAAAATTCCCCTCGTAATCCTTTGTTGAACTTTAATTTAAGATTTCTCATTAGAAATCCCAAATGTTAATGTTGGAGCATCCTATCAAGATTACTATTATTGATATGAACCAAGTTACGTTTGAATTTTGCCTTGAAATGTATATTTACCAGGTTTGTAAAATTGAATATATTTCTCAAACCATATATCGGGTCGAGCTAAATTTTTACAGGGAGATACTAGACACATAAAATTATATTGTGGTAAACTTTCATGGCAATTAGGATGCAAAAACATAATATTTAAATTAGTCAAAGTTTTTGTTACTGTTTTGGCATATTCATCGACAAAGTTTTCTTTCTTAGCAATTTTTAGCTCAATCAGTCTAGACCTATAATGAGTTAATTTTGGACAGCAAATAGAGATTAAATAAAGCTGCATGAACTTGAGTTATAAGAGTTACTAATATGAATTGGATTCATTGAAGAATTGGAGTCCATCATTTACAAGGATTCCAAGTCCCATATGGACTTGATGTGGGCATTAAAAGGGATCTTTCTCTTGGGTTTTTTTTTTTATAAGTGTTTCTAGCACATCAAGGAGACTAAGAGGAGATAATATAAAGAAGAAAATTCTTGTAATCAAAACAAAGTTTCCTAGTTGAATTTCTACATTAAAAGTTTCGATCAAAACACCACTAAGAAGAGCTTGGAGATTTCGGCTACATGGAAGAATTCTAGCATGAAGACTTTGTTTTTATTATTCTATTTTATTTATTTAATGTTGAAAAATTATTTTTAATTTGGATTTGTTCTAGCCCATTAAACATTATTTAAGGGTTTATTTCATTTTTGGACTTAAGTTAGTTGATTCCTAGTTTGGGCATATTAGCTTGCAATCTAAAAGGAGTCCATTAAGGTTATTTAAAAGAGTTTATATAATGTTTTTAGAGCTACAAATTTTTCCATAGTTGTATTTCAACTTTGTTGGGGTTGTTTGACTACGTGATCAAGAGGTTCACATTAGTTGGTATCAAGGTAGACTCCAAAATCAGGTTATAATGCTTTATTTTCCTTTTTTTTTGTTTTGGTTCTTTTTAGATTTGAGTCTTTGTTTTCATTGTCGATTTTCTTCATGTCTAGCACTAGGGTTTGTGTTAATTATGGTTATTTTGATTAAAAAAAATACAAACAAAAGTGATGTTGATTTTGATAATATGTTCAACAACATAATAATTGGTATGAAGGGGATAAATATGATGATAATTTCAGCCAGAAGTGTAAATACAGGTACTGTGATTATGATGCTGAGTTTGGTGGAGATTTGAGTATAATTAAGCTGAAAATACTGGCTTTCTATGGGAAGAATGATCCAAAAGTTTATTTATAGTAGGAGAAAAAGGTGAAGTAGATTTTTTAGTGTCACAACTATCTGAAACTCAAGAAAGTCAAACTTGTTGTGATTACTTTTACTAACTATGTCATTGTATGGTGGGATCAGTTAGTGGCAAACCATAAAGGAATTATGAGAGGAAAATTGATAGTTGAGATGAGATGAAATCCATTATGAGAAGAAGATCATACATCCGATTTATCGATGATTAACTGGCTTTATGACATCATTCACACACTTTGAGTTGTTAGGTACATGGTTATCTTTGAGCCCAAGTTTATTTCAATGCCTTGGTTCTTAGGTACAGAGTTACCTCTAGGTCAGGGTTCTATCAAGTATGATTTTTAGCTTTTCGAGTTGTATTTCAACTTCATTGCGGATTATTTGACCATATGATCAAGAGGTCTGTACACTTAGAGTTCTTAGGTATGGTTATCTCTGGGTCCAAGTTTTATTCCAATACATTTAATTCTTAGGTACAATGTTATCTTTGGGTTAGAGTTCTATCAAATATGGTTTTTATCTTTTCAGATAGTATTTCAACTTCATTAGGAATTGCTTAACTATATGATCAAAAGTTCTACATCAATCATTCTTTTCCTTTTTTTCTTGAATATAATTAGCTTCCTTCAATTATACTATTTTCTAGTTTAGGGGTTTATTTTATTATCTCGACTTATGTTAGTTAATTTCTAGTTTGGGCTCATTAGCTTGCAACCTAAAAGGAGTCCATTATTTAAAGGAGTCTATATAATGTTTTTAGCTCTGTAAATTTTGGCAACTTGGTGATAATAAAAACAAGTTTCTTTCTTTTTATTGTTTGTGGTAAAACATCATTTATTTGCATGAACAAAGATCATACATCCGACTTATTGACGATTAACTGGTTTCATGACATCATTCATATACTTTGGATTCTTAGATACATTGTTATCTCTAGGCCCAAGTTTATTCTAATGTCTTAGTTCTTAGGTATATGGTTACCTCTAGGTTAGGGTTCTATCGAACATGATTTTTAGCTTTTCGAGTTGTATTTTAACTTCGTTGCGGGTTATATGACCATATGATTAAAAGGTTTGTACACTTGGAGCTCTTAGGCACATTGTTATCTCTGGATTCAAGTTTATTCCAATACTTTTAGTTCTTAAATACAATATTATATTTGCGTTAGAGTTCTATCAAATATGATTTTTATCTTTTTAGATGGTATTTTAACTTCATTAGGAATTGCTTAACCATGATATGGTTACCTCTAGATCAAGGTTCTATCGAACATGATTTTTAGCTTTTCGAGTTGTATTTCAACTTCGTTGAAGGTTATTTGACCATATGATCAAAATGTCTGTACATTTCAAGGTTCTTAGGTACATGGTTATCTCTAGATCCAAATTTATTTCAATACTTTTGATTCTTAGATATAATATTATCTTTGCGTTAGAGTTCTATCAAATATGGTTTTTATCTTTTCAGATTATATTTTAACTTCATTAGGAATTGCTTAACCATATAATAAAAAAGGTCTCCAACAATCATTCTTTTCCTTTCTTTATTGAATATAATTAGCTTCCTCTCAATCATACTATTTCCTTTTTTCTTAAAGGCAGTCAAGTATCATGAATGAAGCCATTTGTTCAAAAAAGAAAAAAAGAAAAGGTTCCACGCCATGATATTAAAAGAGACAAGGGTTGGGGATTCAGTGGTCGAAGTCAATGGCCTAAAAGCAGAGTTATGTATGACTGGCAAAAGAGTGAAACAATATGAGATAGGTACTAGGTTTTGAGCTTGAAACAGAAGACGTATTGCATCATTCTTCAAGCACCTTTCCAAGAATTTATCTGGTCTTTGCTAGTAAGATATGCATTGACCGTTGATTTCTCTTCATTTGAAATCCATTACTTGCACGTGTAGTCAACCTGCCTCCATGATATTATTCCATCATTGAAGAACAAGTTTCAATAAAAATAGAATTGTTCATGGAACAATGGAATCCACAATGAATGCACAGTAGAAAATGATATTCTTTTAGTTTCTTGGCTTTCGTTATTTGGCAAGTTTTTGAATTTTTTTTATTTAGTTCTTTTATAATTAGAATAGATATTTAAACAAAGGATAACGATTTAAATTATGAGAAGAAAAAAAGACATTTTGTTTATCAAAAACCTGTCTTTTAATTAGAAGGGTTTTTTTTTAATAAAAACTTATAATTAATTAAAAAAGTTAAAATAATGCCTTGATATATATTTTGTCTGTGACTAAAGAAAAAGAATTAATTAATGTGACAGAATAATAAAAACGTTCTATAAATAATAACAAAAATGAAATTTTATTTTCATTGAATATTGATGTGTAATTTGTTTTTGTTTGCATATTAGGTATATAATAATAATTGTTTTTTGTTAATATTGCCATAAAGCTATTATATTATATTATATTAGAAACAATGAAAATAAATAAATAATAATTTAAATACCATTTTACTTATTTTATCTATAGTGCAATTGTGTGAAAATATGAATAAAAAAGAGACTAAAAGGCTAGGTGTTTGGATCGAAGAGGTTAGCCGGTGCACCTACTCAATAAAATGAAAATCAGGCATTTGTGGGCTTACAAGGTCTACCCTTCTTTTTTTCCTTTCTTTTTATTTTAATTAGTTTAATAGGGTACATAACACATCATTCATTGTATTTTTTTAAATAAATATATGACGCGTCGTCTACTGTGACAGAAAATTTATCATAATGGTAAAATTAATGTCACTTCTGAGTTTTTTAACCTCTAAATTTCATTTTCAACTATTCCTTTTTATCTAAAAATACAAAAAAAAACACCCTAAGCACATCAATAAATCTATTTTTAATTTTAAAACACTTTTAAATCAGTTGAAAAAACCTAAAATTAAATCAAATGAAAAATAAAATTCAGTAACCAAAATAAAAAATAGCAATATTCATTGAATAGTGTTTTCTACCGTAATTTAAGAGTTACTCAACAGGAGATTCTAAAGGTCCTTGGCAGGTTAGATTAATCCTGAAGCTGTAATCCCATTGAATACTGTCCCTTAAGGGGTGAGGTCTCTGTTTTTAGCTGTGATAGTGTTGGTGTAGTTTTTGTTTTCCTTTCACTTATGCACCGAAGGGGTAAAAAAAATACAGCTCCCTAATTACTTAATCCTAGGCCAAAAAAATAGAATGAAATATAATTAATAAAATAGCTTTGTTTAACATTATCTATGCACTTGTATAGGACACGATGTATATATACTAGTATATTTCTCCATCATCCTAGATAGTATTATTATATTTAATTCATAAAAGTAATTTTATACTATATTATATTTATATACAATTTTTTTAATTATCAATATAACTTATTTTTTCATACAAGAGTACGAAAAAGATATCTATAAAAAAAGATTAACACTAACATTAAAATCAAATCAAATTAAATTAAAAAAAAAACTTTAAAGAGAAGAGGTTTTACTTAATCCTAAACTCATAACACTATTCATTGAAAAGGTGTAATGATGAAATTGCCATTGGGCTAAAATTCTATTAAATTATAGGTACCATTGAAATAGATTAAAAAACAAAAAATATATCATAAATTTGCTTTTCGCCACAATTTGAAATTACGAAAGATTGATTTTGAGTCCTAAAAAAATTAGAATTATTAGTTTGTTTTCTTTAATGGGTATTTGTTTGTTTGATATTAATTTTAGATTATTTAAGTTTACATTGATTTTGGGTTTTGTTAAGTCATTCTTAAAATTTGTTTTTGTCTATAAATTCATTTTGTTTTTGTTTTCTTAATTGTCTTGTTTCTTGAAATTATTGGTTGGACGTTACGAACTGAAGTTTTTGGTTGTTTTTGTTTAGTTTTTTAAAGAACTAAAAAGATGAGCAAGAGAGATAAAAAAAAAAAATATAAGACTTTTATCGTGAAAAGTCAAATTTTGAGTGAAATTTGAGTGCAATGACATATCTTTAAGTGTAAATATATAATAAAATATGTGTTAGGATTTTTTTTATTCACTAACAAAAATTTCAAATTTAATGATGTCTTCCAAAGACGTTTCATCACCTAAAATGAAGAAAGAGCACACTTTTTTTTTGTTTTGCAGGCCATGTAACATCAATTTGAGTGGATGAATGTGATGTTTAATGATATGTAGGACTAAATGGATAGACAAGAGGCTGTGATTGCTATTTTACAAAAAGGGTATCCTAAAGGGTTTATAATATTATAAAGCTTGCAAGACATGCTATTACATCTGTAGATGAGTTTATTCATGAGAATAAGGATGAAGACGCTAGTAATCCTTATTATGCTTCATTTGGCCTAAGGGGTAAATTTTGACAGCAAGAAAATCTCGATGATAAGAGATTTCTCAACATGAAAATTTTAGCTATAAAAGAGTTATAGGAGATATTGGGTTTCATGATGGGTTGGATAGAAATCTTAGGAGTATTAAGATAAAGATGTTTTCTTTCAAAGGAAGATGATCCATTAGCTTACTTAGAATAAGAGATAAAAGTTGAGTTGATTTTCAATTGTCATAACTATTCGAACAAGGAAAAAGGTAAAATTAGATGTTGATATATGGGATGAGATGAAAGCAATCATGAGAAAAACAATTTGTTCCTAGTTATTATCATGGGGAGTTGTATAAGAAATTTCAAAGCTTAACTCAAGATTCTAAAAGTGTAGAGGACTGCCATAAAAAGATGAAGGTAATTATGATTCATGTAAATATAACGGAGAATATAGAAGTTACCATGGTTGGATTCTTGAATGGTTTGCGCTATGAGATAACAAATGTTGTTAAGTTACAACATTATGCAAAGTTGGAAAACATGGTGCATATGACTATAAAGGTGAATCAATTACTAAAGAGAAATGGTAGTTCACAATAAGTTTAAAATTCAAGTTTTTATTTTTTGTTTTTGACAGAGAGGTAAAATTAGAGGAAGGAGATAGCCACCAAAACCAAGCCAAATATGAGAGTTAAAACCAAACCACTTAAGAGTGTCACACCCGACATCGTGATAAAATTAGAAAAAAAAAAAAAGGATAATGAATAAAGAGACTCCACCTAGTTTATGGTAAATAGGAACCATAACTGGTATACAATTATTTTTAGGTAAATGAGTTGGTTATACTAAAGAGAAAACTCTTTGCCCTAAAGTATTTTACCTAAGATAAACTGCTTCTAAATTCTAAACTTGTGATGATGTACTTATTGGACTTTTCTAATTGTTTGCCTAAACTCAATATGGGTTTAATAAGTGATTTGGGATCAAGACCTAACTTTAAAGTCCAATCCTCACTTATAAATGTGAGTGTTGGATCTAGAGAGATGATGAATATTGGATTGACCCTTTAAGCTTCATTATATCTAAATTAGATTTATAGATCATTACTCATTCTCAATGTATTCTTTTGCGGTTACGTAGACCTAGTCCTACTCGACTCATAATATGTATAAATGCTAAAAAATTAAATAATAAGAAAAAAATAAAAATAACAAAGTAAATAGAGAATTTTAACATGCATTATAGAAAAAAGATTTAAAAAATGCTACACTTTTTTTTGATATTTTTATTATTTCTTTAAATATATTATCACCTTTTTAGGGCGATTCGTTGGTAGGATAACAGCTCATTATCTCATAAGAAAAGCAAGTCAAAGAGGTATTGTCAAGGCATCCATCAACACACGGATTTGGATTCACTTTTTTTCTAAAAAAAATTATTTATTTATTTTTATGGAATATAAATAAACAATTACGAGTAGAACACACAAACACAAAATCAAATACTCTAAAAACAATTTCATGAAAACTTTTATTGTGGATTAGAAATCAAAAACTCTTTTTTTATTTCACAAGAAAAAGGCTTTCAGATCATTTTTTTTAAATAATAAATAAATAAAAATAGAAAGAGCATATTCGCAAAGATTAGCGGTTCATGAATTTAACCATATGCGTGCAGGCACCTGACAAAACATGATAGATAGCAAAACGCAAAAACAAGACGACTTCGAGACTAGGAGGATCGAACCTCTAATTAAAATAAAATGGTTGTCGCTGTTAATTAAATTCTGCTTGTCCTCCTCACAGCCGCTGGTATTGGCTAAGCTTCAAGTGTAGCGTGCTGGTGTATGACTTTGAAAGAAGGAGATTTCGGCGGAGCAGTATTCTGTGAGAGAGTGGTCCACCTCTGTTTTTGTCTCTGGTGGTGGCTGCTTATAAATGCTTTCTTGATCGCAAAAATAAACAAGGTATTTATAAGTATATTCTTTTTTTTTTTTGTTATGTTCAATTTTTTATATCAGAGATCCATGATAAAGCGCAAGAAGTAACCTTGTATAAAATAAATTCAACAAATATTTTTATTTTAAAAAACCAACATGCATTATTGTGGATTTTAATGGATATTTATCTTTTATATTTTATGAAAAGACTAAAAGGTCTTAATCTTTAAAACAATGAAAACTTTTAAACCAAAATTATAATTGAAACAAATGTTCATAATTTTTTTTTTTGACAAATGAGAGACTAAATTGAACGAAAAAGAAAAAAAATAGTTGCACACACTAACAAACATATGAGAGAGGCTAGTATATTTAGGCAGTGAGAGCGATGACCACACAACCCTAAAGATGACCTTTCTTGATGCTGTTGGAATCTTCTCGACATGATCTTCCTTCACTAGCAACTATAATGATGGCGGCTCACCGGTTTGAATCCAACATCCCATTCTCCTTCTTTTTTTCTTTTTTTTTTTATTTCCTCTCCTCTTTTGTTTTTCCTCTTATCTTTTCAGTTTCCATACCTAACTCTCTTCAAATAGTAACGTGGCTGATTATTTTTTTTTTGGATGTTAGATTTGTCCTCATTCATTTAATTTATTAATTTTTTCAAATTCATCCTTCAACATTGGATTGGTTGGAAATTGAGCTTTGTATTTTTTTTATTTTTTTTCTTTCTATGAGGTTGTCTCGATATCATAACTGGATTCTTTGGTTTGGTAGGTTAACCTTAGTTGACTTAATTTTTTTTATCTTTTTTTTTTTGTGAATTTTATCCTTCAATATTGTGTTGGTTAGAAAATAGGTTTTGTGATTTTTTTTATTTGATTTCAATAGAGTTATTCTAGTTTCATAAACTAAGTTACATATTTGGCAAGTTGGATTGGGTTGAATTTTTATGTTTTTTTGTTAATTTTTTTTTTTCAATTTCATCATTTAATATTGGATTGGTTGAGAATTGAGCTTTACAATTTATTTTTTAATTTGCTTTCTATACGCTTATGCTAGTCTCATGGCTCGAGGTCATGGGTTTAGCAAGCTAACCCATGTTTACTCTACTTTTTTTCCCTTTTTTATTTGAGTTTTTTTTTTAATTTCATTTGTAAATATTAGATTGGTTAGGAATTGAGATTTGTATTTTTTTTTTATTCTTTTCCATAGGGTATCCCATTGTCATGACATATCGTCAGTCGGTTTGATAGTTTAACCTAGACTGATTGTGATAATTTTTTGGTCCTTTTTTTTTAAATTGAGTTTTTTTTTTAATTTTATCATTTAATATTTTGTTGGTTAGGAATTGAACTTCATGATTTATTCTGATTTTTTTTTATATAGAGTTATCATGATCTTATAACTTATGTTGCTAAATGAAAATGTTATCTTGAGTTAATATGAGTCAATTTAATATATTACCGTCTCAGTTTTATTTTAAAAAGTATCATTTAATATATTACTATTTTGATATTTAAAAATATGTTATTGATTCAGAATTCATAATAGAAAAGAATTTCCCTACTAGAAAATACGTTAGTAATTGGGAAAAGCCATATAAGCTATAATTTGTAATTTTTGCATGAGTTATTTTGGAGTGGGGGCTATTTGAGCTCCATGCATAAATGAAATGCAACTAAACACTCAGTTTTTGTCTTTCGATCTCTAAAAGCTCCTACAGCCCATCATACCTCGAACGCAAGACTATGCTTAAGTATATATGATTGAGTTGAAAAGCACATCAATCATATAGCAACATGAAAAAAACTTTAGTATTTGTAAAAAAATATTGATTTATTTGTCAGAAAAAAAAATGACATTTTAACTAAATTTCTAGCTCTTACCCACTTTGCTGATGAATTTATTTTTATCTTACATTTTACAAATCAACAATGCAAGGTCAATTTTTGTTTTTTTTATAATGATCAAAGTTATGTTATTAATTAATTAAAAGTAAATGGACCTTTAAATTCCCTTGACAAAAACAAAATGTCGAGACCACACCTATAAAGAAATTTTTTAAAAAACTCTTATCACCTTTCCTATTACCTTTTACACCCAACTAATAAAAAACTCTAAAAGAAAAAAAATACTTATCTACACTTTCCGAATTCTCCCTCCGCCAGCATTGAAACCAGCCACCCCAACCCACTAGCCCGAAATCATCCTAGCCAGACAAACCAGCAAACGCCATCAAATCAGCTGAGAATCCACGGCGGCCCTGCCTCCTCCTTTCTCCTTAAATAAATCAACAATGTGTAGAAACTTTCTTGAAATGACATGCAAAATGAGAAATTTTGTATACTAACTCTGATTTGTTAACTCAACATAATTGAAAAAAAAGTCGTGTTTATGAGAACATAAAAGTCATTTTAATTAACTTTTTTATAATCACTTTGATGAAGTAATTTTATTTATTTTTAATCTCAAACATGGAAAAAAAGTATATTTTGAGTTGTAATTAAAGGTGTAGAATCTTTGCCAAATGGATAGAGTCATAGAGGTGTATATCTTTGAAAGTTCCTGAAATAAATAATTTCAAGTGATTGATTGATATAATGTTCAATGAATTTAGACAAGAAAAAAAAGGGGGCAAGGAAACCTTTCACTTTAAAGCGAGAAATGACTGAGATTCTTTGCTAACTACAACCGGATAGGCATAAGCCGCAATTAGAAAAGCCATTTGATTGGGAAGGACATGAATAAAATCCTCATAAATCTGTAGTATCTTGAAGAATAGTTAGACTCTAACATGGATAAAAGTTTTTTTTTCTTTTGTTTTTTTTGTAAGAATAATTTTGAAAAAGTGCAGGGTTTTTTGGTTTTTTTTTATCCGGATATTCTCACACCTTTTTAAAGGATGAAACTAATTCCATCCGAGGTTTGTGGTTGTCCTGTCTGGGGTTCATGGTTGTCCCGTTCGGGGTTCGTTGCTGCACTTATTAGGAGGGGTAGCCACCAACTCTATACATGACTAGTCTTATTTTTTGAAAAGATGTAAAAATACTCGGATAAAAGATAAAAATAAATACTTGTACTTTTTTTTAAAAATTATTCTTAAAAAAAAAAGAGCACTTGTGGACCACGTAGAAGCAAATTGGATTTTGCTTAATTTTGCAGAACGTAGCGTCAGCCATCAATTGGATTTACTATTATATTTACATTCAATCCGTATTTGTCCTGTTTTTGTTAGTTTATATGTCATATATTCAATAAATTAATTATATGTTGTACTATTATAAAATATATTTAATTAGAAGTATCAAGAGTCACTCGAAGGGTTACACATGATGGATTACTGTAGTGGAGTGAAGAATTTTATTAATTAAATACTATTTAATCTGAGAAATATTAGTGGAAACAATATTAGATATCCATGTAAAAGGTGTAAAAATAGAAAATTGCTCGATTGAGATGTAACAATGCATCTTCTACAAAAAAGATTCATGGAGAAATACTTGTGTTAATTTGCACACAAAAAACTATATGTTCCTTACAAGACCATGATAGAAAGGATGGTTGAGTCAACTTTCAATTCTAGCAATGTGCATGGAGTTGTAAATGACAATAATAATCTTTATATAAATATGGTTATGGATACAATGATAATAAATCATGATTATAGGTGAATGTCCAATCATACATGAAGAATCAAATGAAGACACGACTAGGTTTTTGATCTTTTAAAAAACTATGTTTCGCATTATGGGATGGGTGCACAAATCACAGTAAATTATTGGACATTGCACATATGTTCACTATCAAGTCAAATTATGGGTTGAGTGAGGCTGGTTATGACAAAATTATCGAATGGACGAGAAATATTTTACCTGAAGGGAATATAGGCTGAAAGAGAATTTCTATATTGCTAAATCTATGATGAAACCCCTCGGTCTAGGATATCAAAAATTGATAAGTTTCCAAACTTCTGCATGTTATACTACCTTAAAAATACATAGTTCATCGAGTGTAAAATATATAGGCATGCTAGTTATAAATCCAAAATTGACAAGAAAAGACTCTTGTTATTCATAGAAAATTTAGATTCTGTATTTCATTGAGAATCCTCCTTTTCCCAGGGAGTTGCTTGTCAAGGAGCAGAGAAAAATAGGTGAAATTGGATTTTCTAACTAGATTTGTTGGGTTTTGGCCTTTAGGTCCCAGAGGAATACCAACCTAAAAAAAGAAGAAGCTGAAAGCATGGGACGAACCACTAATGCAGAAAGCAGAGGCCTTTACTTATTGAGTGTCAAATAACTTTTTCCCATGATCCCTTAAATATAATTAAACCAACTTACATGAACACTGGAAAAAAAAAAAAAAAAAAAAAAGACACCAAAACCTACATCATGCCAACATGTTTGTTAAACTCAGTTTGTACGTGTTGCCAATTAGCTAATTAACTAATATCATTATCCTTCCTTCTTCTAAAACATTTCAATTTCGAGCTTTTTATTTATAATAAAGAAAAAAAATTTATTTCAAGGCATTGCATGATTAAATCAGTATTCAATTTTTATTTTTATTCTGAGATGGTAATGCATGATCTCCCCCTCCCGTACCAATATTGCATACATATATAGTTTTATGTTCTGTATTTTTCAGTGCTGATAAAATTATTCGTCTTCGTTGCAATCAATGTATAAAATCTTCTACAGTTAGTAGAGCTTGGCCCAATAAAAATGCTGTCCATCCTTATTTCAGTACTGATTTCACGACAACAAGAGCACTTGGTTGGAATCGAAGCCTAGAAGAGTCTTGTCCAAAGCTCGGACGGGTTAATCTGAAGAAGCCCATTGCTCGATAGACTGTGTATACAAAATGCTGGCGACTTCACGTGGGTATTATATAATATACTTAAGCGGTATTTGGTATGTGGAGAATTATTATAAAAGTAATTATTGTAAAAGAAAAATGTCGATTAAGGATTATTTTTGTTGAAATTATTTTTGAAAGTAAATAACCTTAATTGGTTTTCTGTAAGTGTTGATTAAAGATTAAAAGAGGATGTGAGACTGAAAAAGGAATTCAAGAATTAAAACAATTCAAATGGGTTGGAAGTTGGAACTAATCTAGAGTGACATACAAGATATATGGAGACACTTGTTCAATAAGTTTGAAATTCACTGATTTATGAAGGAATAACATAAGGTTGCCACTAGAGTGGAATTAAGTTATTGAAAATTTATGATTTGACATAGTAAAAACAACATATGAAAAGTTGGCTTAGAAATTCATAAAAGAATTTGATGACAAAATCTGTAAGATCCCAAGTAAGGAGATTTATTCTCCTTTCAAGTGGTGTGTTTTGAATAAGAAATCTTAGGTAGTCTTCTTGTTGTTTGCTGTAATAGATCAGTTTTTTTCTTCTTTTTTTATTTTTATTTTATTTTTTTTATCTCTTGTATTTCTCTTTGACTATTCGCTTTATAGCCTTTTCAATATATTCTCGATGATTATCAAAAAAAAAAAGCGGTTTGTTTTGAAGTGAATAATTATTTTTTTAATGTGTTTTTTACTTGAAGAAACAAGCGGTGAATTGTTTTGAAGTGAAAAAAAGCGGTGAATAATTATTTTTTAATTCCTTTTCATAAAAAGAATTAATTTTATGCATCCATGGGTCATAAGAAACTGAAAAATGGAAGAAGAGGAGTTTTCGTCTCTCTACTAGACCTCAACATTATTAATAGCTCTTCTATGGTGATTTTAACACCACATGTGGATGATTCTTTCATTGAGTATTTACGAGGTTGTAACTCGGTATCTGAAGGTAGTATTTTCAATAGAAATCGGTTGATTCTCTCCCAGTTGAGTTATCAGAAAGAAGCTTCCTGTACCAGCTTTGTGTCGTGCTCTATTTCGACCTCTAAGTAAGAGATTGACGCGGGATCTGTTTGGGATGTGGGGGAGAAATTTGCTTAAATTCTTCTGGTGGTTGTCTTCTTCCTGTTCAAAGATTAAAAGAGATGTTTGGTTAAGATGGAAAGAAGTGGAATCAGGTTGAGGATGAATATTTTAGGGGTGTCTTTAGGTGTAAGATTTTACTTCATCTTCATGGTTTTTTTACTTAATGGATCTGTAGAGGAGTGGGTGCTAGAGAAATCACAAAACTGACTTCCTAAGTGGCTGTGGAACTGGCGGATGAGCCTCTAATGAACAAGGTGTGGGGCTGTCGCTATAGTGATGTTTGTAATCTAAGCTCATAGAGGTACTGATATCGAGTTTGGCTATTTTGAAAGAACAGAACTAATTGTTCTAGTATTGTGATTCTGTTCTACTGCCATTTCCCTCGACTTTCAGCTCATGGTCTCTGTTATGGTAGGTTCAGGTCTGTTTTGTTTTTCTTTCATGCGTTCTGTCATTTCCCTCTTTCTCTGCAAGTGGTTTTTATCTCCACTTTGATGTCTATCTTGCTATCTCTGGCTTATCACAAAAAGAAAAAAAATATCTAAAATGCCTTCTAAGAAATTAACAATTTTGACGAACAGGACCATAACTGGATAATGGCCTTTGAGATTTATCTCAGATCACCATCAAACCCTAAAATCACATCCAAGGTGGTTTGAGAGTGAAATATTGGCACGCAGCAAGATCATATGCGATAACATTTCTTGTCGGTTCGAGGTGATTAAATGGACTTGAGTTTAAAGATTGGCCATGCGTCCCTTTCATCTTTTTATCTGCTTGGTTCAAGCCAATAGTCGGTTTTTTACCTTAATTATGAAAATGGCAAGTGATTGTGTTTGCGACACTATAAATTACAAAATCAGCTAGGAAAAAATAGCTTGCATTTGGGAAAGCAATCCTAGCTAGAATGCGGATCATCCTATATATATGAAGGCAAAGCAAGGAATTCCCACTTAATTACACTTGTTTCTTTAGCTACGTTAACCTCTCTACCTGTCATTTGAGTCACCATAATTTTCCTTGTTAATGCGTATCTTTCCAATGTGAAAGGGAAATATATCTTCATGACTAGTAAAAAGAGTGATGCTAACATGACAATTAGGGCTTTCATTCTCTGGCTGTCACGCCAATTGCTAAATGTCTAGATTCTAATGGAGAATATGCATGGTTAAAATAGTGTTTTTTTTATATATATATTTTTAAATAGTTTTAATAAATTAATGTTAAAAATTATTTTTAAAAATAAAAAAATATTATTTTAATATATTTTTAAAAAATATATATTTTAAATTATAACTATTATCATATTCTCAAACATACCATTAATTACAATCATTATTACGTGGAAAAAAATAAATTTCAGAAGAGATAATCTAAATTGACATCGGGGTATTGGGGTTGTCTTTAATGACGCCTAGCTACCATGCTACCTGGCGATAGCATTTTTTAACAAATATATGTACGGTGCTAGATTTTGGAGTTAGTTTTTTTTTTTTTTTTTTTTAAATAAGATATATATTAGTGGTTGATTTTAGAGTTGGAAGGAGTAATGAGTATTATGATAAAGGTTAATCTGACCAGCACAACAAATATAAAAAACTAACTTTTAAAATTGTATTTAAAAAAAATTCATCATATATATAAACAAGTTTAATTTTTTACATTTAACAACAATTAAATCGGTAACCCCTCGCTGGCTACGTATTAAGAAATCCTTAATTGAGTTAGGTTTATTGCAAATCCTTACATTATATTACATTACAGTTACAATATATACTAAAACATTTAAGTAAAATATTGTAACAACCCATAGTAGCCAAAGTTTTTTATATTTCTATCCTTAAACTTTTTACCCGTTTAATATTGTAGGTTACTTACCCGCTTAATTTTATTAAGGTTAGACGCGCGGTTTTTGACCTACTACTGTTTCACCTTTTTTTTATCACTTTCTATTAATAGTTTCTATTGAATTAGCTTTTTCTTTAATTAGTGATTATATATATATATATATGTGTGTGTGTGTGTGTTTTTAGTTTCATGAAATTTCAAAGAGATTAGTTTGATTTATCCTATAAAAAAATCTAAAATAAAAAAGACAATCCTTATAATCATTTCAAGTGCTTCTATCTTTTCTTTTTACTATGAAAATTAGCTTCGTACTTTAATATTCAGTTAGTATTAATAACTCTTTTTTATTTATTAGTTTATATATTTTTTTTATTTGTTTTATAAAGCATAAATAACATTTTTTAGTTTCTCAATTAAAAAATTGTTAAGAATTGAGTTTCTTAATTTATTTTGCTTTTTATAAGATTATCTTAATTTCAAGTAAATATCATGATATTCGGTAGGTGCTCGATTTTTCCGTATGTTTGTTTATCATATGATTAAAAAAATTATTTTTGCAAAAAAAAAAAATAAACCAATGGAGTCCATGACCCAGGTCGCGGGTTTGGCAAGTTAACCCTAGTCGATCCAATATATCTTCATCATCTCAATGTTAAAATAAAAATATGTCATCTGAAATTTTTTTTATGTCAAATTATGTTTTTATCGGTTGTCCAAGTTGTCTTTGAACAAGTCAAGTCGATAAGGTCATGTTGAGACAAATCCTCTATGTTTTGATTTGAAGCCTAAGCTAAGTAAGGCATCGGGTCAGGAGATTTTAAGATAGACTAACTTAACCAAATTTAATGATATTATCAATGAGTTTCCTGATATTATTTTTCTATGTTCAAATTTTTTTTATTCAAATCATAACATTGCGTGGAAACTGCAACGACTAAAAGTGGAAAGTGTCTATATTTGCTTTATAAACATAACCCAAGAAAAGACATGTGTTTAGGCTAAGACTTTAAATAATACCAAAAAGAAAATAAAAAGGAGATATTTCTTTTCTTTTCATTTCTTTTTTATCATCTTTTGACACGTTCGAAGTTGATCCATTTATTAACTATAAACTAAAAGAAAAGAGGGTTTATTGTACCCCTCCTTACAAAGCAATATTTATTTAAGTAGTACTTTGCTTTTTTCATTTTTCATTTTTTCATTTAATATCTTCTTTTTTTAATTACATCCTTTAATATTATATTTGTTTTTTAATGAATTATCATACTCTCATAACATAGATCATGGATTTCGCGGGTTAATTCAGTTGACTAAGGGTTTTTTCTTCTATTTCTTAATTAACTTTTTTTCTATAATGTTGAGTAGGTTGAGAATTAAACATCATGATTTGTTTTGTTTACTTTTTATTATGTTATTTCGACCTCATGACCCAAGAATAATGCTTAATGGACTAACCCGAGTTGACTCAAGTTATTTTTTATGTTATTTTTTTAATTGATTTTTTTTTCAATTTCATCATTCGGTATTGGGTTGGTTGGAAATTAAGCTTCATAATCTATTTTGACTTCCTTTCTATTGGGATATCTTGGTCTTACGATCAAGGTCATGGATTTTGGCATTATATCCCCGGTTAAATTGAGTTATTTTTTTATTTTCTTTTTAAGAGTCATCTCCATTTCATGACACAGATCGTTAGTCCTTCAATAATGAAATTGGTTTTTATTGGCTTGCCCTCGTCTCATGACTCAGGTCAGGGTTTGGCAAGTTAACACAATTGACTTATTTTTTTCTTTTTTAATTGACTTTTTTTCCCAAATTTGTCATTTAATATTGTGTTTGATTAGAAATTAGACTTTATGATTTGTTTCAGTTTGCTTTTTATTTTTTCATCACAATCTCATGGTCCAGGAATAGTACATAACGGGTAAACCCAGATTGACTTAGCTTATTTTTTGTGTTATTTTTTAATTAAAATTTTTATAAATTTTATTTTTCACCATTGGGTTCACAGTGGTGATTGAGAATTGAGCTTCATAATTGTTTTTTATTTTCTCTCTATAGGGTTATCTTAGTTTTATTACCAAAGTCATATATTTGACAGATTAACCCAGGTTAAATCAAATCATTTTTCCTTTCTTTCTATGAGATTATCTTGGTTTGATGACCTGGGTCATAAGTTTGGTGGATTGACTCAGGTTATTTTTTAAAATTCATTTATTTTCTTGATCTTATCCTTCAATATTGGGTTGATTGAGGATTATAGTTCATAATTTGTTTCGATTAGCTTTCCATGAAGTTATCTAGGTCTTATGATCTGAGTCGTTTTTTTAAGTCTTTTTTAAATTAATTTTTTTTTTAATTTTATCCTTCAACATTGGATTGATTGAGAATTAGGCTTCATAATTTATTTTGATCTCGCTTCTATGAGGTTATCAACTTATCATAGTTTCATAACTTGGGTCATGGATTTGACATGTTAACCCAGATTAACCCAAGTCAATCTAATATGTTGTTATCTTAATATTAAAAAAATATTATCTTGAAATTTTTTAAGTCAAATTATGTTTTTATGAGTTGCTTTTAAACTCGCAATGTTAACCGATCGCGAGTTACATTGGATCAACCCTCGCATGATTGTTTTTCACTAGAAAAAAAAACGTTAACAACATCTAAATATTTTTCTTATGTATAAGAAAAATTTGACCTGACACGCAACTTAGCTCAAGTCAATGATCTAGTCATCTTCTAATATTGTTTGAAACAAAATAAAGATGATAAAATTTTCAAGATTTGCGATTGGTAATTATAAATTTTTCAATTTGTACTAGTTAGTTTCCCAAATGTTATCGCGAGGAAATTCTTAGCTATTTTATTTAACCTTGTTTAATCAGGGGAATCAACATGGTGCCCCGTCAACCCGGTCTTAAAGTAAACTGGGTGGAAGTTGACCTAGTCTAGTTTATATAAGAAAAACCCTTTAATATTATATTTGTTTTTTAATGAATTATCATACTCTCATAACATAGATCATGGATTTCGCGGGTTAATTCAGTTGACTAAGGGTTTTTTCTTCTATTTCTTAATTAACTTTTTTCTATAATGTTGAGTAGGTTGAGAATTAAACATCATGATTTGTTTTGTTTACTTTTTATTATGTTATTTCGACCTCATGACCCAAGAATAATGCTTAATGGACTAACCCGAGTTGACTCAAGTTATTTTTTATGTTATTTTTTTAATTGATTTTTTTTTCAATTTCATCATTCGGTATTGGGTTGGTTGGAAATTAAGCTTCATAATCTATTTTGACTTCCTTTCTATTGGGATATCTTGGTCTTACGATCAAGGTCATGGATTTTGGCATTATATCCCCGGTTAAATTGAGTTATTTTTTTATTTTCTTTTAAGAGTCATCTCCATTTCATGACACAGATCGTTAGTCCTTCAATAATGAAATTGGTTTTTATTGGCTTGCCCTCGTCTCATGACTCAGGTCGCGGGTTTGGCGAGTTAACACAATTGACTTATTTTTTTTCTTTTTTTAATTGACTTTTTTTCCCAAATTTGTCATTTAATATTGTGTTTGATTAGAAATTAGACTTTATGATTTGTTTCAGTTTGCTTTTTATTTTTTCATCACAATCTCATGGTCCAGGAATAGTACATAACCGGTAAACCCGCATTGACTTAGCTTATTTTTTGTGTTATTTTTTAATTAAAATTTTTATAAATTTTATTTTTCACCATTGGGTTCACAAAGGGTGATTGAGAATTGAGCTTCATAATTGTTTTTTATTTTCTCTCTATAGGGTTATCTTAGTTTTATTACCAAAGTCATATATTTGACAGATTAACCCAGGTTAAATCAAATCATTTTTCCTTTCGTTCTATGAGATTATCTTGGTTTGATGACCTGGGTCATAAGTTTGGTGGATTGACTCAGGTTATTTTTTAAAATTCATTTATTTTTTTGATCTTATCCTTCAATATTGGGTTGATTGAGGATTATAGTTCATAATTTGTTTCGATTAGCTTTCCATGAAGTTATCTAGGTCTTATGATCTGAGTCGTTTTTTTAAGTCTTTTTAAATTAATTTTTTTTTTAATTTTATCCTTCAACATTGGATTGATTGAGAATTAGGCTTCATAATTTATTTTGATCTGCTTTCTATGAGGTTATCAACTTATCATAGTTTCATAACTTGGGTCATGGATTTGACATGTTAACCCAGATTAACCCAAGTCAATCTAATATGTTGTTATCTTAATATTAAAAAAATATTATCTTGAAATTTTTTAAGTCAAATTATGTTTTTATGAGTTGCTTTTAAACTCGCAATGTTAACCGATCGCGAGTTACATTGGATCAACCTCGCATGATTGTTTTTCACTAGAAAAAAACGTTAACAACATCTAAATATTTTTCTTATGTATAAGAAAAATTTGACCTGACACGCAACTTAGCTCAAGTCAATGATCTAGTCATCTTCTAATATTGTTTGAAACAAAATAAAGATGATAAAATTTTCAAGATTTGCGATTGGTAATTATAAATTTTTCAATTTGTACTAGTTAGTTTCCCAAATGTTATCGCGAGGAAATTCTTAGCTATTTTATTTAACCTTGTTTAATCAGGGGAATCAACATGGTGCCCCGTCAACCCTGGTCTTAAAGTAAACCGGGTGGAAGTTGACCTAGTCTAGTTTATCTAACTTTAAAGTGTGCACCCTTGACTTAGTTGACCGGTTCAAAACTTGGTCTCATTTTTTCCATTACAAAACAAATAGGCACCATTCTAGATTAAGCTAACTCAAACCGGTTTAACCTACCTAATTCACGACTTAGGTTGTGGCCCCTCTTGCCCCCGAAATGAAAAATGAGACCTTAAAAATTAAAGGAACTTATAGAAAAATGGAGTCATCACCTAGTTTTTAAGGAAACTAAAAATTTTGAAATATGTAATGGTTTGAGAGATCTAACTAAGGGGTTACCTTAACTATGTGTTTTCTCTTACATTTATTTTATGTATGACACTAATTGTTTAAATTATCTCTATATCGACTTCCAAGTCATTTATCATTAATTTTTAGTTGAAAACAACATGTTAGGCCTACATTGATACTTAAAAATAGAAGACTTATGGACCTAACAGTAGAATCAATGCGTGATCTTAACTTGATGAAAAACTCGTTTATGCCTTTTTTTTAACTCATTTTAGGGTTCAAATGTTGCACTATGCCTATGTCAGTTCCTAAAAACTAGGAGACAAGTTGGCCTAATTGTTTAGGAATCAAGCTTTGATCAAAACATGTTGCAAACTTGATGAAACTCGTTAACACAATTTTAATTCTGGTTTAAAAAATATTTACACACACACATATACATAAAATGGTGATAACACAATTTTACTAAATGATAACAATGTTTTTTCAAAGCCATAAAAAATAAAATAAACTAAAAATATATCTGTTTAAAATTGCTAATTTTTAAAAATAAGTCTTTTCACACATATAAATACATAAAACGATGAAAAAATAATTTTACAAAGTAATAATATTGTTATTCTGAAGTAGTAAAAATTAAAAAAAAATCAAAATTAAAAAAATGCATGAGTGAAAAGTTCTGGTTTCCAAAAATGAATTCTTTCACACACATGCGTATGTAAGATGATAACATAGTTTTATAAAATGATAATAACACTATTGCGAAGCCATTAAAAATAAAAGAAAATAATGCACAAGTGAAAAGTTGTCAATTTCTAAAAATAATTTTTTTCACATACATGCATACATAAAAAGATGACAGCATATTCTTACAAAGTGATAATAATGTTGTAATGAAGCTAGTAAAATTAATATAATAAAAAAAATGCATCAGTGAATAGTGACCATGAATTAATATTGCAACAACATTTAATTGCATTTGTTAATAATAACATGTGCAAGCTATGAGAAAGAAGTAAAAAAATAAGAAATAGGAATCTGACTTACCTTATGGTTGGTTCTAGGTGAGGAGAAGCTATTATGGTGGCTGGTGGTAGTGGAGAGGGTGGCACTGTGGCAGCATCAGTGGTGATGGTTGATTTCATATGATTTTTCAACTTCGACTTTCTCCTTTTTATTTCTTTTATCTCTCATTTTCCTTCCTTTCTTCTTCTTCATCTCCTATCTAATAGATCAAAACACCTTTTTTTGTGCTAAAAAACTCTCATTTCCTTCTATCTCATGGTATTTTCTCTCTCTACCTTGGGTTATAATGTTAATTACTTTACATCTCTATTTATAGGCAAGGATGAAGGTTTTATAACCCTTGTTGGTGGCATGATTATGATCATTGGTTTATTTTCATTAATCTTCACCCTCACCATAGTTGATACTTCGGCCAAAACATGTTTGAGTTGCTATTTTTACACTAGTTTTTATAGTGTTTTAGAAGGTCAGTATCAGAAAATTATAAAATAGCAACGGAATTGCTGAAGAAAAATATTATATCACTATTTTCTGATGATAATAATGATGACATATGTTTGTCAAAAAGTTTCAAAATAATTACCAAAAGAATGTTTTTCATCAATAATTATCAAAATAATCACTGATAGAATAAGAATAATTAAAAAATCTAGAAATATTGTACCAGTGATTCCATCAATAAGATGACATGTCAACATTTACCAATGAACTTGTCGGTGGTAATGTTTCATCGCAATATTCTATCAAAAATTCCATTTACAAATTTAAAAGTGTTATAACCGATATCAGCGTCATCCCTTTCTTTCTTTTTTCTTACTTTCTCTTTAATTTCAATTCAAAACAACAACTTCTCTCCTATATTATGCCACAAACTAGGCCCCACCATCACAAATTCAGACACCCAACAGTTTGTAGTGTCAACACCATTGTCTTGGTATAATTTTTTTTCTAAATATTCCCTACACCAAGTAAGAAAACTTGCCCATTTATATTTTAAGTTAATGTATTGATATTTTTTTATAGTATTTGTTGTGCATTTTGCTTATATATTAAAGTGTTTTACAATCTTTTCATAGAGAATTGAAGTTTGATTTGTATGTTAGGATTTATTTAAGATTTGGAAAAATTTGAATTTTTTTGTAATTTGATTAAATTAATTTTTATTTTCTAACTTAGGTGTGTTATACTGAAACAAATGTTGGGTTATTTCATAGGTAACAATCATAATTTGTTAATTTTATGCTTATGTTGGAAACTTTACAACTTTTCATGAGAAGAAGGCATTATTTTAGTGCTATGTATAAAAATAGTATTGTTTCAGTCTCTTTTTTTTAATTGAGTGAGACACGCCATTTCATTTATGTTTTCTTTTGGTATTTTAAAATGATGTTGTTTTTTTAATGGAAAGTTTGTTTTTTTTTAAATGCCCTCTAAGTTTGGTGCCTTTTCAATTTTGATCCTTAGATCTTTAATTGTTTTATTTTTGGCCAATTTCAATATTTTTCTCATTATTTCTTTCAATTTCATCCCTGGTTGCTTGACAAATAATCCTTCAATATTGGTGCATCCTCCAATTTAGTTCTCGGCTTTTTAATTTTTAGCTAATTTCAACCATTTTTTTTCAATTTCTTATCAATTTTATCCTTTATTACATAAATATAGTACCTTAATATTGGCGTCTTTATAATTTGGCCATTGAATTTTAAATTTTGTATTATTTAGCTAATTTCAACTTTTTTTTCAAATTTTATTCCCATTTTCACCCTGATTGGATTAAAAATGTTCACTCAATTCTGTTCGTTTTCTAATTCAATCTTTAGCTTTTTAATTAGCAAATTTCAACCTTTTTCTCAATATTTTTTTTAATTTCATCACTGATTGTAATTTTCTTTCAATTCTTTTTTTCTTTTTGTTTTTTTAATTTTTTAAATATATTTTTTTGTTTTTTATTGAAATATTTATTTTCTGGTTCAAAGATTTTTTTTTGCTTTTGGATATTTGACACGGTCAAAAATTAGGTTTTGTCAACCTTGGTCGTGTTAAGTAACCTTGCTTCGTTGAATCCTTTTTCATTTTCTTAAATGATCATAAAAATAAACATGTGCATAAAGATAACAAATAAAATTATTGAGGAGAAACATTTTCATAAAGGCAACAACACGGGTGGCCCTATGTGCTTGATCCTTTTTCTTGTTTTTTTATTTTAAAGGCATACGACATAATATTCGCCCTTTATTTTATTTTTAAAGATTTTGGATTTGAAGATCAAAATTTTAACCTATTTGCACCTAGAGAACTTAACAAACACCCTAATCTCAATAAATTAGTTTATAACTCAAAGAACCCCTAATCGGTTTAAAACTAGAAAATTGAATAAAAAATAATCTTTCTCAACCTAATAAAATAAAAATTTAAAAACATCTTAATATATGGCACTTCTCTAGTAAAGAGGAACATATTAAACCAAATTCAATACCATATGAAAGGAAGAAACACAATCTACAGTGCATCTCCTCATGGTCCACATTGATTTACTAATGGCAATTAGTTTTTTTTTTTAATTTTAATTTTAATGCCCAAGAGTTAACCTTCTGTTACATTACTAATAAGGTATGCTGAAAGTGTTCTGTCCTTCACACCCAGCTCTAATCAGCAGCCTCCACCAACTTCCATGTGAAAAGAACATCTAGCATCAATCACCAAGCATCGGTGGATTTCGATATCATCTCAGATATCAGTTAAGGCGTCTCTTCTTAATTATTAAACCAAAGTGGCTTCTTTCTTTCTCCTTATCTCTTGAATTTTATGTATGTCGTAGAATCCAGAAGTGAAACTTACGGAAAGTGTAAGAGTTCCAAATGCAAAAGAAATGCATCTTGGCAAACACGTATTCCCTTCATTTGCACTAGTTTTTTGTATTTTTTGGACTGGATACAGGAATCTGTTTCTCATTTTGGTAAGTCTAGTCCATACAGTAGGAAAATCGTACTTGTTCATATGTTTTGCGATACCAAATGGAGAAAACTTCAAAAGCTTCAGCTAACCAAAGATATGAACTGTTTTGACATTTGACAACGCTAGCTTACACGTGCACATGATCTTTCCTTCCCTTTGAAATATAAAATAACTTTTCCATGATCACAGAAACAGATTTCCCATTTTGATCTCATACTTTTGTCCTGTGACTGGGTTTTCAAGACTACGACCTGTATACACATAAACGACTTGTTACATTGCATTTGGCTGGGAATTTTACCTCTGCCACTCAATCGTTTACCATAAACAAGTTTCTATCAGTCAACGGAATAACACCAAAATATAAAGATATTATAAGCATATGTATGTGTAACTTGTTGGGGAAAAATCAAAATCAAAATTCAACACGTACGTAATTTTTTTAGCAAAAAGCTAAATTAAATGAACCAGTTTACAAATAGTCAAATATATATCGGAAGATACGATTGTAATTCTAGATAATTGAGCAAGATTCATGCACAAGGCTTTTCTTCCCTTGGAATATCCCTGTACTCGTTTTGCTATTTTAAGCCTCAAGAACAACGAGCAATTATAAAAACCAGCTATTCTTTAATTTGGATTTAAGCAGGTAATCAAGGAGAGGTCTCACAGAACACAATGGCTGTAGTGACATCATCACCAGTTTCTTTGTCTATTGATGCTCTTATTGCAATCACAAAAGCATTTGTACTATGACAAGCAATCAACGGGGACAGAATCACCACATGCAAGAATGCAAGCTACTTGCATGATGGCGTATAGGTTATAGGATAATGCCATATAAAAGCTAGCACTCAACTTTTGGAGAAATGAAATTGTTGACATGATTAGCTGCGATTCTGTAATCTGATTAATTATAGGAACTAGATTAAATATTATTTTGTAATCCTGATTATTGCCTATTCAGATCAAATATCGTATAGGCAGTAATTATGTGAATCTCATCAATTATAGGAATTATAGAAGTCATATCAAATCTTGTACAAAATTACTATACTTTTTTAGAATAGGATTGTTACCTATTCAGAGCTCTGCCTATTTAGGGCACTGCCTATTCAGAGCTCTGCCTATATATTTCCTCCTACAAGGAGAAGAATACTAATGAAAAATTCAGCTAGTAGACACCATTGTTTTCTACATGATATCAGAGCCTAATTAATCAAACATGAATCCCACACGAATCCCCTACTACATGACGAACCTCAACCCCATTGTTCCCGTTCCACAAAATAGCCAAACATCACCCATTATTATTCACCAAGACAATTCCGCATTCCCTACCAGCATCATATTAGATGAAAATAATTATCCATTATGGTCTCAACTAATGGAGATGCGCATTGGTGGTCGTAACAAAATCGGATATCTCACTGGAGCAACAAAAAAACCCGAACCTGAAGATCCCATGTTTGCAACATGGATCACCGAAAGTCAAAAGGTGAAAAGTTGGCTCATCGATTCAATGAGTCCGTTACTGATGCAGCGATTTATTCGCCTATCCACAGCCAAAGAAATATGGGAGGTCATGGCGAAGACCTTCTATGATGGCTCAGATGAAACTCGTCTGTTTGAATTAAATTAGAAATCTTTCTCTATCAAACAAGAGGGTAGACCCGTGTCCGTTTATTACAATGAACCGGGTGGCTCTTTTTCAAGAAATTGATCACGTAACCGCCTCTCAAGGAGAGACAGTTGAAGGAGTGGTCCAGCTGCATTCAACAATGCATCGACTTCGTGTTCATATATTTCTAAGTGGCCTTGATTCTGAGTTTGAACAAGTCCGCGGAGAAATATTGCGCAAAGATCCAAAACTGGACTTAGAGAGTACATACGCATGCATAAGGAGGGAGTTTCAACAAAGACAAACCATGGGGAACTATCAAACAACCAGTGAGCACTCCGTGCACTCTACCATGTTTACAAACCAACCCCGTCAAGGACCAGCTTCTGGAACAATGAAGAACCGAAATAATTCATCTGCTGGAAAATACACAGGCCTCGTCTGTGGGCATTGTGGTGAATCGGGACACTCAAAACAGAGGTGTTATGAGATCATTGGCTATCCTGAATGGTGGGATTTCTCAAAGAAACCAAGGAAGAAATTTGCAGGAAAAGCCATGATGACCACTTCAAGCTCGATCACTACCGCCGTTGATAAACTACTGCCGCCGATAACCTTCCGCCACTCGTTAATGTTGCTCACTCTAGCAAAGACTGGTAAGGCAAATACATTCTCTCGCAATTACTAAGGATAATAATTGGATAATTGATATAGGTGCATCGAGATCACATGGTTAGAGACACCGGTCAATTACAATCCCTCCACTCTTCCACACATTCTTTTATTTCCACAAACTAACGGCGCATGACCTCTCCTACGTTGGGGAAGGCACTTGTCATCTTGACTAAAAATCTCACTTTAAACTCGGTTCTAGTTGTCCCATCCCTTGAACATAATCTGTCAGTTGGCCAAATTACTTCGCTCTTAATTGTATAGTAACCTTCTCGGCCGTTATTCTATGTATTTCGGGACATTCGTCACCGGAAGATTCTTGGTTATGGTGTTAAACATGGCAAACTCTATTATTTAGAACTTACAGAAAATGGAGGACAGAGATTTGGACAAGCATATCAAACTAGAAGTTCAGATACAGATCGAGCCACAATATGGTTATGGCACCGACGACCTTTCCTTTGGATATCTTAGAAAATTACAACCGCATCTTTTTAACGTAGTTCATGATTCTGAGTTTCATTGCAATATTTGTGAAATGGCTAAAAGCCATCGTATTACTTATTTACCGAGTTTGAATAAAAGTTCGAACCTTTTGCCGTTATACATTCGATGTATGGGGTCCTGCAAAAAACTCTACCATATCAAAAGCCCGTTATTTTGTTATATTTATCGATGAATGTACTAGAATGACTTGGATGTCTTTGCTGCACAAAAAAAGTGATGTTTTTACAGCATTTCAGGAATTTCATCGTATGGTGGGTACTCAGTATCAGAAACAGATTCGCAGTTGGCAAACTGATAATGCTATGGAATTCCTGGATACCTCGTTCGAAGTATCTACATCACTATGGCATTCGGCATCAAACTTCATGTACTTATACTCCACAAAGCAACGGGTTGGCCGAACGAAAAAACAGCAAATTTTAGAAGTGGTCTGTGCCTCTCTCTTTGGCATGCACATGCCTCGGTACTACTGGGGAGAAGCTGCGAAGTCTGCTGTGTATCTGATCAATCGAACACCTTCTCGAGTGATAGATTTTCAGACACCTCAACAGGATGCAATCCTTATTGTCCACCCCGCACCTTCCAAATCTTGAGCCTAGAGTGTTTGGGTGTACCGCTTATGTTCACATTCCAAAGGTGTTACGAACTAAACTTGATCCATGTGCCACTCGATGTGTTTTTGTTGGATATTCGTAGTTACGTAAAGGGTACAGATGCTATGATCCTCACACTCAAAAGCTACACGTCACATTAGATGTCTCCTTCCGTGAGACTGAACCATTTTATTCAAAAGACGGTTCCATCATTTCGTCTCGGGGGAGCAATCCAAAGAATGAATATTTGCTACAAGAGAGTGACAGAACGAATTTGTTGAGTTGGAAAATATAATTGAACAGCCTTGGGAGCAAGAAAGACCGATGAGGAGTCACGGGGCAGAAGCACTGATGTAGAGTCACCAATAAATATAGAGTTGCCTGTGTTAACACCATTAACCAACGAATCTTCTCAGAATGCTGAATCCCAGGTACTCCTACAGCCTATATCTGATGAGTCCAGTGTACTTACTAATATTTCTTATGCCCAGGATGTTCATCCTGCTACTGCAGCCCCAAGATGTTCCCAAAGATCAAACAAGGGTGTCCCAAAGAAACAGTATGAACCCGATCATAGAGTTAATATCCAATATCCAATCAACAATTATGTCTCTAACCATAGGCTATCTGAATCATAAGCACTTACTGTTAATCAATTATCTAATATATCCATCCCTAGTAATGTGCAGGAAGCTTTGACAGATCCAGCTTGGGCCAAGGCAGTAAATGAAGAAATGCATGCTCTGCAAAAGAACTCAACTTGGGAACTTGTCTCCCTACCAGAAGGAGAGAAGACAATTGGGTGTCGATGGGTGTTCACTGTGAAACTTAAAACCGATGGCAGCATTGACAGGTATAAAGCTTGGTTGGTTGCGAAGGGGTATACATAAAAATACGGTGTGGATTATCATGAGACTTTTGCACCGGTTGCCAAGCTCGACACAATCCGTATTCTCATATCTGTAGCAGCCAGTCGGGAGTGCCCTTTGAAACAGTTTGATGTTAAAAATGTGTTTCTTAATGGGGACTTAGAAGAAGAAGTGTATATGGACTTGCCACCGGGTGTGCAGTGCAAGTCGGAAACTAGGAGCAAAGTCTGTCATTTAAATAAATCTCTATATGGGCTGAAACAATCCCCTAGAGCTTGGTTTGGGCGGTTCTCATCTCGCATAATGACTTTTTCAATTATAAATGAGTAATGCGACCATACTGCGTTTATAAAGCACCAAAATGGGAAGGTAACAACCTTTATTGTTTACGTGGATGACATGGTGTTAACAGGTGATGATCCAGAGGAGATGCAGCTGTTACAGGAACATTTAGCTGCTGCATTCAAAATGAAAAGCCTTGGGCAGCTCAGATACTTCTTAGGCATTGAAGTCGCCAGATCGACTCACGGGATTTCCATGTCACAACGCAAATATGTGCTTGATCTCGGCGACAGACTCGGCATGCTTGCTTGCAAACCAAAGATCAACCCCTATGGACATCAATCACAAGCTCGGTGTCTTTCCCAATCAGGTTCCAACATGACATGGGTCGTTATCAACGGTTGGTTGGTCGATCAATTATTTATCCCATACAAGACCGGACATCGCCTATGCCGTCGTTGTCGTAAGTCAATTTATGCATGCACCCAAAGAAAGAACATTTGCAAGCAAAGTGAATAGAATTTTACGATACTTGAAGGGTACCCCAGGCAAAGGTTTGTTATTCTCAAAACATGGGGTCTCTAGCATTGAGGGATATACCGATGCTGATTGGGCAAGGGATCAAACAACCAGAAAATCTACATCAGGCTACTTCACTTTTGTCAACGGAAATCTGGTTACATGGCGTAGTAAGAAGCAAAAAGTGGTGGCTCGGTCGAGTGCGGAGGCGTAATTTCGAGGTATGGCTCATGGGGTATGTGAATTATTATGGATTCAGAGGGTCCCGATGCACTAGGGATTCACTATACGGACCCAATGACTCTACACTGTGATAATAAGGCGGCCATTTCCATTACGCATAATCCTGTTCAACATGACCGCACGAAGCATGTTGAAATTGATCGTCACTTCATCAAAGAAAAATTAGATCAGAAACTCATACAATTTCCCTTTGTCCAATCAGGATATCGCTTAGGCCGATATTCTTACCAAGGCCGTTTCTGGCCGGCATTTTAAGAGTAATTACCAAGTTGGGCATGACCGATATCTATGCTCCAACTTGAGGGGGAGTGTTGACATGATTAGCCGCGATTCTCGTAATCCGATTAATTATAGGAACTAGATTAAATATTATTTTGTAATCCGACATCGCCTATTCGCATCAAATATCGTATAGGCAAAGTAATTATGTGAATCTCATCAATTATAGGAATTATAGGAGTCATATCAAATCTTGTACAAAATTACTATACTTTCTTATAATAGGATTGTTACCTATTCAGAGCTCTGCCTATTCAGAGCTCTGCCTATATATTTCCTCCTACAAGGAGAAGAATACTAATGAAAAATTCAGCTAATAGACACCATTGTTTTCTACAGAAATCAATTGAAATGATCAGAGACTGTGAGTATGATGTGCACAGGCCTCTAGTTAAGTTTCTCTTATTGAAAGTTGTCACTAAAATCATGGAAGGCCTGTAAAGTGGGATGAATTAAGATCTCTTACAAAGATCAAATCCAGACATATAGCTCAAGGCCCCTGTACATGTTCTTTTTACGTTGCCATCTCAGAAACGCATGCCCTTATGGCCTCCTTTGGTTTTGTGAGACTGATGTTTATGTAGGTGGTCAAGATTGATTAGCAAGTGGCTTGGAGCTCAAATAAATGAAACTTAAGTTTTGCTGAATTTTGTGCACTCTGCCAAAATGAGTAGCGAGATATCCATCGCATGCTAAAGCGTCCTGAAATTGTCACTTGTTCGAATCTGTTAAAGTAGAGGGAATTAGGCCTTTCCCATGGCGTAAATCAAGGAGAATTGCCTCAAGCCTCAGGATTAAGCTTTGTTTGGTATCCAAAGAAATATTCCCATGGAAAATATTGAAGCCACGACGGAAAAAAAAGAAAAGGATGTCTGCCAAAAACATCGAACCACATCTTAATACACGTAGAAAAATGCTATAATACAAACCTAATAAAGGTCGAAATATGCTTGTCAGAAGGCTCATTCAAATCTAAAGTAAAGGGATCTTATCATGCATGAAAAGCAATTAATATTAGCCACATCCAGTGCAAAGATATCAACAAGCTGTATCAATTTATGAGAATTCCGAAGCATTTTGACAGTAATTTCCTTCAAAACAGGAGGAACGAGCCACCATGAGCTTCTAATTGAATTTCTATTATATTTAAGCAAATTGGTAATAGTAAATGTTAAAATGTTTTTATTTTGTTAAAAATGAAAGAATCGAACTCGAGACTTCTTTGAACTACAATATTAATAGATACAATGCTCATAAATGCAACGTTCAACGCATTTATGCTTCTCGAGTGTTGCAAAAATATCTTTGAATATGGGTGTGTGTATATCCATTTTTGTTCTATCCGATTTTTTTTAATTATTTTGAGAATTTTATTTTTCTATGCCACATTTAAAAATTATAACTGTATGTGAATTAAAGATATATAATTACCTTATATATATATATATATATGAATCAATTAAGATATTTTTTCTATTCGGATATCATGCATATAATTACCTTATATATAATGTTGAATTATGAACTTATTATTTTTTTAATTACCTTATATCATGTATTCAAAAAAGAATAAATCAACTACCTAACTTACATTATATACTTTGTACTTGATATAGAAATACTATATATAATACTAATGGATTCTAACACCTAATTATACATTTTCTTAATTAACCATCATCATCTTGTTATTGTTCTTCTTGTTTTATAAAATAGAATTATAAACTTAAATTGATTTTTATAAGGTTTGTAATATAATAATGTAATAATTATTATATATATATTTAAGAAATAAAAAAAATATTTTTTGTTATTCATTAAATAATTTTAGTTTATAAGTGAATTGTATATCTTTTATGACTGATTTTGGATTATGCTTTTGTTTATTTTTCATGATTTTCCCTTTTCAATTTTATATCCTCACTTTTATTGTTTATGCATATTGGTTTGTAATATAAATTTTTATTTTTTGCGTTTAAATATATGTTATCACTAAGAATTAATTGCCATGTTCAATTTAATAACGAATTATACAGGTTTTATGTTAGTTTTATGGCTTGCCATTTTATTTATTTGCTCCACAAAAAGCTCTATATATCTGTCTTTATAACTAAATGCCTTTTTAATTTCTCCTCCATTAAATATTTCAATCGTTTTCTTTGCTTTGCAATGATGGAAAACGAAGGCTGCTAAAGCAGCTTTTGGTACAAGTGTTGATTATAATACAACTTACTTTGATATTGCAGAAGTTTATGAATCTATGGTGAGAAATGGATATTATTTTTATTTTTTTCTCACAAAACAACAATGGAAAACTTGCAGGCATCATTCTGTATTTGGAAGTTGTCATTTGGTGCTGTAAATTCTGAAACTCTTCTAGGAATGTGTACAGTACTGTTGAAATTGAGTTGCGATGTCCATCTGCTATAACATCAGTACTACTGTCATTCATTGGCTGCTTAAACATTTATCAAGGAAAAGATCATGAAGTGGAGGTGCTTGTTGCAACCAAATATGCAGAATTGCCATGCATGAAGGCTAGCTCGCTAAAGTGTTCTAACTGCCTTTAAAGATTCCCTCAATCACCATGAACTTTCTTCAATAAAGCTATATCAACTCCATTGCTAGGCACTTCATGCACGAGGCTATGTCATTTCAGTATGCAACTTCTTAACAAAGTACTATCATTCATAAAGTTTTTGTGATGGTTTCTGAACTTGGAATACAGGGAAATGAAGGTGGCTCTCATCTATTAATTACACCATTATTTCACCGAGGACTTGACTTCAATTATGCTTTGCAATCCTATGTTTAGTGTATTTCCTTCTCAGTATTTTCTTGCCTTCTTTTTCAAAAATAATTCTGAAAATTGCTTGCTTAATAAAGGGTTTTTCTCTATAAGGCGAAAAGGTAAGAGTTTATTGCAAAGTTTCTGCTGCATTTCCTTTTATTTTTATTCTGCATGCTCGAGCATGGTCTCCTAAGTGAAGTTGATTTTCAAGTTGTTGACATAAGGTTAATTTCTGAATAGAACCCTTGAGATGATACTTAATTATTGGATTAAAAAAAAAAAACTGGATTTGATTAGCAAGTTAATATTGTGGAGAAAAAGTTCTGGTTTTGTCAGTCAATCCACTTTGACTTACTTTCTTGATTGCACATCTTTGTTCATATTTCTATTTTTCCATCTTTTATTGATTGAGTGATGTTATTTGCCCCGCAACGATCGAAGAGTAGACATCTTACAGCAAAACATTAACAAAAATATAAAACGCGTAGTGAAAACATTTGTGTATCTATTATACTCAGTTTACTATGCTGATATACAGCAGTGAAATTACCTCCTGTTTTTTAAAGAAAAAATAAAAAATGAGGTGCCCTGGGGTAATTTAATTGCTAATTATTAAAATATTATTTGGGATGTACATATCTTTTTCATCTTTACTTAAAAAAAAAGTAAAATATTTAAATTACCATGGGTTAAAAAAATTAAATTTGTTGACCGAGGGTATTTATGCCTAAATCCTCCTAAAATTATGGGTTGATTCTATTTATTATTGATACTTTAACTTTGATTTTTATTGTTTTGATTTTTAATTTTTTTCTATTTTGTAAAAGTTTTATTTATTTTCAATTTAGTCTTTCAATTTCAATTTGTCATATAATATTTTTTTTCTAATTTGAACCTTATTCTTTTGATTTTTTATTTTTTTCCATAGTCTTTCTTTGTAAAAGTTTTATTAGTTTTCAATTTCATCATTCAATCCATGTTTAAGGTTTTTTATTCTTTTTCAATTTGGTCCTCATTCTTTTGATTTTTTTTCTTTTTGTTAAAATTTTGTTTTCAATTTAACCCTCCAATCAAAAATTTAAGGTAGCCCTCTAATTTAATTTTTATTTCACCTTCATTCTTTTAATTACTATTTTTTTTAGATCATTTTGTGTGATTGAATTTTTTTCTCGATTTTATACTTCAGCGTTTGATGTACTAAAGATTGGGTTTCATGATTTTTTCATATATGGTGCTTTCGATCTAATTACTCAGGTCATTAATTTAACATGTGTCAGCCTTATCAGTATTTTAAAAAAAACATAAGAGCCCACGGGCGCAGGCTCCCTCATTTTTTTTTTTAATTTATACCTTTTTAAACATGTATTTTTTAAAAAAAAATTAATTTATATCTAGATTTAAACCCTTTCTCTCTGATTTTGTTTTTGGTTATTTAGCTTTGTTTTAACTGTGATTGTTTTTTATTATGTATTTATTTAGTTTTTAAAAAAATTATTCTAATTCATTTATTTATTTTTGTACATTAAATTTCTTTTTAAAAATGAAAAAGATTTAATTTTTAATAATATTTTTAATATGTGTAACCTTGCATAATATTATTTGTTTTCTTTGATTTTATTCAATTAATATCATAAAAAATAAAAAAATTAAATTTTTATTATCATTTAATTAAATAAAAAATTAAATTTAGTAAACGAAGTCATTAAACATAGCCGAGTAAATGTCTCGTGTCATGAAATCAAATATCTTAATTTATATTTATCCTTCGATTTTTCTAATTTTATTTTAATTATTATTAATAAAAAATTTTATTTATTCATACAAATAATACTGGATAAAAAATGTTCATAAACTAAATTTTTTGATCTACATTCAGGATTAAAAACCTTCACAAAGTCAATTGGGACAGTATTCAAATTTGAAGGAGTTGATTGAGACAAAACAAAGTGCAACTCCAAAGGTGGGTCCAATGAACCAGTCATATATGATCGTAGTCGAGCTCCATCCAGTAGCTAGTAGCCTTTTTTATTCTTCGTGATAAGAAAGAGCATTTCATGAGTCATGCGATGTCCCTTAAGGTCCCATGCATGTTGATTTCTCTGGTTGGTGTGAATTTAATTAAAGATGGAGTACAGGAGGACCAATAAAGAGGGTTGGTGAGTTACAGTCCAGCCATACAAGCCATGACCACCGTAGACTTCACACACCTTCTTCTCCTTGCTACCGATCCCAAGTGTGAGAAGAGAAGGGGGAGTTCAGGCTAACAAGGACGGGAAATGTGAAAGGGCTGGTGTTTTTCCTGCAGATAAGAAACAGACTTACAGGAAGTGACATCCATTTAATGGGTCCCGTTGGTCTATCATGCAAGAAGCATTGGACCCCACTGAGCTGCTGTTTCCGCCATGAACATTTTCTTGCCACGCCCGACGGTGACGAGGGGTGTGGATGGTATCAAGATTCGATCTTTCGTGTCCATTGCTGGGTTGCTGGTCAAGGGACTGAAGCCCCATGGACCTCTCATCTTCCACCATTGTTTTCTACTTGTTCCCACTCTTTCCATGGTATTATTATTCGTAACAAGAACACAAAAGGAGAGAGAAACCCACCTTTTTTTCTCACTTTTTAATTGTCTTTATATTTGTGTACAATAAATAGACATTGAAAGCGTATGTAAAAGACACCATCCACTCCCTTCGAGAAATTTAGCGTCTTATAGATCATTGGGTCCCTTTTTTTATTTTGTAAAAGAAATGAAGTACTGAATTTTGATGCAAATATATATTTATGGACCAATAAAATGTGATATATACTTTATGCCCAACAAATAAATATATATATATATATATATATATATGTAACAATAAATAATATCCTCAAATTAATTTACACCATTCTTTACCAATTAGAATAATGATTTAATTAAGTTTTGATTTTGCTAATAAATTTGGACCAAAACCAAAGCAAAAGAATTAATTAAGTGGAGACCGAAAGTCCTAAACATGTGCGTGAGCCAAAGTACTGAAGGCATCTAATAAGTCTAACTAGCTAGTACCCAAGTCTAATAAATTGGCTTTAAAGGAGGGGGAGGACCAGGGGACCCTTAAATTGGAGGGATTAAACCAAAAGCATGACATATTAGGGTGTGTTTGGGAAGTTTTTAAAATTTTGATTTTTTTTCAATAAAAAAAATTATATTTTCATAGTTTTAATATTCTGATGTTAAAAATAATTTTTAAAAAATAAAAAAAATTATTTTAATATATTTTTAAATAAAAATTACTTTAAATTATCACCACTATATCAATACTAAAGGAATTAAGGACGTAAACGCGTTGATCCCACATCCACCACGCCCTAAACTCTCCTCCTACGTGTCGGTTTGTGCCATGACTTTAGGATTACACGTGTCTTTCTATCAATGGTTCTGTTCCTAGTTTGTGTCCTTATCAGCTCCCCATCACCCCTGCATCACTCTCTTCTAACCGTTTATTTCCACAGATGGGCTGCACTTTTTTTTTTAGTTTTTTTAAATTATTTTGATGCCTTAATATTAAAAAATAAATTTTAAAAAATAAAAAAAATATTATTATAAGATATTTTTAAATAAAATAAGACCTGTGTATGCTTTTGTCAACCCATGCATGAATTTAGCTGAGACAACATGGGTGATTAGGTAATCACAATAGTAAAATTACTAATCAACCCCTTCAACTCTATTACGTGTCAGATCATAATCCGGGGTTAAGATAAAGTCCCTCGGTTTTTAATTCTTGCCCTAAATACCCATCAGAAGTGGTAACTGTCCTTATAAAAGAAGGATCATGCCACTCAATGCAACATTTGAACTACCTCTCTAAATTGTAGCATGTTCTCTGATAATAAACCCTCTAAATCATCTCAGGACTCCTCAATTTCTCAAATTCGCCACTCCAGCAATTAATGGAAAGCACTGATTCATCCACAGGAGTTGCCGGAGGCGGCGGCGGCTCTCAACAACCAAACCTTCCACCAGGGTTCCGGTTCCACCCCACAGATGAAGAGCTAGTTGTTCACTACCTCAAAAAAAGACCACTTCTGCTCCTCTCCCTATGGCGATTATTGCAGAAGTTGATCTTTACAAGTTTGATCCATGGGAATTACCAGGTTACATCCAAATTTGCTAACTTGGAAATCCGATTCTTATTACTTATTGTGTACTATTATATATACATATAAAGCCTAATAAATGGTGGGTTCATCTTTTTTTCAGCTAAGGCCACGTTTGGTGAACAAGAATGGTACTTTTTTAGTCCGAGGGACCGGAAGTACCCAAATGGAACTAGGCCAAACAGGGCAGCAACTTCAGGGTATTGGAAGGCTACGGGAACTGATAAGCCAATATTAACTTTAGGTGGTACACAGAAAGTTGGGGTAAAAAAAGCCCTGGTCTTCTATGGTGGTAAGCCTCCTAAAGGGATCAAAACCAATTGGATCATGCACGAATACCGGTTAGCTGATAACAAAGTCAAAAACAAGCCACCAGGATGTGACTTGGGAAACAAGAAAAACTCCTTGAGGGTAATCAGTGATCACTTTCTACCGAGTTTTTTATTACATATGTATTGTCTTTTCACTTTGGATACTTTTCGAAAACACAGTAAGACTAATGGTGATTACTGTTTTTTGTTTGTTTGTTTGTTTGTTTTTACCTTTCTTTGTAGCTTGATGATTGGGTGTTATGTCGAATATACAAGAAAAACAACACACATAGACCAATAGATCACGATAAAGATGATTATATGGATGATATTCTTGGATCAATACCGCCTTCGATACTGGTTGGTAACCATCAGAATGGAACACTTCATCTTGCTAAAGGCACAAATTATGAGACATTGCTTGACAATGACCATAATTTATTCGAAGGAATAATAAGCAGCAATGATGGCATCAGAAGCAGCAGTTCTATGTCTCACGTGGCTTCTTCAGTATCCAAGCCAGATCACCTACCCATGCTTCCACTCAAAAGAACACTCCCATCACTGTATTGGACCGACGAGGACATGGCTGTACCTTCATCAAGTAAGAGATTTCAAGGGGATATTAATGGAGATGAAAGTGTTGTGGGGAATGATGGGAATAGTTCCATAGTTACTCTTCTCAGTCAACTTCCACAGACATCTCAATTGCACCAACAGACAATGCTGGGGTCTATGGGAAATGGAATTTTTAGGCCACCATATCAAATTCCAGGCATGAACTGGTACTCTTAAACTAATCTTAATTCATTGGTCTATGCATATATTATATTTAGACCTATGAATCCATTCCCAGTGGATAATATGAAGCATTCAAATAGTGATCAAGTTATATACTTGTTTATATAGACGGTCGTCGATTGATTAGTAGTTGTACCAGCTTTCCATTGGGGGTACGTTGAGATTTTGATTGTTAGGAAGAGATTAGAGAGTCATTCAGTGGCCTCCAGTTTCTCCAAATGAAACATGTAGCTGCCAATTTGAAGCGAGGCCGTAGATACAATTCATATAGATGGAGATATTTATATATAGTTGCATATATATTCTGTAAATGTTTGCTCTTATTATATTGTTATTAAGGAAGCAAAGAAAAATAGGAGGTGGGATCCTGATATTATAGAAAAATAAAATTGTTGATCAGTGATATATATAAAATTGTTCTGCTTTACGATTAAACCTTGTATATAAGCACAACAGTTTATATTTATTAAAAGTTTCTTAATTATTCCAATAATATATATTATTGGTCATGGTTTGCCTTTGTTGTATATTTGTGTTCATCTTGATCATTTGATAATTAAGATTGTGCAATGAGTTCCTTTCATTGCTCAGTGATGCTTGGCGTTTAAAGATGGCATGCTTGACTCTTTTGCATAATTTTTTGTTGAATGCATAACCCTAGAAGGTAAAAGCTCTTAGTTCTTTCGGTTACTTTATCTTTTCCAGCCACGGTCATGTTTGTGAAGAATCTGTAGAGAAGCATGTATGAATTCTGATTATGGCACTGGTATAATTTTCTTACGGGTTAATACGTACATATTTTTTGGGTTTGTAGCAAATCTGGAACACCATATTTCTTCTGAAACTTGATTTGTTCTTCGATTTTCCTTTTTTTCTTCAAAATACAACTTATTGCAAGAAAATAGTTCGAGACTTTGCGATTACTATCTTCCATGCTGGAGCAAATAAATCCTGAGAAACTTGATAAATTTTCAAGTATGGAATTGTTTCATTCAACTGTTTATAATAAGGACAAGAATCATTAGCATTCATAAGCAAATATTTAATCATTGTCTGAGAAATCAAGAAAAAGAAAACAAACGGGCTAATACGATTGAAATGGACCAATCTTAATTACTATTAGTGACTTGTTTTTATTGTTCTTGTCTAGCTCTATGGTCTTGGAGTTCCTCTACCAGCTTATTTTATTACCATTGATCAAATAGAAACTGATTAATACATAACAAAAATTGTAGATGACACAAAGTAGTACAATGTTGGTGATGTATCAGCTGCAGATGTTTAATATACTATAGGAACGTGACAAGATTAATTGACACACATTGTTGTCGCATGAGAAAGATTGATGATCTCGTGAGCAATAAGCAAAAACAAAACAAAAAAATTGATAAGTCGAAAATGAAGTTTACTGACCACTTCTTGGTTTTTCCTTGTGCAAAACTATCAAAAAATTATATAACTTAAGGACTAAGGTATGTCTTAATGCTGACTTCACAATCGTGAAAGTTATTTGCACAAACAAATACCAAGATTTGTTATTTTCTCAAGAACAAAAAGGAAAGAAAGAAAGCTAAGATTTAGCTTGTTTGGATTGTATCCATACACATCTCTTAATTTCTTGAAAGGTATTCATGGATAGTTCCTTGCAAGAATTTTCCATCAACTTTAATCTGTATGGAAAGCTAGGGAGTCTGTGCACATGAGAGAGCTTTCTGATATATGCTTCTAGAGAATTAAAGCAGCTATAGCAAGGGATCGAATTTCCAGAAAGTTGATTTTCATTTATTCTAAGAATTAATTAAATATATTGTATCTTTGGTGTAATCTCCAAAAGAATGCTAGATATTTAAGGGTGGGTGTCCTTTTCTTGATCTCATCTGGCTAGTGATGAATGAATGATTAGACATAGCTAGCTAAGTATATTCCATGACCTAGAGGCGAAGGTCGCACAAATATTGACAACAAGAGGCTACCTGACAAATGGCTTTTATCTTGCTGACTATGGGACCATCTCACCATCATCATCAAAAGGAATCATTATCTTAGAACCACACAAAATTAATATCTCCTCTAATTGCATTCCTTTCCAAGGAAAGAGTACAGAACAGCTTTACAAAGAAATTAATTTATTACTGCTTAGTTTTGGAATGTAAATTGATATTTTGACAGAATTTTCCATTATCGTTGGATCCGAATCTCTTTTTTAGGATTATGCTTTCTATTAATTAGGCCTTGAAAGCTTTGCAAATATGATTTAGAGACGAATACTGGTTATAATTAATTAGCTTCCACGATAATCTTTTTTTGACATGCATGCTTACATGTGGCTTTCCTGTGATCGATGCTTTAAGAAGATGAAATATTAACAAGTTGAGTGGTTAATTATCAACTTATCAAAAAGAAAAGAGGGGGCAGTCCTTCTTTCTTTCTCTGATCAGAGAGGTCTTCTTGCACCCAGGTCTTTCTCTCCAAAAAAAAAATGGCCATTTTCAACGTAGATATGCAGAGATCAGGAATGCTGTTTCATTTTCATAAATGAAGGTAAGGATGGGGTTCTCATTGATGAGGCCATGGCCAGCCAACTAATATTCTATACAATTTTTAGGCCCATGATTGAGCTTGAAGATCTGTCAAGAGGGATTAACATCTTATTTTATCTGCGACCCACAAATTGACAGATGCTTCCCAAGCTGTTCCAGGCAACTGAAAAGTACTCTGGACCATTGATGATTTCTAGTTGACAAGGGCCAAGTTGCCCCATAATCCTAGCTTGTTATGGCAAATGGTAGGCAGCAATGTCTAGCTCATAGTTGAACATTTAGCCATGCCCCCACAGAGAAAAAAAAGGCAAGAAGATCAAGCTTATTAATCATACTTGTCAGTCATCATCATGACATGAATGAATAAATAATTGAGGATTTGGGTTGCATATAGCTGGCAGTGGGTTGGGCTTGGAATACCCGTGGGTATATATGTCATTCTTGGTGTATTATGGTGAAATGTTACAGGGTAATTTTTAAGAGTTTTTTTTAATTAAAAATATATTAAAATATTTTCCTTTTAAATCAACACATGAAATTATTGAAAAAAAACTAAAATATAATTTGAAAAGCATAAACTATAATGTCGAATGGAAACTTCATTTAAAAACTCTATTAAAAATCTATAAGTAAATTCTCTAGAAAATAACATGCTCCTTTGGGAGAAAAAAAAAAAAAAAGTAGAAGAAGCCAGGATGCCAGATATGTTTGGTTGAGCTCATGCAAACACCTGCCTACCCTAATGAGAGTCGGTGGCCTAGCTACGGGCCCATTGGGCTTTAACGAGAAAATTTCTTCCGAAATTGGGATACAAGAGAAATTAAGAAAAGGTCACTGAGGCAGTGTTTGGTGTGCCGTGTAACTTGTGTTTTTAAAAATTTAAATTTTTTTTAAATAAAATATTTTTTATTTTTTTAGATTGTTTTGATATATTAATGTCAAAAATAATTTTTAAAAAATAAAAAAAAATTATTTTAATACATTTCTAAACAAAAAATACTTTAAATCATCATCGCTATCGGAATCTCAATTCTTAATCATTTACAAATACTATAAAGTATTGATTAGCGGTTGAAGTTGAATTACTATGAAAATACCAAGAGATTTCAATCAAGCGAGGTGTTTACTATAAAAAGAAAAGGTTAAGGTGTTTAATAAACTAGAATGTTTGAAATCCAATTTATTTGAGTTCTTGAAGGAATAATCAAATGTTAGATTTTGTTACATTAAACACTGTTTAATGACCAAAAAACAGTTTATGTATTTCTAATATTAATGCTCTTTCATTAATTTATTCTTAATACGGTTTTTTTTTAATTATTAAGGAAAAACATGCATTTTTTAATGTAAAGAAATTAATCCTTAAATTAATTTTTACATATTGGTGGTGAGTCATTTTCTAGTCATAGCTATAGTTAGATCTCTTAATTGATGCATTGATGGGGAAAAAAATCAATTTTTTTTTCAAAATCAAAACTAGAACAATAAATAATAAGTTAAAGTAACATTAGGGTTAATTTCCTCTCTTTTTGAGAGATCTCAAATCCCCTTTGTAATAAAAAAAAATCTGAAATGATAACATGAAATAAAATTAATTATAATTTACATCAAACTCCCCAATGAATATATATAGAAAAACAAACAAATGAGATTCCGTAACTTTCCTTTAATTTATTGGTCATTATATATTTTAAATTCCTTTAAAACTGAATTGGCGAAGGGAGTATAAATATCACTAATTAAGAAAAAAAATAAAGAAACTAAAGAAGAAAGAAGAAGAGAAGAAGGTTCCATTCAAAATCTTAGTTGGAGTTGGTGCTTGCGAGTGCTTGTCAAGGAAGCCACTAATATTCCGAGTTAAACATTGTGGTTTGGCAAGGAGTCCAACATTTGAAAGTCAAAAACAAAGGTTTGAATCCATCAAGCCTCGAATGACACACTACCAAGTGTTTAACTTTAACAAGTCAAGGTCTTCTTGCCAAGCCAACCATATGGAATCATAAGAAAATCCTTAAGAACAGCCTTGTCAAGACATGCATCATTGCATTTCTGTATAAAAAGCTTTCAACATGTGATAAACCAACTGTGGCAACGCAATTCTTCGCATAGCCAGCTCAAGATCATACCTCTCTCTCTCTCTCTCTCTCTCTCTTTCTAGGCTCACAAAATGGAATCCATGTCTCAGAAACAGGCTAGGGGAAGGTTACAGCTTCCAACAAGACAAGCACTCGGTGAGGGCAGCAGGGTTAGAAGAAATAATCAAGTTGTATCGATACCTCCTAGGCCACGCTCAACCTGTACGTGCTCAAACCGTCCGGGGTCGGTCAGGTGTAGCAAGCATGGCTACATGGTGCCCGGTGACAAGTTCATGATCAGAAGACATCAAGCAAATAAAGAGATATTAAGAAGGGCATTAGCACCACCAAATCGGAGGTTAACCCTTCGGTGGTTTAACTTCCGGCCAACGCCTAGTCGGCTTTCTAACATGTCCATGGCCTAGTTAATTTGCAATATCTTGCTTCTTCTTTTTTCTTCTTTTGTGAGTGAGTTTGAACAGATGGCTGTTCTGTATTTTTCTCAAAAAACGATTTTGTCTATATGTGAACTAATTAACAGCATTTTTTTTTTTTTTTTCAACATCTTATGACTACTACATTAATATGGCATCGTTGTTTTTCAAGCTTCTGGGAAATCATATATCTGCTTGGATAGTCAATGTAATCTTGACACTTTCATACGGTATTGGTATGCTTCGTTGAATATTCAACTGAGAATAATAAATTAGTTCTTGAAGTTGTGTTGAATATAGAGATTCTTAAGGCTGACCTTTTCTTGGTGTTAAAAGGAGGGATGATTTGGTATTCTCCAAATTTCATTAAGAGAAGAAAAATCCCAGAAAATAATAGTAGTTAAAGCTAAAAATTATTGAAGTGCTTTTTAGAGTAGGAAAAGCTAAAAATTATTGAAGTGCTTTTTCAAGTAGTAAAAGCAAACATTTAGTGCATTTTGAAGATGATATGTGGACGAGGGCGCATGCAGCCACAATGTGCACGGAATCATGATCTAGCTGGATTAGAGCAGTGGACGCGTTTTGAAGTCAAAAAGATATAGCTGGGTTAATATGAAAGCTATTTTTTAAAATATATATATATATAATAATTTAAAAAAAAATTATTTTTTTTACTTTAATTATTTATATATATATTTTCGGATCGTTTTGAAATGCTGATATTAAAAATAATTTTAAAAAAATAAAAAAATATATTATTTTAATACATTTCCGAGTAAAAAACATTTTATAAAATAACAATTACTATACTCTTAAATATCTATTTAATTCAGCATTTTGTTTTCATAGTTTTTTATGTTTTTTTTAATATTAGTTTATTAACTTTTTTTTTTTTTTAATCGGTTAAAGTCAAGTGTAAATCTTATATTATTTTTTTTATTAATATGATTATCTGAACTATCATAATGTATCTCAATTAATTCTATAAAACATGAAATTAACCTGTCACAAATCCTATATTGATTTGATTTGCAATTTTGTTATTGGTTTCGGCTGAGATTCAGTATCTAATTATTGTTTTTTTGCGTTAGAAAGAAGAAACGAATAACACGTAATTGATGATCAGGGTTATCTTGAGTGATAATAGAACCTACTACAATTGTCTGGATTGTAGGAATGGAGACAAGTAGTGAATCATTCAATCAAAAGCCTCTTATGTCCCAGTTGCTCCATCATCCACTTTCTTCCCTTCTCTAATAGCACTGCGACTGCAACTCGCTTTCTTTCTTATGGAAGAGGGCAACTGAGGTTGCAGATATTCATCACTGTATTTGTTAACTGTGCCTGCAGATTTGAGATTGAAGCTGCCATTGGAATGGTGGGTTTTGAAATTGTATTTCATTTGGGTGATCAGGCATTTCTTTATATATGCTTACCTGGTAAATTCTTCTATGTTTCATGGAAACTTTCCATTACTATGATTTTTACAGCTGTTAGGAAGTATCTCAAGAAGAGTATAATAATCATCAATAAACATAAATACGCAAGGTTGCAAGATGCGTGGGGTATATACGATAGCCAGTCTGTCCAGCAACTTTCGGCATTGCTATTCTTGCATCAAGATATGGGGTCACGCTGTGGTCTCCTCTGTCAAAGCCCTCATGACAGCATTGAGCTGAGCAACTATCCCGTTTTCTATATTGCTCGTGATTTTTTGCACTTCATCTACTCCTGTGAAGAGAAAAAAAAATGGGTTAGAAATGGAGAAGACAACTCAAAGCATATCATAACTTCTTGTGCGGCCATTGGTGTATCCAAATAAGACAGTATAAAACAGTTATGCGGTATACCTCAGGGGAACCTTTGGACAGAGAACTGGAAGAAGCTTCTACTGTTGCCTCTGATATTCGTGCTTCTGATTTCTCGTTTGAATAACTACCAAAGTGAGAAAAAAAAAATCAGCAGTTTTAGAACTCCAGACTCAAGTCAAAAAACAAAACATCCTTTTATCACCAGACCAAACAGAATAAGGACAGAGAAGACTTTGCTGTGCCATGTCATGTTAGAGACCTTCTTGTGCTCAGGGCATGGTCCTCCGTGTCCACTTCTCCAACCCAAAAGCATAGACTTATGGGTTATGGGTTCATCTTATATACAAACACTTTGCTTTTATATTGATCACTCATATTTGCATCCAACATGTCAAGACCAAATACACACGGAGTTTGGCATAACTTCTGCTTCTATTTTTAAGTGTTTTTCAAAAGTATTTTTAGCTTGAAAAAGTATCAAATTAATGTTTTTTTAGTGTTTTGTGATGTTTTGATATGCTGATGTCAAAAATTAAAAAACAAAATCTAAAAAAAATTCATTTTAATGTATTTTCAAGCAAAAAGCTATTTTGAAAAACACTCTGCACTACAATTCCAAATACCACTAAGTACTGGAAGATTCTAAATAAATTTCTAGCAGAATTGTAGGAGGGACCACTGGAGATCTCCAAACCAGAAATTCATGTGAGAGAATTAGGAAACAAAAAACTTATATACATCCATATTTCACTCGGAAATATATAGTGTATCAAAATTGTCTCTGAGAAATAATAATAATAAAAAAAAAAAGTATCTCAGTTGTGTAATGAAAATATCCAGTGTGCTCGAATAACTGGGACTTATAACTGTTAATTATTCATCGAGCATGCGTTTCCTAATCACATTTCCTACGAAAAAGAGTCCATTAATGTCTTTCCAGTCTTCATTACCTAATGCATGACAGTTCAGAAAGAAACAATATGCTACTTACGTGGACAGTATGGTCACCCAGATGAGTTCTACACAATCCACCCAAAGGAGTCTTTGTTCTACAGGAACCACACCATATGTAATAAGATGAGCAAATGGCCAAAGCTTCCATCCTGCCTGAACAGTAGACCACATTAAACAGAACAAAATTAAGCCAGGTTGTGAGCAAGAAAAAACTAACTACTAAATTCATGTGTTTCGCTCCAATAGTCCAAGTAATAAACAAAAACCAGACTTCAAGCACATAATTCGGCTTAGATAAACTGAAAACGAAAATGCTCCTCGCCACTTGACCATTTTGAACAGAAAATCAACAAATTTGAAACTTGTTGAGTTGAGGCTTGTCAGTTATAAAATAATTTATGTGCTCATTAAAGTTTTAGAATGGTTGCAAACTAACATTTAAAATTATGAATAGAAGATAGAAATGAGACCACCATGCATATTAAATTCATGGGTCTCAAACATCCAACTATTAATGCAGAAAGGAAATATTCAAAACCAGTATTGTGGTTTTGCCAGATAGCAGTCTTTCTAACAACATTACCAGGTGATAATAAGAGCAAACACTAGATCAAAGTTTGGTTCTGGACACAAAGAGGAAAGGGAAGAAGGTTCTCTTACTGTAAGCATCGGCCAAAATGTAGCTGTCAGTTCATTGAAAATGCTGGCAGGCGATTCCAGACGCAAGAATCCCAACACTGTGAAATAAATGCTGTTCCAAGCTGCTGCCCACAAAGTCTGGTCGAAGGCCACTTTGACAGGAACCACCCACCAATCTTGGAATGGAAAAAGCTCCTAGAAGACAGTAAATTGATTGAGTAAATCACTGAATACATCATTATGCCTATTAAACTTCAAAGGAAACTTGAAGTACGTTAATCACCTCGCAAAACTGGTAATAGTAATGTGAAAGGGAGCCGTGTAATGTAAAGCCAACAACGCCTGATCTAAACATTCTTGTGCGGTCAAACTCAAAAATTGGTTTACCTTCATAGCACTGAAGATGAAACAGAAACAACCAGGTAAAAGGATGTATACACAAGAAAAAATAGAATATCACAATATTAGTTTCACAACATTTACAAACCTGTGCAATCCAATCCCCAACGGAGTAGACCACACCACTAATCATCATTTTCGCTAAAACTGGGTTTGTCTTTAGAGCTTCCTCATAAGCAGACCAGTTGTGTTGAGGTGCATATCTTAATATTTCAAAGAGTGTCCACCCCTAGTAGAAAAGTGAAAAATAGATCTTAAAGATCTAGTGGATAAACAACTACAGAATTTAGGAATACAAAAAGACATCAAGAAAATAGAAATCACATCCAATTATGTCATTCTGCAATGCTTACGGAAATGAGAAACAAGAAAAGTTAACATCAATAGCATGCAACATCTTAAATTTAAAACACACCAAGAAGGTTTGGATGGATGAATTAAAACAACCAGAATACCAATTAAGGGTTTTAATGAATCTTCTGTACAAGAAACCAAGAATTCTCTCAAGTCTCAACTCCTTAATATCAAGCTGCATATGTTTGTTTGACCCATAAGTCCCAAACTTTTATCACCATAACCACAATTTTCTAGCAGTCTTAGCCTCCTAGACAAAGCCTTCAGCTTCCATAAAAAATCAGATCTGAATTGCAAAAGTTGAGCAAAAGGACACAAGGTGAAAGCCAAGAAAATCATATTGCTTCAAAGCCAAGAAAAGGGAAATTAACTTGAAGCTACTTTTATTTCTCAAGAAAAGCTAAGCATGAAGAACATAAGAAGAAATGGAGATACCCTTGTATTTTCCAACAGGAACAAATTTCATAAGTAGCATGACAACAATAAAAACAAAACTCTAAACAACATATAAAGCAACCAATTATGATTTGATTTGTTCTAAAGACACATAATAAATAAGCTTTTACTTACGTGCCAGTAATCATGGTCAATTGTGAGCAACTTGGTAATAGCATAAGTACCAGCAGCAAGAACAATCGTTGCATTGATGGTCCTATCAATTAACCTATCGGACTCCAATTCCCTCTCCCTACTCTCTCCATCAAGACCAGAGCTTGAAGCTGAAGAGAATCCTTCAAAAGAGAGCTGCCCTTCACTCCCCCCAAACCCACTCACCTGAGGAGCCAACTCGGTCCCTTCTCTCTCTACTTGACTCGCTACCATCCCTTCTTGCTGGTCTACACTGTCACCACTTTGTACTGGAATAACATCAAACTCTTCTTGGAAAACAGAATTCAAGTGCCAGCTCGGAATGTTTCTAGAGAAAGCTTGGTTCTTTGGCAATTTTGGGGATAGAAACTGAGGGTTTTGCAGGTTTTTTGAAATGGTCTTTTTGGGTTTTGAAAGAGGAAGGAGACTGCGAGGAGAAATGGTGTGTAAAGCAGCCATTTTTTGGCTACCGAGTTGAGGTTGGGAGGAACTGAGTTGAGTTGATCGAGTTATCAATCTAACTGTTTGCTTCTCCAAATTGGAGTGTGTGGAGGTAGTTAGGTTATAATAATAGGTTTTTGATTCGGTGTACTACTGACTATGATATCACATTAGCTTACTTGGGTTTATTTTGATGAACAACTGTGATGAGGGCTTGCTATGTGGGGTCAGGCAACAAGAAATGCTGATTGGTATTGATGATGAGGAGATGAAATTCTATTTTGAGATAGAATGTAGAGGATAATTATTGGCTGAAATTATGAGGTGATGAATGCAGTCCACATAAAAGAAAGGCCAGCAGCAGCTCAATGATTGGGAAAATCTAAAATCAGTCCTCTAACCATACACGCAGTTTAACTAGATACCTAAACTAAATATTTAATCAGTTGAATCCTCTTAGTAATAAACGAGAACGTTTCCCATTATTAAAAGAAACTAAAAGGAGTAGTTATATTACTATGTATTTTTTACTGTTCCTATAGATTTATTGGCAATATGGACTGAAAAGCAAATGATGATTTCACTCTTACTAACAAAACACAAATGGCCTTAAAAGCAGGGGTATATTAGTATTTTTTTCTATTTATTTACATAGTAAAATAACTAATATGTCCTTTGAGTTAAAAAATAATACAAGGAAGGGTACTTTCGGTTATTTCATTTCAAGTGCGCAATAAAATTACCTAAATGTCCTTACATTGAAATTGTCTTTCCCTTTAGTCAAGGGGTTTTATTTTCTTTTCCGCTTGGTTTTTCAGTAGTTACCAAGTCTGATTGGGGGCACTTTAGTATTTAGACATATATATAATATTAATTTATTTATAAAATTTGGTTGCGCGTGAGTGCTCCCACGTTATTCGGAATAAGGGTACGGCGTCATCCGACGGTCAAACTCTAGCTTCCACGATGGCGTTTTAATTCTCACATGGTCGCCTCTATTATTGGGCAGCGCGTATGGCAAAAGATATCGGGTTTTGCACTGGTTGCCATTTCTTTTTTCCTTCCTTCTTTCCTCTCTCATCTTCGGTTTCAAAGCCTTCCCTGCACATTTTCAAAGCAACCCTTTAATTATTTTTTCTTTTGGATTTGGTCCCTATTTTTTTATTATTTCTTTTATCTTAAATAATCAATGAAATTGGAATTTTCTTTCCATTTAACCCTCAATTGATTTTCTTGCTTTTTAGATTTAATCCTCGTTCTTTTGATTGTTAAGTTTTTTTAACCATTCTTTTAATTAAATTATCATTTCAATTACATTCCTCAATATTTTATATCATTCTCTTAATTGCATCCCTTAATATTTTAACTCATTTTATTTTATGTCAGATTTAACCCTTATTCTTTTTATTACTATTTGTTTTGTTTTTAATCCCTTTTTATTGGAATTTTGTTTGATTTTGTCCCTCAATATTTTATTTATCAGGATTTTGTTAACCTATTGGGTCACAGGTTTGAAAGATTAAATCGGGTTCACTCAGGTGTTTTTTCAAGTCCTTTTTTACAATTGATTTTTTCTGATTTCATCCTTTTATGGGATTATCTCAATCTCATGTGTTATGTCACAGGTTTCATGTGTTAACCCAGCTTGACTCGCTCCAATATTGTTTTTTTATTATTATTTTCATTGCCTATTTTCTTATAATACTATTAAATTAATCAAGATTTAACCTGACTTTCAGAAAAACTTCTATACAAGCATTATTGTTGCCTAAATATTTTTTTAACACATTAAAAAAAATTGTATGGCTTGTGGCATGGCATAGGGCACCAGTCTAGTTAATATCTATTAGTATTTTCCATCTAAATTACATATAAATATATTTAATAATGTAGTGTTTGGTTATTGTTTCAGGATAGAAATGATAGAGACAGTAAAGACATAAATGTGTTTGGATGACTGAGACACTGGCATAAAAATAAATATGTCTTTGTGACAGTTTTAGAATGAGTTTTATGTACTTCCAATAAAAGAGACGTGTCTCTAGAGATAATAGTTATTATTTTTTAATTCTTAAATATCCTTGTAAACAATTCTAAATTTTAAAATTATTCAACTAATACATGTAATAATAAGAAAAGTTATTATCATATTTTTGAAATTTAACTCAAGAGTCGATCTAGGACAAGACTCGGGTCATGAGTCAGGAGGGTCAACCTGGGTTGACCCAAGTCAACGTAAGTATAAAAGTAGTTATTATCATAGTTTTAAAACCTGACTCGAGGGTCATCCCAGGGCAAGGCCTAAGTCATGAGTCAGGTTAACTGTTGACCGAAGTCAATGTAAGGATAAAAGTGGTTATTATTATAATTTTAAAACCCAACTTAGAGATCAACTCGAGGCAAGACCCGACTCACAAGTCGGGTTGATCATTAACCTTGATTAATGTAAGGATAAAAGTAGTTATTATCATAGTTTTAAAACTCAATTTGGGGTCAACCCAAGGCAAGCCCCGGGTCACAAGTCGGGAGGGTCAACCTGAATTAACCTAGATCAACGTAAGGATAAAGTGGTTAATATCATAGTTTTTAAATCTGACTTAGAGATTAATCCGGGACAAGGCCTAGGTCATGTATCGAGAGTGTGAACCCGGGTTGACTCAAGTCGATGTAAGAATAAAAATGATTATTATCATAGTTTTAAACCTAACTCAGGGGTTGGCCCAGGTCACAGATAGGGGGGTCATCCTGGGTTGAACTGAGTCAACGTATGGGGTAAAAGTGGTTATTATCATAGTCTTAAAACCCAAGTTGAGATTCGACTAGGGGTAAGGCTCGATTCATGAGTCATTTGGGTCAACCCAAGCTGATCCAATAAAAAAAAAATTAAAGCAATCTTGTTTTGATAAAAAAAAAATCAACAGTTTTTTTACCCATGTTTTATCTTAGATCACGGGTTGACTCGAGTTTTTGACCTGGTCAGGTTGAGTTAATCCTTCTTTTATTTTTTCTTAAACTCAAATCAGTCGAAACTCACGGTCCCGGGTTGACCCGCCGGACCAGTCCGGGTTTTATAACTAAAGTAATTTCAATATAATTAGTTTCAACACTCAATATAAACTAAAAAAATAATATATAATTATTTTTTAAAAATATGTAAGTTTGACAATAATACATGTTAAGGGTAAAATAAACTTATTATATTTTATTTTATCTTGTCCACCATAACCAAACATGATTAAGAGACAATCACTTTATCTTGTACACCATTATCAAACACAATTATATAACTGTTTTTTTATATATTGTCTTTTTTATCTTCTTTTTTTTTATCTTTTTTGTCTTGGAATAGTAACCAATTGTCACCTAAAAAATACATTATGAAGGAGCATTTGACTTTCTTAATCTAAAAATAGAAAAAAACTAGCCTTAGGTACCTTGATAATTCAATTTTGTTTTGGAGATCATATTAAGAATTATTTCATATTTGAAGGACTAATTTGAGGTTCGTCCATAGTGAAATGGATAGACTTCCAAAGAAAAGAAAACTAATTTATTTATTTCATCCGTGCAATGAAAAGAGAGAGAGTTCAAGTCGCCAAATTTGACTTCGGTAACCGTTAGAATTGAGCTTTTGGGTACAGTAACCTACAGATCATCAGGGTGTAGGGTCTTTTTAGTGTGTGTTTTTGTAATATAGTGTTGGATAGTTTTTAAAAATATTTTTTGATTAAAAATATTTTTTCTTATTTTTTCTTAATTTTTTATTGGTTATTTAAAATTATTAATATCTAAAAAATTAATTTATTTTTTAAAATAAAAAAATAAGTTGAATAATAAAATCAAATACTTTATAATTTAAAACTATAACGCAAGTTCAGAGATTGTGGGTCGTATGAGCATATATGAATTAGTCAAGACACATCCAATGGACATGAAAGCTACGTTCCTAAATATCTGTAATTGGGTGATTCTAGATAATCTTAGTTTCATATGGCAGTGTATTTTATTTTTCACCAAATTTTGTAAACCATATAGTTTTTTCAAGGCTGTGATTTAAACAGTTCTTTTGTTTGCACTGGGAAAATAATCAAGTGGTGGAGAGTGCATGAAGCTTTAGGATTCTCACCTATTTTTTGTGGTTAACATGATCAACTCGGAGGTTGGGGTTAGACCTCTAAGGAGATCCTTGTGTAGTCAACATGTATATATTCATATAAAAAAAATGAAAAAACAAAATCTCAAGTGTGTCAAAGACGATGAGATAGTGATGTTCCCACATAAAATAAAAAATTTAAAAAATCAAAATCAAAATTAAAAATTTAAAAAATTAAAAGAGGTAATATTGAAAAACATTTAATTTCATGGCTTATTCAAAATAAAAGGAATGGTAATCAAAAGGACGGGAGCCAAATGTTAAGGGAAAATAAATTGATGGGGTTAATCTAATTTTTTAAGAGGCTAAAGCAAAATTCGAGGCTAGGGAGAGAGAAAAAAGAGAAAAGTTTATTGTTGGTGCCATACTCGATGCGTGTTAAGGGTACACGTCGCCTTATCATGTCGAGAGCGCTGATAACTTTTAAACGTTGTCCTTGAAGGTACAAGCATTATTGTTGGTTTTGTTTGTAAAGGTACCAAAATAATTAAACTATTCTTAAAAAATTGAAAATAAAAAAATGCCCCCAAATAGTAGATATTAGATTATTTTATTTTAGGGTTAAATTAGTAATTCTACTGTGCAATAAAAATTAAAATGTTTAATGATAAAGGTGCAATTTCATTTTTACATTATTTTAATGAATAGTAATTTATATCTAGATCTACAATAATTTCTCCTTCACCTCTAGTTTTTTTTAACTAGTTTCTAACTTGTGATACACTCATGAGTCAAATAAAAAAAAATTGAACATAAAAAAATTGTCCAAGCAGCAAGAAATTATTTGGTACTATTATTAAATCTAACCCAACAGGTCCACCTTAAATTCTTTCAACTCTACTCTTTGCCTAACTCGGGTTTAAAATTAACTAGTATGAGAGTTACTTTAACGTGACTTAATCGACTTGGCAAATCCAGAGTCAACCCAAATGACCATTAGTGATTTGGCTTTAAAAAGATTTCAAGATGAATTTTTTTTTTCAATATTGATACGACGACATATTAGATCAACTCGTGTTTTGCAGCTAAGGCGACCCCTTCGAGTTTCCGGCTGTTTTCTTAACCCGCCAAACCTGCGACCTGAATCATGCACTTCATTGAGTTTAACAATTTAATTTTTTAAACTATTTTTTACTTAATGATGTGATAATAAAAATAAATGTTCATAAAATTGAGCACCAACCAAATATAAGGATATTTGTTTGAAACTGCGATAACTACATAAAAAGCAAACCGAATAAATTATGAAGATTAATTCAATATCAACCAAATGTTAAAAGATTAAATCGAAGAAAAATAAAAGAAAAAAGGATTCAATCAAAAGAAAAGCAAAAAAGGATTCCATAAAAAAAGGAAGATGGAGTTTAATAACAAAGAAACTATTTGACATTGTTATTAAACTCAACCTAGCGGATCAACCTTGAAACCTCCATACCCAACTCTCTGGCTAGCCCGAGTTTAAACTTAATCTACGTGGAAGGTCCCCTTACATGACCCAATCGACTTTGTGTGTCCCAAATGCAACTCGGACGATTGTTAAAAGCATGGTTTGACTTAAAAAAAATATAAAATGATATTTTTTTTTTAATATTGAGATAGTGACATATTAGATTGACTTGAGTTTTGCGGTTTAATTCATCAAACCCGCAACCCGAATCATGAATTCCACTGAATTTTAAAACTACTTTTTATTTAATGATATAATAAAAAATAGTATCTCTTTAACTATTCATGCGGTGAAATAGGTGTGGAAACCTAACTCTTTTAGTACAGTAGTTAATTTATAATTAAATTAAAATTTTTATCTCATACCATCAAGCCCAAAAAATAATTAAATCAAAAGGACAAAAAATCTAAGTATCAATTTAAAAAATGAAGAAGAATCCATATAGTTTGTTAGATAATTTTATTATTTTTGAATTTTAATTATAATTATCATATTTTGAACATTCCAATCTACCATCCCCAATAATTTAAAACTAGATCATCTTCATTTTCATTCTTATGTGTTTCAGGGCTCAAAACCTTGTAAATAAACTAGGGTCATGTTTATTTCCCGGAAAGTAGTTTTCGGGAAACCACTTTCCAAACTTTCTTGTGTTTGTTTGCCATTAGAAAAGTTGGTCAACGGAAAACACTTTCCGGTCAACGGAAACACTTTCCAGTCAAAGAAAAATTTGGTTTGATTTCCAGGAAAATGTTTTCCCTTTTGGCTGCGTTTGTTTTCCGGAAAGTGGTTTCCGGAAAATCACTTTCTAAACTTTTCTGTGTTTGTTTGCCATTAGAAAAGTTAGTCAACGAAAAACACTTTCCAGTCAAAGAAAAATTTGGCTTGATTTTCAGGAAAGTGTTTTCCTAGAAAATTTGGGCGGAAAACACTTTTTGAAAGTTGTGAAAAATTTAGAAATGTCATTATTTACTGATTATATCAAATTTGATCCTCAAACTTTTGATTGCTATATATAATTTGTTTTGAATATTTATTTTTCAATTTCATCTCTTAAAATTTAATTTTTATATTAACTTTGGTTCTTATTTTTATAATTGCTATTTGCTTTTTCCTTATCATTTTTTTATTGAAATTTTTTATCTATCAAATTTGGTCCTCATTCTTTTGATTGTTACTTATTTTATTTGAAATAATTTATGAAATGTTAATTATTATTATTTTAATTTCTTCTTTTTTAATTTTTTTTAATTTTTTAGATTTGATCTCTATTATTTTGATTATTATTTATTTTATTTGAGATAATTTATGAAATTATATTTTTTTTCAATTTCATTCTCATTCAACTTTTTAATTTGTAAGATTTGTTCCTCATTATTTTTATAAACTTGAGAAAAATAAAACATTAATAAATTATTTTCCAGTTCATTTTCCATGACATAACCAAACACTGGAAAGTGTTTTTCAATTACATTACCAAATATTGAAAAATACTTTTCTAAAATTCACTTTTTAAAAAAAAGTTATTTTTCAGCAAACAATCAAACAAACGGAGCTAAAAAATCTAGCATTTTGATCTGCAACTTTGTTGTGCTAATTATCTTCTTGTACATTATGTTTGTTAAAAGGAATTAGAGAAACGACGGGTAAGAGATGAGGTATTGGACGTATTCATTATTTGGCGGGAAGGAAAAGGAACTAAGGAGAGATTGGAGGGAATCCTTCTTCATTTATAATTTACAACCTTTATTACATTTGGATAATTTGGATAGATTGTCTCTTATTCTTTCTTTTTTATATATATAATTTTTAACGTGTTTTAATTTGGATGGATTAATTAACTCTCATTTATTTCCTTTCTTCTTTTCAGGAGGTGTCTAAAAATATGCTTATAATTACTTTTTAAAGTATTTTTTATTTAAAAATATATTAAAATAATATTTTTTTTATTTTTAAAAAATTATTTTTGACATCAGTACATCAAAATAATTTAAAAATATTAAAAAAATATTAATTTAAAACAAAAAAAATATTTATTTTTCAAAAATACTTTTGCAACAAAAAAACAAACAATTACTAGTCCTTCTTGAGAAACATAACCTAATTTCGTTAAGCTTACTTCCATCCTTCCTTATAATCATTTCTCTTGAAAAACATAACCTAGTTTCGTTATAAATAAATCATGTGTTTCTCAACCATTATTAATTACATCAAGAAAGTCAATTGCAAAAATAAAATAAAAATAAATGTTATTTCTACTCCAATTACATATAAAAATTGGTACTGTCACTCCATGTTTATTTAGAATTTTATGGCCATATACAAGTAAGCTTAACGATTCTACTAATTGATAGCTTCCTGATCCACTAAAGTATGGTTCAAGTGATTTAGAGAGTGTTTAATTATAATAGAGAATGTCTATTTCCTTATTTTACGGTTGAAGATCCATTGTGTCTCCTAATAAACCAAATAATAAAATGATACACACACACACACACACCCCGTATTATCATTTTTCTCAACACTTAGTACTTATGTTATTTTTAGGATTATTTCAAGTTAAAAAAGTTGTAAAAAAACATGTAAAATAAGTGATTTTTTAAAAGAAATTTTATCACTATGTTTGATATTATCTTGTTAGAGAATGATACTAAGAATATATACAACAAAATTTCATTAAAGAGAAAAAAATACCAGTCACAGATTGAGAATAGATAGGGTGATGATGAGGAAGAAAACTTCACGTGAGAGGAAATTCATACTAATATTTTATTTTATTTTTCGTGTTGGATGGAACTCACATTTCTTTTATCAAAGCAAAACTGATATGATGCAGAGAAGTCCTCGGAAACCTCAGTGTGTGCCATTGCAGCTGCCTCATGAACTGATAGTGGAAGAGCTGACAATTCACCGTCCTTACACATGGAAACAGCTTGGTGAGTGCAGCTGAGCTTTGCTCCATTATATATATGCCCCATCAACTTCCTGGAAACACAAGTCTGACTGAATTTGAGTCCTTTATCAGGAGGGCAGCACATTCCAATAACTCAATGTTTTAGTTTTGAGGCATGACTTTCACAAGATGAAATGAAAAACAAAGCTATCTGGACAGAAAAAGGTAAAAGTAAACAAAGATCAAACCGAGTGTGACAGAAAAGAATGAACAACAGGATGCAATAGCATGTATCCCGAAACTACACAGGAGAAAACCAAATTGATGGGAAGTTACAATTTCCACACGGCTGAGGTGAGGTTCAATTACCTTACCAGTTTTGTAAAATTCCCTGCTGTTAATTGTGTTGAGTATCCATCTATAACAATCTGAATTGATGGGCTAATATCATCAGTTGATGTTAAATGTAGGGTAAAAGGAACCAGCATTCATTTGGATTACTACAAGTGAAGGTATATTTATCAAACAAGGATCTGATATTCATTGCTTACAGGTACTTCGGCATGCAGAAAAAGCTAAAACATATGTGAAGTCTAATGATGGTTCTTATTATGTATTGAGTTATCCATACATTGGAATTTAATTAGTTTAGAACCTCTGTCTAGTATTCTATCTTATCATATTGCCTATACATCATGTAATTAATTCAACATTTAATCTTGTAGTTATTTGCCTGAAGAAATGGAGTTTGCTATGATGGTTGTTGCAGATGGATTGACTTCTCAAGGCTGAGGAATATGTTGTTGATAAGAGATCTGTTGTTGATGAGTTTGTAAAACTGAACACTGTTGTAACTGAATCTTGTTCTTCTACATGCCCCCGCAATCAAAAGGGTAGCGACAGAACCCTAAGATTGTCACGTAGAAACTGAAACTGAGTGGAAGACAGTGGCTTTGTGATAGCATGAAACAACAGATTTCGGGACAAATAAGTCGCACCTATGTTATCTCACCATAGAATAGGTGATGAAGCAAACGGAACATGTAGATCAGTAATGACAGATTTGATCCACTGGATTTCTGAAGAAGCATTAGCCAGGGCCTTGTATTATGCTTTTGTGTTGCTGCCAGCGATAGTTTGTTGTTGCTTGCAGCTCCAAGAAATTAAATTTGCACCAAATAGGCACAATAAGCATCAATGGACCTTCTGTTGTCACGGTCAGATGCTTAGTCATCAGAATCATTGAATGTATGAAGTTGAAAGGTATCAGTTTGCCAGAATGAATAAGGCATGATGAATTATGTGCTTCAAATATCGCAATATGCGTTTGACTGCTTCCCAATTCTCTTCCATTGGATGATGTATATATTCGCCAACTTTGTGAATGGCAAAGGCAAGGTTAGGACGTGTAAAGGATATGCATTGTATGCTCTAACAATGCTGTAATATAACTGAGGATCATGAAAAGAGATGCCAGTAGAACCGAGTAAGGGTTATGATGTGGACATTGGAGTAAAGCAAGGCTTGGCTTTGTCCATTTTACTTCGAAGAAGAAGATTCAGTATATATCACAGCTGAGATAAGTAGAGTCCAGAATCATCCCTGATGGCTTCAAGGCCTAGAAAGAAATACAGCACCCAAATCCTTGACAGCAAACTATGTCTACAACAAACTAATGACTTGAGTAATTGAATGTATATGAGTACCAATTAAGATGATATCATTGAGATAGATCAGGAAATAAAGAGTGATATGCAACCATGGTGATAAATGTAAAGAGAACGATCGGCTTGACTGCCTATAAAACCAATGGTTTTAAGCTTGTCAGTCAAACATGAGAACCAAGTTCGTAGGTAAAGAGATTTATGTAACTTACAAACATGGTGAGGAAGTTGAGGATGGAGAAAACCTGGAGGTAGTGCCATGTAATGGTCTATGTAAGAAGGCATTCTGGGCATCAAGTGGCCTAAGATGCCAACCACGTGAAACTACCAGTGATAAAACCAACCTTATTATGGTTAGGTTTCACTACAGGACTGAAGGTTTCTCCAAAACAAACAATATCCTCATATTGATGAAAACCTTTAGCAACTAAACAGGCCTTGAATATGTTAATATCACCATCAGCTTTCCCTTCAACTTTGTATACCTATTTGCAGCCAACAAGATTAGTATGAGAAGGTTTAGGTATCAGACTCCATGTTTCATTGGATAACAGTGCATCAAATTTCGCATTCATAGCCTCCCGCCAAAGTAGATGTTTAATAGCCTCTGAATAACAAGTTGGTTTTTTGTCATGTGATTGATTTTTTTTTTATTAAGTGAAACTTTATAATTATTTTATTTTATTTTATATGAATTTATTCTCATCTCATAATTAATTTATGAGTTTAATAGATTAATTCGAGTTGACTCAAGTTATTTTTTTTATACACTTTTCTAATTGATTTCTTTATTTAATCTTTTAATATTGGATTGATGCGAAATTGAGCTTCATAATTTTTCTTGATCTCATGACATAGGTTGCATGTTTGACAGGTTCACCCGAGTTGATTCTAATTATTTTTATAGGTCCTTTTTTAATTGAATATTTCTTAATTGGGTTTCATAATTTTTTTTATTTCTATGAGATTATCCCGATCTCATTATATGAGTCATGAATTTGGTAGATAAACATGGATTAACTCGGTTTATTTTTTTAGGATTTTTTTTAATTGATTTTTTTTTCAATCTTACCTTTCAAAAACTCAATCTTCTTCTTGTTCTTTTTTTTTTTTATTTCATCATTCAATATTAAATTGCTTGGGAATTGAGATTTGTAATGTTTTTCAATTTGCTTTTTGTAAAGTTATCTTGATATTATATATTTAGTTTTTTTTTCTCGATTTTAATTTTTAATATTGTATCTGTTGGAAATAGAGCTTCATAATTTTTTTATATTCTTTTTATGAGGCTATCCCAGTCTAATGACTCAAGTTACAAGTTTAACATCATAGCTTGAGTTGACTTGAGTTGTGTTTTTGGATCCATTTTTTTAGTTGATTTTTTTTTCTATTTCATCATTCAACATTGGGTTGATTGAAAATTGAGTTTTGTAATTTTTTTTTGATTTTTTTTCTATAAGGTTATCATGATCTCATGACCTGAGTTGTAGGTTTTAAAGGTTAATTCAGATTGATCCGAGTAGTTTTTTAAAATCCTTCTTTTAATTTAATATTTTTTTTCAATTTCATCCTTAAACACTAGGTTGATTATGAATTGACCTTAATAATTTATTTTGATTGTTTTTCTATAGGTTATCATGATCTCATGACTCGGGTCATAGATTTATCAGGTTAGCGCGAGTCGATTGAATATGTCACCATATCAATATTTAAAAAATATATCATTCAATATACATTATATTTTGAGTTCATAATTATTTTATATTAAAAAATATATTAGTAACACTTTGAATTTTTTTAATATTAAAAAAATTAATTCAAAGCACAATGCGAGCCAATAATCTAGTTTGGTTGTGTGATTTTAATAATTTACTCAATTTGTGGTTAAAGTTCAAAGTTATGCCCAATATTTAATAAATTAATGGAAGTTAATTTCTTATTATTTATTTTCATATTCTCCCACTCTGAAAAAGGATTATTTATTTAGCAGTTTTAGCTCTGTTAGCCATAGTTATAACTTCTCAATCACAAAATTAGTTTGCTGTTGTTTTTTTATGAGCACAAAAAATTAAATTTGAAAAAAAATCTAACATTCTACTTCTAATTGAAAATTAAACTGATGTGTTTTTTTCATTCATAGAATTTTAATAACGTAAGAAATGTTTTTTTTGGATAAAATTTAAGAAATTATGTATAATTGACAAGATGTATATTTCACTCTAGCAATTTTAATCATTGTATATAGCAATTCCAATTCCAACACGCTAGACAAAATTGCATGATAAAATAAGCCAGGTGGGCAAATAGGTTATAATTATAGTTATTTTTTAAAGTATTTTTTATTTAAAAATATATTAAAATAATATTTTTTTATTTTTTTAAAATTATTTTTGATATTAGTATATCAAAATAATATAAAAACACTAAAAAATTATTAATTTAAAATAAATAAAAAAATAATTTTTTTTTATTTTTTTAAAAATATTTTTAAAATGTAAAAATAAATACTCTGTTAATAATGTATAATCAAAGTATATCCCGTGATCGGACATCATAATTCCCACCACCAAACACCATCCATCATGACCCCACACATAAAAAAGACAGTTGAGCAATCCAACGGCCAAGGCGTCAGATCCCAATCATCAACCATTATGATTTATGAATCGCGTAGCACTAGATCCCGGGACTGTGATTCATCCCCAACTTCCCAGAGTAAACGTTCTTTTAGACTGAAAATAACACCAAGCAAAGCTCACTTCCTCTCTCTCTCTCTCTCTTCGATCTGATGGACTCCTTTGAAGGATAAGGTAAAAAATAAAAATTCCACAGATCCAACGATGGCAAACTACCTCGCTCAATTTCAAACTATCAAAAATAGCTGCGATCACATCGTCATTGCAGGTAACTCTAAATAATGATTCGCATTTCCTGATCAGTTTTCTGTTTTCTGTTTGATTGATTTATTTAGTGTAATGTTTTTGGCAGTTGAAGATGTGAGTGATTTATGGCCGAACATAAAATCAGGATTCGATGAGAGAGTTCCAATTAAAAGAGCTAGTTTAAATAACAAGACTCGAAATCCAGTTCTCGTAGAGAATTTTCCTTGCGAATTTATATTAACTACTGATTCAAGACTCCGCAGCCGGTTTCCTCAAGAACAGTCTTTGTTTTGGTTTCGCGAACCGTACGCTACTATTGTTCTAGTCACTTGTGAGGTATTTGCTTAATTAAACTCGCCATTTGACCTAAATTTTTTTATTTGTGTGTGTATATATATATTTCAAAAGGATTTATTTTGCGTTTTTATTTTATTTTAATTAGGATCTTGATGAGTTTAAAACGATACTTAAGCCGCGGTTGAAGTTAATTGTGCAAAATGACGAGAAGGAATGGTTTATTGTGTTTGTGTCGAGAGCGCATCCGAGTAATGATAATGCTGTTAAAATGGCGAAAAAGGTTTATGCTAAGCTTGAAGTTGATTTCAGCTCGAAAAAAAGGGAGAGGTAAGCATGTAGCTGTAGGTCGCATTTTAATTTTACTTTGATATTTGAGTTCTATTTTTATTTTTTTTATTTTGATTCAGCTGGTGCATTTTGTTATCTGGATTTGTCGTGCATTCTTAGCTTTTCTTGAGGTATTATTTGTTGGAATTTTTTTTTGTTTAATTTTTTAAGTATTCCGGTAAAACAATATACTTTTGCTTCATTTGAAAATTTGTGATGTTTTGATTTTTAGATATGACTGCTATTATCCTTGAATTGAAAAAAGTTGTGATGTGTTGATATATTCATGCATTATTGTTTACTTGAATAGCAATTGTGAATGCTGGTATCATGTTCATCAACATGAGTGATGTAAATTGGGTTATATGACTGGAAATGCAAGGCCAAAACTTAAATAAGTTTATACACTGACCATTGCTCTAGTTCTCTTTAGCTGAATATTGCCTACACTGACCTTTGCTCCAATATTGCACTATTTTCTTCTTTTTCGTTCTCTTTTTCAGAAATGCTTTAGTCTTGGTGGTTGGTGTTATTCACAAAAGGTCTGGTTTCCTTTTTGTCTGTTTTTTGAACATGTGAATTATCCAGGTGCTGCAAATATGATATTCATGGCCCTGAAGCAATTTTTTGGGATGATTTAGAATCGAAAATTATGGAGTGTGTCAGAAACACACTGGATAGGCGTGTACAGTTTTATGAGGATGAGATACGTAAGCTCACTGAACAGCGGTTCATGCCAGTCTGGAATTTCTGTAATTTCTTTATATTGAAGGTTGTTCCTTTTCTCAAATTATTTCAATAATCTGATAAAGGTGTTATAGCTACCAGCAGAAATGCCTGATTTGGATTTAAACTGTTGCCCATTTTTTCTTTCTTGTGTATATTTTATTTATCTTGGAAAAGCATATCTATGAAACATTGTCTTATAGTAGCCCATCATTTCTGTTTGTTCACAAAATATCAGTATTGATCCCTAAGAAGATCCCTATACATGGGGAAGCTTAACTCTAAGAAATCTTTTAGTTCCTTGTAGCCATATGCCTCAGTCATGCATAACATTTCTTCAGTTATTCCAGCAATTCTTCCTACCTCTAAATATATGTTCTGTTCTCAGGAAAGCTTGGCTTTTATGTTTGAGATGGCTCATCTTTATGAAGATGCTCTACGTGAATATGATGAATTGGAACTCTGTTATTTGGAAACAGGTAAGCATGTGTGTGCCTGTGCCTGTGCTGTTGTTGTTTGCATGATTTTCCTCCTTGTTTGTTCAAGTACTCAAAACATTTGTCATTCTTCACTGTTTTCAAATTATAGTGTAATAGTAATCTTACTTTATTTCTTGTAGATGAGATATTCTTTTTAATAATCTGATACTGCTATATATGTCTATATTTTTCATGTTGAAAGTTTCTTAAAAAATCAATAGTGTATTCTTATTGTATTTTGAATGATATATTAAACTGTAATTAGCACTGATCACATGGTCATAGATCTTTTCTCTGCACATCATGATTTCAAATTGATAACTTAATCTTTTGTGTCATGTATGTCTGAGTTTTCTAACCTGAACCTTTATCCTAATTTGTGTTTTTGTTTCGTGTCTAAATTTTTGTACTTGTTGACAAATTCAGAGCATGAATGATAATATTATAGCAATATTTCTGTAATCTTTGATAGAAGCACTGCAACTTCTTTTATTTTACATTTAGGTGTTGAAGAAATATTCAACACTGGAGCTTTCTGAGCCCTCATGATCACTGCTTTGAGTTTTCTTCGTACTTATGATTGTTTATATACTTGTAGGAGTATGTGTTTTTAGCATTGATGAATAGCTGAACATTTTATGCTTCCTGAGCAATAATGGACCAATAATTTATACAAATTTGATGCAGTTAATATGCCTGGAAAACAGAGAGAATTTGGAGGAGTAGACCATGGTGATGATTGGGCAGCACTGCTTAATCCTGAAAATAAGCCATTGACGCAGATTGTTCAAGATGATTCATTTAGAGAATTTGAATTTAGGCAGTATCTCTTTGCTTACCAATCAAAGGTATGGAAAGCTGAGAATTATTTCAATCCACTAAAATGGTACTATGATGCAGTTAATTCCAGAATGAAAGAGAAATATTTCTGATTGTTTGCTTTATCAACCACACAGATCTGTTTGTCTATGCCCCACTGCTTTCCTTGAACTTCTTTTTTCATAATTAATTTTCAGGATTCAGTAGTTAATTTAAATATTGCTCCTTAGTTGATTTTTGTCCTTATGATTCATAATTGAATAACAGTTTAAGTGGATCTTGGATATGTGCTTGTATTTTTTAAATGCTATTGTTCTGCCCCTCCTTTGTGTGTGTTTGTATGTGTGCTCACATGACCTTTATATGTGCTTGCACACTTTGTGAACATGCACACATGCTTACACGAGCACTTGCACAGACGACCTCTGTTCTGTGTGGAGTTTTGGTTGATTTGTGTCACAAGAATCAGTTTTGTAGCCATTTGTTTGAATATTGCATGCTATAGTGTTCTCACACCAAAAGTTCACAAGAGTTTTTCGCCATTATACATTACTCTTCAAGGAATCCAGTTCAATTCCTGGGATTTTTGCTTTAATCTAATTATTCTGTTGGACTTGCAGCTTTTATTCAAGCTGAATCGTCCCTTTGAGGTTGCATCAAGGGGTCATTCATTTATAATTGGCTTCTCAAAGGCCCTCACATTGCATGAGGTATATGATGGTTGTTTCATTAAGTAGTTGCATTGCTGGGTTTTTATACCATAGTTCAGAGGATTTTATTTCTGATCTCTCCTTTCCCTCTCTTATTGGCACTCCTCTTAGAATATGCTACCTTTTTGTATGCGAGAAGTTTGGGTAATAACTGCTTGCTTGGCTATAATCAATGCTACTGGTTCTCCTAATTACGATGGACTTGTGGCACGTGACATAGAAAAGGAGTTCTACCGCCTCAAGGGTGATCTTTATTCTTTATGTCGAGTTAAGGTAAAAAACTTTCTTCTTTTGGCTCCATTTTCTAAGCAGCAAATGGTGCTGCATCCTTTACCTTTTCAATATTTTTATCCTGTATGAACCTATTCTCTTTTGTCAAAGCAAGAATGACATTTGAAAAAAAAAAAAAGATTTTTTTTTTGTGCTAGAGACTTGGTACTAAGACTATTGTGCACCACAGTTGTGTTCTTTTGTTACTTCAAATTTTGCTACAGAAAGGGTTTTTATGAAATGCAATTATGACTGTTGCAGTTCATGAGGCTGGCCTATTTGATCGGATATGGAGCAGATATAGAAAGAAGTCCTGTCAACAGGTGAAAAATCAAATTATAAAGTGCAAATCTACTTGTCACCTCTTGTTTATATTCCACTTGGTCCTGTAACTAGAAAGTAAAATTTTCCAGTGTCAAAAAGTTATAATTGAGCTATTTAATCGCATTCATGTTTTGTGTATCTTTTAAATTATTTTCTTTTATTTTTTACAGTGCCTTACTCAGCATGCTACCTTGGCCCAAGCCTCCGGTTTGGCCATCGGTTCCACCTGATGCTTCCCCTGAGGTTCTTGAGAAGGAAAAGGTACGCTTTAGGATGCCGTGTCCAAATTTGAACCAACAGAAGGGCATTGGTATATATTTCTCTTATTTGTTTGTTTGTTTGTTCTCTTACTGTAGGATTGTGTTATTACTGTAGTTTTCTTCTATTTCATACATTGTTTACCTCTTCTGCTAATTACTAAGGGTGACTATCACGAAGTTTGTTGCTTCTAGATGATATAACACTCTTACAAATGAGTGAAAAGGCAATTAATGGTATCTCTACATGGTGAACTCAATTGATAGCCAAACCCAATTGGTAGCTAAACATTTTAGTCCAATTTCTTTATGCTGTAGTTTTCACCTGTTATTCAAAAAATGGCTATTTAATTTCCCCTGATAGAATTGACGACCATGTTTATCTTTGTACAGGTGATCCTTCAAGCTACTCCTAAAATCAGACACTTTGGCATCCAGAGGAAGCCACTGCCTCTTGAACCTTCTGTACTTCTGCGAGAGGCTAATCGGCGAAGGGCTTCCCTTTCTGCTGGGAATGTGTTTGAGATGTTTGATGGCCGCCCAACCTTGATTGATGGGTAATGGACTTGGGAATTGAGGCAATGTAGTACTATGGGTTCTCCAAGAAGCAAATTTTTTTATTGATATCTCATAATCTTTCATCATTTCTTTTTTTGGTGCATGCCAATTTGATTGTTTATCTAATTGATACATAAATACAGATCAGCTTCAGATGCTTCATCAAGGACCCCCCTATTAAAGAAAATGAATGCGATTTCTATGTCGCGGACTAATTCTTCACCCGGAACTTTTGATGGTTCAGTAGATCGACCTATGAGACTTGCAGAGATTTATGTTGCTGCTGAACATGCTCTGAAGCATACAATTTCTGATGCAGATCTTTGGAAAGCTTTGTCATCTGTAGAGGAGTTTGAGGTATCTATTTAATCCAACATTGACACAGACATGCAATTTTTTTTTTTTTTTTTGTGAATGAAAATTTTCTTTAATTGAAAGGAACTACGTAGGAGCTCACCCTACTACGAAGCAAACAAAAACAATAGAAAAAAACTCTAGAGCAACTACTGATTAACAGAGTTGCTGAAGTTCATCTGGCACAACTATATCTAGGATCGACAACAGCTTGCTGGAGAATGTTCATTTGAAAAGGCCTGAGCTGCACTGAATAATGACTTGTGCAGTCAGAGCTGCATTACCTGGGCTTTCTTCTGTCTCTTTCTTTCCATAGAACATGCACATATCTGCACTAAGCTAATCTCATCACAATGGAAACTAAAATCTTTTGCAAAAGTGCTTAGCATATCATCAACCCAATTCCCAGAATGTCTATTTGCAGAACTAATCTGCAAAATCTTGCTGGTTATTTGAAATTACTTTTCTAAAAGAGTATTGTTTAGACTGCTTGATCATCCTGCAAAGGATCAAGTACCAACTGTTAATTGAAATCTTAACTAAAAGAAGCCAAAGAAAGAATTGCCATTGTAGTGCGAACAGAGACCTTGCCACAGCAAACCATGTGCTTTTGCTTCAAGCTCTCTTCATTTCTGTATATTCATTCATTTTAGTTTTGTGCTTTGATTAAATGCAAAACCTTCTAACCCATGGCATTGTTGTTGTTAAATATTGGAATTCTGTGAACTGCCTACTTCTGACAAGAAATTGTCAGTCAATGCCTGGAAACTTTTTGTGTTCAATGGTGAGCCATAGCTATATTGTTAAAAAGATGCATAAGTGATGGAAGATTATTGCTAGATTAAGTTATTTTGAGTGCTAATAGAATGCCAAAAGTTTCAACTGATTTTTCATATTCTTAATAGAATTGAACAGTTGGTAATTCTGAAAGAGATCAGTTCAACGTTATAGTTTGGTAGGTTGTGGATTTTAGTGCTTAGTGGTGAACGTGCTAGTTCATTACCCCCCCTCCCTCATTTCACCGATTTTATGTTCTTGTCATGGCAGCAAAAGTATCTCGAGCTAACCAAAGGTGCTGCTGACAATTACCATCATTCCTGGTGGAAAAGGCATGGAGTTGTTCTCGATGGTGAAATAGCAGCTGTTTGCTTTGGGCATGGAAATTTTGATCTAGCTGCAAAGTCTTACGAGAAAGTTTGTGCCCTTTATGCTGGCGAAGGATGGCAGGAATTATTGGCTGATGTCCTTCCCAATTTAGCTGAGTGCCAGAAGATGCTAAATGATCAAGCTGGCTATTTAGCATCTTGCGTGAGATTGCTGTCTTTAGATAAAGGTTTATTCTCAACAAAGGAGCGCCAAGCATTTCAGGCCGAGGTTCTTCGTCTTGCACACAGTGAGATGAAGGACCCTGTGCCCTTGGATGTTTCATCACTGATTACGTTTTCTGGAAATCCTGGACCTCCCTTGGAGTTATGTGATGGGGATCCTGGTATTCTCTCTGTAACTGTTTGGAGTGGCTTTCCTGATGATATAACTCTTGATTCACTTAACCTCACTTTGACTGCTACATTTAATGCTGACGAGGGTGCTAAGGTACAATTTTCTTGGACATTGATAGTTGTTAATTGATTCTATAGAGCAGATATGATATGTACAGAATTCTTCACAACTCAAGAAACTTTCTCACATTTCAGGCATTAAGGAGCTCTACTGCCACCATACTGAAGCCTGGTAGGAATACCATTACCCTTGCTTTACCTCCTCAAAAACCAGGTTCCTATGTCTTGGGGGTTCTTACTGGGCAGATTGGTCAGTTGAGATTTAGATCTCATAGTTTTTCAAAGGTTGGCCCAGCGGACAGTGATGATTTCATGAGTTATGAAAAACCCACTAGACCTATACTCAAGGTATTGGTTTTGTGTTTCATACAAGGATCATGTGTTCTGGTCATTCCATTTGGTTAAATAGGTGCATTGTATTGCTTATCTAATAAAGCCCTTCTTTCTTAGGTTTTCAAACCAAGACCACTAGTTGATCTTGCTGCAGCTATTTCATCTGCTTTACTGATAAATGAAACTCAGTGGGTTGGGGTTATAGTACGGCCTATTGACTACTCTCTCAAAGGTGCTGTCTTGTATATTGATACTGGTCCAGGTCTGAATATTGAAGAGTCGCATGTCATTGAGATGGAGACCCGTGTCAATATATCACAGAGCAGTGCTGAAATGACAAACTCTAATGGCACACAAAAGGATTGTTCTTCGGCTTCTAAAAAAGAATTTCAGCGGTTAAAACTTCAAGATGGTAGAATAGAGTTTCCTGCTTGGGCAAGTGATGTAAATTCTGTTCTCTGGATTCCTGTTCGTGCAATCAGTGACAGGCTTCCTAGAGGGTCATCCTCAGGTGATAATAATGATTTGCAGCTTTTTGTTGAGTCTATAAATTTTTGCATGTATACTTTCTGTTGTATCCGATGATGTTCCTGTCGTATAATATATTTCCTTTTGTGGCAGTCACCCCTCAGAAACAAAGCAATCTAGATGGCATGAGGACAATTGCTTTGAAACTTGAATTTGGAGTATCCCACAACCAGATATTTGAAAGGCATTGTCATTGTCCATCACTTCCCTGATTATACTGCTGATAATAAGTTATTTTTTGTTTTTGTTTTTCTCATTCCCTCACCTATAAAAAGTATAAAATATGTTATTTAATCATCCAAACATGAAAAATCATATTGCCTTGATCTGCAGAACTGTAGCAGTACATTTCACTGATCCTTTCCATGTGAGCACACGTGTTGCAGACAAGTGTAATGATGGTACTCTGCTGTTGCAGGTATGCTGCTAATATGTTAAGCTGGGATGTTTGTTACCCACCAAACTGATGCATTCTCAAACTGTTGACATTTTGAGGGAGACCATCTTAGCCAGTTCTTATTTCATGCTATGATAGAATTATAAATATCACAAATTATATTTATTATGTTCCTTTTCAATTTCATTTGAATTTCAGAATAGTTTGTGTTGCTTCCAGGTGATACTGCATTCCCAAGTGAAGGCTACGTTGACCATATATGATGCTTGGCTTGAGCTTCAAGATGGATTTATTCATACTGGACAAGGAACTGGAAGACCAACTTCAAGCTTCTTCCCGCTCATGATTTCTCCAAGCTCTAGAGCAGGAATCATGTTCAGTATTCGCTTGGGAAAAGTAATTGACAAAGGTATAGATCTTTTTATTGTATTTAAAAAGAATTTCTTGTACTCATAGCTGGTCCTTAGTCAAACATACACCTCATTCATTCACAAAGCATGCTATTATGTTGAAACTGTGCATTGAGCTTTTAATGTCATTAGTGCTATGTTTGTTTCCCCGAATTAACTTTCCGGGAAACTACTTTCCAAACTTTCTTGTATTTGTTTGCCATTAGAAAAGTTGGTTAACGAAAATACTTTCCAGTCAAAAGAAAATTTGGCTTGGTTTCCAGGAAAGTGTTTTCCTGGAAAATTTGGGTGGAAAACACTTTCCGGAAGTTGTGAAAAATTTAGAAATGTCATTATTTGCTGATTATATCAAATTTGGTCCTCAAACTTTTGATTGCTATATATATTTTGTTTTGAATATTTATTTTTCAATTTCATCTCTTAAAATTTAATTTTTATATTAACTTTGGTCTTTATTTTTATAATTGTTATTTGCTTTTCCCTTATCATTTTTTATTGAATTTTTTTATGTATCAAATTTGGTCCTCATTCTTTTGATTGTTACTTATTTTATTTGAAATAATTTATGAAATGTTAATTATTATTATTTTAATTTCTTCATCTTTCATTTTTTTTATTTTTTAGATTTGATCTCTATTATTTTGATTATTATTTATTTTATTTGAGATAATTTATGAAATTATATTTTTTTTTCAATTTCATTCTCATTCAACTTTTTAATTTGTAAGATTTGTTCCTCATTATTTTAATAAACTTGAGAAAAATAAAACATTAATAAGTTATTTTTCAGCTCATTTTTCATGACATAATCAAATACTGGAAAGTGTTTTCCAACTTGTTTTCCATTACACTACCAAACATCAGAAGATAATTCACTTTCTCGGAATTCACTTTCCAAAAGAAAACTACTTTCCAGCAAACAAACAGGGCCTAGGAGAGTGTCTTGCTTAGTCATATTTACTCATGGAGAATTTTCCTGTTTTCTAGAAAACTGAGAAATCATGTTTACTGATTATTGTTTATTGGAACGTGTTTTCAATTTTCTAGGAAGATTGAAAAATACTGTAAGTTTCCAAATTCTCCACTTTAGGAAATTAGGGCCTTGTTTGGTTCATCAGTTAGTTAATCTCTTGACCATTTATCCTTTTAAGGACAATCCAAAGAAGGCCCTTGTTTTCAATTTCAAGAGCTATTAATTTGTGGACGCAATTTTTAGTTTTCTTTGGAGGAATGATTTTAGAACAAAGATGAAAAGCAGATATGGAAATTGGAAAATTGTTTTCTGAAAAGCAAACACAAATGTTTTTAGTCATTCTATATTCTTTCCCACCTTGCTTTTTCTCTTTGTTTCTTATTTTGAGAAAGAAAGGTAGTCAACTTGTTCTAATGATTCCGCCTCTGGTACACTCTTATGAACCTTTTAATTTCTTCTGTTCAGGGGTAAAGCTGTTCAGGGCTCTTGTCATGGAGCCCTGAATGATTTGATGTCAAGATTGAACATTTGAATTGTTTGTATCCCCTAGCTGTGGTTTAGTCAGGATAATGTTGTACTTCTTGGTTTCAATTGAAGTTTTAATTTTCTCTTCCTACATTTGGCTCTTGTTGATACACGTTATGTACACACTGCATACTTTCATCGGTTGCTTTTTTGTATTTTCAGTGCATCATGTCTTAAAAATTCTCTTGGATTACAGATGAAGTGGAAGCACTGCAGACAGAGAGCATACTAAATATCCGATATGGAATTTATGGTGAGCGAACAAATGGAGCACATCCTCCTGTTTCCGTGGATGGCATTGAACCTGAGGATGCCAGGCAGGACTTGCTATTCAAGAGTGCTATTGTACTGCAGAGACCAGTGCTTGACCCATGCCTGGCTGTTGGTTTTCTTCCTCTTCCTTCAACTGGCCTCAGAGTTGGACAACTCATCACCATGCAGTGGAGAGTTGAAAGATTGAAGGGCCTGGAGGACAATGGAATTTCTGAACACAATGTAAGTCTTCATGGAAATTTAAAATAAGAAGTTCCTGCAACTATCATGAAGTTACAACAACATTTTCTCACATAGGTGTTATTGTCGTGATTATTATATACTTGTTACTTTTGTTCTTTTTAGTGCAAGTATTAGTCATGGTATTAGTGTTAATATTAGCACTGGTTTTACCCGCAAGTGCTTATTGCTAATGCATCACAGGACTAAGCAAATTCATTGTTCTGTTATCTCAGGGTATTTGCTTTAGTCATTTCAGTTGGAGTGGTATATTACCTGTTCCTTTCCCTGAACTGAGAGGAAAAAGAGCATTGGCATGGTCATTGTTGAATTGGATGTGATTTGTTGCCCTAAGTTGCTTATATATTTTTCAAACAAAAGTTGCGAGTATTTATTTATTTATTTATATATTTGGTACAAGTTGCATATATCTCGAACCCTTGTTAGTACTGTGATTTTTATTATTGGTTTTCCCGCCTCCTTTTGACATCCCTTCTTTCTGAAACTGGGAAAGAAAAGCCAATGGATTTTATATTCTCAGTTTTGAATTTTTGCAATTAAAAAACTTTCATTCACAAAGCATTGCTGTTTCTCTTACTTGAGATGAATTTCTGTTTGCCTGATCTTTTTTTCTTTCTCTTTTACTTTTTCCCCCCTTTTTTGCTCACACATCTGTGATGCAAAAATTTTAAATGGCTTGAACATATGATTCTACTGTTTGTTGCCAATTCTTTTTTTTTTTTTTTTGTTTTTCTCTGCAATCAGCTCAAAGTTTAGTGTAATGAATTCAAACTTTGATGATATCACTGCTGACCTTTGTTTTCCGGGGACTCCTGATGTCAGACTTGAGATGTTAAAATCTCGAGAGAATGTGAGGCAGAACATAGGAACCTTGCAATTCTCACCTTTGTGCATATCAGTTAGATGATGTAAATCATGTTGTTCCATGCAATGAATTCATAAATACTCTCTGCTATTTGTGCAACAGGGTGAGGTGCTGTATGAAGTCAGTGCAAATTCTGAAAATTGGATGCTTGCTGGGAGAAAGCGCGGACATGTTACTCTCTCAACAATCCAAGGTTCCTAAACTACTTCAGTTCTGTCATCAATTTTTGTTAGATGAAATATGTAGTGGCTTACAGGTTCCCTTTTCCCTTTTCCGTTATATTGGACAGGTTCAAGAATAGTCATCTCAGTATTATGTGTGCCGTTGGTAGCTGGTTATGTCCGCCCTCCTCAACTTGGGCTACCAGATGTTGATGAGTCAAATATAAGCTGCAATCCTCCTGGGCCCCATCTGGTTTGTGTCATGCCTCCAGCTCTCAGCTCCTCCTTCTGCATTCCTCCTTGATTGTTATTAGTTGATGGATTCCAGTTATTCTGGAAATGGTCGGATAGCCATTTCATTTCAATCAAATTACAAACACGGTAATATGTTAAGCATCCAGTTTTGCTTACCCTGAAACCTGTAAATTTGTAAGTTCCCGAAAGTTCGAGAATCAAGAACAGTTAGTTGAGTCGGAGTGAATTTTGATAGGGTTAGGCTTCTATTTTTCTTAGTAGTGCCGTTTGCTATGTAAAGTCCTTGCTTTTGTATAGTGGAACTTCGTATTCACGTACACCATGCAAATCAAAGCCTGACAGAGTCAACTTTTTATTTCTCGTTCATTCTCCCTTTTTTCTTTTTGATAAAACTATATTAATGACATTTTTTTTTTAATTTTCTAGGATACATTGAATTTACACGACTGATATGGAGGTTTTGCAGATATTGCTTTATCTTCGAAACAATCGTCGTTTTTGCGTCTTTCGAACAGAGGACAATACACGAATAATAAGTGACAAATACTGTTGTTGACTTCTAGATGGAGATAATGGCTTCTTCCATCTTTTTGTTGATCCCTTGCCATTCGTGAGAAGCTCTTTGCAGCTTCATTTCCAGTTCTGGAATTAACTATCCGTGCGTCAAAGCAGACTTCTGTCTCATCCATATCATATCCTTGCCGTGGGTATTCTCCAACCCAGTTGAGCTAAAGACGCTTTTCCGATCCTGACACTCAAGTATACATGGTTTACAAACCCTCCAATTGACTCTATGAAATCAGCACTTTCCCCCAATCTGCTCTACGTATAGAGCACTTTTTTACAAGGGCAGCATTGTGAAGTGTCAAAAAAAATAAAATAATAATTTGTTACCAGCCATGATAGTTGCTGAAATTACAGAGATAAGCAAGACAGCTAGCAAGGGAAACTTATTTGGCCTTTCATCCAAGCAATTTTAGTTTTACAGCCAAAACTGAACGATTTTTTTTTTTTCAGTTTCTAGAATGATCACTTGATGCCTTCACTTTACTTTCTCCGGAGGCTTTGTTCCTTCTGCACACTTGGCCGATTGTCCTTTAGTATTGCTTTAATTTCTTTAACGCTGCATGCATCTCTTCCCAATTTTATTTGCACCTTCTCCCAAACTTCAGTTCTTTAGGTTTCTGGTGATCATTCAAGGGGAGTGAGCTTGGTTGCTTCTCAAATCTCTCTAGACCTGCGAAAAAAAAATGGCGCAAGTGGAAGTGAGGAATGATAAAATGGAAAAACCAATGGAAGGTTGACACTTGGACGTACTAACAATGTTGAAACTGAAATGAGACAGATGAAGAAGAAGATATCTAGAGATATGAATTAGAAGGATACAAGATACAGAATGAGAGCCATAACATGCATATGGTTCAACTGCCGGCCTTCTTCTCCCACTAATGATACAAAGCCTCCTGAAACACACAGAGGGGCTGAAGGACATTCTTGCCGTTGGAATTGCCCCATTCCACTCGTTCCCACCACTCTTTCGGATATGCTTGGATTCTTCGAAGAGGTATTTGGCCAATGCCAAGGACCGGATCAAAGAGGGGAATCCTCTTAAGCTCTGGGCAGTTGACCACAAGAATCTCTTGTAGAGAGCCACAGATCACTACCCCATGGAAAATGCTCTTCAGCTCCGGTAAGTTGCTTAATTTCAAAGCCCTTAATTTTGAGAGATTGGTAACTGTGTTGCGGTTGCTGCTGCTATTGCTATCTTTAACCATAGTGCCTTCTTCTTCCTCCTCTATAGCTATTATCTCCTCCATTTTGTGACAGTCATCAACTTCAATCACTTCCAAGTTTTTGAGATTTGGCAACAAGTCAAGGGAGAACAGATTCTTCATGCTTGGACATGCACCTATTGTCAAGGATTTAAGATGGGCAAAGGTAGAATTAGATTGCAGTGGCGGTGTAGCAGATCCTTCTCTTGTAATGAGGACAAAGAAGTTCTTCAAAGTTTTAAGGTATAGAGACTCAAGTCTTTCAAATACTTCTGGGGAGGATTCTGACTTTGAAACTAAGCACTCTATCCTGTCACACTCCCACAGCACGAAGGACTTTAGTGAAGGTGCATGTTTAAATGGAGAAACATCACATAAGCTTCTTGCATCATGGCATCTTCCAATTGACAAAGCTGAAACATCTTCTGGGAGCTCAAGGAACCTTCCCTTTTCACCGATATTGCAATTATTCAGCAAAACTTCCTTATAAAAGACTTCCTCTGGTGTCATATAAAGTAAATAATCCATGGTTGGATCCACGCCTAGTTGTCCTATTAGGAAGAAGTATGTGATTAGAGGTTGCCTCACATCTGGAGATTTGAGGCACTTCTTGAAGTCAGAAAGATCACAGAATTGGTATCTCAAAGTTTCCAAGCTCTTCAAACATGCCATTTCCTCCACTCTTTCGGTCTTGAAAAAGCCCATTTCCCGGTTAATGCTGAGGAATTTTAGACAGGAGAGGTTAGGCAATATACCAGCAGGCAACTCCTTCAGACTGTTTCCATGAAGATTAAGATACCTGAGATGGTACAGCATATTATCCAAATGATGTCAGTCATTTTATCCTTTCTCACACAAGCTATTTCAGATTCAATGAATTTTCATCCATGTATTTCACTGTCGATACCTGAGATTGGACAGCATTTCCATGCCTTGAGGCAGTTCTTCAAGTGCAGTATAGCGGAGATCCAATTTCCTCAACTCCCTAAGCTTTGCTAATGATGGTATATGCCTCAGCTTCTCACACCTTCTGAGATATAATGCAGTGAGATTCACTAGATCAGAAAAGGAACCTGGCAATTTCTGGATAGCAGTACTTGATAGATTAAGAACCTTGAGCCCTTGCAAATGCTTGAAAAAGGAATCTGCAATCATTTCTAGCTCGATATTTGAGTTTAGAAATAATGTTGAAAGTTTGGGACACATTGGTGAACAACTAGAGGGAATTTCCTTGAGGCGATTTTCCATTAACGAAACTCTCACAAGATCCTCTTTCCACTCATCCTTGCCTGGTAATTCTTTTAGTCGCTCCCTAACTTCAACCATGATTGGGGAGTTCTCTCTGAGTTTCTGGAGAGCCATATCTCGAATCAAGTCATGCATCTTGAAACATCTGTAGTTTTCTTTTCTTATATAACTTTGCAATAAGCAGGCATTTTCAAGATTGTTAAGCATAGCCTGACCTTTATCAAATTCTGCCTGCCTGCTCTTCATTGATTGAATTATCCCCTCATCAATCAAATACCCTATCAGGTCCTCTCTATCCATAGTGAAACCCTCTGGAAAGAATGCACAGTATAAGAGGCACTGTTGCAATGCTGCGTCATTCAAACGCATGTAACTAAATCTCAAAATATGGAATACCTCAGGTTCCATGTCATGTGGCCTAACTTCTGATTGTTTCAATTCTGTCAACGCATTCCTCCACTCATACAAGTCATCCACTCCCCTCATGCTTCCTGCCATTGTTATAATCCCAAGTGGCAGACAAGCACATTCAGCTGCAACCAATTTTGCCATCTGTTCAACTTCAGGAGAGAGTGCAGCATCATGCCCAAGTTTCTCCTTGAACAAAGTCCAAGCTTCTTCCTTAGTAAGAAGCTCTACTTTGATTCTCTCTTGGCAACCCATCCGCCTGCAAACTTCCAATGATCGAGTTGTGAGAATCAGCTTGCACATGTTCACTTCAACAGGTATGCCCACCTTTTCTAGATGAAAATGATTCCACAAATCATCTAGAATGAGAACAGATTTTCCCTTTGCAACTAATGCTTTATACAACTTGGCAGCTCTTTTCTTCTCATCATCTTCATTTGAAAGATTTAAATTAATAGCTTTGGCAATAAGATACTGCAATTTACTGATGCTAAAATCTTGTGATACAGTAATCCAAAACACATGCTTGAAAGAAGTTGGTCTTTGTAGAAGCTGATTATGGATATGCGTTGCCAATGATGATTTACCAACACCGCCCATCCCATAAATGCCAATACTTGAGACTTCATCCTTCATCAACCAAGACCAGATCATCTCCCTATTTTTGTCAAAACCCTGACCTGCCAGCTCTGTTGTCAGTAATGCTTCTCCTTTAGCTTTATGTGTATCAAGCCCTTCAGAAACCCTACTTTCGTCGGCAACCATAATGAAGTCATCCGTCAAATCCTCCACTCCCACATCTGAAACATCTGTCTCTTGCCCTTCCGACGAAACTCTACCTTGGTTGATAAGCATATACCCTTCTACGGTTATGCTCTCTGTCAAATTTTCTGTGTCTAAAAGATCTCCTCCTTGCCCTTGAGAAACTGTTGATCTACCAGCTTCATCAATAACCACCAACTCCCCCCCTCTCATACTCTCTATCCAATCTTCCATTTCCATATCTGGAAGATATTGTCCTTCCCTCAATTCTTACTCTATTGTCCGAGCTTCCACATCTGGAACGTAGCTTGTTGGGATGGACTTCGGTTTTTTTTTTTTTTTATCAATTGCTTTGTAGGCTGCTTCTTTATAACATCAAGGGGGTACATTTCCACAAATATTAAACCCGTGCCCTTTTTCTCCTGACAATTGATATTTGACCCTTGAAATTGAAGTTTCTAAATTTGCACTTGACACCACCACCACCACCACCACCTCTTCGCAACATGATCCCAAAATTGATCACTGTTATACCTTCTTCTTTTGTGGGCCCTATAGAGTACAGACAGCAAACCAGCATTCCTCCCTGAAAAGTGAAAACTCTGACTCATAGTGGAAGTTTTTCAATTTGTTTTTTTCGAAGAGGACAAACCTCTAAAGAAAAAGGTCCCCCAATAAAGGATAGCGTTCGAAAAGATCTAAAAAAATCAATTGTTAACACATTATTAAAAAAAGTTGGAGGATGAGAAATCGAAACCGGTTTTCATGGGGTAGACTCATCCTATGGACACCCAAGTTTTGGAAATTAATTAAACCAGCCCTTGTACTTCAACTTTGGACTTATCAACCCATAAACTTTTGATACGGGGTCACATATGAATTAAAAGTACCGGGCTTGATTTAATCAAATTCCAACACTTCATGAAACTCATTGGAATCATTCTTATAAAACCTGGCCTGATCTGGCCTGATCTGACCTGATCTGGTTAGTTGATTTAAGATCAAGGACCTTGATCCTGTTTTACAAAGCAAAAAACTAGAGTTGCAAGTGACTTAGTAAAACTCGAGTGAAACCTGATTATTTTTTCTTCATAAACATGCTATTTTGAATTAGGGATAAAAATCTCGACTTTCTGAAACAAGCAGTCACCATGCAAAATACCAAATCCCCTCTTCCCATGAGTTCCCAACATGCTTCTTCTTTATTTACCTTTTCCTTTATAATTTAGGGCCTCAACCTCATCAACACCCGGCCCCTGTAATATCTCCTTTTTCCCCTCTGGTTAATTCATTAGTGACAAGAAGTCCCACCTTAACCTTTCATTTTATCCCATCAAGGGAACCGACTGCAAGATCAGCCATGACATTGATGTCTTTGAAAATACATCATCCACTAGTCCAAGGGGTTTAAACACCAATGTTGCAGTCATAATAGGCACTGTGGTCGGTTGGTTGGTTTTTTTTTTTTTGTGATTTTTGGTGGGGTAATTTTGAAAAGAAAGAAAGGGAAAAAGTGTTAATTTATATAGAAAAAGAATATAGATTTAAGGGTTTGTGGTTTTGGGTTCGGTGAGATGGGACTGGAAAATAGTGAGAATGATGTGATTATGGATGATGGAGATAGTATAGGAAGATTGAATGACAAGTCATTTGAAGAGTAAATTTCATATATATATATATTTTTTATTTTAACGTGGGTGTCCGGCCAGCTTGCGCGTACCTCGACTAATCTCACGGGCTCTGAAGTTAACGACCATGTAAGCCTCCAAGTGGCCATCATATGAGCAACCACGAGGCTCGAACCCGAGACCACAGAGAGGAGCAAACTTCTTGGTCCCAAGCTCTTACCACTGGGCCACCACCTAGATGGTTATCTATTTCATATTTGATTTGTTTTGAAGTGGTTACTAATAATAAAGATTTTTATGGGCCAAGCTTTAATATGGACACTAGTTTCATCTAGGTATGTTAAAAAGTTAAAAAAAAATTTTGCGTGTTTTGTTTTTTAGTTTGGGATTTTAAGATACAATGCAATATTGTTTTAGTTATGGTTTTGTGGGTAATATTTGGGTTATTATATGTTTTGTAATTGGATTTTGAATTACTAGCTAAATGGTAGGGTATAGCTTTTCATTAGATAACATATAGAATTATGCGTGATTTGTTTTAACCTATAATCTAATGATATGCATTGTCGTTGGGATTTTAGTTTTTAAGGTTGATCTGAGTCACCTCTCTAGACTTGTGACCTAGTTATTTTTTAAGTTGAGATTAATAATTATGATTAGAACCTTGTGACCTAGTTATTTTTTCAAGTTGAGAGTAATAATTATGATTAGAACTATACTTTTATTTCACTATGAATGTTTAGAAGTTGCTGTTTTCTTTTGAAAAAATTACTGAGACTCTTTTATAGTTTAGTTAGGATTACTCTTTGCCTTTATAATTTTAAAAATTATACAACTTTTAAATTTGGATGAAAAAACAAATGTACACTTATATATAATATAACACAAACACCCACAAATAACATATCAGTTAAATAACATTTCTTTCTTTTCTAGAGATAACACGATTTCTAAACCCAAATCAAAACCTAATAAATATCCCCTGCCTCGTTATTTTTCCCTTGTTAAATAGGAAATAAATCAAAATCCTCTCTTAATCAAAACCGAAAGATTTGTGTGGTGCTTATGGAGGAGTTGGAGAGAGGGAGAGAGAGAGAGAGAGAGAGAGATAAAAGGGAAGTTGTTGGTTTGTATTGGTTTTTTTGGCAGCGAGTATGGTGGAGTCTAGTGAATTGCATGATGATTGCGAGAGAGATAGAAAAGAGAGAGGCGGATGAGAGGGAAACTGTTGGTCGGAGTTGGTGTTTTTGACGACCAGTATGGTAAAGGTTGGTAGCTAGGGTTTTATATTTAGAAAAGCGAGGGAGAGTTTTTCTTTTCTCGGTAGTTTCTTTTGGTTTCTCCTTTCTTTCATTTATGTAAATTGAGTGATAATTTTTTATTTTATTTTAAAGGCTTTTTAATCATTATTTAGAATATAACAACAATTCTATAGATAATTTGTTTTGTTATCGATTCTTTTGACGCATGTCAGTGAAGATATAAAATATTATATGACTTTTTTAAGAGAGTATCTCATAAAAAAAATTTAACACTAAAAAAGAAAATCTAAAATAATTCCTATTTAACTTTTTTTCTTGAAACACTTCTATTTATCGATCAAGGACCACATTGGAACTATTTAAAAACTAGATGACAACTTTGCAAAAATTTAAACCATAGACGCCATAGTGAATATTACTAAATTAAATAAGGACTAAAGTATAATTTCACTTAAACAAATGATGAAAACGAAAATCCAAAATACTTATTCTTTTAATTATTGTTTTAGGAGGTTAAACAAATGAAAAATTAGAACTCGAATTTCTAAAATAGTCACTCTCTTAATTTATATATAATTAGACAATCCATGAAAATTTATTTTTGTAAAAGATATATGTAACCTTTTCATCTTCCTAAAATTCTTAATTCCTTTATCTGCCTTTCCTCTCTTGGCAGCTTCACCCATATTTTGTAGAGTAGACTTGGTGAGCGTTTGAAAATGTAGCGGTTGTACTTGCATTTCTAATTTTTTTTAAAAAAATTAATTTTTTTTTTATGTTTTGGATCATTTTGATGCGTTAATCTCAAAAATAATTTTTAAAAAATAAAAAATATCATTTTAATGTATTTCAGTACAAAAAGTATTTTGAAAAGTAACCGCAATCACACCTTCAAACAGGTGCTAGGACATATGGACAACTTGGACAATGGCTCAAGAATTTTACTTAATAATTTTTTTAAGAATAAATAAAGTAGATTAGTTAATTATATTTTATGAAATAAATATTGTTTTTATTTAATAAAAGATTCTAAATGTAAAATGAAGATTGCTCAAGTCCACTTTCAAACATGCATAAAAAATAATAATAAAATATTTCTTAAATATTTTAAAAGATATTATTTATAATTTTATACAAGGATTCTATTCACCTTGAATTGGGCTCTCTATATTTGTTGAGATGGATTTTTTTTTCTACCCTACCTTATATCTAGAGTTGTCACAACTATTTAGCCTGGATCCTGTGATCGAGACTATAATTGCCATGTTAAATAATTTTTTTATTGTTATGATATTTTTAATATGTTTATGTATACCAAAAATTATTATTAAAATAAAATGCAACAACTTAATTATATATATAATACAAATGATAAACTAAGTTTATAAGGTAAACTTGTAAGAATTTCAATAAGAAAGAACCAGGAGGATATGTTCTGAACTGTGACCCGATAAAGCAAGAAGTGCTGAACAATATAAGAGAAAAAAATAACTCTCAAGAACTAGATGACCTGTAAATTTGAAGGAGAGAAAAAAGCAGAGAATGTTATTTGATCAGATTTTATCTAGGTTTAGCCGGATCAACCCTAGATTTAATAGGGTTAACCTTCAAATTGGTTCGAAATAAAACCTTGACTAGACTAGGTTACAACCAGCAGGTTAGTGAATTGATTCGTGAGGCTGAGTCAAATTTGATAACCATGCTCCATAGTGTTCTTCAAACAGACTTCTTGACTTGGCATTAAATTTGATAGAGTGATTTCGAAAAAAGAAACTCTGATAAATTGGTTTCCAACAGGCTGTAACAGAGAGCTACTACAAGTTTACAGATAATTGCAAGTCTGTATTTGAATATTTGATTGAAAGAAAGACCATGGAAGATCAAAATAGAAAGTTGGTGGCAGGCAGCAACCTAGCATGCCATTAGATAGCTGTTTACATGACAATAAAATCTTGAACAATTTAGACTTACGAGTGAGAGGCAGAGTGAAAAACAGAGTGAATTGTGCCAGTTCGGACACCTTTGTTCCTTCACTGGTATTCAATAACACCATTTCACTGAATCCCACCATTTTTTTGGATATGCCTTGACTTTGATTTTTTGAAGACAAGGAAGGGGAAGCGAGATCGGTATTGTCTTTAGCTTCAGACAGTCAACTGCATTGATTTCTACAAGGGAACTACAGATCATTACATCATTACAAATGATTTGCAGTTCTGGTAAGCATATCAATGTCAAAAGCTTCAACTTTGGGAGACTGATGTCAGTGCTGCTACCAGCAGAAGTGTTGCTTAAACTAAAATTTCTTTCTTCACTCATGATTCCTCCTCCTCCTCCTGCTATTATCGTCTCCATTTTGTTGCAATTTACGACTTCAATCACTTCCAGGTTTTGTAGGTTTGGCAGCACGCCAGCAGGGAACAGCTCCTTCATACTTGGACACCCGAATATCTTACATGTTTTGAGACTGGAAAAGGTACCGTTGGATGGAAATGGTGGTGGAGGAGCTCTTTGTCTGCTAAAGAGGTCACACAAGTTTTTCAAACTGCTAAGACATAGAGTCTCAAGGCTTTGGAGTGTATCGGCGGAGATCCTGGACATCGAAAGCAAGCACTCTATTCCATTACAATCCCAAATTACCAAGGATTTTAGTTTTATTGCATGTTTCATTGAAGAAACAGCACATAAGCTCGTCATGTCGTGGCATTGCACAATTTCCAGGGCTTGAATGGTTTTTGGAAGTGTCACAAAATCTGCTTCTCTGTTGATACTACAGTTACACAACCGAACTATATTATTTAACTCCGTCTTGTGTATTCCAGAAAGAGAAGGAACCGCAGGTCCTACTATAAAATAGTAAGCTCTCGGTGGCTGTGTATCTTCCCAAGACTTGACATACTTGCTAAAGTCAATGAGATCACAAAAATTGCATTCCAAAGCTTCCAACCTCTTCAAGCATGCTACTTCCTCTCCTTTAAGTGTCACCTGAGTTTCCGATGACAAGAGAACTCTGAGAACTTGCAGACGGCAGAGTTTAGGTAATATCCCAGCAGACAACTGTTTTAGTCTAGTATGACTGAGGTCAAGATACCTAAGATTGGACAACAATTTCATGCCTTCAGGCAATTCTTCAAGTTGTGTGTGAACCAGGTCCAACTTCTTCAATGCTGTAAGCTTTGCTAATGTTGGTACTTGCCTCAGCTGTTGACACCTCCTGAGTAATAATGTAGTGAGGCACACCAGATTAGATATGGAGCCTGGCAAACTTTTAATACCTGTATTAGAAAGATCAAGAACTGCGAGTCCATTCAATTGTGTGAAAAAAGAACCTTCAATCGACCGCAGCATGTAATTTTGAGATAACAATAAAGTAGAAAGATTGGGACATCTTGGTGAATAGCTAGCAGGAATTTCAGTTATGTAATTTTTCATTAAGGAAACTCGCACTAGATCCTCTGTCCATTTCTCTATGTCCGGTAATTTCTCTAACTGTGCACCAGATTCAACCATGGCTTGAGAGCTCACTCTCTGTATTTTGATGGCCATATCCCTAACCAAGGTATTCATTCGGACGCATCTATAACCTTCCCGTGTACAACTTTCTATTAAGCAGGCATTTTCAAGTTTATTAAGCATGGCATGGCCCTTATCAGATTCTGCTTGTCTGCTCTTCCTTTTTGCAACGATTCCCTCAACGATCATATACTCTACTAAGTCCTCTCTACTGATTCCGGAATCTACAGGAAACAATGCACAGTATAAGAAAGCTTGTTGCAAAGCTGAATCGTTCAAGTTCATATAACTGAACTCTATTATCTTGAATATATCAGCCTCCATGTCACCCTTCCCAATTTTTGACTCTTTTAATTTCTCCAACGCATTCCTCCACTGACCTATATCATCCACTTGCCTCATGCTTCCTGCCATTGTTATTATCCAAAGTGGCAAACCAGTACATTCCTTTGCAACAGATTTTGCAATCTCTATAACTTCTGAAGGAAGTTCAACATTAAGACCAAGTTTCTCCATAAACAAAGTCCAAGCTTCATCCTCGCTAAGTGACTCCACTTTTATTTTCTCCTGGCAGCACATCTGTCTACAAACTCTTAATGATCTACTAGTCAGAATCAACTTGCATCCATCGACTCCAACAGGTACGCCCACCTTCTCTGGAGAAAAATGATTCCACAAATCATCTAGAATGAGAACAAATTTCTTTTTCGCAATCAATCCATTTGACAATTTCACAGCTCTTTTCTTCTCATCCTCTTCATTTGAAAGATCTAAATCAACAGCTTTGGCGATGAGATTCTGCAATTTATAAATGCTGAAATCTTGCGTTACAGTAATCCAAAAAACATTCTGGAAAGAGCTTGGTCTTTGTAGAAGCTGATCATTGATATGTCTCAACAATGACGTTTTGCCAACACCGCCTATCCCGTAAATACCAATACTTAAGACATCATCCTTCATTAACCACGACCAGATCTCACTTACATTTCTTTCAAAAGCACGACCCACTAGCTCTGTTGTCTGAAATGCTTTTCCTTTAGCTGGATGTGCTTCACTCACTTCAGGAGCTCTACCTTGATCGATAACCACAATCTCTCCTCCAATCATACTGTCTACCCAATTTCCTATTTCTATACCTGAAAGATTTCCACCTTCCACCAGTTGATGTAATCTCTGAGCAGCCATTGGTGTCATTTCTACATCTCTCTCTGGATTTGGAACTAGCACATCATTACTTGAACTTGCCATGGGTTTACGTCTTTTCTTGCCACCTTGAATTGCTAGACAGGCTGCCTCTTTAACATCATCAGGCACTCGATTACATATGCTAACGCCAAGCCCTTTAATTCCTGATAAATGTGATTTAATCCTAGTAACTGAAGTGCGCGCTGCAAATTCAAACTCACAAAACTTACAGGCGAAACCATTATTTTTCTTCTCAACATAATTCCAAAATCCATCAACCATTTTCTTTTTCTTAGGCCCTGCATCCACAAAAATGATTACAGTAATTGATAACAGAAAAAAATACTTTTAAAAAACCAGAAATCTAGCTAAGACCACATAATTTGTCAAATTCTTAACTTAAATCTTCTCCAAACTAATTAATTTTAGAATTTTGTTTATCAATTTTTATAAGTTGAGATATATATATGAATTGCACGATTTTGGCTCAATGATATTCTTTAACTGGCAAATGAAAGTAAAAAAAAAACTGGGATAGTAGACTTGTCGTAAATAAATACATGGGGATAATGTGTTTTAAATCATCAACTAATCAAATCAAGAACAAAAATCTTTTACCACTACAAGTAAAAAAGAACCTGTATGAATTGAATGACAAACCATTATAATAAAGGAACAGAAAAGGTAGCTAACCTGACCAGAAAAGACTTTCTACGGAATAGTTAAAGAATCACAAAAAGAAATCCTGGGAGAAAACGAAGCGCAGACGAGAATCAATGGTTTAGCAGAGCCATTCAGGGTAGCGCAGGAGAAAGGCGGTGGAAGGTTTTGTTAGGCAACCACTTGTGAATCATAAAATGTCAACAGTTAATTTCTTGAATCTTGACTTGATAATAAATTAACAAGTGCAAACTCTGGATCTTCGCTTATTATGGCCCAGTGGACCTCTCCATCAAAAGATTAATAATATTCAAAACTTGGTGTAACTTCCACTAATCATAATTTTAGGATTTCAGATTTCTAAAAATAAGAAGAAAAAAAAGTTTGGAGTTGGAGGAGGTATCTAAGGGTTTATTTAGAAAGAGAATAATACTTTAGTTTAAAAAAAAAACTAGTCAGAAAAATGAAAAAAAAATTATTGTTCAAATGCAATATTTTTATATATAAAAAACTGAAACTAATTTTTCAAATTTATAATGAGTATGGAAGAAAAAAAAAACTTAGAGGTCCTCTGCAGTTTTTCAAGAAAAAAATGAATAATATACATTTTCTTCTTTTATATACAAGCATTTTTTAGCAATATAAAAAATTAAAATTATTCTTTTAATATTTTTATATTTAGTTAGTGTCATAAATTTGAGTTTTATTGTAAATATAATATAAATATTTTTTTGAGTTAATAATATAATTTTTTATGATAATTTTTAATTTTAAAAAATAAAAATAATATTCTATAATTAGATTATCACAAATAATCATCTTCTATGGCAGTATATCAACCTTCAAAATACAACAATAATTGCCACCTTCCATGGCAGTAATCAGCGTCCAAAACACATCAGTGGTAGCAGCTTCAAACACAGCAAAATATTCTCACTTTACAATGACAACCATTCCAACAAAAAAAAAATCATAGCTTTCAAAAACTTTATTTAATAAACCATTTCATGATCATTATGATTATTGGAGCATATTATTAAAAAAATCTTTTAAAAAATTATAAATATTATCAAGTCATTTTTTATGAAATAATTAATCCACCAATTAAAACAACAATAATTTATGTGCAAAACAAATTGATGATAGAGGGCAATTATTGAAGGATTTAAAGATAAATAAATATTTTTTTTCCAATCAATTGACCAATTATTCTTAGAAATCATTATGTGCAAGAACACCTCCAAGAATATTTAGGATTCTATATAAAAAAAAAAGTATCAAAAAACAACTAAGACAAAGAAAAAACAACTTCAAGTAATTTGTAATATTTGCATTATCTGACTTAATTCAACTTGTCAAAGTTAGATAATATAGATATTACAGATAAGATTGAGTTAAAAATATCTAAAAAATGGATATTACAGGCTGAGATTTTTGAAATTTAGTCAACCTAACCCAACCCATATATCTTATACAGCCCTACTAACAATATAACCCTATATTCTAGTAAGTTCTTGGTATAAATATTCTCTTTCTTTTCCTTTGTTCATCCCCCCTCCACCTCTTATTAACTTATCTCCCTGTATGTTATATTTTAAGTTTTTTTTTTTTTTTTGCAATTGATTCTTCTATTTTAGTCAATTATGTTATTTGATGTATTAAGCCTAAAGTTTTTTTTATATATAACTTATAACATGTTTTTGGATAATTTATTGAACTTAAATTTTAGTTCTAATAAAGCTCTGCCAAAAGAAAATTAGCGAGCACAAAAATTAGCTCGACTCGATATATCTAAAAATAAATCGGTGAACTTTATAATTTGTAAGATATTAGAAGTTAGATTGGATATAATTAACTCAAACCCGACCCAATTATATCCATGACACCCCTAGTTATGACATAGCACAAGTGTATTGACTATACAACAAATAATTTACAATTTTTTCATCATTAAAAAAAAACCTAAGTGAGTTCAGTCTTTTACTGTGGCCCAGACATAAAACAATATGGATTGAAACAATGTAAATACAAATTTTCCCTCGCCAAAAACTAATTAAGCTTGCAATTTGGGGTAAAAATATATTTTTCATGGGATACATTTGTCATTGCAAAATTGATTAAAAACAAAATAGTCCAGACATGTTTTTTTTGTTATAGTATAATGATTGTTTTTCCCTCAAAAGAGAAAAAAAATATCTTTGGTGAGGGGCTCTTTTATCTTTTTCAAAAAATGAGCATATAAGTTACGATCATGTCCTTAGAAGAGAAAAAAATATACATGCATAAACAAGTTTCTCCAAATTTTCCTTTTTTTTAAAAATGCTGTAATTTACCGTCCATTTTAAAAAAAACAAATGTTATTTGCAAGGGTGTTTTGTGTTTTTTTTTTTACTGATTTTGTTGTTATTTTTAGGTTTTTGTCAAGGACAGCTTGACATTTTTAAATATTATATATAAAAAATTGGCATGGCCTCCATGTCATTCAAGTGGCACGTGAGGGAATGTATAATGGCCAAAGTTTTGTTTTCGTCGCAAAAAATTAGGAGCCGCACGTCATCCTCTTTCTGTCAATGTGGCGCATGCTCATGGAGGAGGTTCGGTTGGGTCGCGATGAATTCTTTTCTTTCTTCTCTTTTCTCTCTCATTTCCTGGAAAGACGCACCTATACTTCCAAAAAAACAATTGTGTACTCCGTTTTGTAATCTTATCGATTTTGATCTTCCTTTTAATTATTATTTATTTGGCTTTTGATACTTTTTGAAGATTGAATTTATTTCAATTTTATCCCTGGATATTTTTTCAATTTGATTTTCTTATCCGATTTGGGTCCCTCTACTTTTAATTGCTCTATTTCTGTGCTTTATATTTTTCTTGTTTTTTTTTGTCCCTTTTAATTTTATTGTCTTTGTTTTAATTCATTTTTAGTCCTCATTCTTTTGATTGCTATATTTTTATCCTTTTTTTTTTTTATCTTTTTTTTTTTTTCATTTTTGCCTCTCAACATTTAATTTCAATTGGTTTTTTTTTATTGAGTTTTGATCTTCATTCTTAAAAAAAAAAATGTTCATTTCTTAGTTTTTTTTTGTTTTTCAATTTAGCCCCCTAATTATTTTCATTTATTTTTTTATACCATGTTTGGTCTTCATTGTTTGAGTTTTAAATTGTTTTACGCTTAGATATTTTATTTTGTTATTTTTTGTGATTGCCTTCCAACAAGGCAGTCTTTTATTAAAAATTAATTTTATTTTTCAAACCCATCATTTGACATTTGATTATTAAGCCATTAGCTTCATTGTTTTTTGCGTTTTCCTTTTCATTGAGTTTTCACGATCTCATGTCCTGGGTAACAGGTCAATCAAGTTAATCATGATTGCCTCAGATTTTTTTCCCTCGGATTGTTTTTATGAATTTTTTTTTTAACAATTTCATACTTTGGCGTTAAATTATTGGCTCTTGAGCTATGCAATTTTTTCACTTTTCTTTCTGTTGGGTTATCCCAAGTACAAGTTAACCAAGGTAACCAAGTTAACCCGGGTTAGCTTGCATTTTCTTACTCAATATTTTTTTTATTTAACTTCAATTTTTTTTGCTAGGCCCTTCTTTTGAAAGTCTATTTTTTTTTATCCTGATCTCATGTTGTGAGTGGTGAGTTAGTCCAGTTAACCCGATTTGACTCAATTTTTTCCTTAATTGTTTATGATTTTTTTTTTCAATTTTATCATTTTGTATTAAATTATTTTTCCTTGAGCTTTATCATTTTTTCACTTCTCATTTTGTTTTGTTATTTCGAGAGCGAATTGGTCAAGCTAACTTAGGTCACCTTGTATTTTTGTTCACAATGTTTTTTTTATTTAACTTGGTCCTTTTTTGTTAAGCCCTTCTTTTGGCGGTCTAATTTTTTTTATTCCAATCTCATGTAACATGTGGCGGGTTAGTCGAGTTAATCCAGGTTGATTCGGATTTTTTCCCTTGATTTTATTATGATATATTTTTTTAATTTCATCATTTTACATTAAGTTATTTGCCCTTAAGTTTTGTCATTTTTCACATTTCTTATCATTTGGATATTTTAAGAGTGGATTTGTAAAGTTAACTTGAATTAACTTAGGTTTTTTTTTTTAACTTTTTTCTTAATATTGAACTTTTGTTTTTTTTACTAGGCCATTTGAAATTTTTTTTATCTTGATTTTATTTTTATGGGTTGTTGATTCATTAAGTTACCCTTAACTAACTTAAGTTTTCTTCTTTAACATTATATTTTTTAAAGTTTTTTTTTTGTTTTTATCTTTAATATTAAGTTATTAAACCTTTAACTTTATAATTTCCTTTTTTTTTATGGGTTTTTTTAGTCTTACATCTCAATCTATATTTTAATTAATTTAATCAAAATTATCTCTCGTCACTTGAATATATTTTTAGCCGTGGAGCACATGCTATCTATATAGTCTTTGACTATTTTGGATCCTAGAGCTAAAAAAAACAAAAACTTCGATTCACGTGAAGAGAAATGGGGATGACAAACAAGTCAAAAGCTTGCCCACACATGATCGATCCATTATTTATCATGAGACACCTGAAACTAAAACTCTACTGTCCTGGAAAGTTAAAAATTTCAGCGACCACAAAAGGCCTATCTGCAGCCTTGCAGAATATGTGACCACAAGAAAATATGACTTGACATTGCGGTGGTGGACGACTAATAAAACTCAAATAGTAGCATTAAAGTTGCAATAAAAATCTTGTTCGATGATGCTGTGCCTGCGATGACTTCTTTAGCCACCCCAATTAATAACAAACGGAGTCTAACAAAAACAAGAAGCTCACAGCATAAGAAGAGCAGAACCACCCAAAAGAAAGAAAAGAGAAAAAAATAACATCAAATCCATGAAAACATAAGGCTTAGAGCACTCGCAGTCGGAGAAATATCAGAAAAACAATTATATATTAATTAAGATGATACATGAGGCATGAAAATACTAGGATTTGGAGTAGAGAATTTGAGGAACTCAGGGTTACGCTCTACCACAGACATTATTTTTTCATTTAAGGTCATCCACACCTCAATTTCATTGTTTCGTCCAGTCTGTTTGAAGAAAGTAGCATTCGCCCACCCTGAAGGGCGTCCAACTTCTCCTGTAAGACCCACCCATATAGGTTTTCCCCATCCAAAATCGACATCATTTAAATCAAAGTGAAGCCAACTAGAAAATAAAAATATTTCTGGGTTTCTTGAGCCTATCCCCACCAGTTGTTTCAGCAAGGACTCAGATATGCCTTGAAGCCCGTTCTCACCCTGGAAATCCTTGAGGAGATCATCGTTTATATTAGTGAAAGACTCTCTAGTTAAGCTCAACAAATCATTCAACTCTATCTTGGTATCAGCCAACTCACAGGCTGTCAGTGAACGCCACCATAGGTTCCCAATAGAGTATTTTGAAAAGCTAGGTTTCGTTCTTTGTCTTATATTCACTGCATGTAGAGAGACAGACGGCCTTGGCAGAGCGCATAACGACCTACAAGCTTCTGTGCAGGATTTCCAAATAAAGGCAGTCAGTGTTTCAGTGCGAGATGGATTCGGCACGCGTTTGCTTTTAGCCTTAGCCCTTAGAGTGGCAATGGCATCGGCATCAAAAACGAATCTCTTGGTGACATTTCCTTCTTTGAACAAATAGTTTTCCGCCACCCACAAAGGAAATTGAACTAATAATTCATTTTGCGGAGGAAATCGGGATGACGCCTCAAAAAGAGCAGGATTTATTTGCTCATGGTAATGACCTCGTGTGTTGGCTGCCCAGCTGTCGAGGAACGCAATCGCCGTAGCTACATCGATAATCTTGTGTGAAAAGCAGAGACCGAGTGCCGTCCCACCACAATCAAATGTGTTAATTTGTATGGCTACCTGCGGTGTTGCTTCTGGATCTGATTGATAGCCGAATGGTTGGCATGGAAGAAATTTATTCAGCAAATTTAGCTGAGGTTGTATAAGAAAATCGAACAAACTCCCCTTCACTCGGGCTTCAACAAATGGAGCACCCTTCTCGTAGTTGTCTATAATAGAGTTGTTTCTCACCCTCCCAGAAAAAGGGTAAAAGGTGGATAGTGTTTGGGACAGTGATCTCTTTAGTTGAATTGAGATTTGTAAACCTTTGAAATCTTGATTGTTATTTGCTGGGTAGAAGAAAACCATCGGAACATAAGTTGTGGGTAAAAGCTGATCCAAAAGGGACAGCTTGAACGGTAAAAGGTGATGGATGGATGGCGAAGAGGGTTTGATGAGCTCTCTTGAAATGATACTGATGTCCATATTGAAGAAGACGACTTAAACAAAAGCAAATGTTCTAATGCATAAAGTGATGTTCTTGATGTGGTTTCTTTCTAGGGACAAAAGTTGATCCCATCGCCTTTGGACTTAAACCACACGCGCTCCTTCAGCCCGGCTCAACCTTGCCATAAGTCTTGGACTTTGAATTTCAAACTAAAAACTGTCAGGTTAATTTCATTTTATGATAGGTAAATAAAGTTGATAAATAGAGATAATTAATTTTAGTTGTCATAATTAAAAATAATAATATTTAATAGTATTCCATTCATAAAACATTTTTTTCTCACGGCTAAATTTTAGTTTTTTCTCAAATTCTCTTCTTAATTCTCTACTGTTGCATTATCATCAAGGCTAGAAATCAAGCTTTCTTTCTCTCAACACAATCAACAAGTATATGTGGTGAATATTCTGAAGTATTTTCTTTTTATTTTTCTTCTTTGCTTTAATTTATTAATAATGTATTTTTTTTTTCATAACACACATAGTTCAACTTTGAAATTAAGCATGCCATTAAGGTAATAATTTTCATTCCTTATACCTATATTTTGTATTATTTTTTCATTTTTTTGTCTTTGTTTTTGTCTATATTGAAATAATGTTTTCTTGTTTTGTTAAATTTTAATTGTCATCATCAAATTTGTTCTTCAATGTCAATTTAATATATAGGATTAAATTTAATTACAAAAAATTCTTGTCAATTTAGGATTAAAACTGTTATCATCTAGAAAATGAGAATTTTCTACAAAATTGAATTATTCAAAATTGTTTGTAGAAATAAAATAAAATCATTTAGTTTGAGGCATATATGCTATCTATTTATAGGATTAAAATTTTTGGGTTGTTCCTGTATAGAGGAGGTGCTGCTAAATTGTTTTTTTAAAAAATATTGAAATTGTTTATTTATTTTTTGTAAACTTATGTAGATGCATAGAAGAAAATCAATTGCACGTTATGAATACAAGATTGTAATTAGTTCTTTTAGCAGTGATGATGACAACAACGTGTCATTAGATATCGATCAAGAAAAGGTACTTGAAGCACATGTGTCGACTCATGACTTTCTGACAGATAAAAATTATTGACAAGATTTTTTCTAACGGAAAGTTCCATCCGTTAATCCATCTGGAAAATACTCACTAACGGTATATTAAAGTAAATATAAATAGAATATTCTGCGATAAACTATTAAATGTGATGATATATATACCATGACAAGTAAAAAGAACCTTAATGAATGGAATGACAAAACAACTTCAAGTACTTTATAATATTTGCCTTCTCTGACTAGAACCGACCTGTCAAAGTTAGATAACATGGATGTTATATATGAGATTGGGTTAAACAATCTAAGAAATAAATATCACACCTGACCCAATTTATATACCCTATACAACCTCACTAATAATGTAACCCTATATTCTAGAAAGTCCTTGGCATGAATACTCTCTCCCCCTCTCCCTTTTCAATCTCTTATTCTCTTATCTCCCTATATTTTATATTTGAAGTCCTTTTTTTTTCAATTGATTTTTTCATTTTAGTCAATTGATTCATTTGATGTATTAATTAAGCCTAAAGTATTTTTTTATAACTTATAACATGTTTTTGGCTAATTTATTGAGCTTAAATTTCAATTCTAATTAAATTCAACCCATGAAAATTAGCAAGCCTAACTTGTGGATATCTTTAATATCCATACAAAAATTAGTCTGAATTAATTAATATATCTAACTTTATCGGATAAAAAAAATTAAATCGGTAGAGTTTATAATTTATAAAATATTAGAAGTTAGATTAGTTACAATTAACTCAAACCCTATATCCATGAACTCCCCTAATTATGACATAGCATAGGTGTACTGACTAGTCTATATAATACAACATAACAAATAATTTACAATTTTTTTATAATTACAAAAAAAAAAGAGTAACTGAGCTCAATCTTTAATTGTGACTCCAAACACAAAATCAGTGGATTGAAATAATGTAAATATGATTTTGGCCTTACCAAAAAAACTAATTAAGCTTGAAATTTGGGGTATAAATGTCTTTAACATGGGATTCATTAGTTATTGCAAAATTAATTAGCGAAAAAATGATCCTAACATGTTTTTTTTGTTATAGTGTAATGACTATTTTTCTCTTAAAAGAAAAACAAAGATCTTTGGGTGAGGGGCTCTTTCATCTTTTTTCAAAAAAATAAACAATTAAGTTATGGTCATGCCTTTGGAAGAGAAAGAACTATACATGCATAGAGGGGTTTCTCCGTCTTTTCTTAAAAAAAACAGTAAAATGATGAAATTAACCTTGCATTTTAACAAAACAAAGGCTATTTGCAAGGGTGTTTTGGTTTTTTTTTCAATTGGTTTTGTTGTTATTTTTAGGTTTTGTCAATGGCATTTTCATAATTTTAAGTTTTTAAATATCATTTAAAAAAGCTATTGACATGCGTTAGCGCGTCATGGCCTCCATGTCATTCAAGTGGCGTGTGGTGGAATGTACGGTGGTCAAAGTTTCGCTTTCATCGTGACATTAGAAGCGGCTCATCATCCTCTTTTTAGTGATATGGTGCATGCTTATGGAAGAGGTCTGGTTGGGCTGCGGTGAAGGTTTTTTTTTTCTTTCTTCTCTCTCTCATTTCCTAGAAAGACACGCCTAAACTTCGAAAAAAACAATTGTATCCTCCGGTTTGTAATCTTATTGATTATGGTCCTCCTTTTCATTACTGTTTATTTGACTTATGATGCTTTTTGAAGTTTGGGTTTATTTCAATTTCGAGCATGGGCATTTTTTCAATTTGATTTTTTATCCAATTTCATATTTTGGAGTTAAATTATTAGTCCTTGAGCTATGTGATTCTTTCACTTTTCTTTCTATTGGGTTATCCCGAGTGCAGGTTAACCAAGTTAACTTGGGTTAGCTTACATTTTCTTACTCAATGTTTTTTATTTAATTTTAGTATTTTTGGCTAGGTCCTTCTTTTGGAATTCTATTTTTTTTATCCTGATTTCATGTTGCGAGTGACCAGTCAGTAGAGTTAACCAGGGTTGACTCGATTTTTTCTCCTCAATTTCTTATCATTTTTTTTTAATTTCATCATTTTGCATTAAATTGTTTTCCTTGTGCTTTATCATTTTTTTCGCTTCTCATTCTATTTTGTTATTTCAAGAGCGGGTTTGTCAAGCTAATTTGGGTCAATTTGCATTTTTGTTCACAATTTTTTTTTTTATTTAGCTTGGGCCTTTCTTTTGAAAATCTAATTTGTTTTTTTTTTTTATCTTGATCTCATGTCATGTGTTCCTGGTGAGTTGAGTTAATCCGGGTTGACTCAAATTTCTTTCCCTTGATTTTTTTTTATGACATTTGTTTTTCAATTTCAATATTTTGCATTAAGTTATTTGTCCTTAAAGCTTTGCAATTTTTCATTTTTCTTACTGTTTGGTTATTATGAGAGTAGGTTGGTAAAGTTAACCCAAACTGACTCGAATTTTTTTTTTTTAGTTTTTTTATTGAACTTTGAGTTTTTTCTAGGTCATCCTTTTGCAATTTTTTTTTATTCCGATCTCATATCACATGTTGTTGGTTCGTCAAATTACCCCGAGCTGACTCGGGTTTTCTTCTTCAATATTGTATTTTTTGAAGGTTTTTTTTTTGTTTTCATCTTTGACATTAGGTTAATTATTAAACTTTAAATTTTATAATTTCCTTTTATTTTTCTTTTGGTTTTTTCAGCTTTATATTTCAAGTTGTGTTTTAGTTAATTTAACCCAAGTTATCTTACATTATCATTTCTTGAATATATTTTTTTAACGTTGAAAATGTTTGATCCGATTCACTATGTATCCGAGAACACCTATCTAATAATTTGGTTATTTTGGATCCTAGAGCAAAAAATTCAGATTCACGTGAAGAGAGATGGGGATGACAAAAAGCTTGCCCACACATGATCGATGCATTATTTATCATGAGAAACGTGAAATTAAAACTCTACTGTCCTGGAAATCTAAAAATTTCAGCGACCACAAAAGGCCTATCTGCAGCCTTATAGAATATGTGACCACAAGAAAATATGACTTGATATTGCGTGGTGGACGGATAATAAAACTCAAAATAGTAGCATAAAAATATTATACGATGACTTCTTTAGCCACCCCAATAACAAACGGAGTCTAACAAAACCAAGAAGCACACAGCATAAGAAGAGCAGAACCACCCAAAAGAAAGAAAAGAGAAAAAAATAACATCAAATCCATGAATACATAAGACATAGAGCAGTCGCAGTCGGAGAAATATTTAAAAACAATTACATATTAATTAAGATCATACATGAGGCATGGAAATACTAGGATTTGGAGTAGAGAATTTGAGGAACTCGGGGTTACGCTCTACCTCATACATTATTTTTTCATTTAAGGTCATCCACGCCTCAATTTCATTGTTTCGTCCAGTCTGTTTGAAGAAAGTAGCATTTCCCCAACCTGAAGGGCGTCCAACTTCTCATGTAAGACCCACCCATATAGGTTTTCCCCATCCAAAATCGACATCATTTAAATCAAACATGAGCCAACTAGAAAATATAAATATTTCTGGGTTCTCGAGCCTATCCCCACCGGTTGTTTCAGCAATGACTCAGATATGCCTTGAAACCCGTTCTCACCCTGGAAATCCTTGAGGAGATCATCGTTTATATTAGTGAAAGATTCTCTAGTTAAGCTCACCAAATCATTCAACTCTATCTTTGTATCAGCCAACTCACAGGCTGTCATTGACGCCACCATAGGTTTCCAATAGAGTATCTTGAAAAGCTAGGTTCTGTTCTTTGTCTTATATTCACTGCATGTAGAGAGACAGACGGCCTTGGCAGATCGCATAACGACCTACAAGCTTCTGTGCAGGATTTCCAAATAAAGGCAGTCAGTGTTTCAGTGCGAGATGGATTCGGCACACGTTTGCTTTTAGCCTTAGCCCTTAGAGTGGCAATCGCATCGGCATCAAAAACGAATCTCTTGGTGACATTTCCTTCTTTGACAAATAGTTTTCCGTCACCCACAAAGGAAATTGAACTAATAATTCATTTTACGGAGGAAATCGGGATGACGCCTCAAAAAGAGCAGGATTTATTTGCTCATGGTAATGACCTCCTGTGTTGGCTGCCCAGCTGTCGAGGAACGCAATCGCCGTAGCTACATCGACAATCTTGTGTGAAAAGCAGAGACCGAGTGCCGTCCCACCACAATCAAATGTGTTAACTTGTATGGCTACCTGCGGTGTTGCTTCTGGATCTGATTGATAGCCGAATGGTTGGCATGGAAGAAATTTATTCATTAAATTTAGCTGAGGTTGTATAAGAAAATCGAACAAACTCCCCTTCACTCGGGTTTCAACAAATGGAGCACCCTTCTCGTAGTTGTCTATAAGAGAGTTGTTTCTCACCCTCCCAGATAAAGGGTAAAAGGTTGATAGTGTTTGAGACAGTGATCTCTTCAGTTGAATTGAGATTTGTAAACCTTTGAAATCTTGGTTGCTTTTTGTTGGGTAGAAGAAAACCATTGGAACATAAGTTGTGGGGAAAAGCTGATCCAAAAGGGACAGCTTGAACGGTGAAAGGTGATGGATGGATGGCGAAGAGGGTTTGATGAGCTCTCTTGAAATGATACTGACGTCCATATTGAAGAAGACGACTTAAACAAAAGCAGATATTCTAATGCATAAAGAGATGTTCTTGATGTGGTTTCTTTCAACTGCATGTGAGCGTCTGATAGGCTTCGTCAACCACTATTCTTCAATGGGACAAAAGTTGATTCCATTGCCTTTGGACTTAAACCACACGCGCTCTTTCAGCCCGGCTCAACCTTGCCACAAGTCTTGTACTTTGAATTTCAAGCTAAAAACTGTCCAGATGCTTGAATTGAATTTCATCCACAACTTATACAAATTTGAGATGATTTTTTTTTTATTATTTTTTTATTCAATGAAATATCTATCCCATATATTTACCGTTATACAAATTTGAGATGATTTTTTTTTATTTTCTTATTCAATGAAATATCTATCTATATATTTACCAAGAATTGAAGGTACAATCCATTATAGATGGAGGTATATATTCGAGATGTTAGAGATTACACATGCAATGCAATTAAAAATATATTTTCATAGTTTTCTATAATTGAAAACGTTCGTTTAATTTCATGTAGGTACTTGTTCAACCTTAAGAAAAAACTTAAAATTATGGTGCATGTTGAGTTTTCGATATGTGAGACCTATATTCACTACAATATTTAACAGTTTTACCAATGGAATTTATCCGTCGATGTAAGACACATTTTATGTCGGTAATTAATTTACCAATGAAATTACAGACGAAAATGCTTCGTCGGTGAATCTTTCATCGGTAATTTTTTTTCCGTCGGTAAATCCGTTGGTAATAAAAAAAATATTATTATCGACGGATTTACTGACGTAACATACGCGTAAAAAAAATTACCCTTTTCATTCCGTCATTATATCCCTCGAAAAATACCGTCGGTAATTATTTAAAAACATTTTAAAAAAAATTCATTTTATAAAATTATAAAATAATTAAATTAACATAAATCAACACTCTATAATATATACTCAAAATGCTTGGAAAAAAGAATAAGAAAATCAACTCAAACAAATTTGCAACAAATAAATAAAACGAAAAAATAAATTCAACTAAAAAAATTCATATTAAAATAATGAAGTTGCAATTGCTAAAAATTTAAAAATCCTATAAATAAATCAACTAAAAATTGATCTCATATGAAAAAAAAATCTCACAACAACATTTATACAATTATTAAGAACAAAAACAATTAAAAATAATAAAAAAAATATAGTGAAAAAAATCATGAAAAAAGAAGAAAAAAGAAAAATCTTACCTTAATGTAGTTGCAAATGAAGTTAAGGAGAGAAAAAATTTCGTAAAGCATATTAATTAAAAAAAACTAAGAGGATAAAAGAAGAAAGAAGAATAAGACATACCCGAGCATGGAGGAGAAGAGAAGGAGATGAGGATAGAACAGAAGAGAAAGAAATAGATATTGATATTTTTTACATATAGTGAAGATGAAGAAGAAGAAGAAATGTGTCTGTCTCTTGTGAAATAAGGAGATTCAGGCTTTTTATTGTGGCGCGTTAGCGACAGAATTACCGACGGATAATTAAATATTAATATTTTTTAATTATTCCGTCTGTAATATTTAATTTAAATTTTCAATTTCATAAAACATTTTCAGAAACCGCCAATAATCACCGATGATTTTTCAATCCGTTGGTGATTCCGTCAGTAATATTTAAATGAAAATTTTAAATTAATTGAATTTTTTCAGAAAACCACCAAATAACACCGACGACTTTTCAATCCGTCGGTAATTTTGTCCGTAAAGAACAACAATTAATAGTGCAATTGGAAAGTGAACAGTTCTGGAGCTCTCTGGAAAATACCGACGGAATTGTCCGTCGGTGATTCCCTTTGTAATTGACATGATAAACAGTGTTCACAGTTTACCGATAGATTTTACCGACGGAATAAATTCCGTCGGTAATTCCATTGGTAAAAATGACACATCATCATTTTTTTTGCTTTGTTTTAATTTCTTTTCCCACTGTAATTCTCTCGGTATATACTGAAGGAATATTTCTGTCTGTAAAATCCCTCGGAAATTTAACGATGAAAATATTCCCTCGGTATTTCCATTTGTATTTATCAATTTTCTGGTAGTGATTGTTTTAGAGATCTCAACATTTATCTCGTACTATTTTGAGCATCAGTTGAGAGTAAAAATCAATCGCGTTCCAAGGCATGATGATAGTGGTGAAGTGCATCTGAATGAGAACTTGTCAATATTCTCCAATCTTGGATGACCCGCACCAAAAAATGCTATCAGGGGAAGATATTTGTCTGAAATAGAATTTAGACAAGCATATAATTATGTGGTATTTAACTGTGATGAACTAAAACATTTTATTCAGTAAGTATACTACTTAAACTTTATTATTAATGGACTATTTCTTTCTTGTAATATCACAAACTCATACATTGTTGAATACCTCGTAGGTAACATCATCAATATTTACTATCTAAAAATTCACAGCTGATCAAATCTCAAATCTTTCAATTACAAGATGAACAATTTTTCACGTGTTTCAAAACACATGTATGTACTTTTAATTATCATTATCTATCAGGATACTTAATTTCATTACACAATTCTTGTTCACTATTCATTGTTGTACTTTATATAACAGGTTTATAAATTGGAAGGGAATGTTAGTGCTATGTTATATGTACTAAGTCCAGGTTCTGAAAGAAAGATGGAGTGCTACAGTGAGTATTTTGTCAATGGATATGTGTTTCATACTGAAGAATATGGGCAGGGTAGAAAGATATATAATAGTGGAGTTTGTGTTAAAGGGATCGACTTCTAATGAGTTTGAAGTTGACTATTATGGAAAATTAGAAGAGGTAATTGAATTGCAATATCATAACGAGCAGAATAGAGTATTTTTATTCAAATGCTATTGGTATGACACCACTGACAGAGGAATCAGACTTCTCCATTATGGTTTGGTCAAAATTATTTCAAAAGCTAGACTCCGCAACATCAATGATGTTTTTGTTTTTGCCAAGCAATGCCAACAAGTTTATTACACATACATTTCTTCCTTTAAAAAGGATCGTTCAAGAGTTGATTGATTATACGTATTAAAAATCAAACTCAGGGGTCATGTCAAGGTTGTTCAGGATGAGAATGATGAATCAAATGTGAGAGATGATGTTTTTCAAGTTACTGAGTTAGTTGATCCATATCGAGTTGCTCCATCGATTGACTTAGAAAAAAATTCAAATTTCCGCATCTTCGATAATATTTTTGTTGATGTTGACACTAAGGAGTTGAATGTTGTTCTGAACTCCAGTAGACAAGAACAAGTCGATGAAGATAATGATAACAATGAGATCAACATAGAAGATTGCAATGGAGCTGAAAACGAGTCAATTAAAGAAGAAGAAGACTATTCGACTAAAAATCAAAACATGGAAGTTTAATGCCATAAACTATAATGTAATATTTATTAATGAAATTCTCTACAAAGAAGTATTTATTTTATTGTTGTTATATGAACTTGCGTTATTGTGTTGTGCGTGCAGCTTTCAATTTAAGTATTTACATGATTGATAGATAAGGAATATAAATACAATCTGGCGTGAGACATTTTTTCACACCGATGAAAATACCGACGGTTTGTGTTTGTCGGTGTATTCCAAAGGTGAAGGGAGTTGTTCCCCCTCCCTCTAGCACTATTCATAGAACATCACATCGATGACAATACCGATAATTTGTGTCCGCTGGTGTATTCCAGAGGTGAAGGGAATAATTCCTTTTCCCCCTTGACACTATTCATGGAACATCACACCGATGGCAATACCTATGGTTTGTGTTCGTCGGTGTATTTTGGAGGTCAAGGGAATTATTCCCCTTCCCCCTGACATTGTTCATGAAACATCACACCGATGGCAATATCGACGGTTTGTGTCCGTCGGTGTATTCCAAAAGCGAAGGGAACTGTCACCTTCTCTCTACTACTGTTTAGGAAGAAATTACACATGAGTATACCGACGGTCTAATTCCATCGGTATATTCTAGAGGCGAAGAGAATTGTTCCCTTCATATTTCGGTAATGGCAATTAAAGTTGACTGAGTTGCAGGTTTCTCGATGGAATCACCAATGGACAGCAAATTCCAAGGCGCTGATAATTAATGCATTTCTAATTGTTGACAATTTACTATTTTACCGATGAAATCATGGATGGAATAAAAAAATCTAGAGGGGTTTTGAAATTTTTAGTGCGAACAAAACTTTTAAAGGGTTGTTACAAACTGAATCACCGATAGACTAATTAAAAATAATAATATTTAATAGTCCATCAGTAATTCCATCCGTAAAATATTTTTTTCTCACGATTAAATCTTAGTTTTTTCTCAAATTCTCTCTTCAATTCTCTGCTATTGCATTCTGTCTTTCAAACATCAAGGCTAGAAATCAAGCTTTCTTTCTCTCAACACAATAAACAGGTATATGTGGTGAATATTTTGAATTATTTTCTTGTTATTTTTCTTCTTTGCTTCGATTTATTAATAATGTATTTTCATTTTTTTTTGTAACACACATAGTTCAACTCCAAAATTAAGCACGCCATTAAGGTAACAATTTTTCATTCCTTATGCCTATATTTGTTTTTGTATTATTTTTTCTTTTTTTTGTCTATGTTTTTGTCTATATTGCAATAATGTTTTATTGTTTTGTTAAATTTCAATTGTCATCATCAAATTTGTTGTTCAATGTCAATTCAATATATAGGATTAAATTTAATTACAAAAAATTCTTGTCAATTTAGGATTAAAAATATTATCACGTAGAAAATGAGAATTTTCAATGAAATTGAATTATTCAAAATTGTTGGTAGAAATAAAATAAAATCATTTGGTTTGGGGCATATATGTTATCTATTTGTAGGATTAAAAATTTTGGGTTGTTCCAGTATAGGGGAGGTGCTGCAGAATTTTTTTTTAATAAAAAATATTGAAATTATTTATTTATTTTTTGTAAATTTATGTAGATGCATAGGGAAAAATCAATTGCATGTCGTGAGCACAAGATTGCAGTTAGTTCTTCTAGCAGTGATGATGACAACAACGTGTCATTAGGAGCCGACCAAGAAAAGGTACCTAGAGCACATGCGTCGACTCATTACGTTGTCTCTTCAAGTGCGGTTTCCCAACGTACAGGCGGTGTCCCTTCACAGCGGGATCCATACACCCAAAAGTACGAGACACAATGGAAGGACGACCTTTCAAAGTAAGTTTGTTTTGCTTTGAGTTGGTTTATGTTTAACAATTTATGAACCAATAATATTTCATTAAATTTATCAATTTTCGGGTTCACAAACATTGAGGCTGCTTGAATAATAACATCAGCATTTAAATCATCGATGAAAATTTCATTGTTTCAATGAAGTCAAATTTCCAAACATCCTAAATGGAAACCGCATGTCGATGCATGATTTACAAGATTTAAGGTTAGTATTAACTTAAAAATTTTACTATTTATTATGTTAATTTGTTTACTTTATTGAAATATTTTATTACAAGTCTAAATTTGAGTGGGATAGAGCAAATGATAATGTTACGAGAAGGGTTTGAGAGAAGCATGTTGCAACTAGGTAACATAAAAAACAATATGATAATTTTTTTTTATTTTTAAATATTAAAATCTCATGTCATTTACTCATATATAATATGTTTGTGTCATATAGTTTGCGTGATTTTTTATATGAGATGCAAAACAAATCTAAAAAATATGCCAGAGAAAGCGTTCTCTCAGGCCACTATACATCCCGAAGAATGTATAGTGGCAGTTTGGAAGGATTTCAGGCCACTATACATCCCGAAGAATGTATAGGTAGAATATATTCAGCACGTGATGTGCAAGCGTTTCACATGATGCTCATAGTCCGGTGTAGGGAACCATAGCCGACAAATTCATGGTTCGGTTACCACGCACACCGGTGGCTCCGTTCTGATCGTTTTGCTATGCGAAGCGGATGGTAAGATTTATTTTAACCACATCTATTTTAAATTAATTTGTTGTTATTTATAAATATATTTAACTATCAATATGTTTTTCTTACAGCCTACTACTCTAAGAAAAATGGTGCATCAGTTCGTCGACAACCAAGTTCAACACTTTGTGGTACGTTGGTTTTCAACCATTTTATTTCTTAACTTATTATTTTCTTGAATTTGATGATTTTATTTTTTAGTATTTCTAGGAGACATATAACAGTCGGTTGAAGGAGAGATATGAGGACGATCTTTCGACCCACCCAGATTTCGATTCAGATTTGTGGTTGGAGGGAGGATCGCCTGGTGGACCCGATAGAAATTGGGAGTATGGACTCTCCAAGACTAGGGTTGAGAACTTGCAGACGACATGTAGTGTTTCAATCATTAGGAGCTCACAATCGCTACCTAGCACTCAGTCTTCAGAGTTCGCGGCCTTGTTAGATCGAGTGCAAGAACATACGACCCATCTCAATGAAAAATATGAACAACTCTCTGCTGATTATGAAGAACTCCGCCGAATGATCATGGATATTAGATCACAGTTGGGTGGTACATATGCACCCTCTTATTGACCCGTTGGTCCTGGGGACAACTAGCCTCCTTCTCCAGCGCCGTCTTTATTCTAGTTGCATTGTATTTAAACGAATAAATTTGTAATAAATATTTGGCTTTGATATTGAGATAATTTATTTTTACATACTTGAATTTTATACAAATTTAATTATTTTAATTATTTTTTTCTGTTCAATAGATTTTTTTAAAAATATATTTTTTAATTATTATAAATAGAATTATTGATGGATTTATTCCGTCGATATATTTTAGAGAGTTCAAAAAAATAACTATAAATATCATTTCTGACAGCCAGTTTCCATCATTACTTGAACTTGACATGCATCTTATATCACGGGTTGTAAGTTCATCAAATTACCTCGAGCTTACTCTGGTTTTCTTATTTAACATTGTATTTTTTGAAAGTTGTTTTTTTTTTCATCTTTTACATTAGGTTATTAAACTTTAAATTTTATACTTTTCTTTTAATTTTTTTTGTGGATTCATTCGGTTTATATCCCCAACTATATTTTAATTCATTTAAGTCGAGTTATCTCATATTATTGTCGCTTTGAATATTTTTTTTAACGTCGAAAAAAGTTTGATCCGCCTACTAGTATCGGAGAACAGCTACATAGTAATTGGCTATTTTGGATCCTAGAGCAATAAATTCAGATTCACGTGAAGAGAGATGGGGATGACAAAAAGCTTGCCCACACATGATCGATCCATTATTTATCATGAGGAACGTGAAATTAAAACTCTACTGTCCTGGAAAGCTAAATATTTCAGCGACCACAAAAGGCCTATCTGCAGCCTTATAGAATTTGTGACCACAAGAAAATATGACAAAAAAGAGCAGAGCATAAGAAGAGCAGAACCACCCAAAAGAAAGAAAATAAAAGAAAATAACATCAAATCCATGAAAACATAAGGCTTAGAGCACTCGCAGTCGGAGAAATATCAAAAAACAATTATATATTAATTAAGATGATACATGAGGCATGAAAATACTAGGATTTGGAGTAGAGAATTCGAGGAACTCGGGGTTACGCTCTACCGCATACATTATTTTTTCATTTAAGGTCATCCACACCTCAATTTCATTGTTTCGTCCAGTCTGTTTGAAGAAAGTAGCATTCGCCCACCCTGAAGGGCGTCCAACTTCTCCTGTAAGACCCACCCATATAGGTTTTCCCCATCCAAAATCGACATCATTTAAATCAAAGTGAAGCCAACTAGAAAATAAAAATATTTCTGGGTTTCTTGAGCCTATCCCCACCAGTTGTTTCAGCAAGGACTCAGATATGCCTTGAAGCCCGTTCTCACCCTGGAAATCCTTGAGGAGATCATCGTTTATATTAGTGAAAGATTCTCTAGTTAAGCTCACCAAATCATTCAACTCTATCTTGGTATCAGCCAACTCACAGGCTGCCAGTGAACGCCACCATAGGTTTCCAATAGAGTATCTTGAAAAGCTAGGTTTTGTTCTTTGTCTTATATTCACTGCATGTAGAGAGACAGACGGCCTTGGCAGAGCGCATAACGACCTACAAGCTTCTGTGCAGGATTTCCAAATAAAGGCAGTCAGTGTTTCAGTGCGAGATGGATTCGGCACACGTTTGCTTTTAGCCTTAGCCCTTAGAGTGGCAATCGCATCGGCATCAAAAACGAATCTCTTGGTGACATTTCCTTCTTTGAACAAATAGTTTTCCGTCACCCACAAAGGAAATTGAACTAATAACTCATTTTGCGGAGGAAATCGGGATGACGCCTCAAAAAGAGCAGGATTTATTTGCTCATGGTAATGACCTCGTGTGTTGGCTGCCCACCTGTCAAGGAACGCAATCGCCGTAGCTACATCGATAATCTTGTGTGAAAAGCAGAGACCGAGTGCCGTCCCACCACAATCAAATGTGTTAACTTGTATGGCTACCTGCGGTGTTGCTTCTGGATCTGATTGATAGCCGAATGGTTGGCATGGAAGAAATTTATTCAGCAAATTTAGCTGAGGTTGTATAAGAAAATCGAACAAACAACCCTTCACTCGGGTTTCAACAAATGGAGCACCCTTCTCGTAGTTGTCTATAATAGAGTTGTTTCTCACCCTCCCAGATAAAGGGTAAAAGGTGGATAGTGTTTGGGACAGTGATCTCTTTAGTTGAATTGAGATTTGTAAACCTTTGAAATCTTGATTGTTATTTGCTGGGTAGAAGAAAACCATTGGAACATAAGTTGTGGGTAAAAGCTGATCCAAAAGGGACAGTTTGAACGGTAAGAGGTGATGGATGGATGGCGAAGAGGGTTTGATGAGCTCTCTTGAAATGATACTGACGTCCATATTGAAGAAGACGACTTAAACAAAAGCAGATATTCTAATGCATAAAGAGATGTTCTTGATGCGGTTTCTTTCTACTGCATGAGAGCGTCTTATATAGGCTTCGTCAACCACTATCCAAAACCAGATTTTTGTTCTTCAATGGGACAAAAGTTGATTCAATCCATCAATCACTTTGGACTTAAACCACATGCTCTCGATCAGCCACGCTCAACTTGGCATGGCCGCCAGGCCATGAATCTTGGATTTTAATAAGAATTTATCTTTTTTTTGTTATTAGCTTATTTTATACTTAGATTTAAGTTCACTGTAAAATAATTTTTTTAGCTTATTTAGGAAATTAAGTATTTCTAAACTAATTTTCTTTATATTCTAGAGCTAGGTTATCTTATAGCATGTACAACGAAATTATTAACGTGCATTTTCATCGGGGATAAATAAATTATTTTTCATTTCAAATGTACAATCAAATGATCAAAATATTTTTAAAAGAAAAAAAAATTAAAATTAGCAAGGAAAATATTGTATTTTCATAACAGTTTTTTTTGTTATTATTAATTCAGTTGAGGGGTAACTTGACATTTGATTAAATATATAAAAAAAATAATGCACGGTCAAAAGAAAAGAAAATTATAAAACTAGTGTCCCGGACTTTTTCATCTTTTCGTAATATTTGATTGAAAGAAAGACCATGGAAGATCAAAATAGAAAGTTGGTGGCAGGCAGCAACCTAGAATGCCATTAGATAACTGTTTACATGACAATAAAATCTTGAACAATTTAGACTCAAGAGTGAGAGGCAGAGCGAAAAACAGAGTGAATTGTGCCAGTTTGGACACCTTTCCTCCTGCACTAGTAGTAAGCATATCAGTTTTGCTTATACTAAAACTGCTTTCTTCATTCATGATTCTTCCTCCTCCTCCTGCTATTATCGTCTCCATTTTGTTGCAATTTACGACTTCAATCACTTCCAGGTTTTGTAGGTTTGGCAGCACGCCAGCAGGGAACAGCTCCTTCATACTTGGACACCCGAATATCTTACATGTTTTGAGACTGGAAAAGGTACCGTTGGATGGAAATAGTGGTGGAGGAACTCTTTGTTTGCTAAAGAGGCCACACGAGTTTTCAAACTGCTAAGACATAGAGTCTCAAGGCTTTGGAGTGTATCGGCGGAGATCCTGGACAACGAAAGCAAGCACTCTATTCCATTACAATCCAAATTACCAAGGATTTTAGTTTTATTGCATGTTTCATTGAAGAAACAGCACATAAGCTCGTCATGTCGTGGCATTGCACAATTTCCAGGGCTTGAATGGTTTTTGGAAGTGTCACAAAATCTGCTTCTCTGTTGATACTACAGTTACACAACCGAACTGTATTATTTAACTCCGTCTTGTGTATTCCAGAAAGAGAAGGAACCGCAGGTCCTACTATAAAATAGTAAGCTCTCGGTGGCTGTGTATCTTCCCAAGACTTGACATACTTGCTAAAGTCAATGAGATCACAAAAATTGCATTCCAAAGCTTCCAACCTCTTCAAGCATGCTACTTCCTCTCCTTTAAGTGTCACCTGAGTTTCCGATGACAAGAGAACTCTGAGAACTTGCAGACGGCAGAGTTTAGGTAATATCCCAGCAGACAACTGTTTTAGTCTAGTATGACTGAGGTCAAGATACCTAAGATTGGACTACAATTTCATGCCTTCAGGCAATTCTTCAAGTTGTGTGTAAACCAGGTCCAACTTCTTCAATGCTGTAAGCTTTGCTAATGTTGGTACATGCCTCAGCTGTTGACACCTCCTGAGTAATAATGAAGTGAGGCACACCAGATTAGATATGGAGCCTGGCAAACTTTTAATACCTGTATTAGAAAGATCAAGAACTGCGAGTCCATTTAATTGTGTGAAAAAAGAACCTTCAATCGACCGCAGTATGTAATTTTGAGATAACAATAAAGTAGAAAGATTGGGACATCTTGGTGAATAGCTAGCTGGAATTTCAGTTATGTAATTTTTCATTAAGGAAACTCGCACTAGATCCTCTGTCCATTTCTCTATGTCGATCCGGTAATTTCTCTAACTGTGCACCAGATTCAACCATGGCTTGAGAGTTCACTTTCTGTATTTTGATGGCCATACCCCTAACCAAGGTATTCATTCGGACGCATCTATAACCTTCCCGTGTACAACTTTCTATTAAGCAGGCATTTTCAAGTTTATCAAGCATGGCATGGCCCTTATCAGATTCTGCTTGTCTGCTCTTCCTTTTTGCAACGATTCCCTCGACGATCATATACTCTACGAAGTCCTCTCTACTGATTCCGGAATCTACAGGAAACAATGCACAGTATAAGAAAGCTTGTTGCAAAGCTGAATCGTTCAAGTTCATATAACTGAACTCTATTATCTTGAATATATCAGCCTCCATGTCACCCTTCCCAATTTTTGACTCTTTTAATTTCTCCAACGCATTCCTCCACTGACCTATATCATCCACTTGCCTCATGCTTCCTGCCATTGTTATTATCCAAAGTGGCAAATCAGTACATTCCTTTGCAACAGATTTTGCAATCTCTATAACTTCTGAAGGAAGTTCAACATTAATACCAAGTTTCTCCATAAACAAAGTCCAGGCTTCATCCTCGCTATGTGGCTCCACTTTTATTTTCTCCTGGCAGCACATCTGTCTACAAACTCTTAATGATCTACTTGTCAGAATCAACTTGCATCCATCGACTCCAACAGGTACGCCCACCTTCTCTGGAGAAAAATGATTCCACAAATCATCTAGAATGAGAACAAATTTCTTTTTTGCAATCAATCCATTTGACAATTTCACAGCTCTTTTCTTCTCATCCTCTTCATTTGAAAGATCTAAATCAACAGCTTTGGCGATGAGATTCTGCAATTTATAAATGCTGAAATCTTGCGTTACAGTAATCCAAAAAACATTCTGGAAAGAGCTTGGTCTTTGTAGAAGCTGATCATTGATATGTCTCAACAATGACGTTTTGCCAACACCGCCTATCCCGTAAATACCAATACTTAAGACATCATCCTTCATTAACCACGACCAGATCTCACTTACATTTCTTTCAAAAGCACGACCCACTAGCTCTGTTGTCTGAAATGCTTTTCCTTTAGCTGGATGTGCTTCACTCACTTCAGGAGCTCTACCTTGATCGATAATCACAATCTCTCCTCCACTCATACTGTCTACTCAATTTCCTATTTCTATACCTGAAAGATTTCCACCTTCCACCAGTTGATGTAATCTCTGAGCAGCCATTGGTGTCATTTCTACATCTCTCTCTGGATTTGGAACTAGCACATCATTACTTGAACTTGACATGGGTTTACGTCTTTTCTTGCCACCTTGAATTGCTAGACAGGCTGCCTCTTTAACATCATCAGGCACTCGATTACATATGCTAACGCCAAGCCCTTTAATTCCTGATAAATGTGATTTAATCCTAGTAACTGAAGTGCGCGCTGCAAATTCAAACTCACAAAACTTACAGGCGAAACCATTATTTTTCTTCTCAACATAATTCCAAAATCCATCAACCATTTTCTTTTTCTTAGGCCCTGCATCCACAAAAATGATTACAGTAATTGATAACAGAAAGAAAATACTTTTAAAAAACCAGAAATCTAGCTAAGACCACATAATTTGGCAAATTCTTAACTTAAATCTTCTCCAAACTAATTAATTTTAGAATTTTGTTTATCAATTTTTATAAGTTGAGATATATATATGAATTGCACGATTTTGGCTCAATGATATTCTTTAACTGGCAAATGAAAGTAAAAAAAAAACTGGGATAGTGGACTTGTCGTAAATAAATACATGGGGATAATGTGTTTTAAATCATCAACTAATCAAATCAAGAACAAAAATCAATGTGGACGCCTGTCATCCTCGCGGTGCCTTACCTACTCCTGGACTTGCAAGATGTCCAGTGGGCCATGGAGATTAGTCGTGGTGCGCGCAAGCTGGTCCGGACACCCCACGTCAATCAAAAAAAAAAAAAATCTTTTACCACGACGTACAACGACAAGTAAAATGAACCTGTATGAATGGAATGACAAACCATTATAATAAAGGAACAGAAAAGACTTTCTACGGAAGAGTTAAAGAATCACAAAAAGAAATCCTGGGAGAAAACGAAGCACAGACGAGAATCAATGGTTTAGCAGAGCCATTCAGGGTAGCGTAGGAGAAAGGCGGTGGAAGGTTTTGTTAGGCAACCACTTGTGAATCATAAAATGTCAACGGTTAATTTCTTGAATCTTGACTTGATAATAAATTAACAAGTGCAAAGTCTGGATCTTCGCTTATTATGGCCCAGTGGACCTCTCCATCAAAAGATTAATAATATTCAAAACTTGGTGTACCTTCCACTAATCATAATTTTAGGATTTCAGATTTCAAAAAATAAGAAGAAAAAAAGTTTGGAGTTGGAGTTAGTATCTAAGGGTTTATTTAGAAAGAGAACAATACTTTAGTTTTAAAAAAAACTAGAGTCTGAAAAATGAAAAAAATAAAATTATTGTTCAAATGCAATATTTTTATATAAAAAAAACTGAAACTAATTTTTCAAATTTATAATGAGTTTGGAAGGGGAAAAAAAAAACCTAGAGGTCCTCTACAGTTTTTCCAGAAAAAAATGAATAATATACATTTTCTTCTTTTATATACAAGCATTTTTTAGCAATATAAAAAATTAAAATTATTCTTTTAATATTTTTATATTTAGTTAGTGTCATAAATTTGAGTTTTATAGTAAATATAATATAAATATTTTTTTGAGTTAATAATATAATTTTTTATGATAATTTTTAATTTTTTTAAAATAAAAATAATATTCTATAATTAGATTATCACAAATAAAAAACATATTAAGATAACTACAATAAACCACTGTTAGTAAACCCGGCCCGGCCCGGCTGGTCGACCCGGGACCCGGTGGCTGGACCAGTCCGGGTTTAATAAAAGATTGGCTGTAGCAACAGCCTGGCCAAACACGGACGACCCGGCGGGTCGACCCGGACCCGGGCGAACCCGGACGAGACCCAGTTTTTTTTGTCAAATGTGGGATTTGAAACCCATTAGTATATATACTCTATGTTCCCAAGAAAAAAATCATGTTTTTTCAATATGGGATAAAAAACCTTTTGGTTTAAATACTTCAACTTAAAAGGATAACATAGTATATTTTCAATGTGAGATTTAAAGTCCTTTCATATATATAATCTATGTTCCCAAGAAAAAAACATGTTTTTTTAATGTGGGATAAAAAAACCTTTTGATTTAAATACTTTAACTTAAAAGGGTAACATTTTATCTTTTCAATGTGGGATTTAAAACCCATTAGTATATATACTCTATGTTTCCAAGGAAAAAAGTTATGTTTTTTCAATGTGGGATAAAAAACTTTTTTAGTTTAAATATTTTAACTTAAAAGCTTAACATAATATCTTTTTAATGTGGGATAAATTTTTTTAAAAAATATTCTTTTAAACTTCATAATATGTATAATCTATATTTACATGGATTTTTTCATATGAAATATTAAAACTTTAATTTTTTTTAATTTTTCCAGGTTAATCCGGGTTGACCCGAGTTGACCCATGAAACCCAGGACCCGGCTCCTTGGCCGAGTCAACCCCCAGGCCGGGTTTAATAACTATGCAATAAACTATGGTTTTGATTTTTATGAAGAATATTCTTAATCTATTTCTATTTTTTTTCAATGGAAAAATTCATCATTTTATTTTAATAAATGACCAAGATTTTTTTTATTTTTTATTAAAAAATAAATTAAAAAAATAAGAAGGTGTTATATATATATAGGGTTATGTATCTAGAATTTTATATGAATAAGAGAAGGGAACTTCAAAAAATTTTATGTGTTTAAGTTTTTAACAATTGTTATTAGCATGTTAAAAAGGAGAGAATATACATGACAACAACTCTCTTCGTACCACTAGAAGCCACCTTTCATGTAATAGAACAAACCTTAAAATGTAGCAACAATAGTCACCTTCCATGGCAGTAATCAGCCTCCGAAACACATCAGTAGTAGCAGCTTCAAACACATAGCAAAATATTCTTACTTTACAATGACAACTATTCCAAAAAAAAAATTCATAGCTTTCAAAAACTTTATTTAATAAACTATTTCATGGTCATTATGATCATTAGAATATACTATTAAAAAATCTTTTAAGATCTTATAAATATTGGCAAGTCATTTTTTTATGGAATAATTAATCCACCAATATTTAGAACAACAATTACTTATGTGCAAAAAAAAAATGATGATAGAGAGCAATTATTAAAGGATTTGAAGGCAAATAACTATTTTTTTCAATCAATTGATCAATTATTCTTAGAAATCATTATGTGCCCTCTATAAAATATTTAGGATTCTATAAAAAAAAAAGAAATACCAATAAACAACTAACACAGGGAAAAAAAAAAACAACTGCAAACACTTTGTAATATTTGTATTATCTGAATTGATTCAACTTGTTAAAGTCAAATAATATAAATATTACATATAAATGGATATCACATGTTGAGATTTTTTAAACTTAATCAACTAACCCAATCCATATACCTTATACAGCCCTACTAACAATGTAACCTTATATTCTAGAAAGTTCTTGGTATAAATACTCTCTCCACTCAACCTTTTATTCTCTTATCTCCTTATACGTTATATTTTAAGTTTTTTTTTTTTTTACAATTGATTCTTCCATTTTAGTCAATTGTTTCATTTGATGTATTAAGCCTAAAGTATTTTTTATAACTTATAACATGTTTTTGGGTAATTTATTAAGCTTAGATTTTAGTTCTAATTAAGCTCAGCCAAAGAAAATTAGCAAGTCTAACTTGTGGATATCTATGATATCCACACAAATATCCACACAAAAATTAGTCTGACCTGATATATCTAAAAATAAATCGATAGACTTTATAATTTGTAAGATATTAAAAGTTAGATTGGATATAATTAACTCAAACCCGACCCAAGTATATCCATGACACCCTTAGTTATGACATAGCATAGGTATATATTAACTAGCCTGTATAGTACTACACAACAAATAATTTACAATTTTGTCATCATTACAAAAAAAAAACCTAAGTGAGCTCAGTCTTTTACAGTGAGCTCAGGAATGGTCCGGTTTGATTAATGGAAATTTTCAGCGACGTGCTATTAACCTCCTCCTCGCAAAGGTCCAGACTTGGTCAATTTGGATAGCGCGCAACCGCCTAATCTTTGAATCCCAGGCTCCGGATTGGGATATGATTTTTGATCTCACCTTTCACCGTTTGGCCTTCGGTTGAAGTCTTCGTTAGAAATTTCAGCTACACGAGGCTCGAGATCTTTTTAGAAATCCAGAATGTATTATGAACTGGACTAATTAATTAGGTCCCTCGTCGCTTTGGTCTTCTCTTCTCTTTTATATTCCCATTGTATTTATGTTTCATTCAGTTCCACCTACTTGATGGGGCTGTTTAATATATAATTCACTCGTTTACTATCAAAAAAAAAATATATGGATTGAAACAATGTAAATATAATTTTGCCTTTGCCAAAAACTAATTAAGCTTGCAAATTGGGGTAAAAATATATTTTTAATGGATACATTTGTCATTGTAAAATTGATTAGGGACAAAATAGTCTAGACATGTTTTTTTTTGTTATAGTGTAATGATTGTTTTTCCCTCAAAAGCAAAAAAACAAATCTTTGAGTAAAGGGCTCTTTTATCTTTTTCAAAAAATAAACATATAAGTTACGATCATGCCCTTAGAAGAGAAAGAAATATACATGCATAAACGAGTTTCGCCAACTTTTCCTTTTTTAAAAAAAATGGTGGACTTTACCTTGCATTTCAAAAAAACAAAGGTTATTTGCAAGGGTGTTTTGTTATTTTTCAACTAGTTTTGTTGTTATTTTTAGGTTTTTGTCAAGGGCAACTTTACAGTTTTTAAATATTATATATAAAAAAATTGGCATGGCCTCTATGTCATTCAAGTAGCACATGAGGGAACGTACAGTGGCCAAAGTCCTACTTTCATTGCGACATTGGGAGCGGCGCGTCATTCTTTTTCTATCAATGTGGCGCATGCTAACAGAGGAGGTTCGGTTGGGTCGCGGTGAATGATTTTTCTTTCTTCTCTATTTTCTCTCTCATTTCCTGGAAAGACGCACCTAAACTTCCAAAAAAACAATTGTATACTCCGGTTTGTAGTCTTATAAAATTTGATCCTCCTTTTAATTATTGTTTTATTTGGCTTTTAATGCTTTTTAAAGTTTGAATTTATTTCAATTTTATCCCTGGGTATGTTTTCAATTTGATTTTCTTATCCGATTTGGGTCCCTCTACTTTTAATTGCTCTATTTCTGTGCTTTATTTTTTTCTTATTTATTTTTTTTTAATTTTTCCCTTTTAATTTTATTGCATTTTTTTAATTCAATTTTAGTCTTCATTCTTTTTATTGCTATATTTTTATCATTTTCTTTATTTATCTTTTTTTTTCAATTTTGCCCTTCAACATTTAATTTCAATTGGTTTTTTATCGAGTTTTGATCTTCATTCTTTCAAAAACTTTTTTTTATTCATTTCTTAGTTTTTTTATTTTTCAATTTAGCCCCTAAATATTTTCATTTATTTTTTTATACCATGTTTGGTCTTCATTATTTGGGTTTTAAATTGTTTTACGCTTAGATATTTTACTTTTTTATTTTTTATGGTTGCCTTCCAACAAGGCAATCCTTTATTGAAAATTGATTTTAATTTTCAAACCCATCATTTGACATTTGATTATTAAACCATTAGCTTCATTTTTTTTTGCGTTTTTCTTTTCGTTGAATTTTCACGAATTCATATCCTAAGTAATAGATTAGCTAAGTTAATCATGATAGCCTCATATTTTTTTCCCTCGGTTTTTTTAATGAAATTTATTTTTTTTTAACAATTTCATATTTCATGTTAAATTATTGGTTCTTGAGTTATGTGATTTTCTCATTTTTTTTTTCTATTGGATTATTTTAAGTATAGGTGAACTAAGTTAATCGGGTTAGCTTTTATTTTAAAAAAATAATAAAACAAAATTCAGATTCACGTGAAGAGAGATGGGGATGACAAAAAGCTTGCCCACACATGATCGATATTCCATTATTTATCGTAAGGAAAGTGAAATTAAAACTCTACTGTCCTGGAAAGCTAAAAATTTGAGCGACCACAAAAGGCCTATCTGCAGCCTTATAGAATATGTGACCATAAGAAAATATGACTTGATATTGCGTGGTGGACGGATAATAAAACTCAAAATAGTAGCATAAAAATATTGTACGATGACTTCTTTAGCCACCCCAATAACAAACGGAGACTAACAAAAACAAGAAGCACACAGCATAAGAAGAGCAGAAGCAAATGATGGCTACTTAGGGGTATTAAAGGCTTATATAATCATTAATTTCAAGATCAGTAGGATTAATCAGAATGTATGTAAATTAATCCGAACGTACTAGAGACTTGCATAATCGTTAATTTCAGGACCAGTAAAATTAGTTAAGATAAACGCAAACTGACCCGGATACCCACGTTAATAATTAAAAAAAAAACAGAACCCCCCAAAAGAAAGAAAAGAGAAAAAAAGAACATCAAATCCATGAAAACATAAGGCATAGAGCACTCGCAGTCGGAGAATATTTAAAAACAATTACATATTAATTAAGATGATAAATGAGGCATGAAAATACTAGGATTTGGAGTAGAGAATTCGAGGAACTCAGGGTTACGCTCTACCGCAGACATTATTTTTTCATTTAAGGTCATCCACGCCTCAATTTCATTGTTTCGTCCAGTCTGTTTGAAGAAAGTAATATTTGCAAAACCTGAAGGGCGTCCAACTTCTCCTGTAAGACCCACCCATATAGGTTTTCCCCATCCAAAATCGACATCATTTAAATCAAAGTTAAGCCAACTAGAAAACATAAATATTTCTGGGTTTCTCGAGACTATCCCCACCAGTTGTTTCAGCAATGACACAGTTATGCCTTGAAACCCGTTCTCACCCTGGAAATCCTTGAGGCGATCATCGTTTATATTAGCGAAAGATTCTCTAGTTAAGCTCACCAAATCATTCAACTCTATCTTGGTATCAGCCAACTCACAGGCTGTCATTGAACGCCACCATAGGTTTCCAATAGAGTATCTTGAAAAGCTAGGTTCTGTTCTTTGTCTTATATTCACTGCATGTAGAGAGACAGACGGCCTTGGCAGATCGCGCAACGACCTACAAGCTTCTGTGCAGGATTTCCAAATAAAGGCAGTCAGTGTTTCAGTGCGAGATGGATTCGGAACACGTTTGCTTTTAGCCTTAGCCCTTAGAGTGGCAACAGCATCGGCATCAAAAACGAATCTCTTGGTGACATTTCCTTCTTTGAACAAGCAGTTTTCCGTCACCCACAAAGGAACTTGAACTAAGAATTTATTTAGCGGAGGAAATCGGGATGACGCCTCAAAAAGAGCAGGATTTATTTGCTCATGGTAATGACCTCGTGTGTTGGCTGCCCACCTGTCGAGGAACGCAAGCGCCGTAGCTACATCGATGATCTTGTGTGAAAAGCAGAGACCGAGTGCCGTCCCACCACAATCAAATGTGTTAACTTGTATGGCTACTTGCGGTGTTGCTTCTGGATCTGATTGATAGCCTAATGGTTGGCATGGAAGAAATTTATTCAGTGAATTTAGCTGAGGTTGTATAAGAAAATCGAACAAACTCCCCTTCACTCGGGTTTCAACAAATGGAGCACCCTTCTCGTAGTTGTCTATAATAGAGTTGTTTCTCACCCTCCCAGATAAAGGGTAAAAGGTGGATAGTGTCTGGGACAGTGATCTCTTCAGTTGAATTGAGATTTGTAAACCTTTGAAATCTTGGTTGTTTTTTGTTGGGTAGAAGAAAACCATTGGAACATAAGTTGTGGGGGAAAAGCTGATCCAAAAGGGACAGCTTGAACGGTGAAAGGTGATGGATGGATGGCGAAGAGGGTTTGATGAGCTCTCTTGAAATGATACTGACGTCCATATTGAAGAAGACGACTTAAACAAAAGCAGTGCATAAAGAGATTTTCTTGATGTGGTTTCTTTCTACTGCATGAGATCGTCTTAAATAGGCTTCGTCAACCACTATTCTTCAATGCGACAAAAGTTGATTCCATCGCCTTTGGAGTTAAACCACATGCGCTCGTTCAGCCTTGTCATAAGTCTTGGACTTTGAATTTCAAGTTTTGAGTTTTGATTTGTTTTTTTATTTAGATTTAAATTTATTATAAAATATATTTTTTTGTTCAAAAATAATTATTCTATCCAGCTCATTAATTTCTTCATTACAGTGTTTGTATAGTTTTATTCTTTAATCCGAATAGTTTTTTATTTAATACAAAAAAAATCCTATTTTAAAGCTAAAAACTATGAAGTTAATTTTATTTTGTGAGAGGTTAGTAGAGCTCATAAATGAAGAGAATTAATTTTGATTTCAAAATCTACTATAAAAAGGAATTGAATGAAAGAGTATTTGACAGATTTCCAAACTCTTCTTCACCTAAGTGTTTTAGCTTATTTTCTTTAGTTTCAAGCTCTATCATTTTCTTTATTTTCTTTATATTCTAGAGCTTAGGTTATGTTATAGTAAAGATATTCAGTTATATTTCATGAACTTTATTTAAAAATACAACTAAAAGATTTATTGACATTATTTTATTTGTATATATAAAGAGATACACAATAAAACTTTAAAAACAAATTATTGATCCTTTACAATAATAAATTTCTCAGCAAATCATATTCTAAGCTTACATTGTTTTAACTTAAGTATAATATTCAATTATATATTTAATATACATGTTTGGTTTTTATTTAATTTTATTTCAAGTATACAATCCTTAAGTGTTTTATGAAATTATGACCGTGGAGGAGATATAATTTGAATAAGGATATTAGAATTTGAATAGGTTGTGTATATAAGGGAAATAACTAGATGGAAAATGACTGGTGGGGAAACAATAATCCAAATGGAGAATTTTAATCTTTAAGAAGACAGAACCACATAGTATCTCCAAGGAAATTGTTAACGTGCTCTGCCTTATAATTTATAAAAGAGAACTTTTCTCTCTATCACATTTTTTCATTAGATATAAAATAATTTCATTTAATTTGATAATAATTTATTATTTATGTTATCAAAATCTTAAACATGAAATCACTATTCACTATAAATGTAATTAGAGTTTTGCCTTTCCATTTAAGAAACTTAACCCTTGTTATTCGGGGAATTTAGATTATTTCATAAGATCCATTTGTCATCACCAAATTAACCGGGAAGAAGTAGATAATTTTTTATTTCAAATGCACAGTAAAACGAACACAATACTCTTGCAAGCAAAATAATATTATTATTATTGTGAAGGGGCAATTCTATATTTTCACAATAATATTTTCATTATTATTAATTCAGTTGAGGGGTAACTTGGTATTGTACTAAATATATAAAAACAATGAACTTGGCCCTATTTATTGTGGTGCTACATGTGTCAACAGTTGTGGTCCGGTTTGTTGCTAGTAAACTTCTTCTTTTCTTTTTTTACTCTTTTTTCCCTAAAAATTTACAACTTGGCCCTATTTAGTGGCATTTCAACTTCATTTCTTGTTTTTTTTTTTCTAATTTTCATTCTTTATTCTTTTGTTGAAGTTTTATTTGTTTTCAATTTCATTATTCTATCATAATTTGCCAAATATTACTTTTTCCAATTTGGTCCTAATTCTTTTTATTATTTAGGTCTTTTTTCGAATTGATTTTGCTTTTCAATTTTATCCTTCAATAAAAAAAAATTATTTCAATTTTGATCCTCATTCTTTTGATTTTCTTTTATCCTTTTTTCAATTGACTTATCTTTTCAATTTTACACTTCTATCAAAAGTAAAATTTATTTTGTATTTCAATTTTGATCTTCATTCTTTTAATTGTTATTTTTTTTTGTTTTAGACCCTTTTGTGTAATTGATATTATTTTTCCAAGTTAATCTTTTAATATTTAATTGGTTCGAAATTGGGTTTCGTGATTTTTCTCGGTAGGGTGCTTCCGGTCTAATATACAGGTCATGAGTTTGAAACATTAAGCTTTATAAAATTTTTTTACTTATTTTCTTTTTAGCTTTATGATTTTTTATGTTTTCTTTTCTACCAAGTTATCCTGATCTCATGATTTAGACCGCGGGTTAATTGGGTTAACCCAGATTGGCATATCCCTTAATACTAACTCGAATTGACTCGAGCTGTTTTTTATCTAATTTTTTCTTCTGTATTTAATGGGTTGAAAATTAAGTTATATTATTTATCCTATTTTATATAAAAAATATTTTTTTTATGTTATCATTATTTTTTTTTCATTTGGTTCATTTTCATCATTATTTTTTTTTATCATCCGATTAAATTAAAACCAACTTGTTACGGGGTGTGTGTGTGTGTGTGTGTGTGTGTGTGTGTGTGTGTGTAGAAGAAGAAGAAGATGAAGGGGAAATAACTAGATGGAGAATAAGTTGTGGGGGAAAAGATAATCTAAAGGGAGAATTTTAATCTTTAAAATGCCTCTTATGTACATATCCATTAATAAGACACTACCAAATAGTATGTCCAAGGAAATTATTAACGTGCACGTACCTTATAATTTATAAAAGAGAACTTTTTCTCTTTATAACATTTTCTCATTCTATATAAATAATTTCATTTAATTTTATTTACATTAAAAAAAATCTAAAACATGAAGGATTTTCACAGTAGTTGTTTTGAGTGAAATAATTGTTTACTGGAAATGTAATTACAATTTTTTTTTCCATCCAAAAACCTTAACACTGGTTATTGAGGGAATTTAGATCTTTTTATAAGGTCAATTTGTCATTATCAAATTAACCGGGAATAAATAAATCATTTTTCATTTCAAATGCAAAGTCAAATGACCAAAACACTCTTAAAAGAAAAAAAATAAAATTAGCATCAAGAAGAAATCCTTTATTTACACAATGATTTTTTCATTATTATTAATTTAGTTGTGGGGTAACTTGGTATTTGACTAAATATATAAAATAAAATGCACAGTGAAACGAAAGGAAAAATTATAAAACTAATGTCAAGGGTATTGAGGTCTTTTTAGCATTGGCTTTTTTTTTTTGTTAATTTTAGGTTTGATTGAGGGTGATAATATATAATTTAATATTTAAAAAATATTTTTAAATTTTTAAAAAAACAGTTGGCATGTTGAGGCCACCATGTGTTTTGGACAGCACGTGCGACAGCTCTCGATTGTCAAAAATAGGCTTACGTCATATAATTTTATTCCTCGTTGTCTACTCTTTTATTATAGGTAGTGTGTGTTATCCAAAATTAAGTAATGTTATTAGTGTTGTTACATATTTATTATAACCAATTTTTTATGTCATTGTTTTAACCCTATCTCAACACCTAAACATTATTTTTTGTATAAAAAAACAGTCTAGCCACACGGCGAAGCACAGACATTGAGGCTAGTGAAGGCTTTATTATTACTATAAATAATTTATATTTATTATTAATTAAAGTACAAAAAAATTGAGAGAAAATATTTTTTTAATTGTTATTTGAATTGCACTTGGTAATGATGACAGTGATCTTAAAAGTCTTGATAGAAAAACTTTCAATTTTTTCTTACCCGAGAAAAAAATTGTCCAAGAGATCATATAAAAGATAATTATCACAAGCTGAAATGAAAATTGCACATAACTATATTTGTTTTAACTGTGAAGAATTGAAACTAAATTTAGGGTAAGTATGAAATATTTTTTTCCGTACTTAATTCTTAATAATTTAATTTTTTATAATTTAAGGAATATCATTGAGAGTTAAAGTCACAACTACTACATGTGAGCGATGCTGAAATAGAAATATTATGTGAGGAGATCTTTTCAATTTGGTTAAAAAAATAATGTAAGTAGATTTAGAAAATAAATTTTTGAATGAATTCAATTCTATACTTTCAAGAAATTATTATTTTGTTTCCAAACAAAATTTATTATGGTTTTAACTATTATGCTAGGTTGAATATCAATCAAATAGAACTAGGAATCAAATCTTTGCACATGTTATGGGCCTTTCAAATTTAGTAAAATGTTATAATGGATATTATGTGAATTGTTTCAAATTTCACACTCAAAATTAACGTCGATTTAAAGGATGATGAATAGTGGAGTTCGTGTGAAAAAAAGATGTTATGATGATAATGAATGTGATTATTATGGAATGCTTGAAGAAGTTGTTCGACTAAAATATTTAGATAGTAAGTGCAAAGTATTCATATTTAAATGTCATTGGTATGATACAAAAAGAGAAATTAGAATGCTTCTTTCAAATGGTTTTGTTGAAATCAAGCATTCTTCTCAACTATATGAAAATGAAGATTTTGTGCTAGCACAGCAAAGTCAACAATTTACTATACATGTCTATGCGATAATAGATCCATCTAGGACTATATAACTTGGCAAATTTCATAACTTAAATCTTTTCCAAACTAATTAATTTTAGAATTTTCTATATTAATTTTTATAAGTAGAATTTTATATGAATGAGAGAAGGGGGGGTTTAAAATTCTTTATGTGTTTAAATCTTTAAAAATTGGTATCAGCATGTGGTAAAAAAGAAGAGAATAGATTTGACAACAACTATCTTTGTAGCACTAGTCGCCACCTTTCATGTAATAGATCGAACCTTAAAATGTAGCAACAATAGTCACCTTCTATGGCAGCATATCAACCTTGAAAATACAACAATAATAGCCACCTTTCATGGCAGTAGATCAGCCTCTAAAACGCATCAGTAGTAGTAGCTTTAAAACATATATAGCAAAATATTATCCTTTTACAATGACAACTAATCCAACAAAAAAAAACCATGGCTTTTGAAAAATTTATTTAATAAACCATTTCATGCTCATTATGATTATTGGAGCATATTATTAAAAAATATTTTAAGGTCTAACAAGTATTGACAAGTCATTTATGATGGAATAATTAATCCACCAACTAGAACACCAACTATAACAACAATAATTGATGTGCGAAAAAAGATGACAAAAGGGCAATTATTAAAGGATTTGAAGGCAAACCACTACTTTTTTTCTATCAATTGACGAATTATTCTTAGAAACCATTTTTGCAAGGACACCTTCATGGATAGTTAAGACTGTATAAAAAGGAAATGTGAAGGAATAACTAGGGCAAAAGGAAGGATGAGTTATATTGAGATGGGGGTGATGTGGGAGGGTTGTTTAGTTGCAAAGGGGAAGAAAGAGAACTAGGTGAAGAAAGGGTCGATGACTAGGTCATATATTAACTATTACCAATAGTATTACCAACAAAATGTTTTTGTCTGTCAATCCATCGGCAATTCTGTTGGTATAGGTGACACGTCACTATACGACTTTCTCTGTTCGAATCCAACTGTAATTCAATCGGTAAAAACGTCCATAAGAAATTACATGTCATCGTACTTTTTGGTTTTTAAAATTCCTTTTATTCTGACTAGAATTCCTTCAGTATTTACCAACGAAATATTATATCGGTAAATATCGACGGAGTTAGCGATGGAATAAATTCTGTCGGTAAATATCACCCCAAAATACCGACGAAGAAGTTCAGTTGGTGATTTCGTTTATATTCGTAGATTTTCTAGTAGTGTGTTAAAGTCAAACAATATGGATATTACAGATAAGATTGGGTTAAAAAATCTAAGAAATAAATATCACGGGTTGAGAGTTTTAAACGTAATCAACTTGACCCAACATGTATACCTTATACAACACCACTAACAGTGTAACCCTATATTCTAGAAAGTTCTTGGTTTAAATATTCTCTTTTTTTCTCTCTGTTTAGTTTTTCTCTCTCTCTCTCTCTCCACTAAACCTCTTATTCTTTTATCTCCCTGTATGTTATATTTTAAGTCCTTTTTTTTTCAATTGATTCTTTCATTTTAGTCAATTGATTCATTTGATGTATTAAGCCTCAAGTAATTCTTTTTTTTAACTTATAACATGTTTTTGGCTCATTTATTGAGCTTAAATTTCAATTCTAATTAAACACAACCCATGAAAATTAGCAAGCCTAACTTGTGGATATCTACAATATCCACACAAAAATCAACCTGACCCGATATATCTAACTTGCTTGGATAAAAAAATTGAATCGGTAGAGTTTATAATTTATAAAATATTAGAAGTTAGATTTGATACAATTAACTCAAACCCAACCTAAGAGTATCCATGAACTCCCCTAGTTATGACATAGCATAAATGTAATAACTAGTCTATACATGATTACACAACAAATAATTTTAAAAAATTTCATCATTACAAAAAAAATAATTGAGCTCAATCTTTTATTCTAGCCCCCCATACATAAAAACTTGTGGATTGAAACAATGTAAATACGATTTTTTCCTTGGAAAAAAAACTAATTAAGCTTACAATTTGGGGTAAAAATATCTTTTTCATGGGATATATTCGTCATTACAAAATTAATTAAGGACAAAATGGTCTAAAGATTTTTTTGTTACACTGTAATGACTATTTTTTCCCTAAAAGCCAAAAAGAAAAAAAATCTAAGGGGTTCTTTTATCTTTTTCAAAAAATGAACAGGTAAGTTACAATCATGTCATTGGAAGATAAAGAAATATACATGCATAGAGGGGTTTCTCTATCTTTTAAAAAAAAACAGTAAAATAACGGAATTAACCTTTCATTTTGAAAAAAAAACAAAGGCTATTTGCAAGGGTATTTTGCTTTTTTTTTACTGGTTTTATTGTTATTTTTATATTTTGTCAATGATATTTTGGTAAATTTAAATTTTTAAATATTTTTTTAAAAAAAAAATTTTAATATGTGTCAACGCATCATGACCTCCTTACATTCAAGTGAAGTGGCGAATGAGGGATCATACGGTGGCCTATCTGCAGGCTGTAGAATATGTGACCACAAGAAATATGACTTGAAATTACGGTGGTTGAAGAATAATAAAACTCAAAATAGTAAGCATTAAAGTTGCAATAAAAACCTTGTACGATGATGCAGAAAGAAAAGAGACAAAAAATAACAACATCAAATCCATGAATACATAAGACATATGGAGAAATATTAAAAAACAATTACATATTAAGATGATACATCATGAGGCATGAAAAACTTTCCCACATATCATCAACTCAAAAAATAAAAAAAATAAAAAAACTATAATTTTGATCAAAAGTTAAAACTATAAGGATTCGTTTGCAAAATTATAAAAAAAAATACAAAAATTAAAATAATTTACTCTAATTTCAACATATGTGTGGTGTTTATACAAGTGACTATACACACAAATATGAAAAAAAATTATTTTTATTTTTTTTCCATCCTGATTTAAGTCTCACCTCCTTGTACGAAATACATTAATGGCTTTGAATTTCACTCACTTGTTATTTTCACGGGTCGTGTTTTCTATAGCAGCATATCAGCCTCCAAAATACAATAATAATAGCGACCTTTCATGGCAGCAGATCAGCCTCCAAAATACAATAATAATAGCGACCTTTCATGGCAGTAGATCAGCCTCCAGAACACATTAGTAGTAACAGCTTTAAAACATAGCAACATATTCTCCTTTAACAATGACAACTACTCCAACGGCTTTCGAAAACTTTATTTAATAAACCATTTCATGAACATTATGATCATTGGAGCATATTATTAAAAAAAATCTTTTAAAATCTAACAAGTATTGACAAGTTATTTATGATGGAATAATTAATCCACCAACTAGAAGAACAATAATTGATGTGCAAAAAAGATAATAGAAGGGCATTTATTGAAGGATTTGAAGGTGAAGAACTATTTTTGTTTGTCGATTGACCAATCATTTATAGAAACTATTCTTTGCAAGGACACTTGCTAGAAAAAAAAAAAAGCAATTTAAAGCAATTTGTAATATTTGTATTATCTAACTGGATCCGACCTCACTACTATATTTAATAATTTTATAAATAAAATTTTCTATTAGTATTTGGATTACCATTCCATCGGCTAAAATTTTACTGACAGATACACAAAGAAAAATCATCTGTCGGTAAACCTTTTATTGGTAATTTCATTTCTGTCAGCATTTATGTCGGTAAAAAAAACACTGATGGTTTTACAGACAAACAATGCGTGCCAAAAATAATTACCCGCTTTAATATACCGATGGAATTATTTCGTCAGTGATTTAACAATGTTGTAGTGGCATATGAAGTAAATTGTTTCAAATTCTCTGGAATATACCAACATATTGTGTCCGTCAGTAATAATTAAAAAATATATTTTAAAAAAAATCTTTTGAACTAAAAAAGAAAAAAAAATAGATTTGTATAAAATTCAACTATGTAAAAAAAAATTGAATAATATAAAATCCAAATATTCATTATAAATTTATATGTTTTAAAAAAATTATAGTAAAACTTAAAAAGACCTTGAATTTTATAATTTCTTTTTATTTTTTTTCTTTTAGTTTTATAATCCAAGTTGTTTTTTAGTTGATTTAACTCGTGTTATTTTAGATTATTTTAATATTAAAAGATATTTATGAACCCGCGAAACTAAAACTCTACTGTCCTGCAAAGCTTAACAATTTCAGCGACCACAGAAGGCCTATTTGCAGGCTGTAGAATATGTGACCACAAGAAATATGACTTGAAATTGCGGTGGTTGAAGAATAATAAAACTCAAAATAGTAAGCATTAAAGTTGCAATAAAAACCTTGTACGATGATGCAGAAAGAAAAGAGACAAAAAATAACAACATCAAATCCATGAATACATAAGACATACGGAGAAATATTAAAAAAAAATTACATATTAAGATGATACATCATGAGGCATGAAAAACTTTCCCACATATCATCAACTCAAAAAATAAAAAAAACTATAATTTTGATCAAAAGTTAAAAACTATAAGGATTCGTTTGCAAAATTATAAAAAACAAATACAAAAATTAAAATAATTTACTCTAATTTCAACATATGTGTGGTGTTTATACAAGTGACTATACACACAAATATGAAAAAAAATTATTTTTATTTTTATTCCACCCTGATTTAAGTCTCACCTCCTTGTACGAAATACATTAATGGCTTTGAATTTCACTCACACACAAATATGAAAAAAAAAAAAATCTATTCCTGATTTAAGTCTCACCTCCTTGTACGAAATACATTAATGGCTTTGAATTTCACTCACACACAAATATGAAAAAAAAAAAATCTATTCCTGATTTAAGTCTCACCTCCTTGTACGAAATACATTAATGATTTTGAATTTTAATCTGTGTGTGTGTGTAAGAAGATGAAGGGGAAATAACTAGATGGAAAATAAGTTGTGGGGAAAAGAAAATTCAAAGGGAGAATTTTAATCTTAAAATGCCTCTTATGTCCATATCCAAGATTAATAAGACACAACCAAATAGTATATCCAAAGAAATTATTAACATGCACGTACCTTTTAATTTATAAAAGAGGACTTTTCTCTCTATCACTTTTTTTCATTTGATATAAAATAATTTCATTTAATTTGATAATAATTTATTATTTATATTAACAAAATCTAAAACATGAAATCACTATTCACTATAAATGTAATTACAGTTTTGTCTTTCCATTCAAGAAACTTTAACACTAGCTACTAGGGGAATTTAGGTCTTTTCATAAGTTTTATTTGTCATTACCAAATTAATCAGGGATAAATAAATTATTTTTCATTTCAAATGCACAGTTAAACGACCAAAAGACTATTGAAAGCAAAAAAAATAAAATTGTCATCAAGGGGCAATTCAGTATTTTCACAATTATTTTATTATTATTATTAATTCAGTTGAGGGGTAACTTGGTATTTTACTAAATATATATATAAAAAAGCAATGCATAGTGAAATGAAAAGAAAAATTATAAAACTAGTATTAAGGGGCTTTTTCATCCTTTCCCAATGATTTTCTTGTTATTATCAAGACAACTTAAGAGTAATTTTGTATTTGACCAAATATAAAAAATAAAACAAAAAACAAAAAGGTTAGGCACAAACAGTGTCTCTCAACATCCAAAAATGCTCTTTTGTGGGTCATTGGAAACGTTGTTGCATCATCTTTCTAATAGTGCTACGCATGTCGACGGTGGTGGTCTAGTTTGTTTCTAATTAGCTTTTTTTCTCTCTCTTTCCTTCCTAAAAAATTACAACTTGGCCCTCTTTATTGGCATTTCAACTTCATTTCTTGTTTTTTTATTTCTAATTTTTATTCTTGGTCCTTTTTTTGAAATTTTATTTTTTTCAATTTCATCATTCTATCCCAATTTGCCATATATTACTTTTTTTTCAATTTAGTCCTTATTCCTTTGATTTTTTTGGGTCTTTTGTTGAATTGATTTTTCGTTTCAATTTCATCATTCAATCGAAAAAAAATTTATTTCAATTTTGATCCTCATTCTTTTGATTTTCTTTTGTCCTTTTTTCAAATAATTTATCTTTTTAATTTTACACTTTAATCAAAAATAAAATTTATTTTGTATTTCAAATTTGATCTTCATTCTTTTAATTGTCATTTTTTTTATTTTAGACCCTTTTATCTAATTGATATTCTTTTTCCAAGTTAATCCTTCAACATTTAATTGGTTCGGAATTGGACTTCGTGATTTTTCTAGGTAGGGCGCTTCCGGTCTAATGCCTCTGGTCATGAGTTTAAAATATTAATGCTTGTTGACATCATTTTTTTTACTTATTTTCTTTTTAGCTTTATGATTTTTTATGTTTTCTTTTCTACCAAGTTATCTCGATCTCATGATTTGGGTTGCGGGTTCGGTGGGTTAATCTAGGTCCTTTGATGCTAACTCGAATTGACTTGAGCTGTTTTTTTATCCAATTTTTTCCTTCTATATTTAATGGGTTGAGAATTGAGCTATATCATTTATCCCATTTTATAAAAAATATACTTTTTTTCAGGTTATCATTATCATTTTTTTTTAATTTGGTCCATTTGTTGTCGTTACTTTTTTTTATCATCTGATTAAAATAAAATCAACTTGTTTGACCCATTTCAGTCTATGAATTGAGTTGTGTATTTTTTTTCCTTTTCAAAAAGCATTTGTGCTACCTAAAAATCATTTTTAATTTAAGAAAAAAGAGGCTTTGCGGCATAGAACAAATAAAAATTATTTAAATATTTGAATCATAAGAATACAAATTAAAATTGAATTAAAGTCAACTAGTAATGACTAAAAAATATTACCCTGTTTAATTACAAAAGAGAGGTTCTTGATGTGGCACCTTTTAATCACCACCAGAATTTTGCATATTATCGATGGATTGTTCCGTCGGTATTTAGACACTAATTTTGTTAAAAAAAACATTTATCGACGGAATCATGAACAATTACTGTTCATAAATAAAATTTATCGTCGGTGATTTCTATTCTATCGATCATTCAATTGGTAATATAAACATCGATGAATTTACAGAAGGAAAAAGTACGGCAAACAAAAAACTTTACCACCACCATTTCATCAGTAATTCCATTAATGAGTATGTTATATCACCGACAAAGAAAATTATTTCTAATTTTCATTAGTGATTTATTTCATATTACCGACAGACTGAAACCATCAGTAATTAACATATTATCAGTGGCAAGGTCATGTATTTTTTTGTACTATTTGGAACTCTACGAGGGATTTAGTCCGGTAGTGATTCTGTGCGTAATGATGAGTGGTGTTTCGTGTAATTTTTTTCAACTCTCTAGAACTTTCTGTTAGACAATTTTCCATCAATAATTCTATCTGTAATATTTTTAAAAAAAATCAAATAAACAGACTAAAAAAATTAAAAGAACTAAAACTAAAATAAAAAAAATCAAATATTTATTATAAATTTAAAAATTATCAATTTGAATACAATTCATCTAAAGAACAAGAGTTGGAGGAGGAGGAGGAGGAGGAGGAGGAGGAGTTGGATCTTCATCGAGACCGAGCGGACAATGAGGTGCAAAACATGCACCACCCATGTTTGACAATGAGCTTTATGTACAATCGTCTAAGTTCAGTTGTCTCAGCATTAAGTTGTTATGTCTCAGCAGTAAGCCAGGTCATTTGAGATTTAACTTGTTGTACAATTGTTTGGAACTTTGGACATTGGGAGCTTGAACTCATTGTAATGAACCAACGGTCAATACACTATGACTTGTCCTCAAATCCTCGGTCGTAGTGTTTGAGATACCGTAAACCCAATTTCTATTAGGTCCATTAAATGCTTCAGCCTTTAACCACAAATCCAGATCGCGTTCCAGATGGGTCGAAGGTGTATCCTCGTATCTCTCCTACAATCAAGTTGTATATGTTACCTAGATAAAAAAAAACCAATTAGTTAATTTAAAAAAGTAATAACTTAAGAAAAAAGTTGTTGAAATCCAACTTACCATGAACTTCTGAGCTCGGATATCCACGAGTCGCTGCACCTCTTTTGACAGTCATCATTTCGCATGTGAATTTCTATAAAAAGCTTCATCAGTCTTGGTTCTCGTCCAAGAATTGTAGTCTGCAAAAGAAAATTGTTGTTAGTTAAACATATTCATATAAAACAACAGTTTAAAAAAAAATAGATGTCATAAAAAAGAATATTACCACCCATTTTATATATGAAATGAATAGATTGGATCCACCGGTGTGCATGGTAATTGAACCATGAATCTTCATATTCTGGTTCTCCACCCTGAACTGCGACCACCACATGAAATGCTTAGACGTCATGTGTTGGATATAAGTTTTCCATATAGCCTTCAAGATATACGGAGATTTGAAATCCCTCCAAACCGCCACGTTTCTCTAGCCTGGAAAACCTCTTTCTTTAGCATATTTTTTTTGTTTTCTTTACCCTCATACCAAAAATCACGCAACCTATAATAAATAAATTATCGGTAAAGATAATGAAAAATAAAATTTTAACATTTAAATAAAAAAATATGACATTGATAGTTCAGTTTTCCTTACATGTCAAATTTGTAAAAGATTAGTTCATTAACATTAAAAAAAACTAACCTAATTAAAATAATAAAAACAAAACAATTTGTTCAAGTATATGCTAACCTTGAACTTTCTAAACTATGCAACAATCATAGGTTTTCATTCAAGATTTTTAGAAACTGGACTCCACTAAAACAATAACACTTTCACCAATGATTTCATCATTGATGTTATCGTGTAAGCAGCATCCATATTTGTAAACTTGAATTTTATTCATTAATTGAAATTAATTATTCAAAAATTATGTAGTGTTGTTTATTTTTAATCGTGCAAAAAAGAAAAACAAACTTACATTGAGTGTTTGGGTTTCCACTAAGCAATGTATTTCCTAGTGTATAAATCCCACTCGGAATGGACAGCCCCTCTACAAGGCAGAATTGCACTTGATGAGCCTACATCAGGAAAGGGTACATGTATCTTAGGTGCATGTTCATGATCGACACCTAATGACTCATGGTCATCAGAAGAGCTGCTAGAAGAATTAACACCGCTCATGTCCGTATTATGCACTAATGACTTTCCTTTTGGTATCTAAACATATTAAAGGATTAAAAAAGATAATAACATTTCTATTTAAAAACAAATCGGCAGCACCATCCTTATACGAGAGACTATTTAAAATTTTATTACCTGTAAATACACATTAATAAATAAAACCCCAAAATCTAGGACCAAGAATTATAGGACTTGTATATGACATCCTTATATAAAAACATGTATTAAAAAAAAAGCTGGAAACTAAGTATCGCAAGGTGCTCTGCGACGTCATCGGCGACAGCGAGGCTTTTATCGTGTTCCTTGATGAGGTGTTGTTAGGAAGGGAAATGAGTTTAGGTTTAATCATAAAATTATGATTAATATTTAGGAGTTGTCACCTAGTATTATAGTCACTAGGAACCTATGGTATGCAAGAGTCTGGGTAAGGAACTGATTGTGCAAGGGGAAGACGCATCACCCCTAGTGTAACCTACCTAAGGTAAGATGCATTGTAATTTGATTGTTTTTTTAGGTCGGGTTTCTATTTATGGGTCTCATCTACGGTTCAAGGTAGATTCATCTTCATGAGAGAGTGTTTACCTTATCGGGTTAAATCCTAACCGCTCTAAAATAAAAATTTTAGCATTACATTTATTTTACGTCTTATATCTTTAACACCTGAGGATGTACTTTGTCATGTAATTTTATACCCCATGGATATTAAAGTCTACATCTGAACCCTAAAAAAAGATTGGAAAGAGGTTTTTTTAATATTTTGATCAAATCCTAATAGATGATCATAAACTAGTTATGATATCCATTTTTTCTTGGATTTCCAAAACATGAGAAAGATGCAATTTTTTTTATGAAAATATGCTTGGAAAACATTTTAGAATATGGTCGTATGCATGAAAACAAAAGTTTTTCTATAAAAAGCTTCATCGGTCTTGGTTCTTGTCATAGAATTGTAGCCTGCAAAAAGAATTGTTATTAGTTAAATATTTTCATATAAAACAACAATTTAAAAAAAAAATGGATGTCATAAAAAAGAATCTTACCACCTGTTTTGTATGTGAAATGAACAAATTGGATCCACCGGTGTGCATGGTAATTGAACTATAAATCTTCATGTTCTAGTTCTCCGACCCGGACTATGACTACCGCATGAAACATTCAGACGTCATATGCTTATAAGCTTTTCATATAGCCTCTGAGATGTACATGGCATAACATGAATTATAATTCACATTGTGCATGGTTGCATGCAGAAGAAGAAGATGAAGAAAAACAAAGGGAGGAGGACGAAGATGATTACTTGGCTTGAAGGTGGTTGGTTGGTGATTGTGTTGGGAGGGCCAACGTGAGTTTGGTGGCGATGATGGCAGCGAAGGTGATTAGTACTTAAAAGTACATTTTTATCAAGGTTTTATATCATCATTTTACACTTAAAGTATCAATAACTCCTTAACTAGAGCATGTTTTATAATAACATGTCTAATAATATAAGATCCCTTTAATTTATGGTAAATGTTTATCTTAAATGCAGGCCTATCACATAAATCAAAGGATTGATTGATGAGTTTAACTACTGAAATTGAGAAGACAAAGAGAGGGCTAAGCTTAAAAAAAGAGATGTTGGTTCAGTCCAAACTGGAACATCATTCGGTTATTGGATCATAACTAGAGTTGTAGAACATGGATTTAGGTTTGGTTTATATGTATGGAAAGCTAAGACATAGGCCTAAAACTTTCATAAAGAGTCCAAGATTTAAAAGTGTCATTTTCGAGTTCAAATGGTAGCAACAACGAAGAAGTCGAAATCTATCCTACAACCCAGACACTGTTCAGCGTTCAGCCTATATCTCGAGTTCTAGAAGTCCAAATGCACCGATTCTTATTTTGTTGGAAAGCTGAGACAATTTCCCAAAGCTTTCATGAAGATTATCCGTTTAAATTCTGATGTTAGTAGTGATGTTTTCTTCAGATAAGAAGATAAGGAGTGTTGCCAAGTCAAGAGGTGGCCACCCACTCAACAATTAGTCATCAAATCAATAGTTCTGAATTTTGGCCCATAAAAGGAGGCATTTGCCATGCATTTAGGCATTTTGATTTTCAAATCAAGATCATGTTCTTGCTCTCTCTCTCTATATTTTTGTAATGCTTAAGTTTTGTTTATACTAATCTCTTATTTATGCTTTTCATTTCGTTTCCTTTACTTAGTTAACTTATATCTTATTTATATTCTTATCTTGTTTATTTATGTTTCTTTCTTTCATTATGTTTAGCTAAGTTTATTATGTCAAGGTGAAAAGGTTACACTAATGGTGTAAGAATAAGTATAGTATAAACTCAACATGGACTTTAATGTTTGATACTAACATGTTTTGTATTTGTTATCTTGTTCACTTTAAATACTTTGCTTGTTAAATGGTTAATCTAGATTTATGTTGTATAACCCTTGGTACAACAAATACTTGGCACTTTCATAGCCCAACTGTATGGTATAACCGACACTTGTGCTATGAAAGAAACTTGATTTGTTGTTAACATAAGTTATAATCATGAATACCTGACAACATTTACAAGTATTAGCATTATTCGAATAAGATAACTAATGTAATCATGTTAACAATTTATAATCCGATTCGAACCTCTTTTGTGTGTGATTTCTAGTTGAGTAATAAAATGAGTTTATACTATACTTGTTTGAAATACCATTAGTGGATCCTCTAACCTTGACAATTATTTTATCCTTGTTTAAATCCTTACATCAATATCGCATCTCAAAGCTCTCTTCAACTCTTTTTTGTTATTATCTATTTCTTTATTTGTAATTTATACAGTTAACCTCCCTGTGGTTCGACCCCGGTCTTGCCGGGTTATTTATTACTTTGACACTCCTACACTTGGGATAAGACATCAATTTTTTGATCGTGTCAGAAGGCATACCGGGGGAAGAGAGGAAAGGCTGACAAAAGAAAAACCGGGAGGAGGGGCTGATTTTTTTCAAACTTTGCACTCTAATTTCTTATTGCCTAATGCTTGGAATCCACCCCTATTTATAAGGGGTGGAAGAGAAATATTTTGTTATTATCAGAGATCAATCTTGGCCCTTGATTTAGGCAAGAATGATCTTTACCGTTGGTTTAAAGGTGTCATCATGGTCTATGAAAATGGGCTGCTAAAGGATGGTCGGGTTGGTCACTTTGGAGAGACGCCACAGCGGTTGTAAAGGTAATTAGCAAGCAAGAATTACACTGGTGGTGCAGTACAATGTCAAGCTACCATATTGGTGTATGGTTTGTTCGGTTTAATTGAGATATGAAGCATTAAATGCTCCTAACAAGTAGCAACCCGAGTAGCCTTTTCGAGCAAAAGGTGGAAGAAGATGAACAAAAACTAGATGATAAGTCATCTGGTGTTATCTTTTTTTATGTTATTGTTTGGGTCTAAACAGCGCCATTTTGGTCAAAACATGTTAATTCACTTAAATGAAACGACGTTATTTTGGCTTTTAAGGTTTTAATTTAGGGATTTGACCAAAATTTGATTTATTTCTTCATCTTTTAATTTCTTTAAATTTCATCCCTAATTGACTTCAAACTTTTGATTTTATACAATTTTGTCCTCGACAAACTTCAATATCAGCCCAGAATTTCAAAACCTTTTTTATTGTGGTCTTTGGTTTTTTATTTATGCAAATTGACCATTAAAATTTTAATTTCTTCAATTTTACCCTTGTCTTCAACCAAATTGCATCCTTGAAGTTTTTTTTAAAAGGTATTTGGCTGTGAATTTCTTCAATTTAATCCCTAATTGCACCTAAACTATGATTTTCTTGCAATTTTACCCTTGATTTCAATCAATTGACTTTATAGAAATTTAGTTTGGTCTTCTAACATTCTAATATTCTCAATTAAGCCTAAATTGGGTTTCTAAACTTAATTTTTCACTAATTAAGTCCCTAATACAACTAATTTGACCCAGTAAAAGCATAATCAAGTCATTGCACCTAATTAAATCTTTTAATTGGACCTAAATTAATTCTTAAACATAATTAAATTTTAATTTGGCTCATGTTTAAATCAAATTGGCCTATTAAAAATCTAATTATGTTTCTAGACTTAATTTTTATGCAAATTCATCCAATAATCATTTAATTTGACATTGAATCTGTATTTTCTCTCCAATCTTAGATAAAATGGGGTACAATTAGGCTTTAAATTTCATCCAAAAATTTCAGCTTGATTCTTCTGTATATATCTAGGACCTTCCTCAACTAGTTTTTGTTGAATTGTTGGTCTTCTTATTATTATTGTTTTAATTTACAAAAAAAAAATTAAAAATAACTCGAAACTAAGTTATGACATTGAGCATCATAAAATTATACTTTATATAGGAGTTCAACATTATATTATCCATTAATGGACGACGTGTTATGAAATTTGGAGCTCGCAATGCAACAACAGCAAGGTGTTTGCCTGCAAGCAGGGGCAGAATCCCGGACCCCTGCAAAGAAAAAATATGATGACTAATTCTGTAGGTTAGTTTTTTATTACTTAGTGATTAAGTGTGAGAAGATGTAATATTTAAATAGGTGAGCCCTTCTAATAGTAAATATATTTGTTATCCTTTGACTTTAAAACTATTTAAGTGGAAAGAAAAAATATGAAGTTATAAATAACGTTTTCAACTGAATGGATTTTGTCATTTTCGCTTGCTACAACCCTAATATATAAGGTATAATACAGAAATAAGAATATAAATCGCAAACAAAAAGATTGAAGCAGAGCGCCACCAATTAATTCTTCTTTCATCAAACAAATCAAGGTAATTGAACATCGCTAACCCCAAACTTAAAATTTATTTTTGCTTTGTTTTGGGATGTTTGTTAAGAATTTGATGAGGGTTTTTTATAATTCTATTATTTTTGCTTCTATTTGTTTTTTTGCTCAGATCTGCTAGTTTTACCAAATTTGTTTTTGAATTCTTGTTATAGTGATGTTTTTTTTTCTAATTAATTATATATATTTTATTGGTTTATCTTGATTATACTTTGATTTTTTTTATGTTTTGTTTTTAGAAGAGCCACCAAAATTACCAAATTTTTCTCACAATATATGTTTTGATTTTAGGTTGAACCTGAATAAAATAAGAAGAATTGATTCTTTTTTTGAGAAAAAGAGAACAAATATTGATAACTCACAACTAAGTGAACCAACTCCAATGTGTAATGTTAAAGTTATGGTTGAGCAACCTCAATGTGCTTCAGTTTACGAAGAACCTACATTCATTAGTGAGCAACCTCTTACTAGAATTGACATTGCTCATTTAATTAGAGATCCAAGCAATCATCCTCAAATTTGGGAATACCCGGTTAATCAACAAGATGAAATTCGAAGGGTATACATTAATTTGGGGCCATATCAACCTTTGATGTCTGAATATCTGCTGATTAGTGAAAAACATTCTCGTCGATTTCAGTCTCATTGGTTCAAAAGTTATCCATGGCTTGAATATTCAGAGAAAAATACTGTATTTTGATTCTCTTGCTATTTATTTCCAAGTAAATCATCTAGAAAGCTAGGATCACACACATTTACTATTAAAGGATTCAATTGTTGGAAGAAAGTTAATGATGGGGAACGGTGTGCTTTTTTGACTCATATGGGAAAATGTCCAAATTTAGCTCATAGATTTGCTACCAGGTGCTTGGAAAATTTGAAAAATCAGTCATGTCATATTAAGAAGGTAGTTAAGAGGCAAACTACTCAAGAAATTCTAAATAATCAATTGTGTATTAAAGCTTCAATAGATATTGTTCATTGGCTCACATTTCAAGCATATACTTTTAGAGGGCATGATGAACATCCAAAATAAAAATAAAAAACCAAGGTAATTTTCTTGAAATGATGGAACTTTTAGCATCATATAATGATCAAGTAGGTGCTCTTTTTTTGGGTAATGCTCTACAAAATGCTAAATACACCTCACATCAAATTCAAAAAAAAAATTGCATGTCTTTGCTAGAAATGTGCAGTCTTCAATTTGTCATGAGATTGGTGATGCAAGATTTTATTTAACTATTGATGAAGCTCGAGATGAATCCAGAAGAGAGCAAATGGCCCTTGTTATTAGGTTTGTTGATAAAAGTGGATTTATACGAGAATGATTTTTTGATATAGTTCATGTCAAAGATACAACTGTTTCAACTCTTAAGGAAGAGATTTCCTTTATTTTATCTTATCGCAATCTTGATGTTTAAAATATTTGGGGTCAAGGGTATGATGGTGCTAGTAATATGCGTGGAGAGTGGAATGGTTTGCAAACTTTATTCATTAATGATTGCTCTTATGGATATTATGTACATTGCTTATCTCATTAATTACAATTGGCTCTTATTGTTGCAACTAGAGAAATATCTTTCAGAATTTAATTTTTATTATTAACATTGTTAGTGCTTCTTGCAAATATAATGATGAATTACGGGCTTTTCAAGCAGCTACAATTAAACATTTAGTTGATATTGATGAGATTGAAATAGGTAAAGGAGTTAATCAAGTATGTGGTTTGCAATGACCTGAAGATAAAGATGGAGTTCGCACTTCAAATCAATTTGCAGTTTGATAAAAATGTATAGGGCAACTTGCTTGGTTCTTGAAAAGATTGGTTTAGATAGATCTACTTATTCTCAACGTGGTGATGCGGCCTTTTCATTTAAGTTGCTAATGTCATTTGATTTTGCATTCATCTTACATATAATAAAGAATGTTATGGGAATTATTGATATGCTTTGCCAAGCCCTACAACAAAAATCTCAAGACATTTTAAATGCTATGCATTTGGAGACTACCACAAAGACTTTAATTCAGAAGTTAAGAGATGATGGTTGGGAAACTCTTTTAGAAGAATTGACATCATTTTGTAAGCATCAAGACATTGTAGTTCCTGATATGGATGCTTGTTTTTCTAGTGTGGAACGATCTCGCAGTAAAAAAAAATCAGTAACAGTTGAGCATCACTACCGAGTTGATATATTTACAGCTATCATTGATCAACAATTGCAAAAGCTAAATAATAGATTCAATAAGCAGACAATCGAGCTTCTTAAGTTGAGCACAGATTTAGATCCTAGAAATAACTATAAATTATTCAATGTTGAAGATATATGCTTACTTGTTAACAAGTTCTATCCTGAAGATTTTTCTGACCAAGAAAAAATTCATTTGAGACTTCAGTTGCAGCATTATGAGCTTGATGTACCCAATCATCCAAAGTTAAAGAATACGTCATCGATTGTTGATTTATGTCAAGGATTGGTTGAAACAGAAAAATCAACAATTTATCCACTCATTGACAAGTTGATTCGGCTTATTTTGACTCTTCTTGTTTGGACAACAACTACTGAACGAGCTTTTTCAGTGATGAATATTGTTAAAACAAGACTTCGCAATCGGATGGAGGATGATTTTCTTGCAAATTATTTGATTGTCTATATAGAAAAAGAAATTGTTGAAAGATTCACAATTGATATGATAATCAATGATTTCTATTCTATGAAAGAACGACGAGTATAGTTAAAATAAATATGTAAGAATCATTCTTTATTATTTTTTACTTTATTTCAAAGTTTATCAAATATAAATAATGCTTCACTTTATCTAATGTTTCTTATATACTTTGTATGTTTATATTTGATAGGTATAAAGACCAACAAAATTAAAGTAATGGATACATTATGAAGATGAAATTAACTTCATCGCTTTGACTCAATTTGGTATTGCTCAAAACCTCTTACCTTATGCAAATGTCATTATATGTTTGTATTTTTTTTATAACTCATGTACAATAAATTAAAAAAATATTATATTTTGTTATGTTAATTTTGGCCCCCCTAACAAATAATCCTAGCTCCGTCTTGCCTACAAGAGGTAGGCAGAATTCAAAAGGAGGTTGATGGGACGATAAATAGTGATTTGCGCATAATGAAGGCTATATTATTACTACAAAGAATTTATATTTATTTTTAATTAAAGTATAAATATAAAATAAAAACTTGAGAAAAATATTTTTTTTAATTGTTATTTGAAATGCACTTGTTAGTGATAAACTTCTTTATGATATTATTTTAAAAGGTCACAGATATTCTCATAATTGATATAAAATATTAGATATTATTTATAAGGGAGTAATATTGACATTTTAGATGGAGGCAGTGCACTATTCTCGGATTATAATTTAATGAATGTGTCATTATTTATTATAATATGCCGGTATGCACCCTGGACTAGTAGATAAAATTCTTGAAATATTTTCATATTACTCTTTTAACAATATATAATTTGGATGTAATTCATTAAGAAATGTGCATAAGGGAATTCTTATGAGATTTTTATTTATTTTCTTAATATTTGAAGATTGAGAATCATGTATTATAAATTATAATTATATTACAAAAACAACTAAAAAGCATAGCGAAAGCATTATAGACTCCTCCACAGTTTAATGTCACCCGAACAATTCCTCTCTTCTTTAGTCTTTTTGTGCTTTTTCTATTTCTGTCATCAAGTTTATTTTTTAAATTTTATCCTTGATCCTAAAACAAGTTTTTATTAACTTTCCATAGGCTTCTCCGAAAATCAAAAAAATTCGTGATGTTTATTTGATGCTTAATTTTACAAAAACAAATTTGATTTTGATGCCTAGAAAAAAAATAAAGATGTAGGGACTAAACTTAACATATTATCTAAGTATTTCCCTTCATATTTTTTTTGTTTTTCATTTTAGTCCCTTTAGTTTTTTCAATTTTTATTTTATTCCAAAACTTTATTTTGTTTATTTTAGTCCTTGAGTTTGAAAAACAAAAGAGAAAGTCATAAAAAAAACAACAAATGAGAGAAAAAATTGACAATTGACCAAATTCTAACCATGAAATAAGTAGTTCATGTTGTAAACAGGTTCTATTTGATGAGAGAAATTTTATTGGGATATTTTTTGCCCTATCTTTTCATAAATAATAGATTGGGCTTGACAAAAAAAATTAACTTGATTGTGTTTTTTAATACCAATTTAGGGGGTTTTGAGTTGAGAGATTGAATTTTTGAGGTTATGAAGATATTTATTAGGTTTTTAGATGATAATACATTGAAAATGGTTTTTTAAATCAGAAAAACCCAGCTTATTTTTCGACCACCTTTACAAGATGGTTATTTGCCTTTTAAACTGCACAATAAAATAACATAAATATCCTTAAGAATCATACATTGTTAGATGTCATTGAGGGGTAAATTTTTATTTTTAATTATAAGGTGCATAGTAAAAAAACATATTTTCCCTTATAAACAAAAAACTTTGACTGTTAAAGAGAGGTTTCTTGGTCTAATCCTTTTTATTTGCATGGTAAAAATACATCATTGCTCTTGGAGTTCAATTTTCTGTACCTTGGGTCTCATACCTCATTGTTATTGGGTAAAGTGAATGGTAGTTTTGTCTTTTAATAAATTAAAGGAGTTTAAAAAACAATTGTTGACGCGTGGCCATGTCTTTAGAGGCGAGAGAGGCTGATTCCAGTAACCAAAAATATCATTACAAAGCATTTTTAGATTCGTCTTGGTGTCTTCTCCATATAACTGTGGTTCGTGTACATAATGGATCTTCATTTTGGCTCTGACGGTCATTTCTTTTTTTATTATTCTTTATTTTTTCTCTCTCCCTCAATTTTTGCTCCTTGCCAATCAATATTTCAAATCAACCCCTCAACTTCTCATTATTTTGTATTTGGTCCCTAATCTTTTGGTTAATTTGGTTAATATTTGTTTTATTTGAAATAATTTATGAAAATCAAAATTTATTTCAATTTCAATTTCATCCTTATTTGATTTTTTTTTATTTGTCAAATTTGATCCCCATTCTTTTAATTGCTAATTAGGTCATATGAGATAATTTTTATAATTGGTTTTTAGGGATTTCACCCTCCATCATATTTTTTTTCTTATTAGATTTTATCCTTATTATTTTAATTTTTTTTTTTTACTCTTTGTCAATTTTTTTAGTTTTGTATTTATTTATACTCAATTTCATCCTTTAACATTGAGTTGATTTGAATTTGAATTTTTTTTGTTAAGCCTGTGTTTGGAATTTCACAGGCTATAGTTTGGGAAATTAACCTATAGCTTAAGGAGGTTAACCAGGGGTTGTTTTGGTTTTTTTTTTTATCATTTTCTTAAGCTAATATTTTTAAATTTTATCCTTTGATATTTATTTTATTAGAGATTGGGTTTTCTCGTTTTTCATATGCTTTCTAAATCCTTTGTTTTATCCCTTTTTTTTTATTTGGATGGGTTTTCTGTGGTCTTTCAATTTTTTTGTTTTTTTTAATTTATTTTTAAAAAAATAAATTTTATTCTTGAATTAAATAAAATTAATTGATTGAATATAGACTCATGTGGCTTATTTGGTTCAGATACTCATTTCATTGTGTTTTGTTCGGTTTGCTTTTCTAAAGCATTGCTCTAGCGATCATGTGGCTTCTTTCAATGTTGTCTTGTATCTTTTTGTAGTGGGGTTTGAACCGTCTCTGCAAACTTTTTTGGTCGTAGGCAATGTTTACAATGGAATGATAATGAATCTGCAATAATTTTTTCTCTCTTTTCCTTACAAATATAATATTGATGACTCATTATTTTTAGTTAATTATTGCTAGATGTTTTTTATGGTTCATTTGCTATCATTGTCTTTTATTTAAATTATATTATAAAATTAATTAATTTTATTAAATACAACCCAATTAATCATCCAAGTATCGAGTTTTTCTTGTTTCTTTGAAAATAGTCTTATCGTCTTAGCATCCTTTTTTATATTAAAAAAAAAAAAGCGGCCAGCACCTACTTGAATCTAAACGCTAAGGTGGTGCTCGGCCTAAAAAGGTTTTAGGGCTGAACTCAAACTTTCTTGACCCTAGTAATCATAGGCCTTTGGAACATTAGAGCTGGGCCTGAAGTGGACTTTATCAATCTAAGATTATCTCTGAGCTGCTGGATAAGTAGATGTTCTTCTATAACCGCAAGGACTTTTCTGACTGGTTGGTTCTGGATTTGTTGCCGTCGTTAATGAACCTAATATTTCTCAGAGAGAGAGAGAGAGAGTTCTGATTTAAAGGCAAGAAACTCACTTTTGGGCAGAGTGTGTTTTATTTTGTAAATCTTGATCCAATAAGCTAGCATTTAAATCTGGGAAAAACCATAATCTTTAAAATTATGTGTTCAAACATTTATTAATTGCTGCTACAAAACATCAACCAGTACATGCGACAGATACATGAGTTTTTTGCACTCATTTGATAATCTTGTTGATCTGATCCTGTCTCCTTCGTCCATGGTCTCTGATATATTATTGCAGAAGCAGGCAAATAGCTAACAGCATCAACTTAAAGATGCTACTTGGCTCAATCTCTGGTTACCATGATTTTGCAATGGAAGATCAGTCTCCCATGGAGGAAACGCACCAATTATTTTGTGTGTTTATATAGATATATCTTGAAGGTTCTGGGCAGTGCAGACTGGAAACTATCCTGGTGGCCAAGTTTTTCACTTCTCGAAAATTAATCTTAACTGCAGATCATGCAAAGAGACAAGTGTTTTCATCATCAATGGCTGGGATGGCGACCAGACAACAACCAGACCGTCGCGTCAACTCAACCCTTAAAACTGCAGCAAAATAACGTTGTTCTTTTAACTGCACACCACGTGGCATGAATATTGTGGTGTCCAACTTCAAATCAGACTGCTTTCAGATCCAGTTAACCATCTCCAATTAATTTGGGATAAACCTCTATGGAAAAGTAAGTTGCAGTCATAACTCCTAAAATATTGAAAATAAGCCTAGCTGCTTTAAAGTGCTAAGAGTTTAGGTTTAAACTAGCTATTTCAATCGGGTTTTATTGTGAATTAGATAAATTTTTCTAACCAAAAAAAAATTGAATATTCAAATTTTTCAACGCATTATTTTTGTATAATGATAAACCATCTGATTTGTCTTCATGTACCCCTACATTTAAAATAAAAATTTATCAGAGAAATACAATTTTAAGCCATTCTTCTCTATGATGATCAAGCACATGATGCAATCAAAACATTTCAGGAGTCACGAGTCTTCACGAGGATGATCCAATAAACAATAGCAGATAAGGATGGCTAATTAATTGTTTTTTGCTTTGGAGTGCATATTTCCAAGATACTATGGTTAAAAACAGAAGGCATTTAGCCAAATGATTCGATGAACCGTGCTTTAATTAGCACCATGTATGGACACTTGGTGCAAATTATAAGTATATTTTTCTGTTCTTCATATTTGATTTCTGTAACTTTCACAGTATTTATCTAGAGATTCAATATAAACCCAGCTCATTCTCAGCTACCCCAAAACAATGCATGTTTCCCTGTAAAAGATCAAGGATTGTGCATTGACAACACATCATTGTCGACTCCCTAAGCTCGCCCACTAAGCATATCACTATCTCCTACCCCAGAAGAAAAGAGGAAAAAGAAATATGCAGTTGTCTTCCATCACTAGGCAGGGGCAGGGAAGGCCGCATGAACATGGAAATGAGCAACTATAATATCAAGAGACATGGGCTATCCTTAGAATCTACACACAACTTTTTTTCAATACCATGTTTTGAAACTATTCTATGGTAAGCACCCACCGTCTAATTTGGTTGCGCTTGGCTTTAATTTGTAAAGCAGCGCGTTGCACATCTCATTAACTAATTGCTATGGTAGATACAGTAAGAACCTTTATAGCAAGCAGGGACTGTTTTATCATCATAACCTTGAATCCAACACTAACTGTGCTGTCCTGTAATTAGAAATCTAACTTAACATCTTGTTTGTGTGTTTTTTACCTATAATTATGAGAGTCTATGCTCTGAAACATCCTAAATTACCAACAACCAAGCTAGCTGAAATGGAAAACACAAATTTCAATCTTTTTTTTTCTTTGGTTTCCATGAATGGCTAGAAATCACAAGCATGCAGAAATTCAACATTTTACTCCACTATCAATACAATTTCAGGTTAAGAAGCAGTAAATTAGCAATCAACTCCTTAAATTGATAACCATATACAATAACACTGCACTGGCCTCACTTGAGTCCTGTTTGTACGTGTACTATCACAACCAGGTCATGAGTTCAGAGGTTGGCAGAGAGAGAATACAATAACACTACATCACAAGTATATATTTTCAACAAGGCATCTGGATCGGCTTCGTCTCCCCAGACTTTTGAAAGTATGATCATCAGTAACTTACGTATATTTCTCTAATTCTTTTCCTATTCTTTCCTCTTGATATATATTTTTTCTGATACGTATTAGCACATCAGCATCTCCAATCCAGGCGGACCTCACAAGGACCCAGTATGTGCTGAATAGGTTTCCGAAAAGATACAATGTGGCTGCTCATCATGAAGGCAGTCACACGCTCTGAAACCGTAATATCCTCCATCTTCAATTCTTGTAGACGTCGGACATATTCCGGCACATGTAGTAGATCCCAGACGACCCCAACACCCCCGGGCTTCAGAACCCTGACCATCTCACCCAACACCCTCATTCTTTCTGCTGCAGCCTCCACTGTCCGATGGCCATACTCTTTTCCAACTGTGTGTACAAAAGTAGCTGATACCACCACATCAAAGTAGTTATCACCGAATGGTAGACTCCTCACATCACCCTCCCTGCAAGTGACATACTCTCCAACACCTGCTCTTGCAAGTCATGATAAATCCGTCATCTATAAGCGAAATAATTAAGGGCATGTGCAAGTAGAAGAGAAACTGCAAGTTATTTCGAAAAATAGAATTTAAGTTTGAATTTCTCAAAGTGATTGTTAGGACATATATTCAAAATTGACAAAAGTTAGATAGCCACTAAATTTCTCAAAAATAAAATCCCAAAATTATCATGACAAATTATACTCAAATGCAAAAATAAATAAATAAAATCAGTAAGAGCATCGGTATCACAAGAATTATCAAAAGGTGTTTAACTTAATCCAACACCACCAAAACTCACCTTCCACGTTGGCGGTTCGAAGCGTAGACAAAGTAGTCCCTTTAGACCGGTCCAGCCCAACAACCCGACCGGAGCTCCCTGTCTTCTTCAACTGAGTAGCCACCGCATTCAACAAAATCCCACGGCCGCATCCGATATCAAGAGCAACCTTAACATTAGACCAATCATTCACACAGCTTACAATCCTTTGCGCCATTTCATAGCGCAACCCAACAGAACTATAAAAAAAGTTCCCCGCCGCGAAAAACAAACAGACAGCAGATAGTGCTGTCACACAGCCGATGAACCCAGCAGCAAAACGTGCTGCACTGCCACCACCGGTGGAACTGGTGGCGGTGAGGAGGAAGAAAGTGTCTAGAAACTGGCAGATTGGTTGGTAGTATAGCAGGAAAAGGATTGACATGATGGAGAAGAGAGTGGCTTGAAATACGAGAAAGAGTAAAGTTTGCCATTGTTCCATGCCATAAACTGTGTAGATCTGTGTCCAGTCTCTGCTGTTTGTTGATGTGGGTTTGTGCATTCTGTGATTCTGATGATGGAGATGAGGCTTGATCGTTAGTGACATTGCTAGATTGAATCCTGCAGTAGTACACAAGTAGATCATTAGATAACAGAGAGAGAATATTAGTCAAAAAGATAAAAACAGAGAAAATTAAGTAAAAAAAAAAAGTGCTTTGAACATTCTTTAATCAGTAACAAAGCTAAAATGAAAGGATTTGAAAGAAATCGGTTCTCTTACTTCACTTCAAAAGAGGCGTTTGTATGAAGTGAGGGGATCTTTTTCAAGGGGTAATTATAGAGTGATTAAGGAAAATACTTACAGAAACAAAGCACAAGAAAAATAGTATATTTCTGTTTAGTAATGTAGAAAAAGTACAATTAGTTAAATTAGCTGGAGCATTTCACATACCAAAACAAGAAAATAAAGAAGATGGAGGTATCTCGCTTTTCCAAAAGAACTGCAAAAGCTGAGTACTTGAAACTTCTTTTCCTTTTTAGCTTTCTTTTCCCCTATATCTCTCTTTTTTTTCTGGGTCGCCAAAGAAAATCCTAAAAATGCAACCTTTTCTTCATATACAATACCAAAATACCATCATCGGCATCAGATCCACTGGCTATTGCAAAGAGAATTTGACTGTCACTCTTAATTTCTGTCTTTGCCTGCCCAAAAACAGCAAGATCGTAACTTCCCTGAAACCAAAGCAGAGAAGCCCAAAGGGGGTAGTACTAGAGAAGGAAGGAAAGGGATGAACACCCTGATGTGCTCTTCTGTGCTCTTTTCAAATCAAAGTTACAAATAAGAGAGAAAGAAAGAGACAATGTGTCATCAGTGTAATAAATCTGAAAATGTCAGGTTTGTTATTGGGGATACCATTGATAACATCAACTCAAAGTCCCCGTTACTCCTAGTAGTAACAATTCACGCGCTTTTTGAGGTTGTCTTTATGTGTTTGTTTTGAATTTCAAGTGACAAAATAGGAGTAGTGGGATGGCTTCAATTCTTTATCAAAGAAACAGAGGAGAGGGGGAGAGAGGAGAGAGGAGAGAGGAGAGTGATTGATTTGTCAAATTATGGTATGTATAGGGTGTACTTGGAAGGGGCAAAATGGGAATAAACAGGAGTTATGATTTTGTGACCAGCACCAACTTCACAATCAATTGACATTTTCTTATTGTTGAAAAGTCATATGTTTATCCATGGCAATACAATGTAGATTTTGAAATCCAGTGGCGGTGGATGTATATTCTAAGGATTTGGAAAATATTTTCTTTTCGTTTTTATTTTTTTCCTATTTGATTTGAAAAATCAAATATTATACTTAACAATTTTATTGTTTTCTATTTACTTTAGAAATTCTTATAATAATTCTATAATTATTTATTAAAAAAATTTCTCCCCAAATAAACCTAGAGCAGGTATAAATAGCATTTGCTTAACTATTTTTTCAGCGGACTATTACAAATAGAAAATTCAAGTAAAATTTATCTTTCTTTTTGTGTTGTTTCAGCCCATTACTAAAAAAGCTATGTCAGTAGCTAGCAAAGCTATATTAGTTAGTAATAAAGCCCAGTAATTTCTAGTAATTAATTGAATATTATATGCTACTAAATAATTATAATTAGAAGAGAACACAAAATAAGACATGCTCAAGAACAGGGGGTGAGGAGGTTTCTTTTAGGAAAAGAGATGTTCAAGGAGTAATAATAAAAAAAAACATGTAGAGACAGATTGGACAATTATCTTGACAATTATTAATGGTGAGAATCCTATAGAATCAAGAAGAGAGTGATGCTCATGGATCTACAAGTAGTTTTCAAAACCCTTTTCATAAACGAAAGGTGTAGAAGAGGCAGTCTCTTAAATGAAATGAGTATCATGGAGATTAAGAATTTTAGATAAAACTCTCTAAGATCGTATAAACCTTAAAAACAAAAGAATTTATTAATTGGCTACACGAAATAAAGAGAGTTTTTTTAGCATAAAGAGGTCTTGGAGCAAATAAAAATAAAGTTGATTACTATCAAACTTAAACAACAAGCTTCTAACTAGTAGGAATAATTGAAAAGAACTCGAGATAGGCAATGTAAATAAAGGACCAGTGATTGAGAAAAGATGAAAACTCGCCTAAATAGGAGAGACAAGCAAACTAGATGAATGCAAGTTCTATGCACTGAGGCAAATAGAAGGTCTATTAATGAATACACTGATAATTCTATCAATTAATGATAAGGAATTATTTGTCAAAATGGTAAAGCAATTAGTGTTCATATATTTAAGTGGATTATAACAATTTCAAGTTATAATTTCACTATGAATTATTTGAATAGCCTGTTAGAGGGACCTAACTATGTAGAAAGGTGGCCTAACAACAATCAAAGAACTACCACTCAACCTAAACAAACCCCTTAACAAACTACATGTCATGGTCATGGTTTTATATTTCTCTGTTACATGTATGGTCAGTAAGAAAATCGCTCCACTGAATGTTTTAAGTTGGAGAGTAGCCTAGGTGGGAAAAACCTTATGATAGAAAAACTCAGAGAGAAACACGTTTATAATGATTAAGATGCTAGTAGAAAAGTATTGTATAAAGATGGCAATGCTATTATAATAATATGAAAAAGCCTACTGACTCTCAGAGATGATTCAAGTGAGAATTGGTTGTGCTCCAACATATTTCATTCAACATAAACCATCAAATACAAGGTGTGCAACCTAATCATGAATAATGAGAGTTGTGAGAAAGTGATGACAATAAAAACAATAAATGAATTGTAGTCCATAATAAACATCCATTCTAAGCCTTACAAATTAAATTGGTTGAATCAAGACAACAAGGTAATTATAAATTTTATATCAAAACTCATCCTTTTAATTGAAGGTTCTAATACCAAATGTAAAAAATAAAATTACCAAATACAAACACTCTTTGTAAATTAAACAAAATAAACCTATGCTACAACTCGGCCTTACAATTGACTCTTATTCCACGGTATCACACAACTTTTGTTCTATTTTTTAAAAAAACACACTACTAAAAGACTAAGTCCTAATTAAATATGAAAAATTTTCATTAATACAACTCTAGCCGACCTTATAAAGTCCTCGCTACACACAAACTCTTGGTTTAATTATTAACAATCTCAGAAATATATTGTTTAGCAGATGATTATATGCTCATTTTCATCAACAATCTTTTTGTTTAAAAAAAAGGAAAATTGTTTTTCCCTCCTTCTAGTGAGTATGGTTTGGATTTTGCTTATCTGGAGCACTTTTTTTAAGTTATTTTTTTATTTTTTGGATCACTTTTTTAAGTTAAATCCATATCAAACTCATATTCATATATATTTAGTAGTTTGATTACCTAATACTTAGAGGTCTAATTCAACCATGTCTTACTTCATTTTAATTTAATTTGGTTATCAGAATATAGTTAATAATTTGTGTTAATGAAAGTATCTCTTTATTATATTCATATATCCTATGAAAAAATAAGGTTTGGATTTTTTTTCTATGTTCTCAGTAGAAGTCCATTTAAATTTCAATAGGATTCCTTAACTTATATGGTTGCTTAATAATTATAAATAGATAAATATAAGAATAAAAAAGGAAACAAATTATTTATTTTTTGTTCTCAATATTTATCTATATATTTTAAAGAGTTCACAACCAAAGAATTTTTCCAAAAGTTTTAGTTATCAAAACAATTGATTTACTTACATCATTTTATTCCCATTTTTTTAATAATTATAAAATTAAGATATCCTACCAAAACTTAATTAATTGACTATGACTAACCTAGTAAGAAATCCTATTAAAACTTAAATTGACTATGACTAACCATTTTCATTGATAATGATCATAATTATTAGTTAACATGCTAAGTTAATTTGACTACAATTAATTATTTTTATTGATAATTATTAAATAACCTAATAATTAACAAATTTATAGAGACTAGTATTGAGAATAAAATAACGTCAATTAATCAGTTGTTTTGATTCAAAGAGGATGATGATGATGATGATGATTATATTCATTTCACCATCATAAATTTATTTTAAAATTTTCATTTATCAAAATAACTTATTTACTTATGTTACTTTTTTGCCAAAACTTTATTCATAATTATTAAATTAAGGTGTCCTATTGAAATTTAAATTGACTATAACCATTCATTTTCATTGATAATTATTAATTAAAATACTAATTTAATTTGATTGCAACTAACTATTTTCATTGATAATTATCATGATTATTAACTAATAAGTTAAGGAATTCTATCAAGACTTAAATGGACTAGTATGGAAAATAAAAGATGTCAATAAATCAATTGTTTTGATTTGGAAAAGATAGGTATTGTTTTAAATTTTAAATTAAACTAAAGAACAAATATATATACACACACCGTGACTAATTAAATCGATGTGGTTACACTGCTTCTGGCAGCGCAATCTATTAAGTGCACTATTTTTCTAATTTTTTCTTGGCACGTGTTAATTTTTTTTTTTTAAAAAAAAAACTCCACATCGATAACTAAAAATAGCTCATAGTCATATAAAAGGGTTCTAAGGTCATTTCCTTGAAGGACGATATTGTCCAAAGAAAAGAACTAACGATTTTCCCTGTAGAGAGATTGGAATTGGATGAGGGATGCATATCCCACTCAGGCAAAAATTAAAAAAAAAAAAAAGTGGGTCTTTACCAAACAAAGCAGAGTAAAATTGGGACCCATACAAGGAGAACGCGGTAACGCATAAAAGCAAAGAAAACAGGGTTTGATTGGATTTTTTTAAAAAATAAGTTTTAAAAAAATATGATTAACTGTAAAAAGAGTAGAGTTAATTATAATAATTATATTTAAATACATGTTTGATAAAAATTATAATTAAAGTTCATGTATAACAAAAAACATATATAAAATGTTTGGTATAAATATGATTGTAGTTACTTATCAAATTACTTTTTACTTGGAAATGCATCAAAATAATATTTTTTTTTATTTTTAAAAAATTATTTTTGATATCAGCGCATCAAAATGATCTGAAAATACCAAAATATACCAATTTAAAGCAAAGAAAAAAATAAATAAAAATTTATTTTTTTAAAACGATTTTGAAACACAAAAACAAATAGGGTTTTACGAAACTCAGTTAAAAAAATATGTAAAAACTGCATTTCAAACTTAATTTTTTAATGGATCCCGCAGTACGAAACACAGTTTGGTTTATTACTAAACACCTTGTTGCGCGCAAACACAAAAGCTGATGAAAAAGAAACACAGTCTTAGTAACCGTATCGAAATCGAAATTATGTTTTTTAAAAATTTATTTATTTTTTGATATTTTAAAAAAAATTAAAATTTAAAATAATTTTTAAAAAAATAAAAAAATTATTATTTTAATATATTTTCAAGTTAAAATTATTTTAAAAAATAATTACAATCATACTTATAAATACTTTCCTTTATTATTATTTAACTCTCTCTCTCTTCAACAATATGTAAAAATAAAATAAAAAAATGTCAGACATCACCGACTCCAGACATTACATTGCAATTATAAAAAAAAAGATCTAAAACAGTATAAAATGACGTCGTACTTAGAACTTGAACAGTTTCGTTGATGTCTCGATATAGATAAATAGGTCTCAAAGTTGAATCCAGAACATTTTTATGATTTTACATTAAGCAACTTGGAATTTTTTATTTTTTTTTCTTGCACCAATCAAGTCAACGTATATATTGAAGCTTTCGTGCGGAAGGTTTGTAATTGTGCCCTTTTTATAATACTTCTATGAATGTTTTAACCTTTCCAATTTCTTGTATGGATTGATTATCATTTCCTTTCGTATGAATGTTTCTTCATTCAATTAAATCTCTATTTGTTTTTTTATTTTTACGTTTTAAAATTATTTTTTAAATTCTTTTATTTTATGAATGTTTTAACCTTTTTAATTTTTTTTATTATTAACGTGAGTGTCTGGGCCAACTTGTGCGCACCTCAACTAATCTCACGGGTCCTGAAGTTAACCTTTTCAATTTCTTGAATAGATTGGTGAGTTCTTTTTGTATGAATGTTTTTTTATTAAATTAAATCTTTATTTTTTTATATTTTAAAACTAATTTTGAAATTTTTTTATTTTTTATTTTAAATTAATTATTTTTTAATATTTTCTGATCGTTTTAATATATTAATATTAAAAAATAATTACTACAAAACACCTAAACATTAAAGTATATGAGATTTTCCCTGGTCGTGATTCAAACAACTGGGGATTGAATGTTTCTTATGTGGAGATGTGTACGCTAGAGATTTCATATCAAATTAAAATTGGATAATCTCTTCAACTCGTAGCGCTTCAGTTAAGCATCTCAGTTTTTCATAAGAAATATTAATTAAGTAATTATACGATGAATTGGTCTCAAGTCGCATGCTGAAAGTCCATTTGTTGCCAAGTCTCTCAACAAAGAACATTCACCATGCATGGTTTTTTTAATCACCATGTTAATTAAGTAATTGTATTGGGCCACGCAACCAATACATATATATACATTCATACAATGTTTTTTTTTTTATATATATATATATAGACGCATTGTATTTTTTTTTATTTTTATCAGAGTTATAAATTTCAAGAAATGCAACATTCCCAAATATACAATTTTGTCTCACCAAAAGTTATCACTATGACTTTTCATTTGGAATTTCACTAAGTCTACCTTTTGTTTACTCATTCTTTTTTGTTTTTTTTTTATAACACGGGATATCCGGACCAGTTTACACGCACCATGACTAATCTCTGGACCCATTGAACACCCTGCAAGCCTAGTAGACAAGTAAAAAGCCTTGTGGGAATGACAAACATGCACATAAAGAGTCGAACCCGAATGTTAAGGAAGGGAAAAAGTCTCTATCATGACCGCTAGGGCACTAACTCAAGTTTTTTTGTTTACTGCATTTGTTGCCGAAAATGAAATTAAATTTCACATGGTTCTCTTGTTTGAAATTCACGTTATTAATTGGCCTTTCTTTAGTTCCCTTCATCATACATTCTTCCACTCAATTACAAAAAGAAAACTATATACGTCTTCTTTAATATATACTACATGGTTGTCCCGTGCAGTGTGTCGTGGGCTAATCCTTTTTTTTTTTTCATCATAAAAAAAACAAGTAAAGACAAAGTAAGCATTCCAAAATAAAAATAAAAAAATATGAGCTTAAGGTCATTGATTTCACCCAGTTCAATAAATATATATAATTTTGATAATATAAATATAAAAAAATAACAAAAAAAAAACCTAAATTCATTTGAGTTAGCATGCTAAATTTATGACGTGGTCATGATATTAGAATAACTCTGTCAAAAATAAATTAAAAGCTTAATTATTAAATAATTTAATGTAAAAAAATTTAAAATAAAAATAAAAATAAATCCTAACAACTCTCTAAACAAATAAAAAAAAATACCAATAAATTTCTCAAATTTCTCTAGAATGTTAAGAGCTGTAACACGTAAACGTCAATCTTACCAATTCAACATTTCTTGGAAATCTCTAAATCATATAGGCTATATAACTATATATCATAAAATTCAGGCTTTTGATCCATGTTCATGTTTGAAATCTTGTCCAAGAAAAAACTAGAACAAGGGGTCGTGGGAGCACCCTATCACCGGCCCTAGGCATGGCTGCAACTGAACAAATCTCGTATAAGGTTATGAAAAGTATTAAAAAAAGCTAATTAACATCTACGTATTGCAATAATTTTGCTCATACAAGGGTACTATGCTATGTAGCATATAGCATCTGACAATGGCTTATTGCTACAATAATGCATCCCTAGAGGAGAGTAGCAGTAATACGAATGAGACCAATAATTAAGTTCAACTAATTCATTAATAGTTCAATATTGACTTCTTTTCAAATTGAAGTGAAGTGGTGAAATAATACCAAGATTTCATATTCGATTTTAAACATTGTCTGCTTTGTTTAAAATTAATATTGAGATATCGCTGGTTAGATTTTAGATTTATTTTTTAATAATTACAAGTTTAAGTTTTTTCATGGTCATTAGAGACTTACATGATTGTTAATTTCAGAACTTATAAGATTAGTCGATGTACATACGTGCAAGCTAGTCTAGATACCTAATTAATAAAAATATATATATTTAAAATGAACATAATATTATGTTATAATCTTGCTCATAAAAAAATAAAAAAAAATCTAATTCTTTCAACAAAATGATGTTTTCTTTCATCATCATATCACGGGAAAAAGGTTAATTAGAGGAGAGGAAATTAATAAAACACCACCATGAAAATAAAGGATATCAATGATGATGATGATGATTAATAAAATTAATAATGAGAAATTATTATATATGGGATTTTTGCTATAAAAATTTTCAAAACAAATACTCAATATTTTTTATTTTAAAATGGAGAGTAAGCAAATTTGTCATTAGAGCGTGTGATATTTTTTACTTGTAAATATATTAAAATAATATATATTTTTTTATTTTTAAAAAATTATTTTTAATATCAACATATTAAAATGATTCAAAAAAAATAACTGATTTATTTTTTAATTTTCATAAGACTTTATATAAAACACAGTTTCAAAATGTAGCCTACCTTGGTTATATATAGATGGCTTGAAACAGGTGATAACGTATCATCATATATTTATTCTTTCGTTTATTTCTCCCACGCAATCTACCTTCTTTTACCTCACTGATTTCCATAAGCAAGCATTTCTTCCTGAACCATAAACCATGTTGATATTCTTCTTGGAAGAACAGTAGCCCTAAACACCGTGTGGTGTCGGCACAGCTCTCGATCGAACCCACAACTTAATTTAGATCATATATTACAATGGATTCAATTAACTGGGGAAGGTCAATATCATCTTATATATATATATATATATATATATATATAAAAGAGAAAGACACAAGATATCATATGAATCACTACAACGTGATTGTAGAATCTTTGGACGTTTAATAATACAAGAAATTCTAATTTACTATTTTACAGGCACCAAGTATTAAAGATAATGTGGGCTCAAATATACTAGTAAAATCAATTAAACTATTCCCTGCCAACCATCTATCGAGTAGTACAAACGACATCCAGAATAGTTGCAAGAGTTCATGCTCGAGTCTTATGAAGATTCACATGGTGCTTCATTCAATTGACTCAATATCCTCATGGATCTGGTTTTACTTTATAAAAGTAACGCAAATCATGGATTTTCCAACCTTAACAACATCGATGAAATATATATATATATATATATATATATATATATATATTAATTTTATTTATAAAAGTTAGAGCCAATTAAGTATTCTAAATCAGTAAATCACTCGTATTGATCTACAAAGAGAGTGAGAGAACACAGCTACCTGTTGCGCAAATTGATTCTTTCTTTTTTTTTGAAATAGGCGGTCTTACCTGCGGCTGATACAAGTAAAAATCTATAAAAATTTATGAGAGGAAAAGAAATATAGCTCAATTAGTCAGATTTTAAATTTATTTTTTAAAAGTTATCAGTTCGAGTTTTATAAATTTCGGAGCCACTGGAGACTTAAATGGTTATTAACTTCAGAGCCCGTAAGATTAGTTGAGATACGTACAAACTAACTCGGACACTCACGTTAATAAAAAAATTCAGTTTGGTTATTTTTTTATATAAGAACTGAACCGAATTAATATGTACATAATACACTCAAACAAATATCATCCACGTAGTTTCAACATTATCATCTAACAAATTTTTATATCAATTTTACCCTTATGCTTTCAAAAATCTTAACAAAAGATTTTGCTTTTTATTTATATTTCCTTCGTGGAGTAATTTTAACAATAATTTTATTGAGAAATCAAAATAATATAATGATGAAATTGATATAAAGTGATTTAAGTCAAGATTACTATAATAATTTATTGAAGTTATATTTAGACTTTGCCTTGGTATTTATTTCAAGCCCTACAAAGGAAAAAGTCCACAATAGTTGTGGAGATCGCACCCAATCTCCTGTCGTATTTGGAGGTTGAAAGAATTAATATCGACTCCCCTAGCCAATCGCCGTATGACATGGTTGTTGACTAACAAAACTTTCTCCTCCTCCCTTTAATTTCTCGACGGCCATGACGGTAATGCTTTTTCCAAATGCCATAGCCCACAGGGACCACCGGGACAAGGTTCAGGGAGACGAGCATCATCGTCCCGGTTAGTCAAGACTGGTATTTGGATGGTATTTCGGGTGCTTGGTTTCCTAAACCAAGAGCTGCCTAACCCATCTTCTATACATCAAACCTAACCTTGACTTTGGCACAAGCTAGTCTTCGACAGGCTCTGTCTAAAAATTCTAAATCTTCCCAAAGTATTCAAGTTAGATGGGAATTCGTCAAACAATGATATTTTAAAATACATACAAACATGTAAAATTGTTCGTAAAAAAAACATGAGAGCTGACTGTACACAATCTCAATCCGTATCTTGCAGTGGATTGTGATTTGTGAGGAACAAGAAGGCTTCCTTCGGGATAACTATGGCATTATTATTTAGGATTACTGTAGGTTTTTAGCATCAAGAGTTCTAACTGTAGTTCTGGTAAAAAGAAAATCTTCAGAAATCTACGTTGTTAAAACGCTTTTGTATCACATATACTGAAAAAATCTCACAAGCTTTACCTTACAATCTGTGACTTTTTTACTTTCAACCAATTCTTGAACTTCTATTACTCCGCTGCATCGTTTTTAAAATTGCAAAAAAAGGAAAAACTAGACTAAACTTAGGCTATGAATCAGACAAGACATTGAACAAGATTGATCTTGTTGGATTTTAATGACCTGATCGAACCTGAACAAGTTAACACGGAGAAATTTTTTTAAAATAAAGAACGAAACAATAGTGTTTTGATTGACTCGATAACCCATACACTCTTCTAGGTCAGTCCTGAACCCGAACTAACAGCTACAGTGTTGCACGATTAACACCATTTTGAAGTTCATTTTGTATCATGATCTGGATTTTAAAAAAATGAGAATGTTGTAGTTTGAATTTTAGGATTTGAGGGCTCGAAAATGCAACTCATGGCACATAAAGATTGGATAACCTTGATGTAATTGCATACACCTCTTGGATATTTATACATCCAAGAGCTTATTCCAAGCAGGGTGATACAACCATAATCCAACTATGGTTGTAGATGCCCATTTTCAACTTGTGGAAGTTCATCTAGGTCTAGCAATCAAACTGTTTACTTTCTTTCACAAAAGAATATATTCCAACCGCAGTCTAGCAGGAGGCACAGGGAATTGCCAAGAACCACAGGTGATTAAGGGGGGAGTAAGAAAAACAGGCTTGTATAAACATCAGCATCGAGCAAAACTTACATTTTACTCGGTAAGCTTGCAAGACAGTCACATATTTAAATAATGGATTTTCTCAATTGGAAACAGTCATGGAGTGATGCAGGAGCACTCAGCTCTGCATTGAAATGTAAGTTAAAATATGCCAAATGTCTATCAGCTCTAAATCATCATAGTAGAGATACCGCTGATGATATATTGAACCTTTCTATATGAATAAAGTTGTGAAGAGCTAATTATCATTACACAAAACCTGGATGAGCAGCTTCGATCCCCAATCCCTGAGCTGATGACTCGAAGTTGCTTCGCTCTGACAGCATAGTATAAAAACACTGTCTCGGCGATGATATAGTATATACACACAGGAACCTTTATCAGCAAAAGTGACAGAAACTGAGTTACATTCCCTGAAATACGTTCAAAATTTCAAGAACAACATATGTCAAACTGAGTTACTTACCCTGAAAGGTTCAAGATTTCAAGAACAACAAATGTACGTGAGATGAGCATAAAGGATTCTGAATTCTGTTCATATTTAGATTTAGGTCCCATTGAAAAGCACTTTTACAAAAATTTGATTTTTTTTCAAATTAATATTTTTTTATGTTTGTAGATCGTTTTGATATGTTAAAGTCAAAAATAAATTTTAAAAAATAAAAAAATATTATTTCGATACATTTTAAAACAAAAAATACTTTAAAAAACAACCGCTACTATGATATCAAACAGGCTCTTAACCTCAAAACTTATAGGGGAAAATCAATGAAATCAATGTGGCTAGAAAACTGTTTCATGTCAACTTGGCACCAGCAATTTGACACATCACACTGGAAGATTTCCTTCTTTTTTTCTTTCTTTCTTTCTTTTTTTTTAAAAAAAAAAAACCTTAATCCCTCATTCTGAGAACCGATTGCAGTAATCTCACATCTGTTAGAAAATTAATCAAGTGCAATTTGACTTAAGAAGGTAACTGTCAACATTCTCTCTCTCCAACCTGTGTTTCACCAAACATATTCTAATACCTTTATGTTTGCATCAAAATAATCTACTGCAGCCACATTATAATTTTATGACATCTAATTTTTACTCCAACAGTTTGTTCAGTTGCCTCCAAGTCATGTTAGAAAATTAAATTTAAAAGAGATCGAGACAGGGAAAAATACTAACAGCAAAGAAGTTCGTACCCTCGCAAGAGCATGTAAATCATGTTGCATCAGAATATCATGAATATTCAGAGAAGGCTTCAGAGATTCGAAGACTCCCAGCTAGCATAAACAGCTCCAATGAGCTTCTCATGCAAGGTGGTCCCAGAGCAAGCAACTATGCCCCGATCAAGACCTTCTAAGTACAAACCCCTTGAGAAGTCCAGGGGGTGGCCTCCAGCATCAGTTACCACACCACCAGCCTCTTCTACAATGATAACCCCAGCAGCATGATCCCATATCTTCTCTTTGTATCCTGACTGAGCAAATTTCATAAAGATCTCAGCATCACCTCGAGCTATGGCTGCATATTTCACCATGCTATGGACACGCAAGGGCTGTTTGCTGTCATCAAGAGTGTGAAAGGATATATGAGGACCAAAACAGAACAGAAACCCTGCTAATTGTGAAACCCACCCACATGGATGTAAATGTATCCAAGGAAGTAGGCGGGCTCTTGCTCTAAAAACTTTGCAATGAACTAAAAAGGAAAAGCAACTGAAAATCAAATGAATGACTTGAAAGGAGATACAAGGAGAGCAGATGCATTCTTTCCACTAATAAAAGCTTTAGCATGATATGACATAAATCATGCTTGATTGTACGCATAAAGCATTTGTTTTGGCAATTCAAAACAATACAAGGTAACTGAACTACAATTGCTACTTTGAGGCAGTTAAATTCTGTTTGTCCTCTAAAATCTTAAAACCAGGAATTTAGACAACTTAGAAGACCGAGTTTTTTCCACAACCTTGTTAAAATTTTTAAGACATTCATCAGGTTCACAGTCATTGTTACCAAACTATGATATGAACATTGAAACATTAAGCTATAGAAGTTATTGTAAGATATAGTCTACCTCTTGTCTACCCCTTGTGTTAATGCTTTCAGTGAGAAATCCTTCTTCTAAAATTCATCAAGGAACTAAAAGAAAGAAACTTTACTACCATGCCTCTCCGATTGAGCATCAAAGAAGAAATAAGTCATTTAAAACTCTAGGCCTTAAAACCTTTCACTTTTTCATTTCTTAGTCAGTCGAAGTTAGCATCTGCCAAGTAATCATTTCAACCATGCAGTGGGAAGAATAGTTTAAACTCTAAACATGTAGGGAAAAGTAAAAGAAATACAACACACTTAAGCCCCATGCTGTGAGCAACTCCAGCAGTGAAGGAATGGTTTGTGTTGGCTTTCTCCACTGGTTCACAGAAGGTTGCCAGTGCGGGGTCATCAATTGCAGAAACTTGAACTCTTTGTGCAGAATTTGACCAAGTATGTTTCTTATTTCCATGTATTAACGGCTGCATCCATGCCTCACCACTGCCTCTCTGTGCATACAGCACGCATCCTTTTTCCCATGTGTCAGAAGTATCAGACATTTTTGGCATGCTCTGATAGGACTGATGATGATTTAGCCATTCTTTCTTCCGAGGGTAATTAGGGCACCCAAGCACTCCAATCACAACTTTTCCCTCCTCTATCAATGCAAGAGCCACAGCATATTGGTCCCCACGCACAAATCCTAATGTTCCATCGACAGGATCGAGTACCCAATGTCTTCCATTGCGTCCCCCAGTTGAGTTGCATCGGCTTATGGCCTCAAGAATTTGTGAGGTTCCAAGAGCTTCCTTGGGACTCTGAAGACCATATTTTGGTGCTTCAGCTAAGCATTCATTCACAGTGTTCACAACAGCTGTCAGCAAACCTACTGAATCAGAGTTTGAGAGAGTTTGAACATCTTCTTCAGCAACTATTGACACCTTTTGATTGCTAAAAGATTCCGACAGCATCAAGCTAACTGTTGCTTGAACACTCCAATCTGCTCAAGCAGTGGCACCAAGAGAATTAGTCAATTAGTATATGGTGAAATATACAAAAAGAAAACAAAATGACTTGGCAAAGATAACACCTTGGAGATTAGAACTTTTGGTATGAATAAGCCTACAAATGCTTATGTACGCCAAACTATCAAGTCAACAAGCCCCATAAATATATTGTTGAATTATCAACACCAAAGGAATATTAAAAGAGCAATTCTATTTGGTTCACATTGCCAAATAAACAATCTAATTAAACTCTCTCTCTCTCTCTGTTTTTTCTCTTTTTTTTTTGGTTAAAGAAACAGGTTTCAAGCATTTAGCCCACTGCTTGAAAACATAAACAATTAACCAATTCCACATAGCATCCTAAGACGTTCTAATTCTTAGAAGCACCGAATATGGACGTCGTATTATTAGTAACTACGCCATTAATTAAGCCTGAGCTTGTTCACCAGGAGTACAAAACATTCTTAGTTTTGAAACGGGTAACAGCAGAACTTTAAACAAGTTAATATTTCCACCGCAAAATTAAAGCACACACAAAAACACCAAATAATTAATTGCATTTCACATGAAAATATCATAGTATGAATATTTCCAATCACTCAAATTTCAATAATTCCAATGCTAACATTTCCCAATCCCTCTCTCTCTCAGCAACCAAAACAAACAATTACCAACACCACATTACAAATGCAGATCACCCAATTAAGACAAAAACCTCATTCAAAGCACATCCATTAAAAACTTTTAAAAAAAAACAAACGAAAAATAAAAAAATTGAATTACCTGCAACAGTAACAAGAGAATCATCATCTTTAGACTTAACATGGTCATTACTAGTCGAAGAAACCAAGCCCTCTTGAACTCGCTGGCAAAGAGAACAAGCCATGTGAACAACTCGAACAGCCACATCCAATTCCTTAGCGTAATTGTTCTCTCCCATGTTTTTTTATTTATCTCGTTAACCGATGTTACGAGATGCAGAGTTCGGATTTCTAACAGCCCACCTCAGAATTTGTCCTAAAATTCATCAAAAAAAAAAAAAAAGAAATCACGTTCTTAACGCAAGATATTTGAAAGCCACATACTTTTGTTTGCTTTTTGATGAATTTTAGTGGCGGTCATTTGGTTGTTGCGTAGTTTGGGGTTTTCTTTAAACTATGTGGGTTCGAGACTTGTCAGTGTAGAAACGACTCGAGTAGCGGGTTCCATACTTCTGAAAAGTAATATTCCTCTTCCTGAAAAGAGAAAAACAAGATTTCTTTTTTAGCCATGTTTGGAGTTTTTAGGAAAAGTTAATTCGGAAAAATATCCTATCCTAATTCCTATCGGATTTTCATCACTTCTATCTTAATTTATTTATTTGTTGGGGGTTAAGTTGAAAAAAACCTCAAACAAGTTTAGGTCATATGAATATATAAGAGAATGTGTGTTCTGGTCGTTTCCTAAATTGTTGTGTTGTGTTTATATATATATATATATATATATACATACACACACACACACCAAATGATTATTGGATATCTATATACTCTGAAATCATATGAATCAACATTGTGAAAGAGTAGGTTGTAGACATTTTGTGCACCCTACTTGTATAGGTAATTTATGGAGAATGATTGTTTTGTTGTGAACGACCGCCTATGAAATCGTGTTAAATTACATAATTATTAACCAAAAAATAATAAATTAAATGTAAAACTTTTATGATTATGGGTGAAAATTCTCAGTTAATTAGCATAAAAATCAGATAAACTAAAAAAAAAATGTACATGAAAGTATTTGTGGTTTAAGAGGGCGTTTATTTGCTCAGAAAGTAGTTTTCTGAAAATCATTTTTTAAATTTTCATGTGTTTGTTTGTCATTAGAAAAGTTGGACAACATAAAATACTTTCCAATCAAATGAAAATTTAACTTAATTTCCAGGAAAGTATTTTCCTTTGATTTTGGGAGGAAAACATTTTCCAGAAGTTGTGAAAAATTTAAAAATATTATATTATTTGTTGATTATATCAAATTTGATCCTCAAACTTTTAATTGATATATATTTTGTTTGAATCTTTTTTTTTAATTTCATCCCTTAAAATTTGATTTTTATATTAACTTTAGTCTTTATTTTTATGATTGTTATTTGAGTTTCTCTTATCATTCAACTTTTAAATTTGTAAAATTTGTTCCTCATTATTTTAATAATCTTGAAAAAAAATATTAATAAGCTATTTTCCAATTCATTTTCCATAACATAACAAAACACTGGAAAGTATTTTTCAATTTATTTTTCATAACACTACCAAATATCAAAAAATAATTTACTTTTAAGGAATTCACTTTCCAAGAAAACCACTTTTCAAAAAGAAACTATTTTCCAGCAAACAAACGTGCCTTAAGATTTGAAAGAAATAACAAATGGGACTTAACAACTAGTGGCATTATCATAAATAAATGAAAATTGGTTTTCCTTCCTCTTAGCGCTCGTTTAAGATAGTGTTTGAAACGGAGTTTTTAAAAAATTTAAATTTTTTTATGATTTTAGATCATTTTGATGTGCTGATGTTAAAATGAATTTTTAAAAAATAATATTATTTTGATATATTTTTAAGCAAAAAACACTTTGAAAATCAATTGTTAGTATTATCCAAACACCCATTTAATAAAAGTCAATGGTTTGCGAAGGAAAAAAAAACATGATTTTTTGTTCTTTCTCTCCTTCAATTCTTCATTTCCTCTTTAAATCTTAAGGCATTGAGAGTGAGAAATGAGTGATTCCTACCAAAGTAATATAACCAAATTAGTATATACATAAATAAAATATTATAGAGAAAGAGGGGTTAGAGGTTTAGTGGATAGAGAAAGAAAGTGATAAATTGGAAGAGCAGAAGAGAAATCTTTGGAATTTATGGCAAAAAGCTTATCAAAAGTAGTCGAGTAGTTGTGGTAAGGGACTTTTTTTCATTTAAATGCACTTTCCATGTTAATTTTTTCATAGGGGATTGAAAATCCCTAAATAGAAATTTTTAGGGCTTATGTGAATTGATAGGAGAAATGCAAATTTGTGTAAATTGTTAGTTAATTGTGTTGAATATGACATGATTAAGGATTAAATTGAAAAAATTAAAAATCAATTGGGGAAAAAAATTAACATGTTTTAGATTATGTTGTTATGTGTAAATTTGATGATAGTGTGTTTAAATGTTGATGATAATTTATATGAAATAAATTGGTGATATGGGTTATGTTTGTCAAGTTTAGGAAAATGGAAATATAAGAATTGATATACTTGTACAAGTTAGGTGTTTAAATCATGATGTATGCTTATAAATTGATTAAGGACTTGTAATTTAAAGGCGCGCACACACACTTATGTCTTGGTTGGCGAATAGATAAATAAAATAAGAAAGTATATATATATGATGGATGCATAATGATAATGAAGAATGTGATATTATATGCTAAATGCAAATAAGATATATACAAATTAATAGTATGAAAAGAATTATAATTTGTTTGAATAAATATGAAAAATGGTTGAAATGATTAGGGGTGCTAATTGAGAATGTTTCCTTGAAAATAAAGAGGGGATCAATAATTAGGAGAGCATGTACTATTAGAGTATAGGAAAGCACGTATTATTAGAGTGTAAGGTAGGTGTTTATCATCTCACCTTTTTATTTAAAATTATATTCTTGTTAAAAATTCTTTGTATATTATTACAAAGGGAAATTGTGTTTTAAAATCAGTTAGTTATTTGGATGGAGAATAAGTTTTTATATGTATTAAAGTCAATTGTTTAGAAAAAAAAACTAATTAATTATGTATTTAATTTGATCGTTTGGTTGGAGACTAGGTATTTATATGTTTAAGTTGGCTATATGAATGGAAATTATATGATTATGATTATAATTTTTCTATTTTCACCATTCTAATTTTTGCATCTGTTAAAACTTCTTACTTGTTATGTGAAGACATAATAGTTATAACGTCTTTAAATTTAAAATTATTAAGAATATTTATTTATTCTATTAATAATCGGTAATTATTATTATTATTATTATCTTAAAGAAGAAAAATAATATTTTCCAATTCGTAAAATCACAAACGGTTGTTACTTATTGAGTTATAAAAATGTATCGTTATTGTTTCATAATTTAAATAATTTCACAATAACTATGAGAATTGTAAATGATGAAGTAGAATTTCAAAAAGAAAAATATTTTTTTCATCTTAAAAAAATTCCATTTATTTCGTTAAAAATCACAATTAAGAGTTAATAAATATTTGCACTTAATATATTATAAATCTTATCTTATTTTACCATAAATATAAAAAAAATCTTCAAATAATCATAAATGACGAAGCAATTTCGGCACCATTTCTTACAAATTCCGGATCTCCTTATAGTTTGCTGTTTAGACAAAATAATATTAGTTGTCGTGTGAAAGCTATATTTGTCACTTTTCAGTTTTATATATATATATATATATATATATATATATAGAGCCGGTTAATCTTGACAGCTGAGTACATGCTACATTTTCCAGATTGTAAGAAAAGTCCAATTTGAACTAATTTACAAGCATTTATTGCCATGACCCATCTTTTCTGAGTCTCCCATCTACCCCTCCTACTAATCAATTATCACATTAGATGGCTTTAGCTCACACAAGGTTCATGTTAGTAAATTTAGTAATTGACTAGACATTTCTCTGCGTTACGGTACGAGTAAAATCAAATTTTTTATTCAATGTTAAAAAAATATTTAAATATTATTAATGTGTTTTTTTTTAAATATATATATATATATATATATATATATATGTGTGTGAAGTTAAACTTGATATGGCATAGTTGATTTTGTAGACTAAACTACCAATAAAAATATGTTTAGCTAAAAAAATCAAATTAATTTCGAGACGACAACATATTAGATCTACTTAGATTTACTCAGATTCACTTGAATCAACTCAAGTTAACCTGTCAAATCTCTAACCTAGGTCATGAGACCCTAATAATCCTATAGAAAGAGTCAACTTGGGTTAATTTGTCAAACCTTAGTTATGAGATCACGATAATCGCAAAGAGAAAAAATTAAAATAAATTATAAAGCTTAGTTCTCGATAAACTCAATCTTGAAGGATGAAATTGACAAAAAAAAATCAATTAAAAAAAGAAAATAAAAAATCACCTGAGTCAACCCGAGTTAACCGACCAAACTTGTGATTCAATTCATGAGTCTAGGATAACTTCATAGAAAACAAACCAAAATAAATTATAAAGATAATTATCAATCAACTCAGTATTAAATGATAAAATTAAAAAAAATTAAAAAAACAAGAAATAAACTAAGGTAGTCGAGTTAACCTATGACCTAGGTCATGAGATCATATAACCCAATAAAAAACAAATAAAAAAAATTACGAAGCACAACTCACTATCAACCCATTATTAAAGGATTAAATTGAAAAAAAATCAATTAAAAAAAATATTATGAGTCAACTCAAATTAACTTGTTAAACCTAGAAGGTCAGGATAACTCTATAGAAAAAAATAAAAAAAAATTATTAAGTCAAATTTTCAATTAATAAAATGTTGAAGGATGAAATTAAAAAAAATATATTAAATTAAAAGAAAACTAAAAAAAACTCGAGTCAACTTAGCTAATTCGTAAAACTCGTGACCCGAGTTATGAAACATGATAACGCCATAGAAATAAAATATAACAAATATGAATCTAAATTCTCGATCAAACTAAAGTTAAAAGATGGAATTGAGAAAAAAATCAATTAAAAAAAACAAAAAATTAAACCGAGTCATAAAAAAAATAAAACCAAATTGTAAAAAATATTTTACTACTAGTTATTATAATGAAATGTCAATACCTTTTATATGTTAATGAATGATATGCATGTCTATGAGAAAACTTAATTTATGATTTTAATAAAAAAAAGTTTTTGTGTTTAGCTTGTTATACTGAATCTATATTCTAATAAAAATATATATTTTTTTTTAATATCAGTACAGTAACTAAATTACTACATCATCAACTCATTAAATTAAATTAAACTAGTAACCAAAGTCCACATCAGAGTTTCTTTTTCTTTTCTCTCTTTTATCATATGGGCACCCACCTGAAAGCTACTAATCCATTCAAATCAACAGCCTACAAATTAATTTTGCGGTTAGACAACGACAAACTCATCTCAATTTTGCCTTTCTGTATTTCAGAAGCAATTTTAGAAAAATTTAAATTTTATTTTATTTATTTTATTAATTTTAAATTAATATATTTTTAGTATTTTCAAATTATTTTGATATTCTATGTCAAAAATAAATTTTTTTTAAAAAAAATCATTAACATATATTTTAACATAAAAAATTATTTGAAAATCAATCGAATCATATTGTCAAACAAGCTCGACCTAGAAACCTTGGCTTATATTGTACACTTGACAACCACTAACAACATCATAATGAATGGTCGAGGCAGGTTTTGTTAGATAAATAGTTTAAGATAAAAATAAATAAGGAATTGGTTTAGAGATATGAAAATATTATTTTTAAAATATTTATTTTTTCTATATAAAAATAATATTTTCAGAATATAATTAAACCTTCTAAATCTCTAAAAAAAATAAGAAAATAAGACAAGGAAAAGAAAAATATGTTTTCATTGTATGCAGTTTTCTGTGTAGCAACAAGTTTTAATAGACTTAAAAACATTGTAATGAAATATTATGTCTTTTAATATTATAACTATAAATAAAACTATATGACTATTAATGAAATAATATTTTAGATTAAACTGAATAGTTGTTATTTAATTTTATCTTAACAGTTATAAATATCAAAATTAATTAAAAAAATAAAAAAAAATTAATTTTATTAAAATATCAAGTTCCAAGTTTTCAAGTGTAAGTGACATCTTTTGATATTATAAATATTCATATAATAGCATTAAAAAACTCAATATGAGAGTTTTTTCATCATAACTTTCGCTTAATTTACTATACAATAAAAACTCATTCTTCTAAACACTTAGAAAATTTATTTTTTTCAAAATAAAATAGAAATTATTTATTTATATATTTATAAACTACATCAATCGATCCCCTCACGATTAGATGAAACATATACATCGAAGTACTTCGTCGGTTTCCTTGCCACATGTCAGTTATCTAACGATCAGTATCATATATACCTAACAGTTGCCATGTATGCGTATAAATACCATGACAAGCACACTTGCCATTAGCACACTGCAAAACACACACGAATAACCTCAAAAATCTCTTAAATATTTCATTGCAATGGTTTGTTTCTGTTTCTTGGTGGACCAAACAAGGAAGGTTAGAAGATTCAAGCCGGTAGCCGGGTCATGTTCAAGGTGCGGTCGTGGTGCAAGCGTGGCTGATATGAGAACTTCAACAAGATTTTGTTATGTTCCATTTTACTGGGATTCTTGGAGAGCTATTATTTGTACCTTCTGTGGAGCTATTCTCAAATCTTACAGATGAATTTTCGAGCTATACATATATATATATATATATTGATAAAAGTTTTGGAGCTCTGCACGCACATAAATCTATGATCACTTGATTTTATTGGCTTATCTCTCTTTCTCCATCTTCTTCTGTTTTTTACTCCATGTTATGTATGAATCTTCGTATAATAATATGCCTTCTGAGGGATTGACTTTGGTTTAAGGGTATGTTATTCTCTCATTTCTGGGTAACGGATGGAGGATACTCTGCCACTTTGGTGCTGCAGCTAATTAATAATGCTCCTGTATGTTTAATTTCTTCTGCTGGAAAACAATACTAGCTAGGTCTAGGAATGCTTGGGGATCAAGCAGCTAGTTCATAAGTCAGCGACTGAATTGTACAGTTCATCAAGTATTAGAACACGTAGAGAGAACCCATGTAAATGAATATATATATATACTCTAACTATCATAAGGATATTGACATCATGAATCATGCAAATAGTTTTAAATTCTTGCCAGCTTAATTTCTATCTTCTCTGGATTGTTTTTCCGAATTTGAACAGGTCTTGCTTGACACAGACCCTTCTCACTGTGCTCGAGTGAAATCATTGTCGCGGCTTAATATTTTGAGGCGTAGGTAACTAAACAAGAGAGAAGTGCATGTGTTTTCATCTAATGGAAACAGCAATTTCATTAGACTAAGCTAGCTCAAAGCACATTGCTTGGATGTGTTTTCGTTAGTCTGAAATTGAGATTTGCGTTTCCAGGCACAAGAGCATGTTATCCTGATACCGAAAATTGATTAAAACCACACATTGGATGTCAAAGTTTTGAGCACAAATAATTTTATTTTTTTTCAAATGTTCACATAGAAATGTGACAGCGACTATTTGAATTAATTATTTGAATGAAGGGGAAAGGGGAAAGCTTGCAATGCCAATAATCCAGGCTAGCTTTTAATTTAACTCATTATAAAAGGTCCAGATCAAGAGCACTGCCTTGTAACCTAGGCGATGTGAAAAGCAGCGAAAGAGACTGCAAGAAAATTCAGAAGAAGAAAAAAAACGAAAAAAAAACGCTGTTAATGTTTATCTTGCTGTCGAAGGAATCATTAATTTCTGCATAGATGAGAATATTATGCTTAAAATATCCGATTTTGTAGAAAGGTTATTTTTCGATTAATGGTAATTATTTACATATCCAGAACATGACAGGTGCAAATAATTGATTGGATTGACAGGATGCATCACTGGTAAAAAAATAATTAAATCCCAAATGTTAAGACTTAAATTCTAATGGAATTTCATCTCCATTCCATGACAACAAGAATTTAAAGTTTTTATTGAAATATTTTTAATTTGAAAATATATTGAAATAATATTTTTTTTTAATTTTTTAAAATTATTTTTTATATTAACACATCAAAATAATTTGAAAACATAAAAAAAATTAATTTAAAAAAAAATAAAAAATTTTAATTTCTTTCAAAAATAATTTCAAACTATAAAAACAACGGAATAAAGATCCTGTAGCTATAATTGTGATTGTGATTTTTTATTTTATTTTTTGGTTGATTGTGAGTGTGATTGAATTTAAAGTTTTCTCAAAATATGTCAAAAAAACATTTATTAGCCAAGACTTGTCAAAGCCCAAACATGTTGAACATTAGAATCCTTAGTTTGGACTTTGGACAGGAACGTTATCACGCCACGCTGCTTGGTATTAATGCGTGCTTCCGGATTTGCACAACATGTTGAACATTAAGTTATTCTCTCTGTATAATTTTTCTAAAAATTTGTTGAGTTTCCCACGCGCTTTTTAACCGACCAGTTTTCGCGAGTTTATAAAATTTTTAAGAAAAATAATCTGGGTATATAAGTTATTTTCTAAAGATTAAGAAGTAAAAATTAAGAAGTTTATGTAAATATTTATTAAAAAATGATAATTATTTATGTAAATAAACTAAAAAAATCATTAATAATAACAAAAAAAAAACTAAAAAAATTAAGAGATAGATATAGACTAAATTATTTAATATTACAATACAAGTAATTTGCCTAATTGTGTTTAATTTATTTATGAAAATCAATTTGTAACCGAAATCCACACATATAAAATTTATTGAATAAAATAAAAAGAAAAACACATATTAAAAATATTGAAAAAAATATAAATTTAAATTCTTAAATGGAATTCAAGTGGTGAAATTATCCGTCGTTGTAGAAAGATTTTGATACCTTATCATAGTGTTATTTGTTTCAATAATGAAACTCATAATGTAGCTAATTCTTTAATTGATAAATGATGGTAAGAGTTTTTTTAAATCGAATATATAAATAAAATTACTATTGTAGAATCACTTTTTATGTTGGAAAACATGTTGGTGCATTATGTGGAGTTTACGAGTGAAAACAAATTTCTTGATGATTTTTATCTTTAAACAAAACTTTAAATAGTATTAAATTTATAATTTTCTGAATGAGTAATATTAAATATTAAGAAAATATGTAGGAATTATAAATATATTCCACTTTAAAAACATTGATCCAATGGTTTATTCCCTTTTTTATTATTATATACTTTTTTTTAGATGAACGTGAGTGTTCGAATTAATTTGTATGCCTCGACTAATCTCACGAGCCCTGAAGTTAATGACTATGTAAGCCTCCAGTGATCTTGAGATTTGTGGGACTTGAACTAGTGACCTCTGAGGAGCAAACTCAAGGTCTAACCAGTTAAGCTACACCTTTTGGGGTTTATTATATACTTTTTTAATATTTAGCATAAAAGTTCCTATAATGTTTTTTTTGTGAAAATAAATTGAAATTAAGGTTTTTTTTATTCAAATACCTCAAACCCTCATTTTTCAATGGCTGGAGGTCGCTGAAATTTGTTATAGTTGACAACAAATTATCATTATTTATTGTTGGCTTTAATTTTTTACAAAAGATTAGAAACCTTGAGCACGGCCCTAGTCTTCCAAGCCGAGGCGTGCATGAGTTTTATGGACCAGGCATGTGTACCTAGCAGTCTAGGTCTAGAAGTCCCTAACCTCTCTTAGCCCTCCTTTTTTTTTGTTGAAATTTTTATATTTCAAAATGAAATTCATTTTAAATAAATAATCACAATCACGTTTAAAAAATAATTCAATTATTTCATTTTTTAAAATAAAATTAGATATTTTTATAGTTACATTTGCATAAAAATAATGTAGATATGTTTTTTTTTTAAACTAGTTTATAAATCATGATAAGTTTGCTTTTGATAAAAAAAAAAAGACATCTTTTTATCAAAACAAAAAAAAATAACAAAAAGGGAGTTTTGGCTTAAAAAAATACATTTTTCTCCAAAATTTAAAACATATTAATTCTATTATGTTTTATTTTAATTGGTTTGAATTTTTATTCAAACGACCATACTATTGTTAAAAAAAAAATAACAACTTTGTTAAATTAAAAAAATACGTAAATAAAAAGAGAGGATTTTAACTTAACAAAAAAACACATGTTTTTACTTTAAGATTTAAATAATTGAAGTTCTGTGAAGTATTTTTTAATCACTACAAAATAAATATAAATTGGTTTTGAGGATAGTTTTTTTTTTTTAAAAAAAAAAACACCAACCTAACGAGGACCATACTCGAAAAAGGAAAAGAAAAGGAAATCCCTACATAATAAATAAACTATAAAAACTACTTTATTAAAAGTCGGGCCCAAGCTTAAAGGTTTGGAGAGGTAAATAGGTGTTCTTGTCATCGAGCCGGGCTGGTTCTTGATTTAGAAGTGGATGCGAATCCAACCCAGTCTTTCTTGTTAGCTGGACAGGTCAGGTCTCTATCTCTTTCCACTTCCAGGTGTGAGTCTTGATTTTGAAGACCAATGACCTCGTCGACGAGCCTTGTAAGTGTTCTAACAATTGAAATTGCTTGGAGAAAAACAATTACTTCAAGTTTTCTACTTGAAAATTTTTATGGTGCTTCAGAAATAATTAATAATATTTTATTAGTTCATTTTTGGTTTATTCTGAAAAAAAAATAAAAAAAATAAAACTCATGACTCATTAAAAATTGTAAAAATATTTTTATTTATGATTTATTTTTCTTACTTGTATTAATTTTTTTATTTAAAATATGCTCACGAAGTAACTAAAAGGATACCACCTAAAAATTCTTGATTTTTCATTATTTGCATTTATTATTATTATTATTTTAATAAATAGAGCTTAAGCCCAAGCTAAGAAAACACAAGTTAAAACTTAGACCCTAGCAATAACAAATATTAATTTGAAAACGATATCCATCTTCCCAATTTTACCATGAAAACTTGACTTTAATTCTTACGTTAAAACTAATATTCTATGTTAAAGAGTTTTTGTTGAAAAATAAATTCCAATAAAATTTTAACTCCAAAAACAAGTAAACTTTACTTTTAATTTTACCTCAAATATATCCATTAATAAACCATGCTTTAAATAATTTTTTCCAACATTATTTTGATGGCACAATAAATAAATGTCCTTATCAGTCCTGGTGTTATGAATCAGATAATTGTCTTTTCTATTTTATCCTTGGTAATAGTATTTATTGGACTGCATTTGTCCTATATTATTCACAAGTAGTGTAATTGTGATATATATTTTTATATTATGATAAGCAAATATACTTAACAGTCAGCATTCAAATAATCATGGAAAAATCCTTGATTCTAGGTATCTTTGATTCCCCCACCCTTAAAATGACAAATTTTGTATGTCAAATCTCATATGGTGTTCGGTAAGATCGTTTGAAAGGGAAGTGGGCAAGGGTGAGTTTTATATATGATGAAAATCATAGACATTAATTTGAATTCAACAAGTTTATAAATATGATTTTTCGTGTTATCAAGAATAAGAGAGAGAAATTATATGCTCTCAATTTTTATTTTATTATCTATTTAAAATAATTACAAAAAAGTATTTTTAATAATCTTGAATCGAGAGTAAAAAAGTTAAAAGATTGAGAAATGAAACATTAAATGCACAAACTTCTATAAAATCATGCTATTGCGGTAGTCCTATTTTTCTCGTCAATGACTTTCTTTCATCAACTTGTCTTCATAATAAACACTAATATTTTTCATCAATAACCGTGGCACCTAACTATCCTTTCAGTACGTTACTTACATAATAGTTCTTCATCATTACTAAATATGGTATTTGCAACTCCAAGTTTCTAAAGATAATTTCATATAATTAAGATAATTAAATATCTCAGATTAGCAGGTAAACACAAGATAATAATACCATTAAAAACCACACATGATATTCAGTTTTCTAAGCTATAATTTTCTTTTTACAATAGAAAGATTTTTATTTTGATAGAAAATTTGTTTTTGTAAAAGACGTATTCGTGGAAAATCTAAATTTAAAATGAAATTCTTATGAATTAACCGATGATGATCAAATCTCTAATAACCCATTGTACAATCACAGAATGGCAAGACGAAGGATCTAATCTCTAACCTCAGCCTAGGAAACTCCGAATCTTACACCAACTTAGTTAAACGTGTGGGACTAAGCTTTTAAACATCTTTATTGAGTGATTTCCGACCTTATTAGGCCATTTTTAACACAATTTGATCTTCTTTTTCATGCAATTAACCACGCAAGTAATGCACGTTAGGCTGGATTGGCCCACACACGAAGCCTCTTCATTTATTAATACTTAAATATCCGTGACGTTGAAAGAAAAAAAACATGCCCCTTCTGCATGTTTCTTGAGTGACTGGCTAGAAATCTCCAGCTTGGAGTCATTAATAATTTTCTAGAGAATAAAATTTATCAAGAGACATTTAAAAATACTAAAAGGTGGAGAGAGAAAGAAGCTTATAGTGGCGGTGGCCATGTGCTTTGGGGCGGCGGTTTATAAAAAAAAAGAAACAAAATAACGCATACGACTGTTTTGACGTCCAGACGTCCACTATTATGCATGATTCCGTCACTAGCTGTCGTTTCTTCCGTTGGGGAGGTATTGTTAACGACGTTGAGATAATGACAGCTTTTTTTTTTTTTTATTAAAAATAAGGGATATTTTAGAGTTAATTTGTAATCGAGGAAGACTAAGTTTTTTAATTAGATAATTTTTAAAGTATATTCTCATATCGACTTTATGCATTTAAATGAAATTTAATAAATTTATCTAGATATTGGTTTGAATATTTAAACCTAAAAAAAATTTAACTTCTTTAATTATAAGATAATCTATCAGATAATCTATCGAATTAAAATTTAATTTTTTTAAATTTTTTCAAAGTCATTTATAATGTCTAATAATTATGTCAATTAATTATAGATTTTAAGATAAAATTATAATTTTAAGATCTTTATAACAGGCTTTTTATTGGTAAGTTAATATTTAATGATAAAAATTATCAATAGAGAGTACGATGAAAGTTGTTTTTTAAAGTATTTTTTATTTTAAAAAATATTAAAATAATTTTTTTTATTTTTTAAATTTTATTTTAATATTATACCATCATATTAAAATAATAATAAAAAATATATATTTTTAATTTAAAGTAAAAAAGTAATCAAGATTTAATAAAAAACCGATTTAACGGCAGGGGGCCTAAACTACCTAGAATTTAACGACGTGAATGTTATTAATTAATTTGTGTATGCCAGGTGTACCAAACGGTGATCAGACACCGTTATCTGACGCCGCCTAGTCTGTCCCTTCTCAATCTTAAAGCCGCGTAAAGTGGGTCCCAAAGATCGTCCCATCAACCATTTCCCTTCTTAAAAAAAATTCAATGTTAATCGATTGTTTTTTTTTAAACTATTTTTTATCTAAAAATAAATATCATAGTTTTTAAAAATATTTTAAAGATTTTTTTAATAATTTTTTTTATACTAATATAATTTTTTTTAAAAAATATTATTTAAAATATATTTTTAATTAAAAAATAATTTTAAAAAATATCAAATATCATATTACCAATCACACACTAAATCATCTCTTGAAAAAAACAAAACTATACATAAATATAATGGTCTTGTATATAAATTATTCTCAAATTGTTTTAGCTTGTAGCCTATTAAATTATCTGTGCTTCACTAATAAAACAAACATTTGGTCTAATAATTTAAAACTCAAAATCAATATCATAAAAGGAAATTAATCTCAATGCAAGAATTAATATCATCAACAGCAAGAAATTTTTTTTCTGAAAATAGAAGTGTGCATCCTCAAATTCCCCCAACCACAAAGATTAAGAAATTTAGGATTAGCTTCCACACAAATAATTATTAACTCTATAAATAATTACTTTCTAGGCTACACTGGCTTTTGTTTTTGGACATTTAAAAAGTTATTGTTTTAAAAGAATATCAAATTAATATTTTTTTAGTATTTTTTAATGTTTTTTATGTGATAATATTAAAAATAAAAATAAAAATCTGAAAAAATTAATATATTTTTAAATAAAAAATTATTTTAAAAAACAATTAATATAAAAAATGTGAAACATAAATAACCACACAAATAGACCTCATACGTAACTTGGCTATTCCTGTGCATAAATTCCATTCTTTACAAAGACACATGAGAAATTTTATGGTGTGATTATATTGTCGGCAACTCCATATTTTATTATATAGTAAAGAAAAAAATTAAAAAAAAATATTTTTTTGATAGAAAATAAAATTTTTATCATTTTTTTGGGAATAAGTACGATTTTCTTATATATAACTTTGTTAGTGTAACCTTTAAATTCTTGTTTTTTTTTTTTATCAAATCAACGGCAATAATTATCAAAATATATATAATAATAATAACAGTTGAGTTTTTTTGTTGAATGAAGCAAGAAGTTTCCATCCTTTTTCTTCTTCTTGTGGGTCCTCCTTTTTCACTGGTAAATGACAGCCTAATCACCAGCCTGGAAAGCAAAGGGTTCGTGAAGTAACATTAGCGGTGTGTTTGGGATGATGAATTGTTTTTTTAAATTGTTTTTTATTTAAAAATATATTTAAATATTGTTTTTTGTTTTTTAAAATTTATTTTTATATAAATATATTAAAATAATTTAAAAAATATAAAAAAATTAATTTAAAATAAAAATAAAAATTAATTTTTTTTTATAAAAATCCAGTTAAAACACCTCCCAAACGCCTCCTGAAAATCTCGATGCTTGATGGGTTTTCATGGCTACACTCATTCAATGTCTACTGGTCTTTGATCATTAACTCCAACCCAATTCCCCCCCCCCCCCTCCTCCCCCTCTGAGCTTCTCTACTTTTCTTTCTTTCTTCTTGAGGTAAGAGTGTATATTTCAGCAAAAGCTTTTGTCTTCGCTAATCTTCAGATTGCATTCTTGTAGGCTGAAGTTGGTCTGCATAGATCTGAGGTTCTTGAGGATATTGTTTTGGAGGCATTTAGTGATTGGGGAGCTAGGTTCATAAGGCCTCAGGCTTGCTAGGGGAAATTCTTCTGGTTCCTAGATATCTTTGTGAAGTGGGGTTTGGTTTTTTTTTTCTTTGGAGTTGGGAATTGGGCATTTTTAGGTTGCTAGGAGCTTGAGGGTTTGGGATACTGCAAATGGTGAGGATGAAAGGAGAGAGGTGGTTACCTGTAGTTGTTGCTTTCGTTTTATTTGAGCTCATTGGTCATAATATATCATTTGCTGCATTCACTCCTCCTGATAACTACTTGATTGCTTGTGGTTCTTCACAAAGTGTCACCTTTCAAGGTAAAACTTATGTTCCTGATTCAGGGCATTATTCTCCCACTATAAAAAGTGGGGCTTCTGTTGTTGCTAAGTCCAATTCTAGTTTCCCATCTCCAATTTATCAATCTGCTCGAATTTTCTCCGGCATATCATCTTACAAATTTGATATTAAGCAAGAAGGCAGGCATTGGATCCGCCTTTATTTTTACCCTATTCCAAACTCAGGCCATAACTTGATGTCTTCGTTGATTACAGTAGCCACAGATGATTTTGTACTCCTGAACAATTTTACATTCAAGAACTATAATGGTTCTTATATGTTTAAGGAGTATGCAGTCAATGTGACTTCTGATACTTTGACCCTTTCCTTCATTCATTCAAACAATTCTGTCACATTTGTTAATGCAATCGAAGTTGTTTCTGTTCCTGATGGAGTACTTCCAGACCAGGCGTTAGCTATAAATCCGTCTTCTACTGTTAGTGGTCTTTCTGAACTTGCCTTCGAAACTGTTTTCCGGTTAAACACGGGAGGTCCGTTGATCACTGCTGAAAATGATACTCTTGGGAGGATTTGGGAGAATGATGCCAAATATCTCCATGTGAACAGCTCTGCATTGAATGTTTCAGTTAACCCTGCATCCATAAGATATCCACCTACTCTCACTACTGAAATAGCACCAAATTGGGTTTATGCCTCCGCCGAAGTAATGGGAGATGCAAAAGTAGCCAACATGAACTTCAACATCACTTGGGTGTTCTCTGTCAACCAAAACTTCAGCTATTTTGTGCGGGCACATTTCTGTGATATCGTGAGCAGGGCTCTGAACAATCTTGTATTCAATCTTTACATAAATGATGATATCGCCGTTGAGAGTCTTGACCTCTCAACCTTTACTGGTGGCTTGAATGTACCCTATTACAGAGACTTTGTCTCCAACGCATCAGTAGATTCAGATACTTTCACTGTAAGTATTGGTCCAGATACAACATCGGATATGATAAATGCAATTATGAATGGGCTGGAGATTTTCAAAATCAGCAATGAAGTTAAAAGCTTGGATGGGCTTTCTTCTGTTGAGAGCGTCCTTCCTCAATCACCCTCGAAGAAAAAGAAGATTGGAATTATTATTGGTTCAATTGTTGGAGCCCTGGGTGCATTTGGTTTGATTGGTCTCTGTTACTGTTGCTTGGCAGCCCGCAGGTCAAAGACTACTACTCACCAGGCACATCCATGGCTGCCATTGCCATTAAATGGAAACTCTCAGACCATGACCAAGATGTCCACAACTTCTCAAAAGAGTGGAACAGCAAGCTGCATCTCGTTGGCTTCCTCTAATCTTGGTCGGCTCTTCACATTCCAAGAAATCCTTAATGCAACGAACAAGTTTGATGAGAGCCTGCTTCTTGGGATTGGCGGCTTTGGCAGGGTGTACAAAGGAACCCTTGAAGATGGAACTAAAGTTGCTGTCAAAAGAGGAAATCCCAGATCTGAACAAGGTCTCGCTGAATTCCGAACGGAGATTGAAATGTTATCAAAGCTTCGCCACCGTCATCTTGTCTCTCTTATTGGCTATTGTGATGAGCGGTCTGAAATGATTCTTGTCTACGAATACATGGCTAATGGACCACTCAGGAGCCATCTATATGGCACCGATCTACCGCCTCTATCATGGAAGCAACGACTTGAAATATGCATTGGGGCTGGCAGGGGCCTGCATTATCTCCACACAGGTGCTGCTCAAAGCATTATTCACCGAGATGTTAAGACAACGAACATTCTTTTGGACGAGAGTTTCGTGGCCAAAGTTGCTGATTTTGGCCTCTCAAAAACAGGCCCAGCTCTTGATCAGACGCATGTGAGTACAGCTGTTAAGGGTAGCTTCGGTTACCTTGATCCTGAGTACTTCAGAAGGCAACAACTCACAGAGAAGTCAGATGTGTATTCATTTGGAGTGGTTTTAATGGAAGTTCTCTGCACTAGACCAGCTCTAAACCCTGTTCTCCCGAGGGAACAAGTCAATATAGCAGAGTGGGCAATGACCTGGCAGAAGAAGGGCATGCTGGATCAAATCATGGACTCTAATCTAGCAGGAAAGGTGAATCCAGCGTCTCTCAAAAAATTTGGGGAGACAGCTGAGAAATGCCTTGCAGAGCATGGAGTTGACAGGCCATCGATGGGAGATGTCTTGTGGAATCTTGAGTATGCTCTTCAGCTTGAGGAGACCTCATCTGCCCTCATGGAACCTGAAGATAACAGTACAAACCATATCCCAGGCATTCCATTGACGCCACTCGAACCATTCGATAACAGCACAAGTATAATTGATGGAGGGAATTCTGGAACAGAAGATGATGCCGAAGATGTGGCCACTAGTGCTGTATTTTCTCAGCTAGTAAATCCTCGTGGAAGATGAGAAGCGAAGGCTTCCATCCATTCCTGGACAAAGGACATTCTGGTGAAGATTCTGGGGAATGTTCCCGGATAAATGTGAAGATATGAACTATCTCTTGTTACGTTATTCAAATTTTTTACCTCAAATTTTCTTCCATAGCTTGTAATATAGTTGAGTGATGCGTGCGAATCAATCCATCAGAAACTGCACGGTACCATAAGGGTTCTATTATTGTCTTGATCTAAAATTCTTCTGGCTTCCAGCTGCCATGCTATTTATTTTTCACACAATTACAGGATATTCAATGTGTTGGGTTTTACAATTTTTATTTATATTCACAGATTGATTATAGAAGCAAGGCACAGCTCACTGTCTCAGTATTCTGATATACTTGCTATGCTAGCTTGAATTTGTGATGTCGTGTATTTCTGATATGCTACTACGTTACATAGAACAAAACAAATTTCTCTCCAGGTGTAAGACATGATTTGTGGGAGCTCATTCCCAACAATGAGATTCAGCCTATACTCCAAAGCTTTCATTTTCTAGTTCTTGTGATCTGGAAAGTACTATATAAATCTTCTTATGTAATAAATTGTGCGTTGTACATAGCATTCGATTTGATCACCACAATGTCTAGCTATTTCAGCAGTTTATCCACTTCCTTACCGTGGTCATTATGGAGAACAAACAGGAGCCATGATTGACTCACAGCAACTTAGAGAGGCCACCTTCTGTTCAGACCTTCTGTTCAGGACAAAAGGAAAAGAAAAAAAAAGAAGAGCTTTGTCTTTGTGAATAACCTCTGGTAAAGCAATTGCTGCACAATCACTGAACACTCTTCTGGTCCTCGAATATTTTTTTGTAATTAAGAAGAAACTAAGACTTTGGATCGAACTGGGCTCGAGCGAACATGATTCCAGAAGAAATGGTCAGACGGGATGGGTTGCAAAAGGGTCTGTATTTAGAATTGTGATTAAGATTGTATTTAGAATTATTATAGTGATGATTTAAAATATTTTTTATTTAGAAATATATAAAATAATTTTTTTATTTTTAAAAATTATTTTTGATATCACCACATCAAAATCATTTAAAATTATAAAAAAATTATTTTAAATAAAAAAATTTAAAATTTTAAAAAAATGATTTACACAGCATTTCTAAACCGATTCTAAATCTTATACCGTGGAGATTTTCGGCATTTGCTGGCCCAAGGTTGAATGCTTTCAATCCTGATATCCTCTGAAGGAGAAAGTTTTACAAATGACCTGATTCTGGATTATAAGAATCGGTCAGATAGAATAGGATTCAGATATTTATACACAATTAAAATTTTTTTTTTTATTGAAATGAATTAGCTCTCACTACTCGAAAGAGGAAAACAAAAAGAATTAGGCAAAATCCCTTTATCAACTCATAGTTCTTTCTTTCTTTTGTGCCTTGGAAATGGAGTCCGAATTGTTGGCAATTAAGATTTTTCTTTGGACATCGTAGTCTGCAAATCAAGGCAGCTCACATGACTGACTATTCCCTAATTTCCAAACTATGGATCTTCTCCAAGTTTTTGATATCTTCGATAGTCTTATGCTCATTAATCTTAACTGTGTTAAAGAAGACATTAAATGCCTTTCCGATTCCTATCTTTTGATTTATATTATTTTTTTAATATATATCTTCAAGTAAAATTCTTATAGACTGATTCAACTATGAAAACTTATATTATTAATTATGATGTAAATGTATGGTTTATATTATTTTTAATAATACATGAAAGGGAATCAAAAGAAACGCTAACTAGGACATAATCGAGGAGGCAACCGTGGGATGGATCCTCTAATTAACATGGGAGAGAAATGAAAGAAACAAAGACGACTGTCAAGATTGAACCATAAAGCAAATAACTTAATACTGAACTTTGAGAACAAAGATTTGAAAAGAACTAGCAAAAATGACAGAACAAATTTCATAATAAAATTGGAAATCATTGTTTTGTAGCAGACCATAATCCTCCTGAAACTCTTACCAAATAAGTTTCAATTATTCCGGAAGAAGTTGAAACTTCCGGTGTTATTTTTGCACTTACTATTTCCACTCACTTCCTGCAAACTATTCCATGTCCACTGCTGGAACCTCCGGTGCAATCAAGCTTGCCAAAATCCATCAGAAGAGTGTCCTTTTGGTCCAAAACCCCAGCTGGAGAGAATACACAAGCGCCACAATCGGCAGAGAGAAGAGATGGTGTCCTAAACATTTCCTCTCCTCCCACAACTGGCATTGCAACTCCTGGCTTCGCCGGGTTCTTGAAATCAGGCTGGTAAGTCCTCCCAATTACCCCTTCAACTTTCGACGATAGACCAAAGAACTGGAATTGAACCTCTAAGTGAGCAAAACAGTCATCGGAAGGTATCTGATAGTTATGAATCCTGTCATCTTCTTTGGTTACTGGCACAACATTGATTGAGATCTCTGCAACCTCCGGGAGAGTGACTAGAACACTGTTCTTGCTCGATGTTCTCTGTACTTTAATATCACTATCTGGGGATTGCCATGTAGATAACTGGCCTTCCGGTATGATTAGATCTTCCCCATTGTGGGAGAATTTTAGATGGTCAACCTCACCATTCCAGGTTGATGCTTTGGTGGCCTCAAGAGAGAAACTGTGCGAATCGAAGAGGATGCCAAGGGCTTGAATCCAAGTATAGTCCCTGGTTCTGCCTGCTGGCCGAAGGCCAATAAAACGGGCATTGATTTGTAGGTTGAGATCAGATACTAAGCTGAAATGTTCATTGCTTTTGCCATGAAAGTAAAAGACAATGCCATCTCCACCAATGAACCGGGGGTCCAAGCATGCTGCTCCAGGTGCATCGCAATTCGGCTTGATACCTATAATCACCAAGAGAATCATTTTGAGTCGTATAATTACTAGTATAACCCATCAAATGAGGAAAGCTGTTCTGATTTATGAAATTATATAACCGTTGTAAATAAACACTTACGTTTGCATTCGGTCTTGCATATGGGCGAGTTACAGTTCAAACGGCAAACTTTTCTCACTTTGGGGTCGGTTGGATTTGCTTTAGGGCATTCAGCTGGACATGCCATTTTCTTGTGAGCACATGGGCCGCTGATACAGGTCCGATAATCAGCATAGATTTGTGCTGCACCACAGGCAAGTAGCAGAATCATCAACAAGCCATAATTGCTACCTGAAACCTTCATAGCTATTTCCCTTCAATGACCTAAAGATATAATAGATTGTTGGTAACAAACCTGTGCTGATACCTGCCTCTAAAATTCTGATCTCTATATAGATTTTAACAAGTGGGATTTCTTCTCCTTTTTAAAAAGGTAAAAAATAAAAATAAAAAAACCAACTTGCAAATTCGATTTCTTGCTTAGCTGAACTTCCATGTGGTTGTCCTTCAAGTACATTTATGGATAGTTAATTTCTGGTCAATGCTTTAGAGCTTAAATCATGATTTAAAATTGTACTCCAAGGTATTCGCCTTTCATCCACAGTGAAGAATTCAAAGCCTTTTCAAGGGTGGTGTAGGAGACCTACTGGTTTGGGCTTGCATTAAAGGGAATCAACATGTTTAGTCCATGTGATAGCCACACCCTTTTAGCCTGGAAAACCGCTATGAATTCCTATTTTTGTGCTGCTGCATGTTCCTTGATAGCGTTCCCTGGCTAATTACAGAGTACACACTCTCTGTTCAATCTCAACATCATTTTTTTATTCCCACTTGCGGCATTGCAGGTTTTCACTCCAGACATCCCTGACTATCAAACTCTTTCTCCTCTTCAAGAATCGAAGTCCCCACAATCGCCTTTGAAAAATAGAGCAGTGTCATCCCAGGAGCAATATCTGGCCCCTAACCAGTAACCACATAACTTGGAGGCTAGACAGTGAAAATGGGGATTGTTTTTATCACTTGTGAAGTGAGCATGTAAGCTTCTGACAGTGACTCTTGAAAGAGAGTACAAGTACAATGAAATTCCTATCAAGTGGTACACCTACAAACTAAGGATTAGTACTATAACTTTATTGATAATAGGTTAAATGGGCACTATTCTCATTTGTTTGTTTCGGCATGCAAAACCGACAGATAGTTCAAGTTGCTGTCCCATGTTAATTGGAAATGTCATCTTAAAGCAACATTTTTAGGAATTCCAGCTTTAACAATCAGAAGCACAACAGTCTATATGCGACATTGTCCAATCCAGTGGTGCATTCCCCTTGGATATATTATCTTGTAGCCCGGTTGGTGAAGTTATCCATCAATCATACATCGATTATTCATTATTCTTTATCCTTATTCACCAAGATTCTTAGGACACGACAAGCATCTGCAGACACATTATTTTTTCCTCCTGCACAAGAAAAGATGCCATACATGATATGTGCATCCTGCCCTATAAGATTCTCTTATCGCTCACGATTGATATAATCTCCTTAGCTTCTAACATATACACACCCCTTTTCCCAAGAATTTTGCGTTTGAGAGTCATGATTAAGGAAGTGAAAACCCAAGTCAATGTTGGGGTTGCAGTGGATGTCTTATGGAAAGCTTTAACCAAGGATTTGAAGGATATTCTTCCAAAAATGATGCCAAATTTAGTGAAGGATGCTGATATGCTAGAAGGAGATGGTGGCCTTGGTACAATCTATCTCTTCAACTTTGGTCCCGGTGAGTCCATTTCTTTGGCTTATACTAATCAATGACTGAACTTAATTTCTTAGTTGGATCATTTAATTTTCTGAATGAATTAAATCAGCAAGTGGAAATCACATATTTGTCTCGTCTCGATGTACCTGTGATGGCAGTAACCGAGTTTTTTTTGCATTCGAAATATTATGTCAGGTATAAAAACAGTAACATACCAGAAAGAAAGGGTTTCGGAGTTTGATGAGTCTGTTCATCGAATCGGCCTGGAAGTAATAGAAGGAGGCCATCTGGATCATGGGTTTTCTCATCACAAGGCAACTTTCCAGCTTACTTCAACCGGAGAGCAGGAGACTCTAATTGATGTCACGATCTCGTATGAGTCTGCAACAGAAGAAGATATCATGCCACCAAATACACCATCATCAACATTACTTTTCATCAAGAACCTGGAAAATTATTTGGTGCATGGTGCACCTTAGATCATTTTTATTACCTGGGTTTCTTCTCTTTTGAGTCCTTCCCTGTTACTGTAATGAAGGGCAGAGAATTTCATTTTGATGCATTGATCTTCAGTAATTTTTGAAGTAATAGAGTTTCCATGTCATTGAATTAACAATAACAAGTACATAGACACGCACAGAACATCTTTCCACTTCAATAACATCACCTACGAAATATTACTAGCACATGTATGACAAAAGACAAATGATTTTACTGCAAGTCAATATCATTGTCGTTTTAAAGTAGTAGAGTGCCATAGTTTGTCAACGATGGTAACCAACCCCAATCATGACACACCAAACATAAAAAAAACATAACAGTGAATAGGAAGAAACGCCCTTGCAATACAAATACTGGCAAACAGCACCTGACAGCCGACATTACTTAATTAAGTCTGAAGCCAGGTAAGCTTCTATTGTTTTTCATTAGGAGAGCCACAAATTGCGGCATTTATTTCCTGCAAACGATGCCATATCCTGCAGAAGCCCCCTTGGTGCAGTCTAGAGTGCCATAGTTCATGACTGAGGAGGTCTGTTGGTTTGAACCACTTTCTGGAGAGAATATGCAGGAGTTGAAATCAGTAGAGAAAAGGGATGTGGTTCTGTAATTGTTTTCACCTCCCAAAATTGGCATTGCCACACCAGGCTTTGCAGGGTCTCAATCAGGCCTGTAAGTCCTGCCAAGTACTCCAACTTTTGAGGATAGGTGAAAGAACTTAAACTGCACCTTCAAGTGGACAAAGCAGTCATTAGCAGGCACTCGATAGTTGTGGATTTTATCATCTTGTATAGTCACTGGAACTTCATTGACCATCTGCTCTATCCTTCAAGGTGATTATGGCACTGTTCTTTCCTGATACTCTCTCTACTTTTACATCTCTCTCTGGTGAGTACCAGGTGGTAAGAGAGAGCCTTCAGGTATGACTAGATCTTGTCCATCGTAAGAGAACTTTAGATGGTCAACTTCACTGTCCCAACTTGCTGCCTTAGTGGCCTAAAGAGAAAAGGTTTGAGAGTTGAAAAGGATTCCCAGGGTTTGAATCCAAGTGAAATCCCAGTCTCTGCTTGCTGGCCTGTGACCAATGAAGCGGCTGTTGATTTGAAGATCAAAATCTGATACTAAGCTGAAGTGCTCATTGCTCTTTCCATGGAAAAAGAAGACGATGCCGTCACCACCAATGAAGCGAGGATCTGTTGATTTGTTGTAGTCATGTGAGTAAGGTGGCGTTTGATATGCCGGAGAATGATGGATTGAACAGGATAATTGTTTTTTTGTGAAATTATTTGGTGTATCATTAGATCTTACAATTTTTTTTTATTAAGCTAAGGCTGGTTTAGAGAAGAAAGTTTTATCCTACCAAAAAGAGTAGGATAAGCTTGTTTAATTAGACTATTGACTCGAGTCAATATAAAAATAAAAAATATTATTATCATAGTATTAATATTCGACTCAAGGGTGTTGATCCGGAGTTAGGTTTGGGTCACTAGTATGAGTTGACCATTGGCCCAGGTTAACATAAGGATAAAAAGTTGTTATTATTATAGCTTTAAAACTCAACTCGGGGTCGACCCGAGGCTAGGTCCGGGTTACAAATTGTGTTGACCATTGACCTGGTTCAATTTAAGGATAAAAGTGATTATTATCATAGTTTTAAAACTCGACTCGAGGATTGACCCAAGACCATGTCCGGGTCACAAGTTGGGTTGACCATTGACTTGAGTCAACATAATGATAAAAATGATTATTATTATAGTTTTAAAACTTGACTCGGAAGTCAACCTGGGGCTAGAACCAGGTTACGACCGGGTTGATCATTGACCCGGGTCTACCTTAGGATAAATATAGTTATTATCATAATTTTAAAACCCTACTCAGAGTCGACCCGGGGCCAGGCTCTAGTCATGGGTCGGGTTTCTGGTCTCGGGTTGACCATTGATCCAAGTCAAAATAAAAATAAAAATGATTATTATCATAGTTTTAAAACTCAATTAAAGGGTTGACCTATGGCAAGGTCCAAGTCACGGGTCGAGATGGTCAACCCGTGTTGATCCAAAGTGGTGCAAGAATAAATATAGTTATTATCATAGTTTTAAAACTCGATTTATGGGTTCGACCCGGGGTAAGGCTCGAGTTACGGATCAGGAAAATCAACCCATGTTAACCCAATTTTTTTTTTTAAAAAAAAACAAAGCAACCTTGTTTTGACAAAAAAAATATATATATAAAAAGTCAATGGATTGTTTTACCTATGTTTATCTCGGGTCAAGTAGGTCTAGATCTCGGGTCGGCTGAATCCCATCTAACATCTACCGATTATCCAATAAAATCCAAAACACACCAAACACATAACAAAATATTTATTTATTGAGTTCTAGTCAATCCATTCCAATCTACCAAACACTAAGGGTAAGGGCAAGCTACATTATAGCTCCGGTTCCTGGGGGTGCTGCAGTAGAAATATGGTTCTTCTGCTTCTGCTTGTATGTACCCTGTAACTACGGTTAACAGAATGATGAAAATGGACCTGCTACTTCAGTTAATGATATAGGAAAGAAAACCAAAATAGGCCAAGTGGTGCAAGAACTCAACTTCTCTTGTTGCTATACATATAGAATTTAACAAGCTGCAGGTCAACTGTTACGATTGGTAATTAAGTTTCTCTTTTGATCTTTAAAACTCCTTTTCAGCTTGTAAATCAATCTACACCAGGTTCGTGTTTGAAGGATGAACAATGGCTTAGTTGGCTTGAAGGCGATTAACTAACACCTTCCATGCGCAAACTGTAGTTGTCTCAGGCTTAGTTGGCTTGAAGGCGATTAACCAGTAACTAATGCCTTCCATGCGCAAAGTGTTGCCTCACCGGAGGAGGCACCGCACGCAATGACAGGAATATCGGTAACTTGAGACTGTTAAAGTTAGACTTCATCATCAAGGATGGTGCTATTCATGAGTGAGGAGGTATAGGCACCAGATAAGGCCTTTAATTTGTATGTTTAATGCTTAGATCTTGGTTAACAGCACCTGTCAGCCAACCTGAAAGTTGGTTCATGTTCAGTTCTTTCGATGGATACTAAGCTAAATATTTTTGTGCTGTTACTTTGTTCTGCCTTTCGTGCAACAATTTGCACTGATTAGAGTCTAATCCCTACTCCGCCAATGATTTTTATTTATTTATTTATTTAATGATAGTGAGCATCTTTGAATCAGCTTAATATTATTGAAGATTAAGTCTTCTTTCTTAACGATCTTGATGCATGAGATTCTAGAGAAAGTAGGGTGTTAGAGTGGGTTTGTTGCAATTACGACCTGTGAAATGAATAGCAATAGCCTAAGAAGAAGCTCACAGAGGTGTTTTTTTTAAAAGAAATTTCTTGAAAATATATTTAAATAATAATTTTTATTTTAAAAAATATTTTTGATATTAAAACATCAAAACAATCTAAAAATATAAAAAATTAATTCTAAAAAATACTTAAATTTTAATAAAATGTTATTTGGAACGAAACTTCAAATGACACCTGGATATTTTAAATGATTTTTCTTATAAAAATTATTGTAATTTTTTATTTGATTTGATTGTTGGATTATATTTAAATTTTACTATAAAATTTTACAAGATATATTTTATAGTGGGTTAGTTGCCAAATTTTTTAGCTTTAATATTTGACCAATTTAATTTTGGTTTTTGGTTTTTCATTTCTCCTGTTTGCTTTCGATTTTCCTTTTCTTTTCTACAGGAGGTCGGCGAGGGATTTATTTAAGCTTTTGTAAGTCCTTTTTTTTTATGGTTATTTGTAAGATCCTTTTTTTTTTTTTTCCTTTTTATGATTTTATGTATTTCTATTTTTGTTAACGTAATCTAGTTTCAAGTTATGTCATGTCTTAAAAGAACGACCTTCATATCAACATAGTATATTTAAAAATTTTAATAATTCTTCTAGATGTTGTCTCCAAGGTTTGAACTTATAAGATCAAAGAAGAAAACATATAAACCTTGAGGGGTGTAACTTAACCGGTCAGACTCTAAGTTTATTCTCTAGAGGTCACCAGTTCGAGTCTCTCAAATCTCGGGATCACTTGGAAGCTTGTATGATCGTTAACTTCGGGGCCCGTAGGGTTAGTCGAGATGCGCGTAAGCTAATCCAGACACCCATATTAATAATAATAATAAAAAAATATATCCTTGAGCACCTTAGAGTTAACTCTACCAATAATTGGATAGATAAGAAATAGTTGTAGGAGGGCTTGAGAAAATTTAAAGAAATAAATACAAAAAAAAACTAAATTCTTATAAATAAAATAAATTCTGATAAGTATTAAGTCATTCAGATTTTTGTAAATGTTTAAGAAATAAAAAAAAAATAAAAAATATTTGTTAATAAATCTTTAAATATTTCTATGTCCTATATATTTTTAAAAAATCTTAATAGTTTAGAATCTCATATTGTTGACTAAAAAGATCAATTTTTTATTTCCCATATGTTCTTGAGATTTCAAGTTTTTTGAGAAATATTATTTTTTAATGTTTTAAGAGTTTTATACATTTTGAAAAGAAAAATAGTATTTTTTATCCTTAGAAATTTTCATGAATTTTTATTGATCGTCATTTTATAATCTACATTTAGATTGAATAAATTTGGTTACCAAATATTTTCCATATATGCTTAATTTGGGAAGTTTATCCAATTTAAGTTCAAATCTTCCATTAGTTTTTCTATTATTGATTTGATTTTATAACAGTTTATCTTCTTTACATTTATTTGCGTTAATGTGAACTCTTAATTTTCAAGATCATCTTCTTAATTGATGAAAAACTTGGAGTATTCTTAAATTATCATATTACATGGAGCTTATATGTCCCAAATCTATTTTTATTAGATATGTATAATTGGGATGTTACCTGAGCGATTAGACTAATACAAAATCAAGGAAGCTTTTAATCAGTTTTAACCATAGTTATTAAACCCGGCCCGGGGGTTGACCCGGCCAAGGGGCCGGGTCCCGGGTTTTATGGGTCAACCCGGGTCAACTCGGGTCAACCCGGATTAACCCGGAAAAATTAAAAAAAAATTAAAGTTTTAATATTTCATATAAAAAAATCCATGTAAATATAGATTATACATATTATGAAGTTTAAAAGAATATTTTAAAAAGTTTTTTATCCCACATTGAAAAAACATAACTTTTTTCTTGGAAACATAGAGTATATATACTAATGGGTTTCAAATCCCACATTGAAAAAACATAACTTTTTCCTTGGAAACATAGAGTATATATACTAATGGGTTTCAAATCCCACATTGAAAAAACATAACTTTTTTCATGGGAACATAGAGTATATATATGAAAGGGTTTCAAATCCCACATTGAAAAGATAATATATTATCCTTTTAAGTTGAAGTATTTAAACCACAATGTTTTTTATCCCACATTGAAAAAACATGGTTTTTTTTCATGGAAACATAGTGTATATATATGAAAAGGCTTCAAATCCCACATTGAAAAAACATAGTTTTTTACATGGGAACATGGAGTATATATATATGAAAGGGCTTTAAATCTCACATTGAAAAGATACTTTGTTATCTTTTTAAGTTGAAGTACTTAAACCAAAAGGTTTTTTATCCCACATTGAAAAAACATGGTTTTTTTTATGGGAACATAGTGTATATATATGAAAGGGCTTCAAATCCCACATTGAAAAAACATGGTTTTTTACATGGGAACATGGAGTATATATATGAAAGGGCTTCAAATCCCACATTGAAAAGATACTTTGTTATCTTTTTAAGTTGAAGTACTTAAACCAAAAGGTTTTTTTATCCCACATTGAAAAAACATGGTTTTTTTCATGGGAACATAGTGTATATATATGAAAGAGCTTCAAATCCCACATTGAAAAGATATTATGTTATTCTTTTAAGTTGAAGTATTTAAACCAAAAGGTTTTTTTATCCCACATTGAAAAAATATTGTTTTTTTCATGGGAACATAGTGTATATATACTAATGGGTTTTAAATCCCACATTTGAAAAAAAAAAAAAAAAAACCGGGTTTGCCGGGTCGCCGGTCCCGGGTTGACCCGCCGGGTCGCCCGGGTTTGGCCGGGCTATTGCCACAGCCGGTCTTTTATTAAACCCGGACCGGTCCAGCCACCGGGTCGACCGGGTCCCGAGTCGACCCGCCGGGCCGGGCCGGGTTTAATAACTATGGTTTTAACCCTTTTGAATGTCGCAAACAACCCATCATCGGTCCTCCAAAATCCCAATTTCCAAACCAAGCAATCTTCTGTTTTCGCAGTGCCCTAAGCCCATTTCAGCCCTACCCATCATGCCCTTTCAGTTCCCTCCAATTCATTTCTAAGTCAAACCGAGCTAACTCGCTCCCTCCTCGACTTTTCCGGGTCCTACCAAACCCTAACAGAAACTCCCGTTCAATTTCTCCGGAGCAGAACACACTGCCCCATAACCCAAACTCAACTTGTGTGGAGAGGATTCCAAAGGTCAGTGACCCCCTTTTTTCCCATTTCTTTAGTAATTTCATGCACAAATTCTTGGGTTCTTTGTTTACTTGTTTACTGTATAACATAATATGCGACACATTATATACAAAATATATTGAATCTGTTGTATCCAAAGTCAGCGACTACCAATTTGAACTTTCAATTTGTGTTGTCTTTTATAGCTATGAATCTTCGATCTGAGCTAAAAGAGGGATGGGTTTGGAGTTAAGTTCCTAAGCTTAAAGTGCTTGAAATTGTGGTTTTTGTATTATTTTAATATTAATATGAAATGGGTTTAGTGATATTTTGGTGAATTATTGGTGGGTTTTAAATGGAATTGATGAATGAGACAGGCCCATTTGGTAATGTTTTGCTTGCTTCTGAGATGGTATTTTAGTTTTAAAAAATGAAATTTATGATTTTGATTGATAAATGAGAAGTGCCAGTGTTTTATGAGAGAGTGCTTAAAGTAGAATAGCATGTTATGTTTGTGATGGTGTTTTGAAGCTCAATTTGAGTTGGAAAGTTGGTTTTTAGAGCGTAATAAGAGATGGACACCCCGGAACGGGACAGTTTGCCTAGAAAGAGGTCAATGAGGAAGAAGGCGGGTTCACGGAATTATGATGAGAACTTGATGGATGAACTGATAGAGAAGCATTTAGGCGGTGCTTTTAAGAAAAAGAAACAAACAAAGGAGGATTTGGAGAAAGAGACTGAAACTGAGGCGATGATAGCGATTTCTCTGGGGTTCCCAATTGATGCATTGCTTGAGGAGGAGATTCAGGCTGGGGTGGTAAGGCAGTTGGGTGGTAAAGAGCAGAATGATTATATTGTTGTCAGGAACCATATTCTTGCTAGATGGAGGAGTAATGTGCAGGTGTGGCTATCAAAAGGGCAGATTAAGGAAACTGTGAGTAATGAATATGAGCATTTGATAGCCGCTGCGTATGAATTTCTTTTGTATAATGGATATATTAATTTTGGAGTTTTATTACCACTGACATCTCCCATGCCAGAATTGACAAATGAAGGGTCTGTGATAATTGTTGGTGCCGGACTTGCTGGTTTATCTGCAGCAAAGCAGCTCATGTCCTTTGGTTTCAAGGTCATTGTTCTAGAAGGTAGGAATCGTCCCGGGGGAAGAGTTTATACTCAAAAGATGGGTAGGAAGGGTCAATTTGCTGCTGTAGATCTTGGTGGCAGTGTTATAACTGGTATCCATGCTAATCCCCTTGGAGTTCTGGCTAGACAACTTTCTATTCCACTTCATAAGGTCCGAGATAACTGCCCTTTGTACAAGCCAGATGGTGCACCCGTTGATAAGGGTATTGACTCCAATATCGAACTCATTCATAATAAGATGCTTGACAAAGTGATGGAACTAAGAAAAATAATGGGTGGATTTGCAAATGATATTTCGCTTGGTTCTGTTTTGGAGAGACTCAGGCAACTGTATGGTGTGGCCAGATCCACTGAGGAGAGGCAATTGCTTGATTGGCATCTCGCTAACTTGGAATATGCAAATGCTGGATGTCTTTCAGATCTATCAGCCACATATTGGGATCAAGATGATCCGTATGAAATGGGTGGGGATCACTGCTTTCTTGCAGGAGGGAATTGGAGATTGATAAAAGCATTATGTGAAGGGGTTCCCATATTCTATGGGAAGACTGTGGATACTATTAGATATGGACATGATGGGGTTGCAGTAATTGTTGGTGAACAAGTGTTTGAAGCGGATATGGTCCTATGCACCGTTCCTCTTGGAGTCTTGAAGAAAAGAACCATCAGATTTGAACCAGAATTACCTGGAAGGAAGCTTGCAGCAATTGAGAGAATGGGTTTTGGGCTGCTCAATAAAGTGGCCATGGTTTTCCCTCATGTTTTTTGGGGGGAGGACCTGGATACATTTGGATGTCTCAGTGAGCATAGCAATAAGCGTGGGGAGTTCTTTTTGTTCTATGGTAACCATACTGTTTCCGGAGGTGCAGCGCTCATTGCATTGGTGGCTGGAGAAGCTGCACAAATGTTTGAAAATTCAGATCCATCTATGTTGCTTCATCGTGTCCTAAGCGTCCTCAGAGGTAAGACTTGTGATGATTTTCCGTTCTTACTTTTTCCTATTCTTCTGAAAGCTTCGTGGAGTCCACATTAGTCAAGTTATGGTTCTTTTGACAGGTATATACAATCCAAAAGGCATCGATGTTCCTGATCCCATACAAACAATATGTACAAGATGGGGTGGTGATCCCTTCAGTTATGGTTCTTATTCCCATGTCAGGGTACAATCATCAGGCAATGACTATGATATACTTGCAGAAAATGTGGGGGGACGTCTCTTTTTTGCTGGTGAGGCCACAACTAGGCAATATCCAGCCACCATGCATGGTGCCTTCTTGAGTGGCTTAAGGGAAGCTTCTCGCATTTTAAGTGCCAATAGAAGTCAACAAAACAATCCAAGGAAGTCTTTGCCGAAGAATCTTGGGATAAGTAATGATACCTTGATTGGTCTATTCAAGTGGCCTGATCTCACATTTGGAAACTTCTCATTTATATCTAATCCTTTGACAGAAGACCCAAATTCAATGGGGATTATGAGGGTTACTTTTGACAGTCGTGGAGGTGATTTGAAGGAGGAATTAGAGAATAGCTTCCAGCGTCCCCTGAACTTACCTTTACAACTTTACACGGTGTTATCTTGTGAACAGGCACAGAGTCTTCAACTGGTTACTGGAGGGGATGACTGTAAGTTGTCACATTTGAGTAGAAATCTTGGTTTGAAGCTAATGGGACCTAGTGCTCTAGTAAATTTTGGTAGTTCCTTAATTTCTACTATTGCCAACTCACGAAAAGGAAGGGGTAGGAACCGTGTAACTGCCGGAAAAATATAGTACTGTTCGGAGATGGTATAATATGATTGTTCAACACTCGGGCTCCTTTTGATTCAGCATGGAGTCTTTTGATGCATATGCTTCCTATGTGAAATGGTTTATGTGAATTTGATGAACCTTTTAGTCCTCAGATCTGTATATAATCTTGATGAATGGGCTAGTTCCCCCCTCCAAGAGTAGACAGTTATCTGGAGTTTGTGAAGCACCATTTGTTTGTTGACTACTGAGCTGACCGATTTGGCATTAGTGCATGTAACTGCTAATGTTTAGTGCAGGTAAAACTAAATCTACATGCTACTCATCTTACTTGAGGATGAAATGTTGTGGAAATTCATGTACTCTTTTTCTTGGCCCATTTGGCTCTGCCAATTCATCTTGTATTTGTACTCTAGATTTGCCTGAAACATTTCTTTTAGAGTTATGATACAGGTCTCTCTCTCCTCTAGGTTGTACCTCCACGGATTCAGAATTTGCACAAACTTACACTAGACATCTTTTCTTAACAATGGCTCTTCCCAACAGGAAACTCTTGAGCATTTGGGACAATTATTGTTGAACTCCTAACAGTCATTCCAACTTGGCCAGTATTGTGAATGTCAACATGTTTAACAGTTCCACTATTGTCTAATTTTAATGTAACAAGCTTCATGCGCTGGGAATGGTAAATTGCAAAGCAACATGCAAGCATCAACATTAACTGGTTAAATGGCAAGGAAACTGAGTGAAATCTACCTCACAACTCCAAACTGTAAGGCTTTTAGGACTCAAATTTCCACCCTCTTCTTACCTGGCCTTGGCAAGAAAGCATTGCAAAAAAAACGGAAAGCTTAGGGAACATACGGCTCTGCATTCTGTATGTAGCGATAAAAATTTAATCTGGACTCGATCGATATCAATCCATGTCTGTCTGCATGTAGTCCACGCAGATTCGACAATTACAGTCAACTAACCTGCACTTGAGGCACCCAAAACAGACACATGGAGTGCAACCATCACAAGTGGGTGAGCGAGGACAACCTCTGCTGATTTTACTGCTCGTTCTCTCTTCTTCATCGTTGCATGCTATCCTCTATACCCAACACAAAGAACATATTTAGCATGCAGTTAAGGCCTGGAATTGATGAGATGATCCTGTTCCCCACAACGAAAATCTTAGCCTAAGGGGCATTAATCAATAGAGATCTATGTATTGATTTCTTTTCCCAACAAAATTTATGCCCACAAGCAATTATATCAATTGAAGCCATTTATTTCCATAAGCCCAAAATATTCCATGTAACTATAGAAATTAAATAGTACATGATTGTCACAGATTAAACATCTCTTTTTTCCATGCTCTTAAATGGTTCATATATATATAAATATACAGTCAAATGTTTTTAATGAAGTGTTTCTTTTATAAATAGGTATAAAATTTATGAGTCCAGAAGCAAAGTTTAAGTTAGAGATACTAGAAAATTTAATTCTATGCAGACAAACACAAACAATGAGACACTTCAAATTAGTTTATCACCAAAGTTTGGAAATTAATGGTGATTGGAAATTTTTTCTTCAAAAAAAAAAAAAACAAACCCTAGCCTACGCTTCAAGATTCAGCGAGCAAAACGATCATACCACAACCTAATTTTGTTATTTATTTGAAACATGTTTATGATAAATGTATCTTCATCAATTAGATAAATTCTAAACAATACTAGAAAATTATTGAATACAGATAGAAATACCAATTAAATTTTTCTATCAGTATATTACGGTGATATTTATCAATTGAATTTTTTCATTAATAAATACAGATAAAAATATATCATTAGTATATATATTGAGAGAATCATAATCGAAATAAAAGGAAATATGTCTTAGGTTTAAACAACAAACACAAGCAACTAACAAGAGATTTTACCTGGGGCCATTCTCACCGAGAAAGGGCTGGTTGCTGATTATTCTTTAGTTAGGTTTGAGCTTCATATTACTCTTATCATTCTCTGAATGTAACTTCTTGAGAAGGGAAAACAAAAACCTTAAAATTAAATATATGAATAGTTCAAAGTAAATCTGAATTAAAATTATGAAAACAAGTACAAGAATGTGAGTCATACATAAGGATTAGCGATAACTAAGGCCCTTATGATTTCTAAAGAAAATATAAGGTCTTTTTTTATGATATAAATTAAATATTGAATTCTTAGACATAAAAAAAACCTGTTAATTAAATTTTACTTTCGTTAAATTTGCACCTCCCTGTATTCGGCACTTGACAATTTTAAGGGTCGATTGAAACAAATTTATAGTTATCACAATGTTATGCCATCCCAAAACTAAATGTGAAAAATAATAAATAAGTAAATAAATTTGAAAAAAAATTTGGTTTAACTCGGTTTTTTTCTGGTTTGGCTCGGTTTTTTTTTAAAAAAATTTGGTTTGGATTTGGTTCGGTTTTTTCAATTTCAGGTTTATAAAACCGAAACCAAACCGAACTGATTAGTTTTTTTTAAATTCTAATCGATTTAATCGGTTGTTTTTCACGGTTTATTTTTTCTAATTATTTTTTTTCCTCAATTTAATTAGTTTTTTGATTTTTCTATTCATTCTCATGGGAAGTCACAACAAAAGCCTAAAACGTTAAAAATCTTTTGCATAGTTACGAGTTTTATATGCAATTTTTTTAAAATACAGTAGTTGTTTTTTGAAATATATTTTATTTAAAATTATATTAATATATTAAAATAATTTTAAAATATAAAAAATAATAATTTTAAATAAAATTTTAAATTTTCATAAAATATCATTTAAAATATAATTACAAACAGCTTCAAAGATTTGTTTTCCAATAATTAATAATAGTAATGGGAGTTAATTATAAATTAGACCCTTAGTTTAGCAAAACTAACCTGTTAAATTAGTCCTTATTGTCTCAGAAAATATTAATGTAATCCCTATATTCTTAAATCTATTTATTATTTAATCCATTTAGTGTGTTTTATGTTTTTTTTCCATTTTATTAAATAGAAAAAGAAAAGAAAGAAGTAGAGAGGATGAAAAATTCATAAGAAAATAAAATATATTTTTTTGAAACAAAATGTTATTAAATTAAATATAGTCAATAATAATCAAAGTATTATTTAATTATTTTTTATAGCACAAAAATAAATTAAATTATTTTGATACACTATCTATGTTATGTTAAATCATTACACTGCTGCTACACTAACCTGCAGCAGCTCTGAGAGACTGGAATGAAGATGTGGACCTTATCCTGCGCCACTCCTGTTGCTTATCCTGCAAACTCCGTGAGAGTCTCCATGCCATCAGTTAAAGTTCCTTCAAGCTCTCAAATTTCATTTCAGCACAATGAAAGTCCTTTTGTTCCAGAGGTAATGAACCCAAAAACTTATCACTCCAATTTGCTCTCTTCTCTGTTTAGCTCGATAGAAAATGCGGCAAAGTAGTACAATAAAACTGAAAGTTTAGCCCTTTTCTGCTAGGACTAGAGAACCTTTACTTTCTTTGACTCGAAATGTTAGTTTTCAATAACCCAGTAGTTTAATCTGGTTGTTGCTCTGTTTGGTTGCATAGAAAGTGCTGGGAAATGAATGACTTGGATTAAATTATGTTGTGGTTGTAGTTATCTCATTGTTTTAAAATGTTATGTTTGATGAGACAAAGACTGTGTCTTTGGTTTATGAGAGATTGGAAAAAAGGAAGAAAGATCAATACAAATAAATTTATTGGTTTACTATTTTCAATGTAATGATTGGTTATTGGTCTTTTCTGAGGACAACGATTTTTGTTGCTGGGATATGTAGGAAATGACTAGAAATTAATATCTTCTATCAATTTCATGGTATTTTGGATATGGAGGGAAAGGTTTTCTGCCTGCGGGCTTATCATCAAGTGGTAAAACGGTGGGTAGGTTCAAGCTGCGGATTGTGTTCTGGCTTTCAAAAGATGAGAAAAACTTCCCATTAGATGCATAAGATATTGGCTTAGTTGAGACTTGGGATGAGCTACGTTTATTTTTCTCATGTGATTCCCACAATTTACTCAGTAGTCAAGCATTCATACTAAAATCCTCTACTACACTTTCTGATTTGGTATACTTATTACACCATCCATGAACTAGAATAATTTCATTGTAGTTTTAGACATTCTATTTGCTTTCAATGTACTGCTTACTGTATGTGTTGACCACTGAATCTTGATCCATATGACTAATATGCAGGTTGTGAAAGCAGTAGACTCCTTGCATTCAGAGTTCAGAGCTGTGGATAATTTGGTGGCATGCAATACTTCTCGTGTTCTTAAAGCTTTCCAGAATGCTCGGCTTGGATCTCATGTAAGTACAAAAACTATTTATATGAAACTTGCAAGATGGTATTCAATGGATATCAATAAAGTTTCAGGTAACCTTTAAGGTTTCTCATATGTGTCATGAAGTGTAAAAACAAATAGCTGCTTTCCATAGCATGAGTACCTTTGGATGTGTGCTTACCTGTTTTCCTCTCTAAGAATGAATAAATATATTCACATATGGTGGTGTTTATATTTCCATACTCATGGTTATAACCAGCACTTCAGCGGGTCCACTGGCTATGGTCATGATGAAGCTGGTGGACGTGAAGCACTGGACCAAGCTTTTGCAGAGATTGTTGGGGCTGAATCTGCACTAGTTCGCTCACAGGTTTGCCCTATTTTCTATCTGTATCCTTGATTCTTAATGTTATTCTTTTTTAATCCAGCATGCTTTGTTAATTCTCTGCTCCTTTGGTCATCCATTAGTTTTTCTCAGGAACCCATGCTATTACCTGTGCGTTGTTTGCATTTTTGAGGCCAGGAGATGAGGTGAGCTGTTATTTTGAGGTTTTCTTTTCTTCAATTTCTGTTGGAAAGCCATGTCAGTAGTTTTATAATGTTCTCTGCTTTAATTGGCTTCCATGAGGAGTTAGATTAATTTGATTGCCAGCTCTTGGCAGTTGCTGGTGCTCCTTATGACACCTTAGAGGAAGTTATTGGAAAGAGGGACTCCAATGGACTGGGTTCCCTGAAAGATTTTGGCGTGGAATACCGAGAAGTTCCTGTATGTTACTAATAACAGAACTAAGCAAGGTTTCTTTTCTTTTCTTTTTCAAATTTCTTTTGCAAAAGTTTTCTTACATTATGATATTGCAGCTTGCTGAAGATGGTGGACTTGACTGGGATTGTCTTATGCGTGCTTTAAAGCCTCATACAAAATGTGCCCTCATTCAAAGGTCATGTGGTTATTCTTGGCGTCAAAGTTTAAGTGTAAATGAGATAGGGAGGGCTATAAAGATGATCAAGGTATGAACATAGAAATATGCAGTAATTCCTGAGGATCATGATCTGAAATTTTCAGTGAAGTTGGCTCATTTCAAAATGCTTGGTATTATGCATATGTGATCTGTATGCTAGCTGTGGTTTTATGTTGGTTTGAGTGGTAAAATTGTAAAATCGTGGAATTGGTTGCCTCTCCCTCCTTTATTCCTTTCAAGATCGGTGCTTGTTTATAGTTCATGCAGTTAATAAATCAATGTGCTCTGCCGCTCCTTTTTACACTGCTGTGTCATCTACTGTTTAACATTTTTCATTTTCATCAATGTCCCTTCAAATGCATACTTGAAGATGCAGAATCCTAACTGCTTGGTCATGGTGGATAATTGCTATGGTGAATTCGTTGAAAGCATTGAACCTCCAGCTGTGGTATGTGATGTAGCTTTCATCCTTTTGCTGAGGAAGGGTAGTATTTTTATTTTTTTCTTGGTTAATGGTGGGGCAGGGTGCAGATCTGATTGCAGGTAGTTTGATTAAAAATCCTGGCGGAACCATTGCACCATGTGGTGGATATATTGCAGGGAAGAAAAAATGGGTAGAAGCAGCAGCTGCTCGTCTCTCTGCGCCAGGGCTTGGGATAGATTGCGGCTCAACTCCTGGTGATGTAATGCGAGCTTATTTCCAGGGATTGTTCCTTTCACCTCAAATGGTTGGTGAGGCAATCAAGGTATTCAATTATGCATGTCCTTAGTTGCCATAATACTCTGTTGTGTTTGGTGGTGGGTTAATTGTTTCTTCTGTAATAAAGGGGGCTTTTCTAATCGCTGAAGTCATGGCATCAAAAGGATATAAGGTGCAGCCCCTACCTCGTGTCACCCGTCATGATACAGTCCAGGTTTGTTTTATTGTTTTGTTCTAAGCTCTTCTGAGATACTTTGGCAGCTGAAATTCTCGCTGATTTCATGATGATTTTCAGGCAGTGCAGCTTGGTAGCCGTGAGCTTCTCCTCGCTTTCTGTGAGGCTGTTCAAAGAAGTTCCCCTGTAGCTTCATATACTAAACCAGTTGCAGGCTCAACTCCTGGATATGCATCAGAGGTACCGCCTGGCTGTATTCACGTTGAATTTTATACTAAAACGCAGTTAAAAAGGTTTTTGAAGCTCAATGTGAGTGCTGCCTCTAGGGCAGTATGCTCTAGTCCTATGGCCAACTGCATGGGTTCCATCAGTTCAAGTTCTCATTTTCGCTATCATGGTCACCTTACTAGATTAATAAAAAGGATACACATCTTTGTGTTTTTAATGACTGAAATTCTCGTGGCAGTGACTATACTGGTGTTGCACAAATAAATTGTCATATGGATTAGCTCAAGACAAGGAAAACTTTTTGTATATTGATAATTTCTTTATAATTTTGTGATTATTTTCTCTCTCTTGTAACTAGAACTTTAGTAGTTTTTCTGACATGAGCATCTCAAATATAATGTATCAGGTGATCTTCGCTGATGGAACCTTCATTGATGGGAGTACAAGTGAATTATCATGTGATGGACCCCTAAGGGAGCCTTTTGCCGTATATTGCCAGGTACATACTCGGTGCACGCATCTCCATTCCCACGAGTATTGATGCATTAAGGAAACGAGAAAAGCACTGCAATCTTAACACCCATATTTTATTGTTAGTAGATTTCTGAATCCAGTTTTTCCATTGATGCAGGGGGGAACCCACTGGACTCAATGGGGCCTTGTTCTAGGAGAAGTTTTGAAGCACATCTGATCCCATTTTGATTTTTGTCCCAACAAGAGATCACAAAGTAGTTTCGGTTAAACTGTATAGTTGAATGGTCTATCAATCATCATCGTCAGAATTGCTTGTATTCTCATACTGCTGTAATTTAGCAGAAGCACTTCAATTTTGCTCTTCAACTGCCAAATATTGGAGAGGACTCCAAGAGACATTGATGTGATGTAGCTTGACTTCCTCGTTATCATAGATTTGAGATTCTCATGTGATTTCTGTCTGCAGATCTGTGCAGCTGCTTCATTTTAACAAAATGGTTCACCTTGATAGACCATAGAAATTGAATCGAAACCACCTGGTGTATGGAAACAAGATGACTGTCTGCCCAAACTCTGTGATTGTAAAACAACTCCCAAAATTATCGATGCCATTTAGGAAGATAAATCGCACTCCTCCATTAAGAAACAAGCCAAGATAAATCGTAAACAGAAGAAAAGAGAGTAAAAAATAATGCGGTGAGCGTGGATCGAACACGCGACCTTCAGATCTTCAGTCTGACGCTCTCCCAACTGAGCTATCCCCGCCTCTTGTTTTCTTCTTCTGATGGAATGTATAAGATTATCAAACTACTAGTCGTGGGTTCAACCGAAGGTGTCCATATCCATCATCTTGACCGTCCAAACTACATTTTCGTTATCATGCTTAATGGCTGTTGCTTACTACTTACTATGTTAATAATACCTTCCATTCGGACAAAGAAAATCAAATACCAGAATTTTAAACTTCTCTTCCTTCCTAGTATCCATCAACCAAACGAACCATAATATACAGACCACCCCGACAATCGTCAACAACAAAACAAAAGTATTCTCATGTTCTGTTGGAATAGAATTCATGGGTAAAGCATATTAAAGAAACCCTGTGATTCCTAAGCTGCCAACCACCTATTTTCGTCTCTTCTACGTTTTCTTAGGTTAGCATAGGCTTGATATTGTGGTGTATAATATTTTTTTAAAGTATTTTTTATTTGAAAATAAATAAAAATAAGTTTTTTTAGATTTTTTATTTATAATATAACACCTCAAAACCATTGAAAAAACAAAAAAAAAATTAATTTGATATAAAATACATGCAAACGTAATGTCAAACAACCTTTTATTTATTCTAAATATACTATTAAAATACATACAAATGTAATGTCAAACAACCTTTTAGTTGGCTGCCAGGACATGAAAGGGAAAAAAACAAGTTTTCTCTTGAGAAATTCTGCCTAGAGTATTACTCTAGGTTTACTTTAAACAAAGAGATTGATAAAATTAAATGCAGGACCACCAAAATTTAAAACGATAAACATATCTCCATCTAAGCTTTTTATTTTATAATTACTCTTCTCTTATCATCTTATCTATTTTATCTATTTTTACACGTTTGCGGCGATGCGACAACCATCCTTAAATCAAGATTTTTGTGTATAGATGAAAAGAGTAAGAAATTCTTGTTATTTATCAATTAAAAAAATTTAGATTCGCCACCTAATATTTTATTCATTAGAAACCGTAGTTGGTCTTCAGAGTCTAAATAAAAAGACCGGTTATGTATAAGAAGAATTATATTAGTGCTAGTACATTCAATCAAAGATAAACTATATTGTTTATTTTTCTAATTATTACTAAGATATTATTGTGTTTTTCTAATCATTGTTCTGTCTATTGGTTAAAAGCCAGTCCACACCAGTAAAGTAAACTACGACTTTCCTTTAACAATCTACACAGATGAGGTGTAATTTTCTTATTTCTGTTTCATAAAATATATGCAGCTGGGAATGTTCTTCTTGCTGTTAACTTTTTCCAATTTGTTGTCTAAATTAATGCACAAATGTAGAGAAAGAAGATGGTGGGGACACCAGACCCACACCACAAACTACACGAGTATATGGACGGAGGCGACGTGGGATGGCCCAGCCCATCACGCTTTGGTTGGAGGCCTAAGTCCATTTGGGCCTATTTCATTGTACTTTTATATATTTAGCTCATTTGGGCCTGCTCATTGTCATTTTATTATTTATGTTAAACGGTTTAACTTGATGGGCCGAGCCCAATAGTGGGATGTCCTAAGGTTTACTATTTATATGTTCTATCATTTTGAGACATGACATTATTGATGATTAATGAAAATTGCAGATTTTGCATCTCCCTCCTCTCCTCTCCTCTCTTCTTTGGCTTTCTTCTTCTCTTAAGCTTCTTTCTTTTCCGGCTTTAATTCTTTCGTTTGTTGTCCCGCGTCAAATTTGGTATCAGAGCATGGCTTTTAATTGTTCTTACAATTAAACGATCTACACATTTATGTAAAACCCTACTCTTCTGGGGAAAAAAAAAAAACCTTATTGTTCTTGCAATTACAAGGATCCTGTACCTTTGTTCAAAATTACTGTTCATCGGCGACTCCTCAGCTTCTTCACCGTCCGCCGCCTTCCAGCTTCCAGCAATCCTCCTTCCTCCAATGACGCCTACAGAAGCAGCCCCACTCCTAACTGAGAACCGACTGCCGGATCTGCAAAGAAGAAACGAACCAAAAGGAAGACAGCAAACAGAAGGGAAACAGAGGAACAAACCCAACAGTACCCTCCATCTTCGCCGGCCAAACGCCACAGAAGCATCACTGCAGCAACAACACCAAAGCACCAACCACGACCCGACATCCACACAGCCAACATCGGTTCGGGTTTACAGCAGCAAAGGTAGCGCCTCCGCCAGTGTCGTCTTCAACACCGATCACAGTCATCGATCGCAAGCCCACGCCAAGTTACTGCCTTTAACAACCCACAGCGCCGCAGCCATCGTAGCTCTCTGTCGCTGGTTCCAGCGTTGCTAACCATCAGCACCAGCCGCGAACCCAGCAACAGCACCAGCCGCAACCCACCATCCACAGCGCCCTCACCTTCGGCAACAGCCCCGCCGAGCAGCAACACCAGACGCCACCACCTCTTCCCCTCGCGCCGATGGCCCTAAGCAAGAACACGGAGTGAGCCATCGCCGACAGCGGCGGCAACGGGTCACAGAAACTAGGGAAGCAAGAAAGGAAGAAAGAAAAGCCACAGCTGAGAATATAATTAACCTAGACACATCATCGCCACGTCAGCATCAGTGTCACCTGCCACGTCAGCAGATCTTGCCACGTCACTGTCTCTGCCACATCAGCTTTCCCTGCCACATCATCTGTCCCCATCAGCCTATCCTGCCACGTCAGCTGCCACGTAATCCTTCACTACCACATCATACGGTCAGAATTTTTACCCATTGAAAATCATCATTCCTGGTATGTTTTTTTTTTTAACACTTGTTAACCAAGATTTAGCATTAATATTATTTTTTTGTGCTTGCCCATAACTAAATTAAATTACCTTAATTTTGAGCTGGTTTAGCATTGAAGATTTGATCCTCTTGATTAATTGTGGAGCTTGGGTAAATAAGTGGGAAAACTGAAACATTGTGTTGGGATTATTTGTGTGCATTTAGAGGACTTACACTGCTTGCTTGCGCATTTTCCTGGTTTAATTTTGTCATTACTTAGTCTCCAAGTTAATTAAAAAAAAAATTAAAAAAAAATTAAAATTATTTTCTTTATTCTAATTTTTATTTTTATTTTTATTTTTATTTTTAATTTTAATTTTCTATGTTACTAGCTATAATTTTATTTTGCGTTTTACTTGCAAGTGTTAGTTGGTGATCTCAGTTTTAGGATTAATTTTGCATGCATTTACGTAGTGGTCGTCTAGTACACAATCTAGAAGTCACGGCTACCATGGACCCGAACTCCAGTAATGTTCTTAGAGATATTCAAGAACAATTACAACTTATGCGAACGGAAATGAGCAACTTGTCCAATCAAATGAACAACCTTTCTGGGAGGGTGGAGTCCATAGAAACTTTGCAAATAAGACCATCTAGTGAGAGTGAGCATTCTAGTGACAACCATAGGAATCCTCAAAGACCAGTTCCTCGTAGGAACCGCCACCATAACCAACACCAGGGCCACAATGACTTTGATGACCCTCAGGATAGTGAGCGTTCCAATGATTATCATCAAAGACCAGCTCATCCTAGGAACCGTCAATACAACCGCAATCAGGGCCATCAAGACTATGATGACCCAGATGAGCGAGTCATGAGGCACATCAAGGTGGAAGCCCCAACTTTTGAGGGTCAACTTGACCCGTGGATTTTTTATAGATGGATCCGTGACATGGATCAATTCTTTAGGCGGTATAATCTGTCGAGAATAGAAGGGTAAGATTTGCGAAGATGAAACTTAGTGGGACCGCTCGGCTCTATTGGGAAAGTGTAGAAGAGTCTTTGAATAGGAGAGGTCAGCCCCTATTCTTGATCGGGTTGAAATGAAGACTAAATTAGAAGAAAAGTACTTGCCTCGTTCTTATAGAGGAAATCTTTTGGACCAGTGGAATAACTTGAGGCAAGGAGGCAAGTCTGCTAATGACTATGTGGCACAATTTGATGAGTATAGGATGAAGTGTGCGGTTAGGGAGGATGAAGTGATGACTCTAAGTAGATTTCGAAAAGGTTTAAACGATGACCTTAGGAGAGAGATCGTGCTTAGGGGTGTTTCCACCCTTGATGAAGCTTATACCTTAGTACAAAATTATGATTTGGTCACAAAAAGTCAATGGACAAGACGTCAGGACACTCGTAATACCCCTTATAGGTCTCAACCTGGTAGTAACTCCATATTAGGTGCCCCACCTCGTAAGCCCAATCCTTTGATTTCCCAAATACCTAGAGAAGACAAGGATAAGGGAATTTTTCATGAAGCACCTAAAACTCCCAGAATTCAGTGTTTTAAGTGTCAGGGTTTTGGTCATATCTCTTCTAGCTGCCCTAATAAGACTTTGTTCATCAAGGAGCAAGAGGATATGGGCGAAGAAGACAATTGTGATGATAAGATATATGAGCCCAATCCCGATGATTTTCAAGATCTAAATGACGAGGATGATGAGTCTAACTTGCTAGGTTGTGTTAGGTCTATATCCACTCAAATCAAGACAACTAGGTTAGGTGTGGTTAGATGTGCTTTAACACAACCTAAAGGAACGAGGATTGGAGAAGGACTGCTATTTTTTACACTTACATTAAATGTGGAGATAAAGGGTGTAAGATCATCATAGATAGTGGTAGTTGTATCAATGCAGTTTCCTTGAGTAGTGTATCCCGCTTGGGCTTAAAGTCTGTTCCACACCCTAAACCCTATAGTGTGTCTTTGGTTAATGATACAGCTATAGCGGTCAAAGAGAGATGTCTTTTTCCCATTAAGATTTTTGATTATCATGATGAAATTTGGTGTGATGTCATCCCCATGGACGTAGGGCACGTCATTTTGGGTAGGCCTTGGTTATATGATTTGGACGTTACAATCTTTGGACGATCAAATTCTTGTTCATTCACTTTTCAAGGTAAAAAAATCCAACTTATTGGGTTACCTCCAAGGTCTAATGATAATAGTCAGAAGAAGAATAAAGTGAGAGAAGGAGGGCTTAACATAATAAGTCCTAGGGAGTTTGATAAAGAGATTTGTGAGGAGGCTGTTGTGTTTCGTTGTAGTGGCTAAAGAGATTGTAGAAGACTTTTTAGAGGAGCCCCCTGAAGAGGTAAGAGAAGTGTTGAAAGAATTTCTAGATGTTTTCCCTTCTGAACTACCTGATGTTTTACCCCCTATGCGTGATGTTCAACATGCCATAGATTTTGTCCCTGGGGCCACACTACCAAACTTGCCCCACTATAGGATGAACCCGAGTGAACATGCTGAATTGCAAAGACAAATAGGTGAGTTGTTACAAAAGGGATTTATACGAGAGAGTTTGAGCCCTTGTGCGGTATCTGCACTGTTAACACCCAAGAAAGATGGATCGTGGAGAATATGTGTTGACAGTCGAGCCATCAATAGGATTACAATCAAGTATCGTTTTCCAATTCCTCGATTGGATGACATGCTAGATATGATGGCAGGAGCCCAGCTCTTCTCTAAGATTGACTTGAAGAGTGGGTATCATCAGATTAGGATCCGTCCGGGGCGATGAATGGAAAACGGCCTTTAAGACTAAAGATGGTTTATATGAATGGTTAGTCATGCCTTTTGGCCTTTCCAATGCACCTAGCACTTTTATGAGAGTAATGACACAAGTGCTTCGGCCATTTATGGGAAAGTTCTTGGTGGTATACTTTGATGATATTCTTATTTATAGCAAAACCAAGGAAGAACATTTCGATCATCTTATCCAAGTTTGTACCAACCTAAGAAAGGCCAGTTTGTTTGCAAATGTCAAAAAGTGTTCTTTCTTTACAGATCAAGTGGTCTTTTTAGGGTTTATAGTGTCATGGAAAGGAGTCTCTGCTGACCCCCAGAAAGTCCAAGCGATAGTAGATTGGCCTGAGCCTAAGACTATTCATGAGGTTCGTAGTTTTCATGGGCTTGCGACTTTCTATCGTCGTTTTATTAAGGGATTTAGCACCATCATGTCGCCTATTACAGATTGTTTGAAACAAGGTGAGTTTAAGTGGAGTAAAGGAGCTAATAGAGCATTTGAGGAGGTTAAGAAGAAAATGACGGAGGCCCTAGTAATGCGGCTACCTGATTTTACTAAAGTGTTTGAAGTAGAATGTGATGCTTCGGGAGTCGGTATAGGTGGAGTACTTAGTCAGGAACGTCACCCTGTAGCCTACTTTAGTGAGAAACTTAATGAGGCAAAACAAAAGTACTCAACTTATGATAAGGAGTTTTATGCGGTGGTTCGGGCCTTGCGTTATTGGCGCCATTACTTGCTACCACGGGAGTTTGTTCTTTACTCCGACCATGAGGCCCTCCGCTATATTAACTCCCAAAAGAAGCTTAATCATAGGCATGGTCATTGGGTTGAATATTTGCGGGCATACTCATTTGTTTTGAAACATAAATCTGGAATAGAGAATAAGGCTGCAGATGCTTTGAGTCGTCGGGTAACGTTGTTATCCGTAATGAGTGTTGAAGTCACAGGATTTGAAAGACTCAAAGAGGAGTATGAATCTTGCTCAGAATTTGGAGAAATATACTTGACATTGAAGGATGAGAGTCACCGTGCTATAAATGGTTATCACCTCCAAGATGGGTACTTATTTCGGGATAATAAGCTTTGTATCCCGAAAACATCGTGCGTGACTTTTTGATATGGGAGATTCATCTTGGAGGTCTCTCGGGACATTTTGGAAGGAATAAAACCATTGAAGAAGTGGAACGCCAATTTTTTTGGTCTAGCTTGAAGAGAGATGTCGCCAAATTGATAGGTCAATGTCGAACTTGCCAACTCGCTAAGCATAGAAAACAAAATACTGGTCTTTACACCCCATTGCCCGTTCCTACTTGCCTTTGGCAAGATGTGAGCATGGATTTTGTGCTTGGGCTTCCACGTACTGTGAAGAAACATGATTCTATTTTTGTGGTTGTCGACCGCTTCTCTAAGATGGCCCATTTTATTCCTTGTACTAAGACCACGAGATGCCTCCAAAGTTGCAAAACTCTATTTTGACGAGATTGTCAAGTTGTATGGTCTTCCTCAAACCATAGTGTCGGATAGGGATGTTAGATTCACAAGCTATTTCTGGAAAACCCTTTGGCATATAGTGGGCACTAAATTGAAGTTTTCTCTTGCTTACCACCCCCAAACCGATGGTCAAACCGAGGTGGTTAACGGGAGTTTGGGCAACCTTTTAAGGTGTCTAGTGAATGATCATAATCGGAATTGGGATCTGATTCTTCCTACGGCCCGTTTGCCTATAATAGCTCTATCAATAGGTCAATAGGCATGAGTCCCTTTGAAGTTGTACATGGTTACAAGCCTAGGAAACCTTTAGACCTTCTTCCTATGTCCTTTCATGCTAGAGTGTCCGAGTCGTACCGAGTCTTTTGCACGTAGAATTCGGGATTTGCATATTGAGATCACTAAACGATTCAAGCAAGTAATGCGCATTATAAACTTCAAGCTAATTTACATAGACGACATAATGAGTTTAATGTGGGAAACTATGTTATGATACGGGTTAGACCCGAGCGGTTTCCTTCGGGAGCTAATCGAAAATTACATGCGCGCAGGTCTTAGGGCCTTTCAAAGTGCTACAACGAATTGGTCCAAATGCTTATGTTCTTGATTTACCACATGATCTTAGCATTAGCTCTACATTTAATATTGAGGATCTAGTTGCCTACCATAAACCACTTCTTATCCCAGATGATCCATTTGAGATACCACTTAACTCCCCTCTTGATGATCCTATTGAAACCTCTATCCCTTTCACCTTGACATCAGCACAAAAGGATAATATTGATGCTATTCGGATAAACAAGTTGTTTTTAACGGGAATAGTGAGGTTCAACGGTTTCTAGTTCGTTGGGTGGGTCGCCACGACTCGGATTGCACTTGGATTACTAGAGATACTTTGCGCAGCTTGACCCGGATCTTTGGGAGTACTATCGAGTCGGTAGGTATTATACTCGACGGGGTCAAGTTTCTCTAACCCGGGAGAGTTGGTGGGGACACAGACCCACACCACAAACTACACGAGTATATGGACGGAGGCGACGTGGGATGGCCCAGCCCATCACGCTTTGGTTGGAGGTCTAAGTCCATTTGGGCCTATTTCATTGTACTTTTATATATTTAGCTCATTTGGGCCTGCTCATTGTCATTTTATTATTTATGTTAAACAGTTTAACTTGATGGGCCGAGCCCAATAGTGGGATGTCCTAAGGTTTACTATTTATATGTTCTATCATTTTGAGACATGACATTATTGATGATTAATGAAAATTGCAGATTTTGCATCTCTCTCCTCTCCTCTCCTCTCTTCTTTGGCTTTCTTCTTCTCTTAGGCTTCTTTCTTTTCCCGGCTTTAATTCTTTCGTTTGTTGTCCCGCGTTAGAAGACTGGGATGCTCATCGCAGAAATGGAAGCATGAAATGAGATGAAATATATTACAGAAAAAAACAAAAGAAACGAAAATCTAGGAAAGCCTCCATGAGTGCAGCAACTGAAATTACTTCATAAGTCAAAGTAGTTATATAATTTCCGGTGAAGGTTCATCACAGTATTTCAAAAAAAAAAAGAGTAGAAACGGCATGAAATACAGGAAAATGCACGCTACAATATACCGGTTTCTGAAATAGTAGGTGCTCCGTGAAAATTGATCCGGCATCAGCATTCACAGGGTATTGGATCCTGCATGTACAAACGGGGAACAGAAAGGATTTAGAAAATTAGTTGAGAATCCAACTAGGTACCAGTTGAAATATGTGAATCGAAGGACTTTTATACTTAAAAAGCGGGTGAGTGATTTACGTTGAGAGAGAGAGAGGTTAAAGCCATAAAGGGTGGTATGAAAAATATATGAAGAGGACAAGTAAAGGCTAAAAAAAGCTTGCCAGTAAAACTTCTCTTCAAAAACGTTTTTCTTATGTTTCTTCCTTGGTCTTCATCTTCTTCAAGCAGTCTGAGACTCTGGAACGATCACCTAAAACTACAAAAGGAAGAAGTACATCCTTAGTGTTAGGATGGTCCCACTCCATCGACTCCCACCATTCTTTTGGATCTACATCGATTTCTTCAAGAGATGGGGGGGGACATGGCTGGCCACTGTCATGCACGGGAAGGCAGATTGGTATCCTCTTTAGCTTCGGACAATTTCTTACTCTGATCTTTTGGAGAGAACCGCAAATCAATTTGGCACTACATATACTTTTCAGTTCTGGCAAATAAACAAAGTTGAGACGTCTTAAGTTTGGGAGATCGAATTCGCTGGAACTGCAGCTACTGCTGCTTTCTTCACCCACAACCCAGTCTACACTTGTTGCTATTATCTCCTCCATTTTGTGACATTCCTCGACTGAAATCAATTCCAGGTTTGCTAGGTTTCGCAGCAAGGCAAGAGGGAACAGCTTTTTCAAACTTGAACACCCATAACAATGGAAGTCTTTGAGATGAGAAAATATACCATCAGATGGCAGCGGTAATGGAGTAGAGCAGAACCAAGAAGATGAAAGCAAGCTCTCCATTCTATCACACAGCTGAATTTCAATGCACTCTAGTTCAATTGCACACTGTAATGATAAGACGTCGCATAAACTTCCTGCATCAGTGCATCTCAAAATCACCAGTTCTTGAATGTCACATGGGAAAAATGGAGAACTTCGATTCCAGTTGATATTGAAGTTACATAAACATACTTTTCTACTTCTTCCAGAAAATTCCAATACACGTAAATAGTCTTTGTTATCATTCCATTGTCCTACTAAAAATTTGTATGTACTTAGTGATAGGGTCCCGTCCCAAGATTTGAGATACCCTATGAAGTCAGAGAAACATTTAAAATGGCATTCCAAAGTTTCCAACTTCCTCAAGCATGCTACTTCCTTTCCTTCAACTGTTACTGGAGCATATTGTCCCTGCACCCAATCATCTAGTGCAAAGACTTGCAGGCGATAAAGTTGAGGTAATATTCCAGGAGGAAACTCCTTTTGACTACATCCATTGAGTTTAAGATACCTGAGGTTGGATAGGCATTCCATGTCTTGAGGCACATCTACAAGTGCGGTATCACTGAGATCCAACCTCTTCAGTAGCCTAAGCTTTTTCAATGATGGCACATGCCTTAGCTGCTCACAACCTTTGAGCAATAATGCACTAAGATTCTCCAAATCAGAGAAAGAATCTGGCAATAATTCAATATTTGTCTCGGACAGATCAAGAACCTTGAGCTTGTTCAAATGCTTGAAAAAAGAATACGCAATAAATCTCAAAGTGTAATTATAGGGTAACAATAAGGTTGAAAGATTGGGGCACCTTGGTGAATGGCTAGAAGGAATTTCTTTGAATTTACCATTTATCCAGGACACTCTTGTAAGAACCTCTTTCCACTTATCCACATCTCGTAATTCTTCACCAACCATGATTGGAGAGCTCATTCGCAGGATTTGGCAGGCCATGTCCCTAATCAAGCCATGCATCCTGACAGCTCTATAACCATTATAATCATCACAACTTTCCAACAAACAGACATTTTCAAGTTCATTGAGTATCGTATGGCCCTCATCAAATTCTGCTTGCCTGCTATCAATCCCTTCAATTATTCCCTCATCAATAAAATAACCTATCAAGTCCTCCCTACTAATCCCATAATCTTCTGGAAATACCGCACAGTATAAGAAACATTGTTGTTGTGCTAAATCATCTAACTGGTCATAGCTCAACCTCAATGACGGAAATACCTTATCTTTCATGTCCCTAACTTTAGATTTTTTCAATTTCTCCAATGTATTCCTCCACTCATGCAGGTCACTCACACCCCTCATGCTTTCTGCCATTGTAATAATTCCCAAAGGTAAACCAGCACATTTCCTTGTAACAGATTTTGCAATCTGCTCAACTTCTGGAGACATTACTACATCATGTGTAAATCTCTCTCTAAACAAAGTCCAAGCTTCTTCCCAAGGTAGAGGCTCCACTTTGATTTTTTGCAGGCAGCCCATCCCTCGACAAACTTTTAATGATCTAGTTGTAAGAATCAACTTGCATCCCTTCTCTTGGACAGGAATTCCCACCTTCTCTGGATCAAAAGTGTCCCACAGATTGTCCAAAATGAGGAAAGGCTGCCATTTCATTACAAATGCTTCTGAAAGTTCCTGGGCTCTTCGGATCTCGTCGTCTTCATTTGAAAGATGTATACCTAGACATCTAGCAATAAGATTCTGCAATTTATAAATGCTAAAATCTTGAGGTATAGTGATCCAGTAAACATGATGAAAAGTGCCTGATGTTTTTCTAAGTTGATTGTAAACATGTTTCACCAGTGAAGTTTTACCCACACCTCCCATCCCATAAATGCCAATGCGTAAGACTTCATCATTCATTAACCAAGACAAGATGGCATTCTTATTCTCTTCAAATGCTTTACCCGCTAACTCTGAAGAGCTAGTGGGTAACGCATTTTCTCTAGCATCACTTTTGTTGGGAATATGGCCACCAGAAGAGCTAGCTTCTGCAACAGGCTTCACTAATCTTTCTGTCTTGTTATCTACATTAATAAACCAGTCAGCTCTAATTCTACATTTTTTGTTGACACCCTCCATAGCTAGAAAGGCTGCTTCTTGAACATCCTTAGGCACTTCTCTACAAATCGCAGCACCATGCCCTTTAGTACCTGACCAGTGCCATTTGATCCTTGAAATCGAAGTACGAAACGCAAATAGATGCCCGCAGAACTTACACTTCTTCTTACCAACATCATTCTCCTCAACGTAAGCCTGGAATTGATCATCTGATAAAACCATTTTCTCCTTGTACTTTAGTGTCCCTACAACATAAAAAAATGTCAAAACATTCAATAAAATGAAAGTTTAATTAATTGCACCAAATAAAAAACTTGCATAAATTCTTCTGTTTATAAAAATAGAAAAAAATAAATAAGCATGATTACATACAAGATAATTTCAAAATAGGACTAGGCAAAGGAAAAAGACTTCGTACCGTGCCGGCCGATAAGGTGGTGTAACTTGGAAGACGTTAATTAGAACAGAAACAGAGGAGCATAGACAGGTTAACTAGCAGCAAACTTCCTCTCTTATCTTCTCTTCTGTGTGAGAGAAATAAGGCGGGTTAGAACATGGAATCAAATAGGTCTCTGAAATAATCATAATCTGATCGGACCTTCAACTCCAAACAAAATCTACAAAGCAGGCAGTACTAATTATAGTTGAAAGACAATAAATAAATAAAAAATATGAAACAAATTAGGTTATTGTTTACCTGTACTGATACAGATGTTGTCCAAACTTAAGAGGATGATTTCCAGAGCGATCTGATTATAAAATCTGAAAAAAGCAAGGAAGCAAGCACTGCAAATGAAGGGAAAACGCGAATTGGAAAAGACAGATGTAGGCTGATGTGAAAAGGATGTAGCCCTGGCAGGCAACACAAGCTAAAGGCAATTCTAATTTCAAGCGGATTATTATTATTATTATTATTATGATTCACCTTCCTAGAAGCTGCCGCCTTGGAAAAAGACTAAATTTAAAATATAAAAAAGATATTTTTAAATTATAATATAGAAAAATATAGAGCCAAACTAATGATTGTTCTTTCGGTTAAACATGTTTTTAAAATAATTTTAAATTATTTTTTATTTAAAAAATATTAAATTAAAATTTTTAAATTTTATATAGTTTTGATACATGGATATAAAAAATAAAAAAAAATCTAAAAAATATATTTTTGATTAAAATAAACCTTACATTCTATTACTAAACATACACTTAAAAATATTATAAAAAATATTATAAATTTTTTTTTTAAGGATAAGGAAATTGTGCCCATATAGTCCATTTAATTTAATTTTTTGAAAAAAATCACTTTATAAGAAGGTGCCCTTTACAAAACCTAAAACGCACCCAACAATAAATTAAAAAAAAAACCCAAAATTTATCTTTTATCAATAAGATTTTTAAGTCCCTCTTTATATTTTATATTTTATATTTTATGAAGGTCAACTTCCCCTCATAATATCGATGTTTTTTAATTAACTCTTGAAAAAACAACATTCACATGATTCATTTTAAAATATATATTGATTTTAATAGAAAATTCATTTAAGAAAAAATGTATAAAAAATTGAAAGAGTAAGGAAATTTTATCCATAATTTACTTTATTTTATTTTATTTTATTTTATAAAAAAATCAAAAGTACTCAATATTATAAAGAAAAAAATTGTAAGAGCAAGGAAATTAGGTTTCGATGTGCAAAAAATTATTTTTGTTTGAGAAGAAAAAATCAAACGCAGGGATAATGGTGGTAAATGGAAAATTTTTTATGTGTTTTTACTTTAAATTAATATATTTTAGTGTTTTTAGATTATTTGTTAATATTAAAAATAATTTTTAAAAAATAAAAAAAAATATTTACTGTTATTAAACTTTTAAAAACTTCGTTGCTTTTGTGCTGGTCGTATTGAAAGAACGGTGATTGAAGAAAAATAAATACTTTGGGTTTGTATGGTGATTTATTACTGGAGTAAAGTAAAAACTCAATCTAGCCCCAATGTCTTTTTTCATTACAAATTGATCCCTTTTGATTTTATTGATTTTACCTCAGATTTAATGGACATTCAATAAATTTATCCCTTAAGTTAATTAAGTATTAGTTTGTATTCCTTCGCTACATTGTGAGAAACAAATAAACTTTAAACGCAAAACAAAAGGTGTCCAAGTCTTAAGAAATTGTTTATTACTGTTATGAAATCTAAAATTACATTTTTGTTTTTTCAATCATGATAATTTTTTTATTATTGTATTTCTTGTTAATTTTATTTAAAAATTTCAAGAATAAAAAAAAAAGTATTCGAATTGAATTATTATGAATAATTTATCATTAGTATTTGTATATCATATATATAATACCCGGAAAATAATTATTAAAATTTAAATATCATTTTATAATAGTATTTTGTTAAAAATAAAATGTAGATGAATTTTGTAATTTTTTTTTGTGCAAAAAAAAGATTTGATTCATAACAGCAAGCTAAATGAACGAGGCCTAAAAAACATGTTATTTATCGATAAGATTCGAACTCATAACGCTTTACACGTGTATTAATTGAGCCACAACACTAAATTATTATAACTAAATTTAAAAAATATATCACTATGCTTTATTTTCTATATAAACAGTAAAACACAACAATTATTTTCATACTGTAGATTAATTTTATCCAATCTGCACGTATTTAATGCTTCCATCCAAGATGACAAAATAAGTTGAGAAACGAAATTTTATGGTTTCCCCGTCTCCTTCACTCTTCTCTGGCTTCTGTTGATCCCCCATTTACAGAAAACTATTCTCCGTTACATGCTGATTTTTTGATTTGCTGGCCTCATCCACACTCTTAACGTATCACCATTTCTCCCGTTCTTGACAGCCACAGCATTAAACCTCGAGATATTGATCTAATTCTCAATTGCTCACAGAATTTTCAAAGCTTGAATTGCAGTTGCAATGGAGCACAAAGAAAACCAGCAACATTTTTATGGAGGCTATTCAATACGCCAGAAGAAAAGGACGTTAGCTGAAGGATCAGATTATAGGAAACTTTTCCTATTTTATCACAGCAAGTCATTATGCTTGTTTTTCATAATTTAATTCATTGTCTCTTCATCTTAGAAAAACTAGCAATTTCTCTATTCATGAGTTGGATTTGGATTTCTACAACAAGAACTGCTACCTCTGCAATTTTGATATAATTTGCACACAATATTGTCCTTTAAATGTCCTATGATCTATCGCTTTGCTTGCCCTTTAGTTGTTGTTTACGACTCTACCTATATTATCAAACCTTTGATGCAAGCTTGGCTGCAATCTTCATTGTCATTGCCCAACAATCTCTTCTTTTCCATGGATGTTGTCTCGCTTCTAATGAAGCATATTGCATCTCCAATTATTTTTTCCTTCTATTTATTTCTTTTTTATCTCCATGTGTGTAGGTAGCTTAAAGTGACCCGTGGTGAAGCGCGGACAATTAATTTAATATGTACATAAAAGGCATCACACCAAAACAAAAACAAAATGAAAAACAAAGTGAAAAAATATAAAATTTTAATGGAAGGTATTGCCGGTGAACTATTGAAGTTGAAACACATTAAGGATTGTTTTACCAATTTAGTCAATTATGCCCTCATACTAGCATTTTTTCAGACAAACATTGTTCATCCTTTAGTCTCCGCTAGCCTTGGTTCCCACACTTCGTTGCGGGGTCAGATTATTTTTTTGTAAAAAAAATAATGTTTAGGCATTGAAATAAAGTTAAAAAAATAATATAAAAAACTTATCATGATAAATGTGTAACAACACTAATTATGATTAAGTTAACATAGGATAACAAATGTTTAATTATTATTATTATTATTGAAAAAATAAAAACCATGAATTTGAATTGAAAGATAAAATTGAAAACTATAAATTTTTTGACAAGAAAGCCAAGAAAAACAATAAGAAATTAAAAGAAAATGGACCAAACTAAAATTACCATTATTATCATTGAGAAAACCAAAATCATAAACTTGATTTAAAGGATAAAATTAAAAGCTATAAAAACTTTATCAAAAGGACAAAGGGGAAAAATACGAAATTAAAAGCAGAAAAACCGAATCAAAAATCATTATATATACAAATTAGAAACCAAGGGTTAAATTGAAAACATACAAAACTTTAACAAAAAAAAATGACAAAAAAATACAAATCAAGACTATAGTGACTGCATCTGAAATACCAATAACACTAAGGACCGTAATGTATTTATCGGGGTATGAGAGAGAGAGAAAAAGAAAAAAATAAGGTCACTGATGATAAACTCTTTGGACTAAACATATCCCCCTATGATGGAAGAGGAGACGACGAGGAATCAGACTATATGGTGAAAACCCATTTTTTATCACTGAGAGACGTTACACACGTCACCCAAAAAATACGATATCTCCCACCTGCTAGCGCAACTTTTTTTAATAAAAAATATTATTTTAATAATAAATTACAACACCACCCTCATACAAACCAACAATTAACAAAAATAATATATAAAAACCTGAAAATATCGATATACCCCTACCCAAAACAATTGATTTATTTACTCTTGAGGGTATTTTTATTATTTTATTATTTATAAAATATTATATAAACAAAAATACTCTCATACAAATCAATAATGATGAATGACTCATGTAAAAATATCAAAATCTCCCAAAATCAAAAGCAAGCAATTTTTTTGGCCAAGACTATAAACGTCACTCTATTATAGTGAATAATGAAGTTAGGTGATTTTTTCATGCATTTTAGTATAATTGTTAGTTGATGTCATTATTATTAGGTAAATGAATCCAACATTATCATTGTTCCACTTCAAAAAACAATTTCAAGGTTTTTTAGATTAGAAAGTATTTTTATTAATTTTTTGAATGTCAAATATTCACAAAATTGTAAAAAATAAAAAATATATTGCGATGCTTCCAATTTTGTTAGAGACCCAAGAAAACAATATTAATATATCCGTATAGTTTTAGTATAGTTCCTATATTACTAACCTAAAAAAATTTGAAATTATTTTGGAAGTAGATTGGTGTTTCATAACATATATGAATAATTTCAACACAAAATACCAAGAAAAAAAATGAAGATTTTAATGGACAGTTTTGGTCAAAGGTTAAAGCTTGTTCTTTTGACCTTATGTTGACATCAAACGGAGGCTAACGAAGGGGCAACATTTATCCAAAAGATGATGGCCCAAGAACATAGTCTTTTAATTCTCTTAAATTTTGATTTTTTTTATTTAAAATAATTTTTTTATATATTTTTATATCATTTTGATATACTAGTATTAAAAATATTTTAAAAAAAATTAAAAAATATATATTTTAATATATTTCTAATTAAAAATACTTTAAATTATTATCATTATCACAAGATACCAAATCTCAATGTGCGACAGTCTCAACATCAATAGTTCAAGTGCAGAAACTATCATTAAATGAGAATAAAAAATACATAAAGATGCTGAGCACATAGCGTTAGCTATCAACTTGGCACCTGGCATTCCAAAAGCTTTCTTCGCAATTCCTCAACGTATTTGAAGAAGCGTGAATCCTAGTCCAAAAGGGGCACAAAGAGACGTGAATATCAGTATAAAATCAAACGAATAGGAGGTAAAAAACAAGAAAATCAACTCATGTCTGAAACATGTAAATCAACAACAGGAGCATTAAAGATTCTTAAGAGATGGAGGAAAAGAGGGGCTTACCAATGGCCAGGCAGTTTATGTAACCTCTCGCTCAACAGCATCAGGGAGGGGGTTGATGGATGTTCTTTGCACTGCACTTGTCCCATTCCACTTGCTCCCACCATTCTTCTGGATACGACGGGATTTTTCGAATTGATTTTAGCAGGGCACGAGAGAATGGTAACCTCTTCAGCTTCAAACAGTAAACAACATCAAGTTCTTGGAGAGAATCACAAATCATTACCCCACTGCAAATGCTTTTTAGCTCCGATAAATTTCTCAATTTTAGTAGCCGCAAATTTGGCAGCCTGAATTCCACACTGGCATCAATGGAACGTCTGCTGCTGTTTCTTTCTTCACCCATAATCCCGCCTTCGTCTTCTTCTTCGGCCGCTATTATCTCCTCCATTTTGTCACAAAATTCTACTTCAATTACTTCGAGGTGTTTGAGGTTCGGTAGCAAGCCAGAAGGAAACAGCTTTTTTATACTTGGACAATTAAACACATCAAATACTCTGAGACAAGAAAAGGTACCAATAGATGGGAATGGTTGTAAAGCAGTTCCTTCTCTGCCGAAGAGGGCAAGTAAGTTCTTCAACCAGTAAAGATGAAGAGTTTCGACGCTTTTAACTATATCAGTGGAAAAGCTGGACAACGTGAACAGGAACTCCACACCATGGCACTCAGAAATTACAAAAGACTTCAGTCCAGTTGCTTGTACGTTGCATAAGTTTCTGGCATCATGGCATTTAGCAATCACCAGTTTCTGTATGCCTTCAGGAAGTGCTAGAAAATCTCCTCTTTCGCCAATATTGCAGTTATATAACCGAACTTCTTTATTTGTGTCTTTCTTTGAGATTGGAGGAAGCATAAAATCTGTAAAGACATTGTCACCTAGCTGTCCTATTTTGATATCGTAAGTGCATAACGGTTGCCTCTCTTCTTGAGATTTAAGATACTTGTTGAAACCAACAAGATCATAGAAATGGCATTTCAAAGATTCCAACTTTCTCAAGCCTGCTACTCCCTCTACTTCAACTGCTCTGAGACCTCCTAAAGACTGGTGCAGGTGGAGGAATTGTAAATTAGAGAGATTAAAAAACATAGTGGCAGAAAATTCCTTGAGTGTAGTCCCGTCGAGATTAAGATACCTCAATTTGAAAAGCGAATCTATACCGTGAGGCACCTCTTCAAGTGGAGCATTACTGAAATTCAGCATCTTCAGTTTCCTGAGCTTTGCTAATGATGGTACATGTCTCAGCTTGTAACAGCCCCTCAGCCATAATCCATCTAGATGCACAAGACCAGAGATGGAACCTGGCAATTCCTTTATAGCAGTAAAAGAGAGGTCAAGAAACTGGAGCAGGCAGAATCGTTTGACAAAAGAATCTGTGATCAATTCCAGTTTGTGATTTCCACATAACAACAAGGTTGCCAGATTGGTACACCTTGGCGAAAGGTTTGGTGGAACTTCCTCGATGTCATTTCTCATTAATGAAACATGCATAAGACCCTCGGTCCATTTCTCCTCATCTGGGAATTCTTTTAATTGAACACCAGCTTTAACCATTGCTCTTGAATTCATAATTTGGAGGGCCATATCCCTAATCAAGTCATGCATCCTGACATATCCATAATCTTCAGTTATAAAGCTCTCCAATAAGCAGGCATTTTCAAGTTTATCAAGCATGAAGTGGCCCTTATCAAATTGGGATTGCCTGCTCCCTCTAGCTTCTATTATTCCCTCAGCAATCAAATACTCTATCAAGTCATTTTTGTTGATCTTGCAATCCTCTGGAAACAACGCACAATATAACAGACATCGTTGCAATGATAAATCATTCAAATGTAAATAACTAAATTCCAATATCGGAAACACATCGAGTTCCATGCTTCCTTTTGTACGTTTCAATCCTTCCAATTCCTGTAATGTTTTCCTCCACGCGTAAACATCTTCCACTCCCCTCATGCTTCTCGCCGTTGTTTTAATCCCGAGTGGAAAACCAGCACATTCACTCGCAAGAAATTTTGCCAAATGTCCCACTTTGATATCAAAATTCCCAAGTTCCTTAGCAAACAAGCTCCAAGCCTCTTCCTCAGAAAGAGGCTCCACATTGACCATGTACTCCGGGCAGCCCATCCATTTGCAAACATCTAGTGATCGAGTTGTAAAAATCAACTTGCATTTATTCCCTCTGGTAGGAATTCCCACCTTCTCCACATCAAAATGATTCCTCAAATTATCTAATATCAGCACAGATTTTTGTTTTGTTAAAAATGCTTTTGAAAGTTTTGCAGCTCTACTCTTCTCATCTTTTTCATTTGAAAGATCTAAATCAATGTTTTTGGCAATCAGATTCTGCAACTTATAAATGCTAAAATCTTGTGTTACAGTAATCCAATAAATATGATGAAAAGAGTTTGGTATTTTCAGAAGCAGATTATGGATATGCATCACCAGTGTTGTTTTGCCCATCCCTCCCCTTCCACAAACACCAATAGTTAAAACCTGCTCCTTCTTTAACAAAGACCAAATCTCATCCGTATTTCTTTGAAACGCTTGACCCACTAGCTCCGATGTCAGCAATGCATCTCCTCTAGTCTCATGTAACCCTTCCTGAATCAGATCTCCAGCCATGTCCTCTCTGCTACAATTCAAATCATCGTTCTCCTTTGACAAATCAAATATCTCTTGCCAGTCTTTTTCAATTGATTGACCAACTAGATCCATTCTTGGCAATGCAGTTCCTCCAGTCTCGTGCACATCAGCAACATTCCCTTCAACAGAGCTACCAGTTTCAACAAACTGGATCAATTCTGCAGGACTCTTGCTCTCTACTTCATCCGAGCTTTCAGCTTCCATCAGCACCTCTTCTATATCCCTTGCAAGAATTTCAACTTCATTCTTTTCTTCTAGTGAAGAAGTAGAAAACTTATTAGCTACCTCACTTCGCATGGTTTTAAGTTTCTTTCTTGAGCCATGAATAGCTAAATAGGATGCTTCTTGAATCTCTTTAGGCACTTTTGTACAGGTATTAACTCCGCGCCGTTTGACTCCTGCGAAATGTGATTTGATCCTCGAAATTGAAGTAGCAACAGCAAATATATACTCGCAAAACATGCACCTCAAAAGACCATCTGCCATCTTCTCCACATAATCCCAAAAGGGATCGTTCGGTCTAACCATTTCTATTGTTGAATCCTTACATGCACAAACTAAATTAATTTTAGAAGAATGGAAGTTATAATTTATTATTTAATTCAAATAAGAATAAGAATATCGAAAAAGATTAGAAAAAGGGAACAACGAAGTTATAAAGAAGTAGGCGATGATACCAAGTAGCAATTACAGACCAAACAGAAACTCTAGAAATAAGCATACACAGGAAAGAGAAACAAAAACATTTGTGAATTTACATTAACTTCAAGATACAGTAAAAAAATAAAACAAATAAATAGGAACATTGAATGAACGGAAGACAACACAGCTTACCTGGCCGGTCGGCTTGGTTTATGTGGCTGTTGTCTGAAAAGATGTTGATCAGTTTAGTTTAGTTTAGATTAGAGCTAATGCAAGAACACAAGCAGCAAAGACAATTGTAGGATTCTTAACCTCAAGAGAGTCAACGCGATTTGCCTTGGGAAGATGCTTGCAGTTGAAGGGAAGTTGATAAGAAATGAGCACATTTCTTGTATAGAGACCTGCTTTTGTAGTTCGCATTGGAGCGTGGAAATGGCAAGTTTCTTCCGAGTAACTCACACCAGCTCAGCTTCATATTTAATTTCATTTAAAAAAGTGGCTACAACTTTTGTCCTCGAATTTCTTATGTTACGAAAAACTTGCCCCATTTCACATTCAGAAGGGTATTTTACCATTCTAACACTTTAATAAAAAATTTATAAAAATAAAATAAGTTATAAAAAAAATAACACACTTTTCCAAATACTAGTTTTATAACTAGAATAACATTTTTTTACTTTTAAATCAAAAATAAAATTAATTAACATGTATAAAATTTAATTAAGTAATAAAAAGGGAGATAAGCGGATGTTATATAAAAAAGAAATGTGAAGGAAAAAAATAGAAAAGAAAGAATGTGTCTTTATTAAAAAATATTTACCAGACGATTCTAACCATATCATAAAAGACCATCAAACAAAATCATAATTAGTTAGTAATTTTGTTTGTGATTAATTAAACCCTAAAGTATCTTAACCCAAAATTAATTTTAAATAAAATCATTAATCAATTACGATCTTGTTTGATAATCTTTCATGATGTAGTTAGAATCACTTCGTTAAGATCTTTCTACCCGTAATAGATATCTAAAAAACATTATTCCTAATAACGATCATTAAGGGCCTGTTTGTTTCTGCGTTTTAAAAGTGCTTTTGACAAAATTTGAAATTTTTTTATTTTTTTATTAACTTCAAATTAATATGTTTTTAGTATTTTCAAATTATTTTGATGTGCTGATGTCAAAAATGATTTTTAAAAAATAAAAAAAACATCATTGACATGCATTTTGACACAAAAAACTATTTGAAAAGCAACCGCAACCACACTGCCAAGCAAACAATAAAGCAATACAGCAATTGTATTTGTTATTTTTCAAATATTTTTCTTACATTTGTTATTTCCCAAAACTTTTATTAAACCATGTCAACTTTTCAAAAACAAATCCAATTCACAAGTCATCCAAATAGAAAAAAAAAATCCAATTCAAAAGTCATCCATGGATAGAATTGCCCTTTTTACTATTATTTTGTAGGTATGTTCAAGATTAAAAAAAAGAAAGAAAGAAAGAAAGAAAAGCATTGACGAGGACTGAACAAAGAGAAAAATAAAACGAAACGTGAACCGTTGGGCAAGTTAAGTTGTTCTTTCCTTCCGCCGTACGCCATCTCAGTACACCTCCTTTACACGCAGACATGTCTAAGCACAGATACCACCGAATGAACGCCCAAGACCTGCCCTAAGACTAGAGGGATTCTAGGCTCAAACGAAGGCGTTTGTGCTCTGGTTCATTTTGATGGCGACCTCCTACTGAAATTCTCTCTCTTTTTCTTTATTCAATCACTGAGCTAGACAGACACCCCTTCAGTTATATTTCATCTGTTTTTCTATTGAATAACATGTGAATTGCACATACTTCCTTGGAAAACATCAAAATATCATCAAATATTGGTAAAAAAAAACATTTAAAAAATAACATCCCCCTGATGTTTATGATTAAATTATCATCAAAATAGTTTCATGAACTTTTGATAACTTTTTGCTATATTTCTGTGAAAAGCATGTGAGCTGTATAGCAGTGAAATCTGATGAAATATAGCAGGAGTATCAGTCAAAACACTTGATGATTTGAGCGTTGAGATCAAAAAGAAATTGATTCAGGGGTGTCGATCAAAATAACCTATATATTATATGACCAGCTCATGAAACAGCTAGCATTAACAACACCTGACGAGGGCGTTAATCAAATATATATGCTGATATATCACTAGGGCTAAAATATATCAGTTATCGTCACCAATCAGTAATCCATCCATCATAGACAAAACTGCAACTTCGTAACACGTGAATTAACAATTTGACAGAACCCATTCCCCCCACCAGAGAAAAGAAAATGAAAGAAGGAAAGAAAGAGAAAAAACAGAAGCTAAGTTCATGACTGAAGGGCTCATGCATCTCTAGTTATCGGAATCCCACAGGTGGTCAGTTAACACGACGGGGGGAAAAGACGCCCTAGTCAAAGAAAAGATACAGATCACTCTGATGAAAAGAAAACAGCTTCAGAAGATGTTCACAAGATTTAAATTTCAGCCTACCAGAGAGGCATTTGTTTCAGCACTGCATACAAGGGCAAACCATGTCCATCATGCCTTGGAGATACAATCTGAGGATTTAACTTTCTGCGATGATGCTAATCCTGCAAGATCAAATTTATCAAAGACGGTGAGGGTTGAGGATTAACATTCTTTTTGCTTCCAGCTCCTGAAGATGGGCTTTTGCAAGGAAAATTCAATGCAAAAAAAAAATGATGGGAAGGAAGTGCTATAACTATATGATCAGGTAAAGGAAATAAAATTGGAATGTTGACTGAATTTACATGAATCAAGTCTAAGAAGAAGCAGCATGAACTCGCAGGAAGAATAATAAGCATACACAATTTGAAAGATAAATGGAGAACAGTAAAACAAAGTCAGAGTGTCAAGGGGTAAGAATCTGGAGAGGGAAAGAGGATACTATGCAAAGGCACCATTTCTAACAACTTTACACGCAATAATCTTGGTAAACCAATGGTTTTTTCTCTTTATTTTGACAAGTCTGCAAAATTAAGGAGAATAACAAAAACTTCCAAACAACACAGTTTATGAGCATGGGAACATATGTAGAGTAGAAATCTGATCAACAAATGGAAGAGAGAAGGAGCTCAGCATACATGCAATATTTGGCCCTTGGTCTTTTGTGTTTGTTTAGGCCCTGGTGATAGCCCGTAATCATTAAGGAAAGGTACACAAATGAATTACTTATGAAATGATCACAAATGAGCAAGCCAAGCATCCATTGGCAATTAGAAACATTCACTTCGTACACATTTATGACATGCAAGAAGAAAAGAACAAAAATTGAAGATAAAAATTGAGCAGAAAAGGGTAATGCCTCTTGTAATCTAGAACGCTTACTGAAGTTTACAGACTCTCCTAAGCCCTAACAAGTGATATGGTAATGTAGTCTTGAAACACAGAAAGAGGGGATCTTCATCTCTTAAGCCCTGGGCTGTGAGATAATAAGCATTACAAAAGGGCTACATATCATAAAAGAATTTTTCTTTATAACTAAAATATGATATGCAAAGATGACACTTATATGACCCCAACCAATATCCCGCATGAAAATAAAACCAGAAAAACTTCAATCACTGTGGCGAGGACCCGGGCTGCTAACGGCAACCTCTACAATGAAGAAAAAAGTTACACAGAAATGCATGAGATGATGAAAAAGAAAAATGACTTAAAATCAGACCACAGAGGGGAAGACAGGAAATTTTTTAGCTCACTCCAAAACATTGTTGCAAAGAAGCTAGTTGAGTTCAACGATAACCAAAACCGAATTTACATCACATGTCAAATCTTCAAGATAGCTAAACCTTCCATCATACCCATTTCATCAACTCAAGAAAAAGAAGAGGCAAATACAAACAAAACCAAATTCCAACAAACAAATTTCAAGCCAACTCACCATAGCACTGGCAAATCAATCACAGATGCAACCCAGCAAAAAGCAACTCCAATTCCTTATCTTGTGAGCCGGTCCTCTAACGAAATCCAAGATAAAGGTTAATCTTTACAGATAAATTATCATCTCTTTTTTTTTATCAAAATTGCTATATTTTGATACCTGGATGGACACAAGTTGAAGAATTTTATTAAGAACCCGCAAACGATGAGAAACATAACTGCTGGTTGCAGGAAGTTGATTCATCCTCTTAATTTCTTGATGAACTGCCGCTGTCTTCTCTTCATTACCCATTTGGTTCCATCTAAATGAACAACTGTTGAAATCAAAAGGGGAAGCCGATCCACGAGGCTGAAAAATCACGTATCGGGTAGTTTTATTTATAAAATATAAGCTGAACATCCTATTTATACTAAGTCAATATTTTCTAAATTATTTCATTTCTTAAATTAAATAGAAAAAAAACATTTAAAGTAAAATATTTTTATAAACTAAATAAAAAATAATCAAAAATAAAAAAACAAGAAAATAGCAAGCAAAGAAAAATACAATTGACATCAAAAAAAATTTACACAATAATCCTAATTTATATTTTGTTTCTGAATAATTATATCTAATTTTATATATGTTTTTAAAAGGTTTGTAAGCCTTTAAATAGCCCATTAGAAAATTAGAATTCTAAATAAAAAATAAATAACATAAAATCTAAAATTAAGTTTAAAATATAAAAATAAAAGGGGAAAATAATGAAATTGACTATAAACAATATATTCAAGGTCTTTCATAGCTCAACTAATTAAAATCGATTATTTTTTATAGAAATTGAATCTATAAAATCATCTAGTAAAATTTAAGTCTTATCCAATGATAAGGTTGTTATGAGCTTTTCTTGTCAAGTTATTTATATAACATAGCAGACCTCTTATTAGGTTTAGTTATATCCTATTGGTCCATAAAAAAGTATGATATACTTTCTATATAATTTACTCATGGTAAATCCATAACTAACTATTTAGAACTATTGTACTCTAATTTTTCATTTACATCAATTTTCTTTTATGATTTCGTATGAACTTTACATAGATCTAAAATCGAGCATGATAAGTCGATCCATTAACTCATCTCTGTAGGATTTCGATCAGGCCAAATTAGTGAGAAAACTTGAAATTAAAAAAAATTCTTCATTTCAAGCCTTTTGCTTTAAAAAAAAATGTTGTTTCAAGGGGTTTTTTAAAGGAAAAAAAAACTCTATGTTGACTTCTGACTTAGGCCAAGTCAACCCTAGGTTAGGTTTCTTAACCATGGGCCATTGTTGTCCTTACCTCATAATTTAAAAAAAAAAAAAAACTTAAACCCCACCGACCTTTCACTATGGAGCGAGACTCAATACATTGTGGATTGCTATAGTACAATGATAATTTTTCCCTCCATGTTTGTAAGGAAAGGGATGAGTTTTTTTTTTTTAGGAGGGGAGATAGTTCTTTTTCACGGGATTCAATTAGAATTATCAATTTGTTTGAGGGTAGGTTGGTCTCTTCATATTTTTATTGAACATTTAAATTATTAATCTACCCTTTAAAAACAAAAAAAAATAACTTGAAAGCAAGAGGTGTTTTTGGTTTTTTAATTATTTAGAACAATATAATTAATTAAATACTATTACAATTTTGTTTTTCTTTTACTTGGGTCCAGTGATGTTTTTGTTATTTCCTTTTGGTTTTTCTATAATTGTCAATTAGAGTTAGGGATGATTGGGTCTTTTGACATCTATAAAATATATTTAAAAATAAAAAGTTATTGGGACGTGCACCACACGCACCAACGAGTTGGAGGAGTTTGTGCCCTTTTAATAACACATCCAGGCTCCTCCCATCGTCAAACACCACCTTCTACAACGGTGTTAGAAGTGGTGTATCGAGAGCTTTCTAGTGATGGCGCACATGATAATGGAGGACATTCGGTGTGACTCCGGTGGATTTTTTTCTCCTCCTTCCCCTTTTCTCTCTCCTCTCTTAGGCAAAGTACACAAGCTTCATTTCATTTGTTTTATTTATATAATGTAGTTCTCATTCTTTTGATTTCCATCAATTTTATTTTATTTTTATCTTTTGTAGGTTAATTCTTGTTTTCAATTTTGTCCCTATCATTTGATTTCATTTAGTTTTCATTTCAAATTTGATCCTTGTTCTTTTAATTTTTATCTATTTTATTTTTTTTATCTTTTGTAGTTACTTTTTTTTTCAATTTCATCCCTCATCATTTAATTTCAATTAGTTTTTATTTCAAATTTAGTCATCATTCTTTTAATTGTTATTTATTTCATTTTTAGCCTTTTTCTTTTTTTTTTCAATTTCATCTATCAACATTAGATATTGCAATTTAATCCAAACCCAATAAATGTCGCCTTGACTCTCCTCGAACGGGTTGAGTTTTTTTATGGTTACTTTACCCAACGAGTAATGAATAGGGTATAAATATTATCAAAACATACCTGAAATATATTTGTATTATCACCCAAACCTAAAGCTAAAATATATATTTATATTATATAAATATATTTGTAGAACATTTTGATTTTTTAAAAACAATGTGATACATGCTCATCTTGATATTGACATAAAAACACACACACACACACACACACACACATATATATATATATATATATATATATATATATATATTATTTTATAGTTTAATAATTTGATACACACATACACACACTTCAAATTTATATATTAATTAATTTAATTTTTATTTAATATTAAACTTTTGTTAGATAATAGATATCAGTATGGATCGATGAATACCAACCCAAACAGGTCAGTATTTCTTCTATGGTTACCTTACTTAACATTGGATTATTTAATAATTGAGCTTTCAATTTTCTTATGACAGGATTACCCTGATGCCACAGCTAAGTCGTAGATTTTGCATGTTAACCTGAATGGATTCGGGTCATTTTTTTAACCATTTTTTATTTGCCACTTTTTTTCATATTATTAAAATTATATGGACTTATTGACTTAGCTCAAGTCAATAACCTAGATCTTGGTTTTTTTGTTTGAGAACACTTGCGTTGTCTTGGCTTCCTTTTTTTACGATGGAAAAAAAATTAGGTCGGCCCGTGGTGTAGCGCGAGGCACCTATCTAGTACTTACAATTCTTAATCATATTTGGCCCTGTAATTTTAACTTTTCATCATATTTACCACTATGATTTTAGGTTTTGGTTATATTTTTATGGTTTCGATTTTGGTTTGATCATTATACCATTTTTTTATCATGTTTGTAAATATAAAAATAAATATAACTATTAAAAAAACAAATCATAGATAACTATTGGGTCCTGCTAGCAGAAGGACCTAACGTTTCTTTCCTTCTCTTCTATCACCAACACCCTTTGAAACTCGTCTTACAATCCTTCCTCTAGCAAAATCTCACCTGACTCTCTAACTTTCTTCACAAGAGAGTAAGAAAATGAATCGCGTCCCTGCGTGCTAGGATAGAAGCAAAGTAGTGGTGATCATCCAAAGATTCTTAATAGGTATAATCAGAGGCTGGAGCATTAGGCATTTCGTCGAGTAAGCGGTTTGACTACTAGAGCTCCCGGAGTGAAGAAGGAGGCACCGAACATAGCAGAAATGTCTCAAAGAGACTGAAGGGGGCCGTTTTTTTTTTTTTTAGCTTAGACTAAGGGTATCGATTCCTAGTGCTATAACAGAAACCGCCCTTAACACGCAAATGAAAGCCCTTATAACATTGTAGCTCGCTAACTTTATAAAGCATGAAGTACAACCCAACGTTATTGCTGACTAGCTGGACCCAATAGCCTTGGGTTTGGGTGCGGAGTCGGACCCAATAGCATCGTCAGACCCAACAATATTTTTTTGACTAAAAAACACAAAAGACAATGCCTTCTGGTATTACAGTGTCATCAATAGTGCAAACACTCTATGTCTACTATGTGGTCCACAATGCAATGAGTTCATGTCCACAATACATGCAGTGTTTTTCTCATGCCTTTTAAAGTATAATATAATATGTCAAAGTGGCATTTTTATGAGTAAATGAAAGATTTTTTTTAGATTTCCTAACATGTGCTTGACATAAAAATAAAAATAAAAATAAAAATAAAATTGGGTTATTTTTATTTTTAAAATCAATAAAAAAAATTAGAGGCTTTTAAACATTCAAGTCTTTTAAAATTAAGGTAATACTATTGTTATTTTCTCCTAGTTTTCTATTGAAGAGTTTATTATTATTATTATTATTATTATTATTATTGAACAAAAAATAAAATAAAAGTAATTTTAATAGACCGCCATTTATGATGATTTTTTTGTAATTGTATTTAATCAGGGTTGGTGTACTAACAAATTCTCTCCCCGTCTTACATTTTTTTTTTTTAATTTCTAGCTTTTTAACATGTTTTTTAAGACCACACATTAGATTAAAAAAAACATTACAATTACAAACCGTGACAAGAATAATTTTTACAAGCAAACTAAAACAAAGAAAGTTCATTATTTTTATTAAAAAAATAAAACAATAATAATAAAAAAAAAGTCCACTGAACCAACTAATGCGATTATTTTGACCAAGGGTTGGGCATGCCACTTTAAGGTCAAAATATTTTGTAATTGCGTAATATTTTTTTAGCAAATCCAATGGAATCAACATATGTTATCTAACTAATCCAACTAATAATTGATGCATATCATCTTATTTGATTATGCTAAAGGTATCAGTCCCTAGACTATTTAGGTCATAGTGTCTATATAATATTGTTGTACTTTAAAACAAAGTTACTTTTACCAACTTTAGGTTTAAAAGCAATGTTCAATTAATATTTGTTTTAATTTCAAATCAAAGATATGATACTTTAAATTATTATTTTTTTTTAAAAAAAAAGCAAACTAAAGTGTCAACTACTTTTAATAAAAAAATAAAACAGTTTCAAGGTTAACTATATATTTTCTTGAGTAAAAACGCATTTTTTTTAAAAAAAAGCATAACAATTTTGTTTCTATCTTTGCAAACCAGACATGTAATTTTTTTTGTCTCGTACTTGTCTTTCGCATCTTGTATTTCAAACCAAACCCAACATTATTAAACATTGCTTTTATTAATGTTGCTTTCATCTCACAACTTAAGAATAACATAGCATATTAACAGTGATCGTGTTTGGAAACGCGGTTCAAATCAGTGTTTTTTTTAAAATTAAAAAGAAAATAATTGTTAAAAATTATTTTTTTATATATTTTTATATTGTTTTGATGTGCTAATCTTAAAAATAATTTTTTAAAAATAAAAAAAATATCATTTTAATGCATTTCTAAACGAAAAACACTTTAATCGCAACCATTATCACAATTCCAAGCATGCTCTAAATATACCTTTGCTTTTTTTCTATGTTTTTTTATATTAAACAACAATGAGATTTCTTTAACAATGTATGTAATGTCCAAATTGTAAGCATTGTGCCTTAAAATAAGGACGGTTTGCGATGCACATGAAAAGAAAAACTTATATTTCATTAGAAAAATTAAAAAGAGTGTATAGAAAATTATGAATAAAAATAATGATATGATATATCAAAATTATTCCAAAGATAAATTTATTTTATGTTTTTATATCTTCAACCAAATATAATTTTTTTTTACTATCTTTGTCTCTTCTATTCCAAGTCAAGATAGTAATCAAACGTTACCTAAAAGATCAACAATTGAAATAGAATAGTTTAAAAAATTATAAATAAAAATAATGATATATCAGTTAACAAAGTTTTAAATCTGCGTGAAAAATCAAACATTAATTTTTTAAAAATTATGTAAGAATACTATCAATTTATTAGAAAATATAACATACAATTTTACAAATTCTAAACTATATCTTTAAAACGTTCACCGTAGAGAATGAAAATCTTTCCACAAAAAATAAGATCAGAAAAGGAATAAAAACACAAATCTTCTACAAACTTTGATTTGAAAAAGGAAAAGGGGAGAAACAAAATTTACCTTAGAAGTAAATGCGTGCATATGCATATCTCACGGTGACATTATAGAAAAGAAAATTTAGCTTTCTCGTCATGCAATTACACAAGCTCACAACCACCCTGATTTTAATTATAATTGTAGTGGGATAAAGAAGAACCTCTCGTTCGGTCTATTAATAAGATTAAATTCCCTTTTTGAACGATCTTAACAATACATTTTTTTTATAATTTTTGTATGTTAATAAAAAAAATTTTTGAATGATTTTAATACACATTCTCTATTTTTTTTTTTTTATTAACGTGGGTGTTCGAATTAACTTGCGTCATCTCGACTAATTTCACGGGTCTTAAAATTAATGACTATATAAATTTTCAGTGGCTATCATATTAACAACCAGATGCTCCAACCATTCTTTGTATTTTTTGTATGTTAATAAGTGTAGATTAGCGTTGGTGTCATTTTCCATGGTTATGGGGATTTCTCCAACATCAAAATGGTCGTGATCAAAGTGTTGTCGCATTAGGTCATTCAAGGTGGGTTATGGTGGAGGTGGTTGCTACTATGATGTTATTATATTGTGTTAATTATTCAGGATTTTTTTTCCCGTATCATTGAAGAAAAAAATATGTTTTTGTGTTGGTTTTTTTCTCGCTTTTCTTTGTTTTTATGGGAGATTCTTGAAATTAATATTGATAATGATATAAATGCTAGTTTAATTTTCTTTAGTGGTTGGTTCCGCTCATGCCAAGAAAAACAGTGGTTGCAGATGTTAAGACCAGCTCGCAGCATGTCTCGTTGCCAACCAAACCCCCCTGCCAACGTTCCAAACTAACTTATAGCCATGATAACCTACCAAACCAAACTTCAAATCCAAATTTATGTCCGAAAATTAAAAAAAAAAGAACTTATATTGTTAGCTATTACTTTTACATGGCTTGGGATCAAGAAAAATACTTTATTCTAGTGACAAACATATATTCTACACTGTTATATTAATATTCAATGAATTAAATATTTAGAAATTTATAAAAATAATATTTTTTTATTTTTTAAAAAATATTTTTAATATCAACATATCAAAACAATCCGAAAACACTAAAAAATTAATTTAAATTAAAAAAATTTAAATTCTTTTAAAAATACAACAGAAAAAAATGGTAGGAGTTCTCAAACCACGACAAAATACTTGTTTTGCAAGTCTCACAAGTAGAATAAGGTTGTGTTTGTTTTCTGCCAGCTTTTGCATTTTCGGTGAAACAAAGGTAATAACGTGTTTGGTAACAAACCAAACTGTGTTTTATACTGCGTGGCCCGCTAAAAATTGAGTTTGAAACGCAGTTTTTGTGCAGCAGTTTTTACATTTTTTTTAACCGAGTTTCATGAAAATTCTTAAAACCCTGTTTGTTTTTGCGTTTCAAAAGTATTTTTTAAAAAAATTAAATTTTTTTTATTTTTTTCTTTACTTCAAATTAATATTTTTTTGTGTTTTCAGATTATTTTGATGTGCTGATATCAATAATAACTTTTTTAAAAATAAAAAAAAAAATTATTTTAATTCATTTCAAAGTAAAAAACATTTTGAAAAGCAACTGCAACTACACTCAAACACAACTGCCAAATATTTTATATATGTGTTTTGTTATACATAAACTTCAACCATAATTTTTATTAAATACATATATAAATCCAACTAACTATAACTAATAATACCCTTTTAAAATTTATTTTTTTCAAATCACAACACAATGAACACAATGGTATTTCAAAAACAAAGTTCGTAACCATTTTTAAGCCATCAAATTGCATCACCGTCAGCCGCATAGGCTAGCCTTCTTCAGTCTAACCTAAGTATATGTCTCCTTAGGGCCAAGCCCGACAATTGACCTAGGAGAAGTCCAAAAACTCTTTTAAGTAGGCTTCAAACAACAACCTCGTCAATGTTTATTTGTGATAATTTTAGGATAAAGTATCTGTTAAATGTAACATTAATACACAAAAGTTACAATTTTTTTTAAATCTAATAACGTAGAGAATTTATCCCCCTATTATTTTTTATCGTGAATAAAATTCAATTTCTGATAACATAGAACTTTTAAGCATTAACACAATAATCCTAATCTGCTTTGAAGCATGGCTTAATATAAATATATGCCTAATCACATGTTTTTCTTCAATATAAAATAGGTAATCCTACAACTTTGGAGTCGTTTTAGTTAAAATAACTATTATTATTCTTCAGATTAATTTATTTTTCTAAAAAAAAAATATCCAAACATTATTAAAGTACTTTCAAGAAAAAAATAATAATTATATAGAAATTGACTCAATGTGATCCAGTTAACTTGATAAGTTTAAAAACACATGAACAGCTAGAAAAAACATAGTTTAACTCAAAAAATTTCAGGACGATGTATTTTTTTTATTACAAATATTTAGATGATAACATATTAGATCAAACATATAAAATATGTGATCCTAATCATAAGACTGTAATAACCTTATAAAAAATAATAAAAAATAAAAATTTAAAGCTCAATTCTCAATCAACCCAATGTTGAATGATGAAATTTTAAAAAATAAATTAAAAAAACATCCCGAGTCAACCTAGGTTAACTTGTTAAACCCAAGTTATGAGACCGGGATAACCCAATAGAAAACAAATAAAAAAAATTATGAAACTCAATTCTTAATTAATCCAATGTTGAAAAGATGAAATTAAAAATAAAAAATAATTAAAAAAGGACACAAAAGAACACTCAAGTTAACTTGGGCTAACCTGCTAAACCTGTGACTCAGGTCATGAAACTAAAATAACCTCATATAAAGCAAACCGAAGTAAAACTATGAAGTTTAATTTCCAATTAACCAAATGTTGAAAGATGAAATTGAAGAAAAAAATCAATTACAAAAAAAGACAAAAAAAAACTCAAGTCAATTGAGTTAACCTGTAGAAGCTGCAACCTAAGTTATGAGATTAAGATAACTTCATAGGTAACAAATCAAAATAAATTATGAAGCTCGATCCTCAATAAATCTAATGTTAAAAAATAAAATTATAAAAAAAATTAAATAAAAAAGTATTGTTTCAATTAGCATTATTTTTGCGAGGAGGGGAACAATTATTTCCCTTCCTTAATTAGTTTTTGTTAACTAGATTATTAACTCGCACTGTGTTGCGAACCAAATCATATTTCTTTTGTGTGGGGGTTGATTTAATTTGACCTGGTTGATTTTGAGGATCCAAAAACAACATTGACGACCGATAAAAACATAGTTGAACTAAAAAAATTCAAGTTAATATTTTTTTTAAAAAAAATATTGAGACGATAATATATTAAATTAATATACATTTAAAATATCAAATCCACAACCTAAGTTATGAGACAAAGATAACCTTATAGAAATTAAATTAAACCAAATTATAAAACTCAATTCCCAATAAACCCAATATTGAATGATGAAATTTTAAAAAAATAATTAAAAAAAAAGACCTGAGTCAACCGAGTTAACCCCCAAGTTCATGACCCGGGTCATGAGACCAAAATAACTTTAAAAAAAAAAACAAATCAAAACAAATTATGAAATTTGATTCTCAATTAACCATTGAAAAATGAAAAAAGATATTTAAAAAAAAAAGACAAAAAAAACTCTAATTAGCCTAGTTAACTTTTTAAACTTGCAACTTGGGTTACGTTATATTAGGATAACTTGATAGAAAAATAAATTTAAACAAAACTTCATCCCTAATAAATTAAGAATTAAAAAGAAGAAATTAAAAATAAATAAAAAACAAAACAGTGACGTGAGTGTGTGGAGAGAAACAATGATTTCTCCTAATCAATTAGTTGTTGTTGATATAGCTTTGAAATTGGTATTGGAAACTTTTAAATAAAATAAACTAATTTTTATACATTGAAGTATGAATAACGAAAAATCATTGAAATAGTTTGAAAAAGACTTATTATCTATTAATAACGAAAAATAACTTAAAAATACTTATTTATGTAGAGTAAGGAAAAAAAATACTAACATTATGATCTTTTTTGAATAGCTTGTCGAACAACAAATCAACCACGCGGATAGCAAGCTTGAAACTTTAGCATCCTCCATTTATTCGAGAATAACTTGTCCTGTTTTTGTATTTATCGAAACGTTTTTGACATGGACCGCATGATGATACCGCTAAACTGTATCACACGGGTAGTGGCCCATACATCCACTTCTCTTCCGCGTTTCGTGACTCAATTCCACCATCCCACACGCACCAAAGACCATCCTACACGTGCGAAGAAGGAAATTCAACAAATGAAAAAAAAAAAAAAAACAGATGAATATATTTTATTAAGGAAACGCTTTTTTGCTCCTCCTCTTCTTATTTTGCTCTTTGGGTTGCAAAATAATCAGAGGGAAACGAAAGAGAGGAGATTTTGGTGTAAAAAGACCAAATTGACCTCGACTCCTCTCTCTCTATCCTTTTGCAGCTTCTACGACTCTCTCTCTCTCTCCCTCAACCAGCCAGTTTCTTCCTTTTGGCGGTTATTGTACGGTCACCATGAACCAGAAGGCCAACGTCTCTAAAGAGCTCAATGCTAGACACAGAAAGGTTAGTCTTCCTTCCTTGATCGAAATCTCAATCCTGCCCCTGCCTGTTCTTGATTGTTTTTGTGTTAATCTCGATTTCTTTTTTATTTTGATAATTTTATCACGCTTTGAATTAAACGGCGATTGATTTGATATGATGTGTGCTATGACTTTAGATTAACTAGATGATTAATTAAATCGTTGATTCTTTTATTTCTGCGTGATTATGCATTTGATCTAATATTTTACTGGTAATTGATGAAATGTGGCTTGATTAATTAATGGTGATTGCGTTGATTTTGTGGAATTTATTTAATTTTTAAGCTATGCGAATTTCAAGTTTTAGATTGGCTGAGATTTATACCTGATACGATGCTATTCATTTGTGTTGCTGGTTGGTTATATAATATGCTGAGATCTAAGTTTAGAAGATTTTCTCTTGTCATTAGAATTGGATTTTTTCAGAATTATATCTTTGAGGTGAAAATCTGGTCAAATTCGAAACCAAGAGCCAAGAAATGTTCTTAAAGTTGTTGCATTTTGTAGATATTAAGATAGGCTCATCTATATTAATGTCCTTGATGATTATTTTGCTTGTGATTTTGTTTCTTCTGTAATGATAAATATACGTGTTTCTAGTTTGTCTTTGATGAGTGCTGCTATGGCATTCTCAAATGAGGATTGAGTTCAACCTTGGAATTTGTTTGGGTTTTTTTTGTGCTAGCTACTGTGCTCATATGCTGTTTGTATGTTTAATTATATTATTTTGCGTTGAAGGGAATGGAGTGTGCATTTTTATGAACAAGTCTGTTACCTGTATGCTATGCAAAACCTGCCAAATTAGCAGTCTGATTGTCGCATTTTTCAGTGGAGCTATTTTGAATTGAGTGTTTTGGGATTAAATTTTAGTTATTTTACAAGCAGCTGGAAATGCTACTCTGTCCCAATATTTAATTCATGGCTGAACTCTGTGGAATTTTCTGGAGTCTTTATTGGTTTCCATATTGTCCCTTGTATAATGTATTTCATTCCTATGGTGATTATTTGAACCTTATAGCAACGGGTTACTATATTTTGATACATCAAAGTTTAGACTTTATGACTGCCATTGATGCTAGCTACATACGGTGCCATTTGTCATTGAAGTGGATTATATGATTTTTGTTTATAAAATTTTTGCTGTGGTGTTTTCCGTATTCTAATTGTTTTTTATTTGTGATTCCAGAAGCAGTACTATTCATTCCCCTTTATTTCTAAACTGTGTATTGTCTTGAATTACTTTTTTCCTGTTTTGCATATGCAGTTCTTGGAAGGCCTCCTCAAATTGCCTGAGAATAGGGAATGTGCTGACTGCAAAGCCAAGTATGTATGGAGAAGAATATGAGGATCTGATATAGTAAATAATTAGAAAAATAAATATGCAAAATTATTTAACAGTCATGGATCTTTGTAACTAGCTTGATGCTGTTAGTTTTCTTATTGTTGCTCTACTATCAGTTTGAGCTGCTGGTGTTAACCTGTTTGCAAATGCAGAGGTCCAAGATGGGCAAGCGTGAATTTGGGTATCTTTATATGCATGCAGTGTTCAGGGATCCACAGAAGTCTTGGGGTACACATATCAAAGGTGACAATTTGCTTTCTAAACCATCATTAACTTTTAATGTAGAATTAGAATCTTTAACAAAAGACTAAGATAATGGTTGTTTTTCTTTGTGCACCTAAAAAAAGTTTTGTAGATAAGGCCTTCAAAGTCTTATATGAAGAGTTGCTTTGTGAAAAACAAATGAGGAAATGGTTTTGTATTAGCCTTTTTTTATTACAAAACAGAAAACTGAAAGAAAGATGGTATGGTGATTTTGAATCTGTATGAATGACTGTTATTTCACCATCTTTTATGGCTAAAAGGCATTGTTTCAGATACAAAACTATCTCATCTCACTGGGTAATATTTTCAGATACAAAACTATCTCATCTCACTGGGTAATATTGTAGGCTTATCATTACCTTTCCTGATGTTACCAAGTCCTAGGCAAGTAGCATATTGTCTAGCTTCTTTGATTATGTCTATACTTGATATGCTGTTTAATAGTTCTCCATTCATTTCTACAGCTTGGTTTCTATTTTCAGCAACATTGGTTAATGAAATTTTGTCTCTAATGCTCCTGAGCTTCAATTTGTGCTCTCCAATTTCCTAATGATATTGCTCTTTTTTTTTCTTGGATTGATTGATCACAAGCAAGCACAATGGTTATTGATGTGCCGTTCATTTTCTTCTTTTTAAAACTGTAACTGACATGTGTGGTAACTAGGTCTACTGTTGGTTGATCAATGAATTTATATCTTGCTGTTGCCTACATGTCATGAATCTGGTTATTCGGTTTTTTTTCTCTTGGAGATGCTGCTTAATATGCATCAAAGTGCTATTATCCTTGAGGATTTTTGTCTCCTGATTGGTTCTCTTCTGCAGGTTCGATCCGCAACCCTTGACACATGGCTTCCAGAACAGGTTGCATTTATTCAATGTAAGCTCATTGGCTTGTTGCAAACTTGTGATTATTATGATTGTTTTACAATTACTTTTGGGTTTAATAAACAGCTTGCTTTGTACTGTTTGTTTAGCAATGGGGAATGAGAGGGCAAATAGTTATTGGGAAGCAGAGTTACCCCCAAACTACGACAGAGTTGGAATTGAGAATTTCATTCGGGCGAAGTATGTGTATTTTTAGAACTCTATTATTAGCAAGTTTTCTCAATCCTCTTTGTGTGTCGATATGATTGCAGTGCCTGACTATTACAGTTTCTTTCAGGTATGAAGAGAAGAGATGGGTCTCTAAAGATGGAAGAGCACAATCTCCTCCTAGTGGGCCGGATGAAAGATCTCTGCATCAGAGACCCGGTGAAAGAAGTGGGCATGGACGCACCAGCAGTTCTGAAAATTTGTTCGAGGAAAAAAAGAATTCACAAGTATCAAGCTCAAGGAACAGTGCTACTGCTACAAGAATAAGTGTTCCTGTTCCTCCTAGAGGACCCGAGCAGGTATGCTGAGTTTTATCTTCATAGTCCAAGTGGAACAGTCGTTTACTCAAAGAATCTGTAATGAAATAGTTGATCATTTCTTTTCTTTTATTATGTTTTGAAAAGAAAGCTTCAATAAATCCTAAAATCTAAGCATGTAAAATTTTGTTGGGAAGAAAAGGTTTTGATCTTAGCCTTTGGCCTCTCGCTAATAAAATCTATCTCCAAAAGCACAACCACTCACAATAGCCAGTGTTTATGTGCAATTGAATTATGCCATATCTTAGTCGTTTCGATCTAATTTTTGCAATTCACCATGCTTTCCTGTGTCTCTTATACAATGACTATTGGTTAGAGTAGTTACATGCATGATTCTTATTTCTTCCTCACTTTGTAATCATCTCGCACTTTTTTGTTATTATTTTTCATTCCCACCCAGAAAGGTTCTACATCCATAATGATTCGAGCATGACATTTTTTTAATAAACAGGTTACTCCTGCAAAGCCTCAACAGGTTGTTGAAAAAGCTGAACCAATGGTGGAAGCTACTGAAGCTGCAAAGAAAGTTGCAGATGCTGCTCCAGCTGTCTCTGCACCCAAAGTTGATTTTGCTACTGACCTTTTCAACTTGCTCTCTATGGATGGCCCTAGTGAAAATGGTTCAGAAGTAGCTTCCAATGATGATAATGGTTGGGCAGGTTTTCAATGTATGTCTTCATGTGTTTGGACAATTGTTACTTGCTATGATCTCTTATGTGTTTTTTGTTGATATTTCATTTTCACACACATGTATGGTGATTCTTGTTATCAATGTGGACCATTCCAAAATTTGCAGCTGCAACAGTTGCTGAAGAATTATCAACGACTGGAAAAGCTGTTCCAACAAAAGCTGTAGAAAATAATACCCAGTCCAATTCTGGAATCGAGGATTTATTTAAAGTTTCGCCTTCTTTAGCTACCCCTTCAGTCTCGGAGAAACCCCAGAAAGATGTGAAAAATGATATAATGAGCCTTTTTGAGAAGGTATGTGCATTTGGCATTTTTAATGCATCTTTTGAACATTTCATCTGAAATTTGTTTGGTCATATATCTTATCCTGGCTGTGCTTTCCAAATTCTTAATCACATCTGTTACCTCTGTAAAAACCAACTTTAGTTTGAGTTCACGCAAGAGTTTAGCTTTTTGAAGTTTATGTGGAGTTGAATTATTAGCTGGTGATTTTGTTTCCACCATCTCATAGTCCAATATGGTATCACCATTTGCGATGCATCAACAACAACTTGCTATGCTAGCGCAACAACAGCAACTTCTTATGGCTGCTGCAGCAAAATCTGCTGGTGGGGACCCAAAAGTGATGAATCAACAGCAACTTGCTATGCTGACACAGCAACAGCAACTTATGGCTGCAGCAGCGAAGTCATTTGGCGGGGACCTGAAACTTTCAGGCAGTATTCAACAACAAGGGCCAAATGGTATTAACATACCTGCACAAAATTGGCCAAACATGGGATACCAAATTCCTGGTTTGATGATGCCAGTAGCTGGGCAGGGTGACTTGCAGAAACTTATGCAGGTACATATCATGGAATTATGGTTTGCTTTCATATTCACTGATACTTAATTTGCTTCATTTGGTAATATTCTGATGTTGCTGTTATTTTTTGTTTTTTTTTTGGTGTTAGACTGGTAACATAGGACTGACACATCCAGGGGGAAGCGCTGTACAATATCCACCATCTAGGTATATTTGTTTTTTCCAGTCTGCTATGGTGTTGATGAATAGAGAAACATGTGATTGTGCTTTGCACTCTGGTGGAACTGAAACCATGGATATTACAACCACTTTCTTGTGCGTTTTTTTTTTTTTTTTTTTCAGATGCTAAGTTTTTTCATGTTCCTCTATCTTCCCTCATCCTGCCCAAGTTTGGTCCTCAGTCTTGCATTGCATCTAAAATTGCTTTGCATGGGGTATAAAATTTTGCTAATTACTTCAATTATTTCCAATTGAAGAAGCTCGCTTAGTTTCGAAGAGTGAAGAAAATGGCAGTGAGAAAGCCATAGCATAAGCTTGCAGCCACATTTCTTTCTTTTCCCCATTATGTTACTTGCAGGACGGTTGCTCTGTGCCACTTAAAAACACAGCAGTTTTAAGTTTTAGGAGACCAATATTTCTGTTTTATCACTCCATAATATGTAAAATCAGACTGTTGGTGCATTTCCTGTGCTAGTAAAACCGATACTGTCCATCATAGAACAATTAGAAATGCAATCATTTGAAAACTTTTTACAATCATTTGAAATCAGATCCATTCATGCTTTTCTTTTCCACCAATAAACTTTCGTCTCCTGTCTAGTTTTTGTGTTAGATTCCCTACCCAAATTCCTGCCATTTGTTGTTTGCAGCTTTTTTGACATGGGGCAAGTTAACCCTGCCAACGGTGGGACAAGCACTGGAGCCAGTAAAACTCAATCAGCAGCTCCGGTTTCATCTGGTGGTACTAAAATGCAAACCGGGAAGGATTATGACTTCTCCTCTTTAACTCAAGGCATGTTCTCAAAGCATTGAGTGCCTTGAGGGAGGGAGTTAATGTGGGCTTCATCATACAATACTGAAGTAGTTGCGTTACAGGAAAATAGCACATTAAAAGTTTTTGTTTCCTCCCCCTGGATTTGCGATTGTAAACTATTGTGTAGAGGCGGCAGTTCCAGTTTTTCCTTCATATTTCGTTGATGGTTCATTTGTACGAGTAGATGTATTCAGAGTAATAAATATGGGCTAGATTGCTTGCCAGCTTCCCCTTGCTCTCACCTTTTTGCCATGCTTGGATAAATTTATCTTAAAGCGTCAGTGTTTTTCTGCCAAAAAAATGTGTCCCTGGACATGATTAGAGATCATAATTTCTTCAGCAGAGGACTTTCTATTTTCTCATTTATTCAACTAAAAGTAGAGGTGGGGAGACCTTCAGGAAAGAATGCCCCGAGGAGAGTATAATTGATAGTTCTACGCGTAGATGATGGATGATTTTTTTTGTAATTGACGCCCCCCCGCCCTCTAACCCTTTTTTTTTTAATTGTATCCTTGCAAATCTATCAAAATTTGTTAAGGATATACATAATAATAATAATAATAAGAAAGAGACCAAGGAGCAAATCAAGGAGAAAAAACATGGTTAGTCTAAATTTCTTGGATAAAGTTTTTTTTAGTTCCCATACTTTTCTCTCTCTCTCTCTCTCTACAATATCTATATTTTTTAAAAAAAAATTTTAATTTTGATCCAAATATTTATTTTCTTTGCATATCAATTCTTGGGCTAGAGATAGAAGAGAGGCATTTAAAAATGGCAAGGAAAGAGAATAATTAGTTTGATCACTTTTTGGTAACAAAAATCGTTGCTTTTAGTATCTAGGGGTTTTATTTTGGATAAAGTTTTTTTTTAGTTCTCATACCTTTTTTTCTCTCTCTACAATCCCTACATTTTTTTAAAGAAATTTTAATTTTTGTCCAAATTTTAATTTTCTTTGCATATTAATTCCTGGGCTAGAGATAGGAGAGAGACAATTAAAAATGGCAAGGAGAGAGAGAAACTAGTTTGGTCACTTTTCGGTGACAAAAATCACTACTTTTAGTATCTAGGGGTTCTATTCAATAAAAAAAGTTTGATGGTGGTGATTTTTATCTCTAAACATCTATGAAAGAGGAGTTCTGGTTCAGTTTTTTTTTTTCCTTCTTTGGTTGATTTTTTTTAGTGTTTTATGGCTCTAAAAGGTTACAAGATGGTTTAGAAAGGGTTTTATGGTGTTCTTATTTTTTAGGTGAATAGCTTGAAAAATGAAATTTGTTTTTCCTGATTTTCCTGCCGCCTCTTTGGTGGTTCAATTTTGGGTAGCAAATGATTTGCTATCTACTTATTTAAAAAAAAATGCCCCTCTAAAAAATAAATTAGTGGCCAGGCGCATGAACCCACATTTTTTTTTAATTGTAGCCTTATATATCTAATTTCATGATAAACTTGTCAAAATTTATGAGGATATATATAAACAAAAAGGGGACCATGGAGTAAAATAAGGAGAAAAAACATGACCAATCTAAAATTCTTGGAAAAAGTTCTTTTAAGTTATCATACTATCCTTTCTCTTTCTCTGTAATCCCTATATTTTTTTAAAAAATTAATTTTAATTAAAAAAGTTTATTTTCTTTGCTTTTCAGTCCTTGAATTAGAGAGACAAGAGAAAATTATCGGTTTAATCATTTGTCAAAGGTAAAAATCATCATTTTTGATGTCGATAGGTTCTATTTAATTATAAAAGTTTAATGATAGTGATTTTTATCTTTAAACATTCATGAAAAGGAATTCGTGTTTGGTTTAGATTTTTTTGTTTGGTTGATTTAGCTTTTTTTTTATTATTGTTTTGTTTTTGGTTTTTAAAATTAGTATGTGGTTTAAAAAGGATTCTACGGTGGTGTTTTTAGATATAAAAATGTTTTAAAAAAATTTGGCCTAAAAATCATTTTCCCTGATTGTACGATACATCAACTGAATTATAAGAAACAGACAACATGTCACGTGCTTATCTTTTCAAGTACTATATAATATCACGATCAACTTTTATAAACCATGATTCAATTAGTAAGAATATCTCTACATCTAAATTAAAAATAAATCATAGGAATGCATTTGTGTGCGGGTTTTTCTTCGTTCTTGGGAATTGAATCATGGTTTATAAAAGTTGATCGTGATATAGTACTTGGAAAGAAAAAAAAATAAAAATGGAAACGTGTAGAAAGGGGACAATGATTGGAAGTCTTGCTAAGTGAATACCCTCCTAACCACAAGTCCAAAACTTCGAGATCTTCAGTCCACGTGTCCAACTTCCTCACCAATCATCCGGCCAATCTCTTTAGTTGGGTCCAAATTATAGGCTTGCATGAAATTCCAGGATTTTCCACACCAAAATTAGGCCAATCTTGGACTTGATGTAACTGTAGTTGAAAAATATTTTAAATTTTTTTTATTTATTATTTATATTTTAATTTAATATATTTTTGATATTTTTAAATCATTTTAATTTGCTGATAACAAAAATAATTTTTAAAACATAAAAAAAATTATTTTAATATATTTTAAAATAAAAAATATTTTAAAAAATAATTTTTCCGGGTAATTCCGAACATCCTCAACCACGCACATTTTGGATCCTAGGAGCACCGGAAAACCACTTCCAGGAAACACCAGATGGACACGTGTCAACCGTCTGTTAGCTCGACGGCTCCATGACAGGTAGAACACTGAATAAACCACTTTTCTTGTCAAACATTTGTTCTTGTCATTGTGAGGTAGATGGATAGAGCTGTGTAGTTTTCAAACTTCAGTCCCACACCCTTCCACTTATTACTCTGTAGAAAAAAAAAAATAATAAAATGTATGAACAATTGGTAATTTTAATTAAAAATTAAAATGAGAAGTTTATCTTGTAAAAAGCAAAAGATAAATGCAAGTCTAAATATTTAACCTGAAGATACAAAGTGTTTTTTTTTATTAAAAAAAATATTTAATTATATAGCAACTAAAATGAATATTCATAAAAAGACAATGATTGAAATTCCAGAAAAAAAATGCATATTTTTAGTTAAAATTCTCTTTTCTTACTCATATTATTTTTTCATAAAAATATACCTTTTTTATTAATAAATTTGTGTAGGGTTCAAGTTTTTATATCTGAAATACTCAAATTTCAATCTTTTTCAACCCAAAAACACAAAAGAAAATATTATATAGACCTTCAAAACTATATTTTTAACCGCAAAATACATTTTAATCAAACTAAATACTCAAAATCAAATCAATAAAATTATAACTTCATGATTTATATTGTTCGGCATCATTGAAGGTAGAATACTCAAAATGCAGTTTCACCGTAATTCTTCGAAGGAATTATCGGTGAAAAAAATGATAAGACTGTGTTAGCCTCAATCTGCCTATTGGTTGTGATCACACAATGAAGGAACAAATAAAACCACATATTTAGGTTGTCATCTCACTTGACAAGGCAAGGAGTGGACAATGGAGAGTACAAATAATTGCATCCTTAGAATTAGGCAACCCGATCTTTGCGTATTTGAAGTGATATTGTGTCTCCTCCGTCCAAGAGCTCCTTTTGTCCGACACGAGCATGTCGAAGGATTTCAGACGGTTCTGCCATGATCTTCAATGTTTTATCGTTGCCTAATTGCACGCCATGCACTTCCAATTAGGTGGTCGGCACTTGTGGGCCGCCTTAAGACAGAGACAGCTGAAGAAACTTGTTTTAATTAAACGACAAATTAATTTGTACAATTTGTCATTGTTAATTGTTATTTTTGTTTAATTTACGGCGCCATATATGTAGGTAGGCGCCTAAACACCTCTTGAATTATATTTTATTATAATTTTAATCAGAGAATTCTCATTGAAACCTCTTTAAATTCAAAAGAAATTAACCTCCATCAATATTATTATAAAGGATATCATTTAGAATATGATAAAAATATTATAATAAAAAAAACAAGTGTCCATAGTCTAATGACCTTTAAATCTTCTGTTTAATGTAACTTGCATGTGATATTTAATCGTTAGATCTCTCTCTCTCTCTCTCTCTCTCTCTATATATATATATATATATATATATATATATATATATATATATATAATGCTTTTCTCGGAGGGTTAGAGCTCTATAATGCTGGTCAATCTAGTTATTATTATGGTGATAATTATCTTGATTTATGATTACCGCTGCATAGTTCTGTGACAAAAACAAAAACTATAATTCTTCATCTCTTTTTTTTTTTTCTTTTATTAGTGCCAGTTTGTTTTTGTAGTTACTTCTATTTTTTAAACAAATCATAGTAAATTATTATTTAATAATGAGTAAAACTTGATTTATTATTCATGAACCCTACCATTAATTATGTTTAAAACACAGGATCGTTAAAAGCAACTCAATGCTTGTTTCCTCTTTTTTATGTGGAAAGTGAATCACTTTCCACTGTTCACGTAAACAGTGAAGTCATTCTCTACTGTTCCGGTCGGATCGGGTCTGGTCCGGCCCAGAGCTAAATGCATTGAACTGGGTCTGATCCAGTAAAATAAAAAAAAAATTATTTTTGTAATTGTGTTTTATTCAAAAAACTAGTGTTTATCGGTCCGGTTCAGAGCTAAATGCATTGAACCGAGTCCGACCCGGTAAAATAAAATAAAAAATTTTATTTTTTATTTTTAATTGTGTTTTATTCAAAAAAACTAGTGTTTAACATTATAAAGTATCACTACATAAATTAGACGGAGATCGCTTGATAGTGTATCATTTGCAGAATTTGATCGCAATTCCAATTTTGTTCTTGATTATATTTTACCTGATGTTGTTACGCGCTTAAAAAACCAAGAAAATTGTAGTTCTTGTCGGATGTATTTCATATGTGATGGAATTGTAGATAGTTTAATGGAACAATAAAAATTATTTTATATAAAGTATTATTTATTTCATGATATAATATCAGTAGTTACATTTACAATATTTAAATTAAAAACCATTAATATTAATATATATATTTTTAAAATTATTTTATAACCTCAAATTGAAAAGCATTCTTAATCAAACACATTAAACTATTTTTTGTTCGACCTTAATTTTAACCACAGTTTTAATCAAATATATATAAATATCAAACTACTCTTAACTAAAATTATTTTTTATAAAATAATTATTTTTAAACCACAATTATAAAAGCTGTCACAATACTACACGTATTTCTATAGAACCTGAAATTAGTTAGAACAGTAGAGGAGAGGCAAGTAGGCTCAGTGGGCATCAAACTTGGAGCTGATAATTACAGCCTAACAAGATGTTTATGCTCGACCTTATCTGATTAAAAGGTGTACCTTTGCTTTAATTCCATAATTAATTCGTCAGCCGTACGTAACTTTTATTGATTCACGTTCTTACAGTCTCATTCGACGGATCATATCAATCTTAAGTTAATTTATGATTGGGTAATTGAAAAGTTAATTTATGAAAAGTTGACTTTGGGTAACTTACAATATATTTTAACAAAAAATAGTTGATTGGGTAATTGAAAAGTTAATTCAGACGCAATTATATGCTCTCTTTTTTATTTTTTATTTTACAATTATAATTTGATTTATAAAATTGACTTTCATACGTGAATTAATAAAAAAATAGTAAAAACAATTATGAAAATACAATGTAAAAAAATAATATAATTGATTGATAGTTACTTAAAAAAAAATTTTGTCATTTAAATTTTTTTATTTAAAATTTAATTCTTTTATAATAAATTGATTTAAAATTGAATTTGATATTTTATTTCGATTAGTTTTATATATATATATGGAGCTTTCACGATGTTAAGAATAAGTTTTAATATTGAGTTAATGATTAATTAGTCAAAATAAAATTTAATATTATTAATTAAAATCAATTAAAATTTTAAAGATCTCAATTTCAAATTCAAACAAATTAATTTTAGATTTTTATTATAAGAAATAACATTTTTATCTTAGCTTAATATTTAATTGAAATTAACATATTAATTTATTATTATTTATTAAAACATATAATTTTTAATTTATTTTATTAAATATTTATATAAATTTTTAATTTATATTTAAAGTTTTCCTTGATAGAAAAAATAAAGTTAACACCACCCGAACCTTTTTTTAAGTTAATAAAAAAAAATGTTTCAATAAAGAGGAATACCATACTAGCTAGTGTATCACACAAGTACACTTCTTCTTTCACCGCAAGCTCTTTCTACTCTCTATATAGCACCCTTCCATTTCCTCATTTCTCTACCCGCAAACTCTCACATTCACCTCCTCTCTCCCTCTCTCCCTCCCTCTCTGCTTTCTGATCTAAGAACCTGAGGATTTTGAACAATCTTGATTCTTGAAGCTCCATTTTAAGTGTGAAAAAGAATGGTGTTTCCTGCATCGAGTTCTGGAAATCCAATGCTCTCTCTCAAAGTGGCTTTGATATCAACTGGGGTATTATCTTTAGCAGTGATACTAAAGCTTCCAGTACTGGTAACAGACTTTGCGGTCTCTGAACTACCTATCATGTATTCCTCCGTTATTTCTTGGCTTCAGCCACCTTATCTTTACTTGGTCATCAACTGCATAATCATCTCTATTCTTGCCTCTTCCAAGCTTCAGCTTCAAAAGCCAAACCAAGAACAGCAAATCCCCTGGCCACCAGCGGATATTATTGTCCCTCCTGTGCAGGTGACGGAGGAGGAGGAGGATATATCTGTTCGTGTAAGGAGTGCTGCTTATGCTAACGAAGCTGTTGTTGCAAGTGATCGATATGGTGATTATGAATATTTGGATGTGGAGGATAAGACTGTGATTGTGGAGGATTGTGCGGTGGAGAGTGGTGAAGTATATGAAAGGGAAGTGGATAAGGCAGCTCCATACAGGAGTGATTCTATAGAGTTCTTGATTGAGAAAGATCAAAACAAAGAGAAATCATTGGTTTCTGCAAGATTAGGTCGCAGGAAATCTTTGAAAGCAAGTCCTGAAGGTAGATCCTCTTGCTTTCTTTTTTCATTTTTACACACAAATAAATATTTATTTTCGTAGGTTTATACACATTTGTGAATGTTTGAAGCCAATATCTATCTGGGGTTTTTTATATATTTTTTTTCAACCATAAAGCTACTTTAGAAATATGAAGAATGAGAGATTCTCTTATTCATTTTTTTTTTAAAAAAAAAAACTTTTCATCCTAACCTTCATATAATGTTTTTTTAATGATTTACCTTGTAAGTATGATTATTCAAAAAATCTGCGAAAACCACCGAGTAGAACTGTAGAATGAATCGGTGATTTCTAAATTTTGATTTTTGATGCTATTTTAGGTGGTGGGAAGGCGGCGGCATTGCGAGTATCAAAACCAAAACGGCACGACACGCTGGAGACCACGTGGAAGACTATAACGGATGGTCGTCCAATGCCATTAGCCAGACACCTTAAGAAATCCGACGCGTGGGACTCGCACGTGCGCCGTGAGAATGCTCCTCCACCGAAAATGATGACGATGAAGAAATATGAGACTTTTAACGATAGCATCAGCAGCAGCTCAGAGAAGCTTAGTCGGAGTCCTCATGGATCAGGGAAACTCAGGAAAGAACCTTCTCCGAGTCAGGACGAGTTGAACAAGCGAGTAGAGGCGTTCATAAACAAGTTTAACGAGGAAATGAGGCTGCAAAGGCAGAGGTCTTTGGACCAGTACTATCAACAGATGATCGGTCGGGGAGCTTATTAGGATTAAATTTTCGATTAGATTTTGTTTGGGAATAATCACTAATTACTCTATATATATATATATATATATATATATATATATATATATATATATATATATATATCTCGTGTATTAAAGAGTAGAGATCACAAAGGAGAGAGATAGAAATGACAAGATCTTAGTGCTCATTTTTGTGGTCGGAGCAGGAATAAATTATTCATGATTACGGTAAGGTCCACCTTTCAAATACTATAAATAAAAATGTTCAATTCGACTTTAGTTCGAGTGAGGTTTTTTTTTCTCACAATATTTTCTCACAATATTTTTTTCAAGTTTTTTTTTTAATTATTTTTTATATGAAAAAATACTAGTTAATATTTTTAAAATGTTTATATCAAAAATAAAAACTTATTTTGATATATTTTTAATTAAAAAATACTTTTTAAAAACATGATTTATGGTAAAACCAAACTTAAGAGTTTGTCTATTTTCAATTCTTTGTCTCAATTTCTTTTTCCTTTTTTGGGGATTGGGAACGAATGTATAAAGATATTTAAGGTAAGTTTTTATTTGGTTTGAGAGATTAAAAATTAGATCTTAGATATTATAAGAGTGTAAAAAAATAATTAAAAATGAACCTGTAAAGAAATTTAATGTATAATTTTAAATAAAAAAATACCGTACATAGCATTCATGAATGGTTAGATTTTAGGATTTTGAATTTTATCATCTAATTTGTGCAAGGAGTAGACTTAAATTAAAACTGTGTTTTTGGATATTTGGCTTTTTTATTGTTAATAGGGTGTTTGGGAGTGCAGTTGATATTACTTTTCAAATACTTTTTTGTGCCGAAATGTATCAAAATAATTTTTTTTTATTTTTTAAAAATTATTTTTGAGATCAGCACGTCAAAACGATCCAAAACATATAAAAAAAATTATTTTTTTGCAAAACAAAATTAAATTTTTTTTAGAACGCGGTTTGCAATGAATTTACATTATGTTTTGAGAAATTAAGCTTGGCACCTTCAAAATTTAAAATTTTAAAATTTTTAGTCTTTAAATTTTTATTTTTTTTATAATAGTTATGCATCCAGTCCCTCTAAATATAAAATATTTACTCTTTAACCTTATAATTTTTACTGTAAGGGGCAAAGATATATATTGATTGATTGAAATAACTTTTCTGTAATTACTCTTTAGAGATTAATTTGTTACTATTTTACAAGTAATTAATTCTCTGTAATTGTTTGATTGAATGTTTTGAATCTTGATATTTCGGCAAATATATATATATAGAAAGATTAATCAGCAATACTCGAATAATTAATGAGGTGTTTGAATGAGACCCCCTCTATGAAAATCAAGGGTTTCACAAATAATTCAATTCTAAATCACATTTGGTCCTTAAAAACATTAATTAGCAATCATCATAAAATTAGAGAGAAAACATTGAGCCTAAATTTATCATTATATGTGCTTTCTTTCAGATTTTATTTTATAATCTTAGAAAACATTCAAAATGTTTAGATATTGCAGAATTTAAATGTTTTTTTTCTTTTTTAAAGTTTTTAAACAAAATTAAGTGGCATAGAGGTATCAATCAAAACGGGATACTCCGTAAGAATTAGCTAGCCAGCATCGGAGAATTCTCTCAGTCAGTTAAAGCATGTTTAGTAATGTATTTGTCGTTTCTTTACAAATTATTTTTTACTTAAAAATATATTAAAATAATATTTTTTATTTTTTAAAAATTATTTTTAATATCAACACATCAAAATAATATAAAAATATAAAAAAAATTAATTTTAAAAAAAATTCAATTTTAATACATTTTTGTAACGTAAAGGGGCACTGATATACGCATATTTAGCCAAAACAAAGCTTCAGAAATGTGATGGATGTTTAACATGGCGGTCATGCCCTTGCTAGCCATTTGTTTCACTTAGATATGGCAGGTAGGTCTCCGATTTGGCTACCGAACCACAAGTCTATATTCTCGAAGATAGAGCTCCCTGTCGAGCCGTGGCTGTCTCTGATACATACGGTCCCATTTGTAAAAGAGCTTCTTACCTCGTTGTGTTGTTGGCTTTCTATTGCTATCTTTTCTTTGAGAATTTATAAGAATATTAGTTTGCTCATCAAATCAAATATATAAAAAATAATTTTATTTTTATAATTTATATAATATACACAAAATCCATGAATATTATAGTTTATATAAAAAAAAATTGTAATTGGTTAAGTAAGAATTATAGAGTGTCTTCATATTGAAGAGGTAGACTTTCTCATATTAATTTGAAGTCACAAATTTGGAGAAAATTCCCCTTCCAAATTAAATAAAATAACTTTAGAAGATAACTTATAATTGTTTTGCTAACCTAGTAAGTGTAAACTTTTAAAGATAGAAAATAGAATGATTAAATTAAGATGAAGATTAAGATTACTTATAAAAATAGAAAAAAATGTAAATTAGGAAACTAGATGATATAGAACTGTTGTTATTTAGTGGAATCACCTACTAAACTTGATATATAATGTTAAATAGTCTTTTATATTAGTAATTCACTTATCTAAATAATAAGAAAAGAATTAATGTGAATTCGTGTAATAAATGTCAGAGAATAATATAAATCATATCCTGAAATCTCACCTAACAGCTTAAGCTATTGGGTTGAGATGGTTCTTTGACATGGTATCAGAGTCTTGATGGTCAAGCGGTCACGAGTTTGAATCTCATCATCCTTATTTATTTGATAAAAATTAAGCACAAGGTAAAGTGGACATGCATGTGCAAGTTTCAAGTCCAAAAAGCTTTTACTTGAGGGAGTGTGTTAGAGAATAATATAAATCATATCCTGAGACCTCACCTAACAGTTTAAGTTATTGGGTTGAGATGATTCTTTGATAATAAAGCATGTAATGTTTAACTGTAAAAATAAAATATCATTTAGCATATAATAAAATTATAGATATCAACATGGTACATTTGACAATTTACACTATAAAATTTTCTTTCCTCCACTCCTTCGCAACACTAAACTCAATAAAAAGATTTCTTTGCAAGCAAACTCATCCACCCGCACTAGTCTTGAATTATATTTTATTGTATTAATTGAAGCATTAGTGCTTAAAACATTATTCCATACTTAAATTAAGTTTCCAAAGCAAACAGCACTTATGCCTACCTGGATTAATACTAAGGTTTATAAAAAAATAAAAAACATAACATATAAACTGTTGTAAAAAACTTGTAGCTATGAGCTATTATTTTTTATTATGTTGAAATAAAATTACATAATATATATTTATAATATACCTAAAATCATCTAAGAAAACTTAGTTACCCAAAAAATCATAATTATCCAAGAAATATTAATATTTTTTTATAATATCTTTTTACCGTACCGTGGAGTTATTGCCCCCACACCCACTTAATCTATTAATCATCCCTAACAATAAAACATAAAATAAAGGTATTTGTATCTAAACCATAAACTACAACACAAAACCTCTACTAAACATGATGTTTAACATTTTAAAACTATGAAAATATAAATTATTTATTTTATTTTCTTAATAAATAAGTGTGATATTGAAAATAAATATTTTAATGTTAGGATGCCTCGTTTGAGACATACTCATTTCCAACTATAACTTGAATAATTGGGTGGTTGCACTTGATTTTTGTTATCATAAATAATAGTTTTTCTTTTAATTACCATCATTTTATATTATTATTAATTATGAGAAATATAATGATTAAAAATCTCTTAAAATGTTAAATTTGTTTTATACTAGTATATACAAGATGACATGCCCGCGCGCTGCCGCGGGCTTATAAAACAAATGCACTTGATAGTGTTATAATTGTGAACCAACGCTAGATAAGTAATAGAAATTAAAGGTATGATGGAGCAAATATTTCATGACGAAAAAAAAAGTTGTGTTGGTGATCAACAACTTAGAAACTGAACAAAATAATTTGTAGCAATCTACATTGTTTTGTGAGAAAAGATACAATGCTTTTGCCACATGATTTAGCTTTTCAGTTAATAAAAAAAAAAATTACAAATCTAAATTCTCTGCCAACTTAATATTAAAAAAAACCAACAAAGATAATTTTGAAAGGAAAAAAACCCATGAGAAAAAATATTATAGCAATTGACAATGTTTTCTGAGGAAAACTATAGCGTCTTTCTCAATAAAATAAAATAAAAAATCATTTAGAGAAATATTGTAACAATCCACAGTGTTTTGTGAGAAAAACTACAACGCTTTTCTCATATGATTTAGTTTTATTGTAATTATAATTATAATTCTTAACCAACTCAATATTAAAAAAAAAATCGACAAAGATAATTTTGGAAAAAATCATTAAAAAATTACATGGAAAAACACTGCAACAATTCACAGTGTTTTAAAAAAAAACAATTACAAAGCTAAATTCTTAATCAGCTCAATATTAAAAAAAAATCGACAGAGACAATTTTAGAAAAAAAAATAACAAAACAAACACCAAAAAAGGAAAAAAATCATGTTGAAAACACCGTAGCAATTCACGTGTTTTGTGATGAAAGCTACGGTGCTTCCCCACATGATTTAGCCTTATCCGTAATGACTTGTAATTGTAATTCACAAACAACTCAATATTAAAAAAATAAAATTGAAAAAGATAATTTGAAAAAAATTATAACAAAAAAAAAACCATGCGGAGAGACACTGTAGCAATCCACAATGTTTTATGAGCAAAGCTACAATGCTTTTCTCACATGATTAAGATTTATTACAAAGTTAAATTCTAACCAACTCAATATTAAAAAAAAATCGACGAAGATAATTTTGGAAAAAAATATCACAAAAAAGAAAACACAAAAGAAACTGGAAAAAAATCATATGAGGAAAAACTGTATCAATCCATAAAGTTTTGTGAGGAAAAACTTGTATTTACTTGTAATTGCAATTCTTAACCAGCTTAATATTTAAAAAATAAAATTGACAAAGATAATTTTAGGGAAAAACATAACAAAAACGAAAAAAAACCATGTGGGAAAAACACCGTAGCAATGAACAGTAATTTTCGAGGAAAGTTACAAGTGCTTTCCTCACATATTGTAACTGTAATTTTTAACCTAACTCAATATTAAAAAATAAAATAAAAAATGATAATTTCGGAGAAAATCATAAAAAAAAAACCATGCAGAGAAACACTGTAGCAATCAACAATATTTTAAAGAAAAAATTACAAAACTAAATTCTCAATCAGCTCAATATTAAAAAAAATAAACAAATATAATTTTGAAAAATAAAGAAATAAAATAGAAAAACATCGCAGCAATCCATAGTATTTTAAAGAAAAAAATTACAAAGCAAAAATTTTAACCAAGTCAACATTTAAAAAGTAAAATCAACAAAAATAATTTTGGAATAAAAAGAAAAAATAAATGGAAAAAAAAAAGAAAAAATAGGAAAGTTGAAAAAAAAAAGTAATTTTGAAAAAAAAATTTCAAAAAAAATTTGGGGAAGAATCACTATGGATTAGAACAAGGATTACTGTTGTAATCCATAGTGATTTAGGTGTGGGGGAACAGTGATTTCCCCACACCATTTAGATATTGTTAATATGGTTCACGGAGTGGAATTTTGTTCTTAGAGTTTGAAAAAGTGATATATATATATATATATGCAAAAAAACACATTGTTAGGAAAATATAATTTTTAGTGTTCAATTGAGATTGAAAGATTCCCACGAAAATATATGTTTACTTTTACTTATACAATTCTAATAATTAATATTAGCAAATTACCACTATATTATTTATTATCATTCACTGAACATCTTTCATAATATAGATGAGAATTGTGTGCAAATAAAAAATAACAGAATAAAAATTCAAGTCGCTAGGTAAGGTCTTTCTAATATAAAGAGGTAGTGATCTTGCTTTTGTGGCAAGGAAGTGAGTACTATCTATTTTTAGTTTTTGTCAATGAAATCACATCTTAAAAATTTATCTTTGTTAAAAAAAAAAAGAGAAAGAAACTGGTTTTAGAAGATTAGGGTTTGAGAATAATTGGTGATCATGAATATGCTCCTTGGTGTTTTTTTTTTTATGTTAAAGTAGAAGACTGATAGTATTATGGAGTTTCTTCCCTCTAGAAACGATGGTGACACTGCCTAGTCACACTAGTTTCTTCTACTCGAATATGATTCTCCATTACTTGTTTCACGTTGATAAGAGTTTTGTCATAAAGAGTATATAAATTAATGTTCTCAGAACAAATAGTTATAAACTTTTTTTATCAAGGCTTTGGTGGCTATAAGTTCAAACAAGTTTTTCACGCCTAAAGTTTTCTTATTGAATCTTTAAAAATATATTCTGGTACTTTCATCCTCTCATTGTGTAATAGCAAATAGCTTAGTTATGCTTTTTTTAGCTAGAATATTATTAGTGTTGAAATGAAAGGTGAGTTTCATGCAGAAATTGTAAAAGACCTGATTCCTATAAAAATAAGTTCCCTGAAGAACATGAAATTATCTTATGTTAGTATGTGTGTATAAAAAAAATTTACAATAAAAGAAAAAATAAAATGAGTGTTAAGGAGTGTGTATCTTGCATGAGTTTCACCTGACTTTCATGTTTTTTAATCGGCTTTTTCTCACTTTGGCTAGCTTTTCTTGCTAGAAATTGTTGTATAATTGTGTTATTTTTAGTATTCAATTGAGATTGAAGGATTTCCACGAAAGTATATGTTTACTTTTACTTATACAATTCTAATAATTAATAGCATCAAATTACCATTATATTATTTATTATCATTCACTTAACTTCTTTCATGAGAATTGTGTACAAATAAAAAATAACAGAATAAAAATTCAAGCCGACTGTGCGAGGTCTCTTTAATATAAAGAGGTAGTGCTCTTGCTTTTGTGGCAAGGAAGTGAGTGCTATGTATTTTTAGTTTTTGTCAATAAAATTACATCTTGAAAATTTATCTTTGCTAGAAAAAAAGAAAGAGAAACTAGTTTTAGAAGATGAGGGTTTGAGAATAATTTATGTGATCATGAATATGCCCCTTGGTATTTTTTTTTTTTTTTGATGTTATAGTAGAAGATTGATAGTTTTATAGAGATTCTTTCCTCTAGAAACGATGATGACACTACCTAGTCACACTAGTTTCTTCTACTCGAATATGATTCTCCATTACTTGTTTCACGTTGATAAGAGTTTTGTCATGAAGAGTGTATAAGTGTTCTCATAACATGTAGTTATAAACTCTATTAATCAAGGCTTTAATGACTATAAGTTCAAACAAGTTTTCCACGCCTAAAGTTTCTCATTGAATCTTTAAAGATATATTCTGGTACTTTCATCCTCTCATTTTGTAATAGCAATTAGCTTAGTTATACTATTTTTAGTTAGAATATTAGTGTTGAAATGAGAGGTAAGTTTCACGCAAAGATTGTAAAAGACCTGATTCCTATAAAAATAAGTTTCCTGAAAAACATGAAATTATCCAATGTTTAAGTTAGTATGTGTGTATAGAAAAAAATATACAATAAAAGAAAAAATAAAATGAGTGTTAAGGAGTGTGTATCTTACATGAGTTTCAACCTGGCTTTCATAGTCTTTAATCGGCTTTTTTTCACTTAGACTAGCTTTTCTTGCTAGAAATTGTTGTATGATTGTGTTATTTTTTAGCCTCCTTTTAGCTTTGATTGTTTGGGTGTATTTATACACCGGGCCTTGGGATTTCTTCACATATAAGATATTGTATTATTGATGGAAACTTAGTTTGGCTAGCCATGAAGGCTCTTAGTTATCGTGTCATGCATGTTACTTGTGAGAAATGGTTCTTAGTTGTTGTGTCATGCATGCGACGCGTGAGAAATGTTGCCAATGATTATGTGATTGGATAGAAAAAGGTATATATTTGCTCTGCTTAAAAAGTATAGAATAAAAACATAGAATAAACCATTTATGCATAGTGTGCATGAAAAGTTTGTATGGGCAGCTAAAAAAACCTGGAAAAATGCATTGGAAATCATGTCGGGTAGATTGTTCAAACCAGAGCAACACCAAATTTAGGTTGGACTTTGACTAGAAAATTTCTAGTAGTTTTTGGCCTGAACAGCTAGAAAAAAAAAAGAATTTCAGCTGTAAAGGCCAGACGCCAGACCAAATAGCTGGAATTTTTATTTTTTTTCATCATCAAGAATTTAGGCTCGATTTACACAGAATCTGAAATGATATGCGAATACCTCAAACTATCAAATCAGGAATAAAAAAAAAAAAAGAGTAGAACTAACTGTTCAAAACTTTTACTAGAAACCAAGTATCAATATCACAACAACAGTGTTCACGACCACAACAGTAATCACGACCACAAATTGGATAACCCCTCCTAGAGATTCGTTAAAGTTATAATCTTCAATAGTAATGAGTTCTTGAAGAACTGCTTTAAAATCTGGAATAAATTAATGAAATTGTTCTTCCTGTTTTTTAGCAAGTTCAATGAGAAATCAAAGCAAACAGCAAAATAGACATCTTAAATCTTGCGCACGGGGACAGATTCCTGTCCCACTCATGCACTGCACCGTCAGAGCGCAGCTTGCCATGAGGTTGATCTTCCGAGTTTGAAGGCAAGGTCTCTTCATTAGTCATTACCTCTCTCTTGGCAGTGCTCTACAAAAAGATGGATAATCAGTATAGAAGAGAACGACCCAAGACTTTTTTGCTGATTAAAAGAAATGGATTTCTTCATGAATATTCATTCGTACTACTTTTTTGCTGATTGAGTTCTCGTTGTTTTGCTCTCTTTCTTCAAGACTTCATTGCTTCCATCCTTCGAACAAATCTTTCGTTTCCACATTGCAAAAGCCATGACAAACTCTAAATCTTCATCGACAGAATACAGGCTTGAACATTTTTGAAGAACTCGAAGCTAAGATACCTATTCTGCTATCACAAAAATTCCACTAAATCTTATGCTCTCGCGACAAACCTCTGAAACATGTGTTTAATCCTAAAACAGACTGTAGAGAATATCTCGTTATGAAATTCCATTCCAAAACATGCCCAGATCCTCGTTAATAACATCAAAATCAGTTTCTACATGCTAAATTCAAGACATAATTAATTATTATATGCAATAAAGTGAAACCGAAAGCCACATCAGCACTGACCTAATAGAAGCAACAGAAGCTGGTTTAAGATAAATTCTTGGATACGTCCAGCTGCATGTCATTAAAAATTGGTGGTGTTCTCATAAATCGTCAAATATGTATTTTTTTTCTTCACAATTAGAAAAGCTATTTTTTTTTTTTTTTGTATTGATCGTTATCATGCTTTTACAAATCAATGAGTTATGGAGTCAGACTTTTACACTTTAATTATATAAAAAAAGAAGTTATGTGGCCTTGGTGTTTTCAAACAGAATTGAATAATATTTTCAACGCATGAAATAGGCTTTATTCTGTGTTTTTATCATATTATAAAAAATAAAAAATCATGTTACGGATTATTTAGCCATAAAAAGTAAGTTCTTGAAGAAAATAAATTAGTGCTTCGTTATAGTTTTTTTTTTATCAGGGCTTTTTTTTTTGGCTTGATTCATTGTGGATTTAATTTTGTTAAGAACCCTAGCTTTTATATGTAACCGAAGAATGGGCTTTCTGAGCCTGGATCTATAACAAAATCTAATGGGGCATCAGTTTCTTGTTTATCATGGGATTTCATACACAGGTCCTACCATGTTCAGAAAAAACCATGCCCAGGCTTGGCCCGTATGGACTAGCCAGGCGTGCACCTTTTCCATATATATTTCATACACAGGTCCTACCATGTTAGGCTATATATATATATATATATATATATATATAAAGATCATAAAATTATTTCTAGCTTATTTGTTATTAAATATTAAAAAGTAATATGTATTTTTTATGACACAGCAGGATATAAAAAAATAATTTATTTCATACAAATTTACTATTCATATAAACTATTTACGATAAACAAAGCAAGATACAGAATATTTGGAGAAGAAGGCTAAAACAAGCAAGAATTGGAGACAATATAAAAAAACAAAGAAAAAGAAAAAGGGACGAGCAAGAAGAGCACATGAGACACAAAGCATTACGAGTGCATTTTTACAAATAAATAATGAATATATAACACAAGAAAATTAATAGAGTGTTTAGGAAATTAGTTACGGTTTCTTTTTAAAATATTTTTTATTTAGAAATATATTAAAATAATATTTTTATTTTTAAAAAAAATATTTTTAACATCAACACATTAAAATAACCTGAAAATATTAATTTAAAATAAAATTTATTTTTTAAAAAACTAAAATACAAAAACAAACCCGACAATAATCAGGACCCATTTGCAGAACAGAAGATCCATAAACATAGTAACAACTCCATCAAAGTGTTGGACTTGGGAGGAGCCAGGAATGTGATTGTCCGAGCAACTTTGGCAGCTGCTTTTGGACCATTACATATGACTATGCTTCTTTTAAGACATCCTCCACAAGTAGTCAGTAATATTTCACCACAATGATGTTCAATCATTAAAAAAGGTGTCTAAGCACATGCCACAAAAAGACTAGCCATCTAGTGAGTTGCGTTTACACATCAGTTAGCTCAACCGCTGCTCTTATTTTGGGCCCTCTAGATAGGTCCGTGTTTTGTGGCGGGGGCCTATCTATTTTTTCACTATTAAAAAAGATATCAAATTAAAAAATATATAAATTTAAAAAAAATTAAAAAAAAACTACCTCTGCTCAATCAACTCGGTTATTTTACATGCATTCCCACCAACTTCTAACTATATTGACTCACTTTATGAATCTTGTAATGATGTTAACGGTTCTTAAAAATAAGTAGCATTGACAATCAATTCAATAATAGACTCTTTCTTTAATGATAGGAGAGAGTTTTATCTTTGAATTGATGAGTAGTTTTCCCGACAGTTTATTTTTAAGTTTTAAAATGTTTTTGAAAAAAATTAAATTTTATTATTATTGTTGTTGTTTTAAATTTATATTTTTTTATATTTTTAAATTATTTTGGTATGATGATATCAAAAATAATTTTTTAAAACTTAAAAAAAAATATTATTTTAATATATTTCTGAATAAAAAATATTTTGAAAAGCAACCGCTACCACACTTTCAAATACTCCTTTAAAAAACTACAGGTAATAACTAATGTTACTTTTAACTTTTTTCCTATGTTATTTGTAAGATTATACATTAAAAAATAATGATAAAAAAATACATTTAATCATTTTATCACTTTTAATATTATTGTTATTAAACTTGACATTAACGGTGTGTTGATTTGCATTTAACCAACTTGTTTCTAACTTGGGTTAAGTATAAAATAAAATTATTATATAATTGACTTGGATTGACCCAGTCAGTCCGGTTAGGTCAAAATTCAAGTTTATTATTAAAAAAAATTAATTAACATAAATTAATCCACTCAATATGTAAGTCATGTATTATAACATGTCGGGTTTAATCTCAAATATCATAATTCAAGATTTACCCTTGCATTAAATAAAAAAAAATAGAATACACTTTGAAAGCTAGCCAAATAATAAAAATAAAAATAACTATTCCCATGCAACAATCATTCATAAATGTGAATTGATACTACTTTTTGAATCCATTAATTCAAGTTAGATATTAAACAATTTTAGAATAGACGGAATTATGAAATTGGACGTACATGAAGAACACGATGATGAGCGTTCAAACCAGAAACATAAAAAGACAGTGAACATGCAGTAATTATTGGATCGATGCTAAATAAGATTTGATTTGCTCTTCCGAGGTCTTTATGCCATTCACTTGGGGGATTAGACAGCCTTCCAGGTGAATAATTGCATGCCATGGGAAACAATCGGGGAACATTTTCATGAAACACTTTGCTTTTTTCTTGGGAATTATAAATCGCAAATCCAGAGGCTACACGTGGCAGCCACGTAACTATCATAACTCCCCGTCCAGGTTGGCCTGCATGCGAGGGAAGGTATTTAAAGTCTTGGAATTTCTTGACGATCGATCAAGCAATTAGAGATTCTTTTAAGGTCCTTTTTTTTATTATTTATATATTATTTATTCTATACTAGATCTTGCACTGCAGAAAAGGGCCATCGTGTTCGGGGAAAAAATGCCTTCCATCCGCTAATTTCTTTCACCTCTTTTTTTCAAACTTCGAGGGTCGTTGTAAGGGTTTTTTTTTTTTTTTTTTTTTTTTTTTGAGTTGAGACTTTTAAAAAAGTTAAAAGGGTAATATGAAATTATATCTTGAATTTTATCCAATGATTTAAATTTTTATGTTTTTTTATATAATATTAAAGTATTAATAAAAAAATCACATGAAATATTTTATAAATATAAAATACAATGATAGTAAAATAACAATGATAATAAAAATAATGATATTACAGTGATTATAACAACAATAATAATTATAGTAATTAAAACCGGTTTAAGCTAAGGATTATTTTGACAATAATTCAAAACCCTCACTTAACAAAAAATATATACTTAATAAAAAAATATTAAGAATAAATAAGATATATTTGTTAATTATGCTTTATGGAATCAAACATAAAAAAAAATTAAGAATAAATTTATAGTTTTATCCAAAGTTTTCATTTATCTTAAACCGGCTCTGATGATAATAGCGACAATAAGAAGAAGAAGGTGATGACGTGGTGCAACTCATGGTGGAGGAGGAGGTGAGAGTAGGGTGGTTGTAAATGTGTAGTAGCGGTAAGTTCACAGGTGATGGCAGCAGCAACTTTCTTGAAAGACAAACTACAAAAATGAGCGTGTTTTTTCCCCCAAAAAGATTATCACATTACTTATTGATACATTTTTTTTTCTATTATGTATTCAAATTAAATTTAAGATAAGGGTGCATGAAATTTTTTAAAATAATGTTTTATTTAAAATATATTAAAATAAAGTTTCTTTTATATTTTTTTATCTTTATTATTAATACATTAAAATTATTAGAGGGCACTAAAAAAACATCAATTCAATGTTTTTTCAAGCTAAAATACCTTTTAAAATACATCCAAAAATAAAAATAAAAACATTCTCAAACACACCTTAATAGTATGAGTTGAATTTTAAACCAAAACACACCCTAACACAGAGAAAAATTGCTATTGCGGTTGGTTACAATTATTGCTAAATTCAGTCAAGCTTATCAAATTAATTCTAAAAATTCAAGATCTGAAATTTAACTTGAATTAGGTTTTAAATTGAATAAAAAAAATATTATTTAAGAAAATCAAGTTGACTTAAGTACTCCTGATTTAGTCTGAACAACTCCAAGAATTTTTTTCAAACAAAACAAATTTTTAATAAAAAATAATTAAATCGGTTGATCTAATAATTATCAAGTCAATTTAATAATTTAATGATATAAGTTTTTTTTTCGAAGTCAGTTCCCGAGTCAGGTTTACAAGACCAACAATATGGCATGGTGGTCTAAAGGTGCAATAAAGCCGTGAAATACGTAGATGGTAATGGAAAATGAAACTCACTGGGTTAATGGCTTCGAAGGAGTTGGTTCATGGCGAGTGGGAGATTCATTTACTGGTTTTGAAGGAGTTTTATCATAAACATTTATTAAACTTTGATTCGAATATAGATATGGTAAGATGTCTTTAAATATGAACGAATATGAAAGATACAGTATTCCTTGTCATATATACGATGAACTTATCCGTACGCTCATTTTAAGAAAGAAAATACTCTCTTATGATTTTTAATTAATTGTAGTTTTGTCTTTAAATCAGTAAATATAAAAGAAAAATAGTGTATAGAAAAGCATGAAAATAACAAAAGTAGCGTGAGAAAAGTGAGATTAATGGATTGTAATTCAACTAATATTAATGTTATTATATATATCAAAGGATAAGGAAAGGTGGCAAAGATACCATGCAAAAAGATAATCTAAAAAACAGTAATTAAAAGATTAAGGACCAAATTAGATATAATAAACAAATAAAATAGCATTCTTGTACTTTTTCAAGGAAAGCAGAGAAAAAAATGAAAGGGGATGAATAAAGTCCACTGGAGTCACATCTCTACTTCATGACCAACATGTGCTCATTCATTGGTAAAACCTAGGTGCATCGCTCTGAATATTACGATGAAAGGCGATGTTTGGTCGTCAGAGGAGCCTGAACTTGCCATCAAAAGGGGGGAAGGTTCCCTCCACTTGCTAGCAATTGTTTTTTTGCATTTGCTAAAAGACCAAACTGATATTTACTCAACTTAAAAATAACAAAAAAAGTATTTCAAATTGAAAAAAACCAGGATTATAGGATTTTTACTATGAAAGATAATCTAGCCATTTCATTGTGTCTTTGAAATTAAAAATTCAAAAATACCCTTGCACAATAGTTATTTAAAATTTAATTTTAAGAGTATTTGAATCATTACACGGTTAAACACAAAAAGTTAAAATACCAATTTGCTCGTTTAATCTTACAATAATAAATGTGTTTTATTAAAAATATCATATGACCCCAAACCAAGATATTTGATTTTGTTTATGAAAGGAAAAACTAACAATTTATTATGAAAGTCCATGGTAAATTGTGATGAAATTCACGGTGAAACATTAATCATGTTTAATCTTTTTAAATTTTAATTTGTTGATTATTTAATTTACCATGTTTCTATTTTTAACATTTGTTTGAGATGAATAAAAGGAGAGAGTATAGATGTTATCATGGAATGAAGAAAGAGTAGAGTTCTATGCAAGGTAAGAATTTTAACATTTTGTTTTAATTTTTTTTTTTTATGGAGTTGAGACTTTTAAAAAAGTTAAAAGGGTAATATGAAATTATCTCTTGAATTTTATCCAGTGATTTAAATTTTTATGTTTTTTTTGTATAATATTATAGTATTAATAAAAAAATCACATGAAATATTTTATAAATATAAAAGATGATGATAAATAAGATATATTTGTTAATTATGCTTTATGGAATCAAACATAAAAAAATAGTTAAATATTTTAAAAAATTAAATTTATAGTTTTATCTAAAGTTTTCATTTATCTTAAACCGGCTCGGACGATAATAGCGATAATAATAAGAAGAAGAAGGTGATGACGTGGTGCAACTCATGGTGGAGGAGGAGGTGAGAGTAGGGTGGTTGTAAATGCGTAGTAGGGTGGTTGTAAATGTGTAGTAGCGGTAAGTTCACAGGTGATGGCAGCAACAACTTTCTTGAAAGACAAACTATAAAAATGAGCGTGTGTTTTTTTTTCCCTAAAAGATTATCACATTACTTATTGATTTTTTTTCTATAATGTATTCAAATTAATTTTAAGATAATGGTGTATGATATTTTTTAAAATAATTTTTTACTTAAAATATTTTAAAATATTTATATTTATTTTTATTATTAACACATCAAAATCATTAGAGGGTACTTAAATAACATCAATTTAATATTTTTTCAAGCTAAAATACATTTTAAAAGACATCCAAAAATAAAAAATATATTATTTAATAATTATTGTTAAATTCAGTCAAACTTATCAAATTAATTCTAAAAATTAAAGATCTGAAATTTAACTTGAATTAGGTTTTAAGATGAATAAAAAATATATTATTTAATAAAATCAAGTTGACTTGAGTACTCGTGATTTAGTCTAAAGACTCTAAACAACTCCTAGAATTTTTTTTAAACAAAACTAATTTTTAATAAAAAATAATTAAATCGGTTGATCTAATAATTATCAAATCAATTTAATAATTTAATGATATAAATTGTTTTTCCGAAGTCAGTTCCCGAGTCAGGTTTACAAGACCAACAATCTGGCATGGTGGTCTTAAAGCTCCAATAAAGCCGTGAAATACGTGGCGCCATCAAAAGGGGTCAACAAAACGTTACATGGCTTTAAAAGGAAGAAATTAAGAGGATCAGGGCGATTAAATGGAAAAGAAACATGTATTACTTGCTGAGGATTAGGTGGGCTATGCCTTGCCTGTTCAAAATTGTTGTTGACTTCTCCCTCACATTTTCTAATTTGGCCGTTGCCTTTTTGCACCTGATTAGCGGGGGGCACGTTACCGTTATGTTTTGGATTATATAATAAACTGGACCCCCTCCTGGGAGAAAATTTAAAAGGTTGTTCAAATTACTTATTTACCCTTAATGATTAATCTAGAACTTCATTAAGTAATTTTATTTATAAATAATTTTTAGAAACTGCAGTAGGATATTAAATGGAGTTTGGTTTGGTAGGTCAAATGAATGATTTTTTGATTTGAATTATAGTTTGGTCAAGTTTTCATGTTGAATTTGGTAGAAATTGAATAGATTGATTTACGAAGCAGTGAAAAAACAGGTGAAATTTCATTTGATTTTTAAAAAATTCAAAATATACCAGCACATAAAAAGAATAAAAACATATAAAAATTAAAATATTTAAAAACACGCAGCAAGACACGTATCCAAACAAGCTCTAAACAGTAGTATTAACTTCTAATCATAGAAAATCATGATAAAGTAACAGGAGTGATCATTTTCGGTTCGGTTCGGTTTTTATCAAAAAAAAAAGTAACCAAACTAATTTTTTAAAAAAAAAACCGAAACCGAACTGAAATTGGTTCAAACCGACCAGTTTTAGTTCGGTTCGGTTTGGTTTTTTTTCTGGTTTGGGTTCAGTTCGGTTTTTTCGGTTTTAGACTTATAAAACCGAACCAAACCGGCCGGTTTTTTCAAAATTTTAATCGATTTTTTTTTACGGTTCGGTTTTTTTATTATTTTTTTCTGATTTTTTTGGTTTTCAGTTTTGTTACTCACCCTGTAAAGTAGTTAATTGTAACAAAATATGAATCTTCCAATGTGATTCAAAGCTACGTGGAGTTGCACTATGAAAATTATCCATGGTGGGATTGACTCCGCCAAGATGCCTTCTCTTTTTTCTTTTTTTCTTTAGGAAAGATGCCACTTTATCCTTTAAAAAAACACCTTAAATATAGTGGTGGAACAGTATGGGGAAAAGATATTATGATTTTATTACATGGAAATAAATAGCCGAGAGGTCCAAGCAAACCTTGACCTCTACAATGTGTTCTTGAAGCTTGTAACCATCTCGTCCACCACCTTCTCTCATTCTTGCCGTGCTCTTGTTGCCAGAGCCGTCAAGAATATTTTGGCAGCCACAAATATTTTTTCTGGACAGGAGGTGGCCAGCCAAGTGTATAATTGAGGGGCAGCACTGTCAATTTCCGAATGATTCAAACTTCCCTCTTGTCCATGGAAGATCACGATCAAATCGACATTGACTCACAATATCATATAATTATTTAAATTTTCCAAGAACTATAACTATATGGCAATATATTCCAAGGACAAAAAGACATTCCCTGTCATTTCCGGCACGTTGTACTGTACACAGCCATTAAAACTCATCAATTATTGTTATTATTATCAGCAAGAAAACATGAACATGCCCTCGTTTATCAAGCTTTTTCACTGCCATGCCATTTTTGGTAATGGAAAATGAAACTCACTGGGTTAATGGCTTCGAAGGAGTTGGTTCATGGCGAGTGGGAGATTCATTTACTGGTTTTGAAGGAGTTTTATCATAAACATTTATTAAACTTTGATTCGAATATAGATATGGTAAGATGTCTTTAAATATGAACGAATATGAAAGATACAGTATTCCTTGTCATATATACGATGAACTTATCCGTACGCTCATTTTAAGAAAGAAAATACTCTCTTATGATTACTAATTAATTGTAGTTTTGTCTTTAAATCAGTAAATATAAAAGAAAAACAGTGTATAGAAAAGCATGAAAATAACAAAAGTAGCGTGAGAAAAGTGAGATTAATGGATTGTAATTCAACTAATATTAATGTTATTATATATATCAAAGGATAAGGAAAGGTGGCAAAGATACCATGCAAAAAGATAATCTAAAAAAAGTAATTAAAAAATCAAAGACCAAATTAAATATAATAAATAAATAAAATGACACTCTTATACTTTTCAAAGAGAACAGAGAAAAAAATGAGAGGAGATGAATAAAGTCCACCGGAGCCACATCTCTACTTCATCACCAACATGTGCCCATCCACCGGTAAAACCTAGGTGCATCGCTATGAACATCGTGATGAAAGGCAATGTTTGGTCATCAGAGGAGCCTGAACTTGCCATCAAAAGGGGGGAAGGTTCCCTCCACTTGCTAGCAATTGTTTTTTTGCATTTACTAAAAGACCAAACTAATATTTACTCAACTTAAAAATAACAAAAAAAAGTATTTCAAATTGAAAAACATCAGGGTTATAGGATTTTTTCCATGAAAGATAATCTAGCCATTTCATTGTGCCTTTGAAATTAAAAATTCAAAAATACCCTTGCACAACAATTATTTAAGATTTAATTTTAAGAGTATTTGAATCATTACACGGTTAAACACAAAAAGATTAAAATACCCATTTGCTCATTTAATCTTGCAATGACAAATGTGTTTTATTAAAAATATCATATGACCCTAAATTAAGATATTTGATTTTGTTTATGAAGGGCAAAACTAACAATTTATTATGCAAGTCCATAGTAAATTATGATGAAATCCCGGTTAAATATTAATCATGTTTAATTTTTTTAAATTTTAATTTGTTGATGGTTTAATTTACCATCTTTTTATTTTTAACATTTTGTTTGAGATGAATAAAAGGAGAGAGTATATATGTTATCATGGAATGAAGAAAGAGTAGAGTTCTATGCAAGGTTAGAATTTCAACATCAAGTTCAAACCTTGATTTATTTTTACCAATTATGATTGATTATTTATTTTTCCTTTTTTTTTGTTCTAAAGACAGCATTCCATACACTTCCATCAAACATAGGATCTCAGTGGAGCTAGTTCGATACGGTAATTGGTTATGCCATCCAACCAAACACCAGCAAATTCATTAACGGTAATTAACTCAATCTTTTACTATTTATTTACATTTTCAAAACCAAATAAAAGCTGCATTTTGTCCACTAAAATAAATAAAATAATTCAAAAGCTAATCCAATCCAAAACAAAACAATAAAGAAACCCTCGAAACTTTCCCAACTCGCATCCCCTCATTATCTCCATCTCTCAGCTTTTTCGGGTTCTTTATGCGAAATATTTTTAATTTTAATGTGGTGAAATAAGAAATAAAAGAATTTATTTTTTTTTAAAATGTTTTTTTATTCTTTGGATATAATAAACCGTTTCGTCAAAGAAACGAATACAAAGACACTCTCACCACCTAACGTGCACAAAATTTGAATTCCTGCCACCGCAAACAACCTAACAAAAAACTAAAATAAAAAAAAAAACACCCTTAAAAAAGAAGCAGCAGCAGCAGCAGCAGCTAATAAGTTCTGCTGGTTTTATTTATTTAATTTTCTATTTTTCTATTTATTTTTGCTTCAACAAGAAAACAGCTTTCACTTTATCTTTCTTTGTTGTTCTTCTTTGAGGTTTGATTCTCTCTCTCTCCCCCTCTGTCTCTCCTTCCTTTTCTTTTAACAAACTTGGCCACATTTTGTTACTCTTTTAAACTTCCTCGTAACTTCCTCTCTTTTTTCCTAAAACCAACTTTGTTTTGTTCTCCCCTCTCTTTTCCACCTCTTAATCTCTCCTTCTGTAAAACCCTTTTGCCTTCAGTTTATGTCCAGATTAGTTTTTTTTTTGTTGCGTCTTTAGCGTCAGATTGGACAAGGTGGCGTTGCAGGAGACAAAGATTTTGAGTTTCTAGTAACCAATTGTAAGTACACTTGTTTAATTTACATGTTTTTTTTTTCCTGTAATGTTGTCTTGTTTAAACATGACTTTTGAGTTTTTGAGACAAGAAGTTGTTTCAATTTGAGTTTGAGGTTCGGTCTTCTTTATTGTTAATGGAAATTTGTGTTTTGATCCAAATTAGGGTTCTTATGCTGTCAAGGAGTCCTTTAAAAATCACAAATCTTGAGCTTTTGGCATGGATTTTGGACTTCTTTATTGAACAAGAGTTTTTTTTTTTTTTTTTTTTCTCTTTAATATTTGTTTTAATCGCAAAACCCCAAATTAGAAACTTTTGGTATATATAATAATTTATTGCAAAGATGGCATCGTCTTAATTTTTTTTGGCAATTTTGACCTCATAATCGTCGGTCATTAGTTGTTAAGAAGGGAAATCAGGGAGTCTAATTTAAGTTTGTGGGTCCCATGTTGATCTTAATCTGATGATCTAAAGCTGTTTTGTTTTTGTTTTTTTGTTTTAATTTAAAAGTGTTGTATACTGAATAACAAGTTTCCTAGCTTTTGTCTCAAATTATAGAGTTTGTTGTTGAATCAGGGCTTTCTAGTTTTTTGTTCAGTTTTTGAGTCAGAAAAGAAAAACCCAATTTATGTGATTTCATTTCTTTGCAGAGTTCGTGTAATCTTAATTAGTGGTTTCTTCTTTTACCTTTTGGGCTTTGTAGGCATCGATTCCTAGTTGTTAAGGGAAAACCCTGACTGCAATTTAAGTCTGCGGGTCCCACTTTGATCTTAACTAGATGATACTATGGGATTTCTTCTTTAAAAGTGTTGTTAACGGAGTTCCACATTATGAGTTACTGCCGTGTAATTTTTCAGGATTTATATTTTGGAAGAAAAATTGGACATAAAAATGATGTTATCAGTGTCACCCGCGGCGGTGACAAGGAGTTCTCTGGAGGAGATGCTGGACTCGCTGCGGCGACGAGATGAGGGTTTGGACAAGTCCAAGGACCTGCCACCCACTTTGCCAGCACGTCCTACTTCTAGGGCAAGGCTTCCCTCGGCTCGCCACGCACTGCCTACAGACTTTAAAGTCGGTTCTAATGGACAAGTGGAGAGCAAAGTGGAGACAAGAGTTAGTAAAGTGAAGGGGGATACAAAAAGAAAGGGGAAGGAGTTGGGGTACAAATCAGGGAATTTCGGAAGCAAGAAAATGAGGAAAGATCAAAATTGTGTGGATTCTAATCCATATGTAAAAGAGAATAATGAGAAAGTGAATGGGCTTGTTGCGGGTTCAGTACCAAGGGGAAAAGAACCTGAGTGGGATGATAATATCGGTTATTTTATCAAGAAGGTAAGGGATGGAAAAAATCAATTAATTTGTGTTCTTATTATTATTATTTCACTAGATTAACTTTTTTTTTTTTAATATCAGTACTAGTTTGGCATGTTTTTGCATGAATAGGAATGTTTGTGTTTCTTGTTATGCATGTTTTGTTGGTTTAGGTTGTGGTTATAATTATATAGTTAGAACTAGTAATGTCAAGAGTTAAAGAAAGTTTCTTATCATGGGGGATTCATTGGGGCTGTGTGTTGCAGCCGGGGAGAAGAATATTTCCTATTCTATATTGTTGTATTTCTTGGAAATCTAACTTTGAAGAAAGAGCAGTGTTCTTATTAGCAACGGATGATGTGTGGGTGGATCATAGTGCAAAAGGAGACACAAGTTAACATTGTTGAGTTGTCGAGATGAACGAGTAGGTATCACAGTGTTCTAGGAGGACACCTCTCATCGTAACGTCTAGAGTAATTTAAATTAGGTGAAGTGTTTAGAGAGGCTAGATCTGCTAGGCTTTTTTTTTTTTTCCATTATTACTGTGCTTTCCCAGAAGGAACTGGATTTGTTTTGAGAGGATGATACTTTTTTGTTGATTTCTTTTATTTGTGAGGATCGAAACTTATTAATTTACTCTTAATATGGGCTTTTTTTCCCAGAGACTCCGTGTTTGGTGTCGTCTCCCAAATGGGCAATGGGGGTTAGGAAAGATACAGGAAACTTTCGGGGACGAAGCAACCATTTCACTTTTATCAGGAACTGTAAGTTAATAAGCTCCTTTTATCCCTGATGCTATTTAAACTTGTACTGGTTAATTCCTTGGTGGATTATACATGCAATAATGTTTGTCATTGTGCTAGGTTGTCAAAGTGTCTACAGCAGAGCTCTTACCTGCAAACCCTGATATCCTTGAGGGCGTGGATGATCTTATACAGCTTAGTTATTTAAATGAACCTTCTGTGCTTCATAATATTAAGCACAGATATGCTCAGGATCTGATTTATGTGAGTAGGATATAATTCTGATGGCCATGCAATTGCCTTGCGAACCAATTTTATGTCTCCTTTCTGTTTGTCTTTGACTGGCTCTCGTGTTTCCTTCCACAGAGTAAAGCAGGTCCAGTTTTGATTGCTGTCAATCCCTTTAAAGAAATTCCGATTTATGGAAATGAAATTCTCACTTCTTACAAGCAGAAGGCTAAGGATAGCCCTCATGTTTATGCTATAGCAGATGCTGCTTATAATGAGATGATGAGAGGTGGATGAATCATTTGTTACCTTTTTACAATTTGCGTTTGAAGTTAGTATTGCTTCTGAGATATCCTTTCTTCTTTCATTTGGATTCTGTTTTGCAGATGAAAAGAACCAGTCCATAATCATAAGGTTCGTTGCCTTTTCTTTCATTAATGTATTCTATTTTGGACCTTTTCTTTTCTTTCACTGATGGAGTCTATTTTAGAGCTTTTCTATGCTATTTTCCCTTGGTGTATTTTTTAATTACTTGTGGTATGTTCTCTTGAACTTTTGGGTTTTTAAGTGCCCCTTTCGTGTTTCTTGAGTACTTGAGACACTCCTGTTGCTCTGAAGAGTCACTTTTAGCATGTATCTTGCAGTGGTGAAAGTGGAGCTGGGAAAACTGAGACAGCCAAGTATGCTATGCAGTACTTGGCTGCTCTTGGTTGTGGCAATGACGGTATGGAGTATAGAATCCTTCAAACTAATTGTATACTTCAAGCATTTGGGAATGCGAAAACATCCAGGAATAACAACTCCAGTAGATTTGTAAGTTGTCACCAATTTTTCTTCTTCTTCTTGGATTAGGTACTCCCATATCTGTTGTTTTTGCAATTTGGTTTATAGATAATTCTCAATTGGTGCAGGGAAAGTTGATTGAAATTCATTTTACCACATCAGGAACGATTCGTGGTGCTAAAATCCAAACTTGTAAGTATAGTTAAGTTGGATAGATTGTTGTTATTACCCTGCCATTTGACTGTATTTGGGTGCTGACTGACTTGATTCACTCATGTATATTCAAACACTATCCGGCGATGATAATCTTGAATAGTTCTACTAGAAAAGGCAAGTAGATCTTCTGAGTTTCTTAGCTTTTCAGAATGTCGATTAGCAACACCATCCAAATCTGAAATTACAATGTCTCCTTTGACCAGTCAAGAGTAGTTCAGCTTGCCAATGATGAAAGATCATACCATATCTTCTATCAACTTTGTGCTGGTGCTCCTTCGACTCTTAGAGGTACTGTTTTTACATTTTGCAACTTTGCTTGGGATGGAATGCATACCTTTTTCATTCTTTTACAGAACAGAAAGTTCTAAACAAGTAGTATTGACATAATGCTACTTGGGCTAATAGTTTCTCATGTGTCTATAACCATGTCTTCATAGTCTAAATTAGCAGGAAGTGAAGGACCCGTGTGGAAAAATCAAAGCCTTGTTTTTTTCCTGAAAAATTCTTGTGGGGAATAAAGATAGTAGTAGTAGTAGTACTTGTTCAAACATGGTTCTTTTTTTTTTGAGTAAGAAAATTGCAATCCACCCTCTCTTCCCAACAAAAAAGAAGAAGAAGAGAAGAAAGAGAAGAAGAAGAAGAAGAAGAATCTTGTAACATTTGTAAAGATGTTTCCTAGTGTTCTTCATATTCAATTTTGCTTTGTTTTTCATTTAGACAACAGTCTCTCCCACCAAGCTCAAGTTTTTATTTCACGACCCGTTTTACATCCAAAAAATATCTCCTCTTTCACTTTGCTGTGCAGGGTTTTTGGGACTCTGTATTACTGAAGTACTTTACCTCTCTTAGATTGTTATTACCTCTGTTTGACTTGGTGGTTGAAGCCTATAAATCCATGTTGTGCATTCAGATTATGCATATCTTTGTTGTTTTTTTTCTTTTATGTAATATTCCTGCTTGATTAATGTTTTTACTTATGATGATGTCTTTTTCAGAATACAATGCATTTGCATTTTTTCATAAATTGGAAACAGTTCCTCATGTTCTGTCAAATGAACACATTTTCCTGCTAGATCTTCCAATTGTTTGAACCATCTTTATATGTGACTTTTGTTGGTGAAAAATAATTGTAAAGACACAAAACACACTGAAATTTATTAATGGTCAATCATGAATAATAGCCTCGATTATTTTGGGATTAAGGCTTTTTCGTTGCCGTCAGTCATAAATTCTCATGTCACTCAATGGCTGATAGTTTTTTGACAGCTATCTTTCTTAAAAAGATAAACCTATTCCATGTGTTCTCTACTTCTATGCTCTAGCTTGGAATTGATTCATACGGTGGAGCATTTCTTGTCTTCTCTGCAGATAGACTGAACCTTAGAATGGCTAGCGAGTACAAGTATCTTAACCAGAGTGAGTGCTTGGTAGTTGATGGTGTTGATGATGGCATGGAGTTTCATAAGCTCGTGGTAATTCAAATAATTATGTGTTACTGTTGCTGTTTTTGAAGTCTGCCATCACTTCATTTGTATTATGGTCACAAGCATCCATCATTCTTTTTTCTCATCTCCCTAGGATGCCTTGGACATAGTTCAAATTTGCAAAGATGATCAAGAGCAGGCATTTGCAATGCTTGCTGCAGTATTATGGCTTGGAAACATATCGTTTCAAGTAATTGACAATGGAAATCATGTAGAGGTTCTCGCTAATGAAGGTAAGATTGATATCCTTTTGAGTAAATTGAATTGCCAGCTCTCAGTACTTGCCAATAGCAGATAACACCTTAATTTCTCTCATTTCACCATAAATGGAAGTGGGATTTTTTTAACTCGATTAGCATGTCTTGATTCATCATAAAAAAAGGCATAAGTATGACTCTCCTCAGAAGACTAGTTGAATCTGTTATTATTTTAAGAGTTTGTGTCCACCTACCACTTACATGAAGAATATTTTCATGGAAAGGGATGGAGTGATAAATCTGGTCCTGGATTTCCAATGGTACTTTGGATGAGCATAATCGTATGTGCAATTGGATCTTAAGAGTTATCATGCTGAAATTGTATTTGCATGATCAACAACATATGGAATGTGTTTGTATGTGTGCTGATATGAGAATTCAGATGAATGAGTGAAACAGCTCATTGTGATTAAAAATTGATCTTTAAACATGTGCACTGCATGAGGCAATGCTATATTCATGACATGATATCACTTTTATATCATGGTGCTTTTTCTGAAATAAGACTAATTCCGTTTCTTTTCCTTTTGGCAGCTGTAGAAAATGCTGCCAGGCTAATAAATTGCAGTGCCCAGGACCTGGTGTTAGCTCTATCAACCCATAAAATCCAAGCTGGAAAGGATTTTATTGCTAAAAAATTGACAATGCAAAAGGTGTGTTTAGATCTTGATTTGAAAATAAAGTTACCCCTGCATTACTCCAACATTGCTGTATATTTACCTAACGATACACATTGATTTAAAAGGCTCCGTATCATCTTCTTCACAGGCTATTGATAGAAGAGATGCATTGGCAAAGTTTATCTATGCCAGGTTGTTTGAGTGGCTTGTGGTACAAATAAACAAGTCAGTTGAAATGGGTGAGCTGAGTACTGGGAGATCCATAAGTATCCTTGATGTCTATGGTTTTGAGTCATTAAAGGTATATAGATTGTATCTATCTGTTTGGTGATCTTTTAGTGCTCTAAACTTGTGTCCCTGATGATAACGTCTTTACATTTTCAGAATAATAGGTTCGAGCAATTCTGCGTAAATTATGCGAATGAGAGGCTGCAACAACATTTCAACCGGCATCTATTTAAACTTGAGCAGGAAGTAAGCATCTCATATCAAAGCAAATTCAACTTTAGGGTGTGCTGGTTATAATGGAAGGGGCCTTCATGATGGTGCAAAATGCTATGAATATGCTATTGTTTCATAAATGAACTTATTCTCTTTGTTTTTTCAGAGTCAGAATATTTTCGCATAATCTCAAATCAATGAAAATGAAATGAATATGCTTTGCTGTCTAGACACATTTTTGTAAGAGGGAGTTTTAAAAGCAAATTAAGGAGTATATGCCACCAAAATTGTTGGCCTCTCTCTTTCTGCTAAGTATTCTGCATGGCTGTAGGCATGAAACAAATATGACTTCTATGCAGATTATTGGAACTCCTTTGTTGAAGCATTTAAGTATGTAGTTAAATTTCTGTGCTAACTTGTAAGTTGCATATTAAAAATCTTGCGCATTAAGAAACTGTGGAAAGATTTACATTTCAGGTCAATGATGCTTTTATCACACCAACTAATTATCGCAAGCCATTCCCCCAATTTTCAAACATGCATTTTTTTTTGTTCCTCTGATATAAAGTCTCATTGACATTTTGGCTGTATTTTTTTTCTTTCTCCTCCCAGGTTAAGAATTCTTGAAATGTTTATTCAAATTTGATTGTTTTAAAAAGTCTCATTGACATTTCGTTCATTAATTGAAGGAGTATGAAGAGGATGGGATTAATTGGACTAAAGTTGATTTTGAAGATAACCAAGAGTGCTTGAATCTCCTTGAGAAGGTATTTCAACTGCTGCTTGTTTCTATGTCCTTCACGTGCACCTATAGATTTCTCCTTGGTGTATGTGAAACCAGAATGTTTGCCTTACACTTAAAGTGGTCACTCTTTAACTATTTTGGTTGTTTCAGAAACCTTTAGGGTTGCTATCTGTATTGGATGAGGAATCAAATATCCCTAATGCCACTGATTTGACCTTCGCCAATAAGCTTAAGCAATACTTCAATGATAATCCTTGCTTTAAAGGTGAAAGAGGGAGGGCTTTTGGTCTTTGTCATTATGCTGGAGAGGTGAGTTATATTTTACTTTTGATAAGTTATTATTTTTTGCACTGTTGAAATTTTCAAGTCAGATTGGCAACTGTAGTTCTATGAGGGTTTGTGCTTGTTCTTAGTACTAGAGTTGAAATTAATACATGTATAACAATTCATAATTTACTCGTGAAAAATCATACATGGTGACAACAATAACAAGAATTGACTACAACAAAAGTTAATTGAAGTTACAAAAAGGAGGTCAGTAAATACACATCTAATATCATTGAAACTTTTCAATCCTTGAACTGTTCTTGATTGTGCAGATATTTTTTTATATCCACCTTTTCACCCTTTACTCATTTATGATTCATGTTTTAAATTTAAATATCAACAATTCTGGAAAAAAAATGGAAATAAAATGAAGTTCTATATGATGTGGGACAACTGAAAATGCAACATGTGCTGTATATCTTCTTGGTATAGTTCTTTCTTCCAGGAATTTCTTTTGATTAAGTAGTTGATTAGATAATTGGAAACAAGTATATTGAAGCATATAAAATCATGTTCAAGCAATTTTTGCAAATTTGGACCCGCTTGTAGAATAAAGCTACAATGATGAAACACTGTTGAGCTTTTATACCATCATTTTATTTGTGGTAGAATGGATGCCAAAAACTTAAAAAGCAAAATCTTGATGGCGGAACTCATTTGTTCTATATCCAAAATTTTAATTTTTGTTTACTTACATCTCAGCACCGAGATAGGTAATTTCTATAATTAAAATTGCTGTAAGATATTTATTTTTATAGAGGGTACTTTGTACTATATTTAGCAGATCTTTCTCTCTTTTGTTTGAGTAATGTCTCCAGTTCTTAGCTAAAATTACATTTGGCTCTGATCTGTTGAAAATTTTATTCTTTCTCTGGGCTACTCGATTCATGCAGGGTTCTGAACATTTAAGTTGATAATATTTAAATAATTCACTAATATTTGGAATTTGATTAGGTTGTATATGATACCAATGGCTTTCTGGAAAAGAACCGTGATCCAATGCACTCTGATTTCATCCATCTGCTATCATCAAGTGGTTGCCAATTACCAAAATCAGCTAGTCTATCCTGTCAATCTGGTGGATTGGAATCCTCAATGCAAAGTGTTGGTACAAAGTTCAAGGTAGATGAGGTTCTGTTCTGCACAACAACAATATCACGCGATTCTTGATGAATTTAGAGTTTCTTCTTTGTTTTGGAAGTATGTAGAGGACAAAAATCTTCTGGTATTTTGAACACTTTACTGGTTGACTTTTGGTGCTCTTGAATTGATCACTGAAAATTAAAAACTGTATCCTTTGCTTGGGAAAAATAATTATTCTTCTGGCAATGGCATTCGACCATATTTTTTTTATCTGCATTCTTGCAATAATTTGTACTTTGCAAATCTTGAGTGGTATTTTCTTCCTGTAGAGTCAACTCTTCAAACTAATGCACCAGTTGGAGAAAACAACTCCTCACTTCATCCGCTGCATAAAACCAAATGCTAAGCAGTTTCCAGACCAGTATGAAGATGATCTTGTCTCCCAGCAACTACGATGTTGTGGTGTTTTGGAAGTTGTGAGGATTTCAAGATATGGATATCCTACTCGAATGACACATCAAGAATTTGCGGGAAGGTACAGTAAGACACAAATTTCTCAGTTCTCCAATAACTCCTCTTTTAAAGTTTATATTTCCTATCATAACCCCACATGTAATTTAGGTATGGTTTCCTGCTTATGGAGACAAATGTATCTTGGGATCCACTAAGCATGTCAGTTGCTATTCTCAAAAAATTTAATTTCCTCCCTGAAATGTATGAAGTTGGTTACACCAAAGTGTACCTTCGAATGGGCCAGGTATGTGCTGGTGTTATTTTCACTGTTGTTGATGTTTTGTTATTTCCTCAAATTTCTTAATGTTATGTTATATGTTATTTCTTTGAATATGTTGTTTATGGATTTTGTGTGCTTTGTTTAAATGTCCAGAAGTTGCAATTTATTCTTTTAGCACAGGCATTAGGGGTGCATTTTGCAAAATCTCGAGAGTTGTATTTATGGAGAGTTGTTAAATTCTGACTTCTCACTCTATTTCATAATGAATTGTTGAATATATACAGCATCTACATATCTATATTAGGACAGCTATTAACTACACATAAATAGGTATTATTGCTAGGTTCGATTTATAGGAAAGGATATCGACTTTCTGTTTTTACTCCCAACAAATCAGCTTCAAATCTGCCTTAATTACTTCGGAATCTTCAACACTCCCCCTCAAGCTGGATGGAAGAGATCTTTCATTCCCGACTTGTCCAAGGTGTTTTTGAACACGGGATTCTGAACACCTTTAGTAAGTATATCGGCAAGTTGTTCCCCGGTAGGCACATAAGGAGTGCATATCAATCCACTCTCTAACTTTTCTTTGATGAAATGTCTGTCTACCTCCACATGTTTAGTTCTATCATGTTGTACTTGGATTGTGTGCTATTGCAATGGGAGACTTATTGTCACAAGACAACTTCATTGGTTCATCCCACTTGATTCTTAAATCTTCTAGGATAATCTTCATCCATAGCAACTCACAAATTCCAAGGGCCATTGATCTGAATTCGCTTCGCACTTGATCTTGACACAACACTTTGTTTTTTGCTTCTCCATGTCACAAGATTTCCTCCCGGTAGAGTACAATATCCCGATGTTGATCTTCTATCGTTAATGCACCAGCATAGTCTGCATCGTATAGCATTCAAGGTTCAAATTCCCATGATTTCTATACAAAATTCCTTTTCAGGAGTAGACTTCAAGTATCCGAGAAGTCTATACACTTGCTTGGAGATGTGAATCTTTCGGGTTGTGCATAAATTGACTCACCACACTCACGGCATAAGCAATGTCCGGGACGAGTGTGAGCTAAGTAGATCAACTTACCAACTAACCTTTGGTATTGACCCTTGTCGGTTGTAGCTCCTTCCTCATCATTCTCAAGTCTCGTGCTTTAGATCAATAGGTGTTTCACATGGTCTGCGATCAACCATTCCTGTTTCCTTTAGAAGGTCAAGAATATACTTCGTTGAGAGATAAAAATCCCCTTTTCTCGAATGTGCCACTTCTATGCCAAGAAAGTATTTCAACTTCCCCAATTCCTTAATTTCAAATTCTGCTGAAAGTCTCTTTCTCAACTTATCTCTTTCCACAAAGTCATCACTGTTATTATAATGTCATCAACATAAACAATCGAATAGTAACTCCCCCGAAATGGAGTGTTTGATGAACAAAGTATGATCTCCTTGGCTTTGCCGATATCCCATAAAAACCATGGCTTTGGTGAACCTTTCAAACCAGGCTCTAGGAGACTGTTTTAAGCCATAGAGTGCCTTCTTTAGTCTGCAGACCTGGTTGGGAAGAAGGGAGTGACTGAATCCTGGTGGTGGATCCATATAAACTTCTTCTTCCAACTCTCCATGTAAGAAGGCATTCTTAACATCATATTGTTGCATACACCATCCAAGATTAGCAGATAAAGAAAACAGAATTCGAATGGTGTTCATCTTAGCAACTGGAGCAAATGTCTCTTGATAGTCTATCCCAAATGTTTGTGTAAATCCTTTTGCAACTAGCCTGGCTTTATACCTTTCTAGGTGCCATCGGCTTTATATTTCGGGGCATAAACCCACTTACACCCTACTGTTTTCTTCTCTTTTGGTAACTCAACTATTTCCCATGTCTGATTCCTCTCTAGTGCATTCATCTCTTCTCTCATGGCAGTTTTCCAATTCTCATTTCCTAGAGCCTCATATAAGTTTTTTGGGATAGGTATGGTGTTTATTTTTGAGAGAAAGGCTTTGTGTGATGGTGAGAACTTTTGAAATGACATAAAATTAGCTATAGGATATAAGGGATTCTTAGTGCATTCTCTTCTTCCTTTTCTAATAGCAATTGGCTGATCAAGGTCGGGAATAGGTAGAGATGAATGAGAAAGTTCATTACCTTGCTCCTGGTTCGGATTCTTGGGCTTGCAAGAGAGTCAAATCAGGTTGTATCCTTCTTCTATATACCGAAGAGGTCTGTCAGCAGTAGTTTCTCCCTGCAGAGTAATATTTGGAGACTCACAGGATGGTGAAATGGGAGATGATTGCTGCCTAGATGGGATTTGGAATGAAAAAATGTCAAAGTCATTGTTAGTCTTATCTTCTGTGTTGTTTTCCTCCCCGAAGAGAAGATTTGTTGAAGAAAGGCTGATTTTCATTAAAACTTACATCCTTTGACACAAGAAATCTCTTTGAAGATGGATGATAACATTTGTAACCTTTTTGTGTGATAGAATATCCTATGAAAACACACCTAAGAGCTCTAGCATCAAGTTTGTCTCGTTGATGTTTATGAATGTGAACATAGGTGACACACCCAAAGATCCTTGGGGGAATTTTAGAATAAAAATTATTCTTTGGAAAAAATTCTGACAAATAGTTTAAAGGACTTTTGAAACCAATAACTCTTGAAGGTATTCGATTTATCAAATACGTAGAGGTTAAAACCGCTTCTCCCCAATAATTTTTTGGAACTTGATCTTTGGAAAAGTAGAGCTCGAGTAGTCTCAAGGAGATGTCTATTTTTTCTTTACGCCAACCCATTTTGTTGGGGAGTATTAACACAAGATGATTGATGAATAATCCCTTCTTTTTCAAAGTATGATGATAAAATCTGATTAAAGTAGTCCCTAGCATTATCAGTTCTAAAACCCTTAATGCTAACCCCAAATTGATTCCTTATCATATTTGTAAAGTTTGGAAGGATATGACTCACATCGGATTTTCTTTTAAGAAGGTAAACCCAAGTCATTCGGGTGCAATCATCAATAAATGTTACAAAACCTTTTGCTCCCGAAATATTAGGAATGTTATATGGACCCCATATATCCGAGTGAATTATAGTAAATGGAGACACAGATCTTGAATCACTTATAGGAAAAGGCACTCTATGGTGCTTTGCAAATTCACGATTTCACAATGAAATTGTTCAACATCAAGATTTTTAAATAAAGATGGAAACATGTTCCTAAGAGTCTTAAATGATAGATGTCCTAAACGACGATGATGATTCCAAACATCAGTTTTATTAGAATTAACTGAAATGAATGATAGAGAAGGGGAGTTACTACTGCTGCCTTGCACTCCAAGCATGTACAGCCCATCCTTGACTCTAGCTTGCCCAATCGTCCTCCCCGTAGCTAGGTCCTGAAATATGCAGTGATCAAGGAAGAAAGTTACACTACAATTTATGTCTTTAATTAGTTTTCGGATAGACAATGATTTGCAAGAAGATTAGGAACATGTAATACTCTTTTAAGAGTAAATTCAGGATTAAGAGGGATTGTTCCCCGGCTCGCAACGTGGTTAGAGATCCATCAGCCACTGTGATTTTCTTACTGCTAGGACAGGGTTGATATGATGTGAAGGCACCTGCAGAATAAGTCATATGGTCTGTTGCACCTGAGTCAATGACCCAGATGCTGGAATGGTTCTTGTTTGAGGCACTAAAGACATGAGAAATTGGAATTTTACCATTTTGAGCAAGAGAGCATGATCCGAGATGGTTTCTCCATTGTGTTGAGTAAGGTTCTTAGGCGTTCAATCTCCTCTTTGTTGAATTCTCTCACCTCTAGGGTCTTTGGACTCATGTGCTGCCTCTTCTGAATTTGTTAAGTGTGCATGTCCTCTTGAATGGTTCCATTTTTGTCCTCCATTACGCCCCATCCTTGGTGGTTTTCCATGGAGTTTCCAGCAGGTCTCCTTTGTATGACCTGTTTTCTTGCAATAGTTACAAAACTGATCATCCTTAAAGAATTTTCTCCCTTCAGTCTTCACCACTTCGCACCATTCATGGCATCACTTTGGTTTTCGCTAGCATCACTTAGGTTTCGCTATTAGTTATCATCATAGCGAGAACCTTCAGTATTTGGAACCTCAAGCATCACAGTTCTCCTTCCTTCTTCAGCCCTTATTATTGAAAATACCTCATTGAGTGAGGGCAGGGATTCCTTTCCAAGTATTTGGACTCGCATTTGATCAAATTCTATGTTGAGTCCTGCAAGAAATTCAAAGATCCTTTCTCTTTCTACATAATTCTTTAAAATCACAGCATCCTCACTACATTGCATCTTAAAATCCTGATAATAGTCCAATTCCAACCAGAAACTTTTCATAGTATTGTAATATTCAATAACCATCATATTACCTTGTTTGGTCATTGAAAGCTTCATCTTAATCTCATAGATTAATGCAGCATCCTTCACTTTAGAGTAGGTCTGTCTCACTGCATCCCATATGTCTTTTGCTGTAACCGAGAAACATATAAGGCCCACAAACTTCGGCATAATAGAGTTCCACAGCCATGACATAATCATGGAGTCTTCTTCATCCCAAAGTGTAAACTTTGGGTCTTTCGGACTAGGAGGATTGTCCATCAAATGATTAATCTTTCCCTTTCCTTTGAGAAAGGTTTTTACTATCTGTGACCACTTTAGATAGTTTCTTCCATTCAGTCTATAGGATGACTGTAAACTCTGGAATTCCCCTGATTTTTGGGTTTCTTTTGTAGTGGTTTCAGACATGTTTTTTCAGATCTGGACAGGTCTGCTAGAGCAAGTGACTAGAATTGTCAGGACAGATGGGAATGGGAGAGGAGGAATCCCAGATTTAGACTCTAATGTAGAGAGAGATAGGCTAAAAAAATAAAATAGGCTCGGTTTAGGCTCTGATACCATATGGAGAGTTGTTAAATTCTGACTTCTCACTCTATTTCATAATGAATTGTTGAATATATACAGCATCTACATATCTATATTAGGACAGCTATTAACTACACATAAATAGGTATTATTGCTAGGTTCGATTTATAGGAAAGGATATCGACTTTCTGTTTTTACTCCCAACAAATCAGCTTCAAATCTGCCTTAATTACTTCAGAATCTTCAACAGTATTTAATCAATGGATTGTGTTAATATTACATAGCAACGGCTTGGTCTAGGAAAAAAAAGTTTTTAACAGAAAGTGTTTTATATATAATATATGAAAAAAAATTAATAACAAATAGTGGTGTACAATGACCAAGTAAAAGTTTTGAGTGCATGGCTCTTTCCAGTGTTATTAATGCACTTGATGAGGAGCCTAAAATCTGATCAGAGCTTGTCAAGCTCTTCAACAGATCCCAAGCTTGAGCTACTTTTAGAATATCGATTTCTCAAGCTCTCAGATCTACTTTTGATGAGGTTCCCAGAGGGAATAAACCTCAACTTAGCTTGCTTTGTTTGTGCCTGGTGCAATACATTATGCTATATATGGATGCCGTCATTGTACTGGTTAGCTTGATTTCTGCAAAGAATTGCTGTGCTTCTGGCCATGGTTGGTTGTTTCTTTAATTACTGATTGCTTATATGTATTCCAGTGACGAGATTAGAATTGGCCTTGGTTGGTTGTTTCTTTAATTACTGATTGCTTATATGTATTCCAGTGACGAGATTAGAATTTTTATCAGAAAAGGGAAAAAATGACATAAAAAAATTGTAAGTGGCTGGACAAGTAGGGTTTGTGATGCTCATCTCTGCTCTTGCATGTAACTTTTCTGTGTACTATTACCTGGTGGTGTACAATCTATACTCCTGTGTACAATAGTAACACTGTTACCCAATTAAGACTAAAACATTGCTGAAGTCACACATAACATGACTGATGAATCTAATGCCTGATGAAGAGGTGTTTTATCCAGGAATCTGAACACATTAGTTTGATGCTACTTCTAGGAATTGATTTGAATGCAATTGTTTTTGCTTGTAGCAAGATTTTCATGTTTGATTGGTTCCCTGGCATATCATATTGTTGACTCACAGATTGGGAGATTGGAAGAGCAGAGAAAACAATTTCTGCTAGGTATTGTTGAGGTTCAAAAGTATTTCCGCGGTGGCCAGGCCCGTCGACATTTCCATGAACTCAAACAAGGAGTGGTGATATTACAATCATGTAATGCACATTTCCTTCTAGTTGTTTTCAGTGTCTCATCTGGTATTTTTATTATTTGCTTTGTAGTCTTGTTATTCTCTAATTTTCTGGACAGCTTTTGCTTTGCACCATACTAATACAAATTGAATTTTCTGTTTTTTGGAGTGTTTTGTCCTTGGTGATCACATGTGTTTTTGCTATATGACAACAAAATCAGTTGTTTTGGCCACTCTTAGCATAGTCTGTTCCTTTGGGATGGATGCTGAGGGACCTATTAATGATTAGGTCAGTATTTTCTGCTTAGCTTTTGATTCAGATTACTATTGAAATGCAGTCATCCGTGGTGAAAACATGAGAAGGAAATACAATCACATGATAAAGAGGCGCACAGCTAATGCTCCTCTAGCAGTTGATGAAGTTGATGATCAGCTAGTGGCAGCTTTATATTTACAATCTGGTAAATGTTCTGTTGTTTATTGACCAATTTTCACTTTTTTTTCCTAGTAGATATAATATTCTCACCTTTTGTTTCTGCAGTAATCCGTGGGTGGTTGGCTCGAAAGCAGTTCAACAGTATGCATAAAATGAAGCAGTTAACTCATGAGAATTCAAATTCCAAAAGAAAACCGGGCAAGAAGATTTCAGAAGTGAAGGTACACATTGGTGTAATTATTACGTTTCAACTTGATTTATTCTTCATTTTTCCCATCTGTTGAAATGTTTTGGTGGTCACTAGCTTTCCCAATATAACATACAGAAGTCATACATTTGGTTTTTTGTGTACACACGTGCAGTTTTAAGTGCTTGGTATGGATGGCTGGCTCATTTGTTGAATTGCCAAATACATCCTTCTTTCTGGCAGTATAGTGTTTTTATTTATTTATTATTTTATATAGATCTCTAGGTATTTTACCTTGTTACGTCTTTCTGTCAACTTTAGGTATTTTACCTTTTCCTTATCATGTCTTTCAGTCTACTTGTGATGTTTCTTCTGGAATTTTGATATTCAATTAAACAATCTTCACAATAAAATAAACACATTTACTGTCTATGATCGGTGAACACATTTACTGTCTATGATCGGTGAACACATTTACTGTCTATGATCGGTGAACTATAATGCAATTATAATCAAACAATGGGATGACATTTTTTGAAGAACTGCAACATTTTAAGCAAGTGTTAATCCTAGGCCATGCCTTTTTGAACCCCTGTACTTCGGGTATAACATTGGTGAAATTATGTTTTTCAATTCCTGTTATGATGAGATTTCATGTATGCTCTGTTTACATGTGGGGCATTTAGAAGGGCCTTTTTTTCCTGTGTTTTTTTCTATGCATATCAAGCATCTCTGAAGTGTTAAGAAGCTGATTTCGGCTGCTTGTGCAGGTCATACCACAAGAGCAGGTTGACATTCAGACTTCAATTTTAGCTGAGCTCCAAAAAAGGGTTGTTAAAGCAGAAGTAACAGTTGCACAAAAGGAGGAGGAAAATGCTGCACTGAAAGATCAATTGCAACAGAACGAGAAAAGATGGTTGGATTATGAGGCAAAGATGAAAGCAATGGAAGAGATGTGGCAAGTGCAAATGGCATCATTGCAAGTGAGTTTCCATGTTAATAGTATACGCGTAACTAAGTGCATGCATCATATGCTTTATTGTGGTATGTATAACAGGAGCTTAAAAAACAGTTTAAGAACTGTGGAGAAATTAATTATAAGTTATGGCTTCTATATTGAACTGTTGTTGTGTTTCACTAGATATGTAGACTAGGTAGTGTTAGATTGTCAATCGAAACTGGTTTGAACATGTCCTTGTCCATATTAGGCATGTTGGCTGTCCATGATGATCTGCAAAATAAGCAAGGGACTGCCAATGATCATTAGCTTTAGCTGGTTTAGTCCCACTATAGAACCATGAAAGGTTGAGGAAATGTAAACTGTATGATCACGTTCTTGAAGTGAGCTGTGTCTTCAATCTTGAAATGTTGATTGAATAACTTCTCATTGAAAACCAAGAGAAGTTGAGAAGGCTACTTCAATAAATATCTTCTGATGAATGATTCAATGGCTGAAGTGTTAAAAGTTTGCTGGTGATTGGGCTCAGGCTCAGGTCCATGTCTTCAAAGGAGATCAAAACCTTTCTTCTACTTTGTTACTGATCCTCCTCACTGTGATCCATCTCAAAGCCAAGAGTTGAGAATTTTTTTTTTTTTGTATGTGAGAAGCAATTTCTTATGGTTGCTGCTGTCAAAAGCTTCAAACGCAATATGTAGAAGTAAAAATGCTGATCTCTTATTAATATGTGTGCACAAAAACACACAAGCCTGGCAGGCACCCATAAAAGGGTGAGACCTGCACATACCTCACTAGTCATTGCCTGACGAGAGATTCTGTGAATCTGTTGCAGACGAGTCTTGCTGCAGCCAGAAAGAGTCTTGCAGCTGACAACACTGCAGGCCAACCTGGAAAACTGGATTCTTCTACATCACCTCACTATTATGATTCTGAAGATTATGTTTCTACGGAATCTCGAACTCCTGGTGGGAACACTCCCAACATATTTGCGAATACCTTCCCTGATTTAAGAGCAGTGAGAGATAATAATGGTCCTGTGCATGCAGTCAGCAATCTTACAAAGGAATTTGAGCAGCAGAAACAAAATTTTGACGACAATGTCAAAGCATTAGTTGAGGTAAGGGCTGGACAATCAGCTTCCAACATGAATCCGGATGAAGAGCTTCGAAGATTGAAACTAGGGTTTGAGACATGGAAGAAAGACTACAAGGTTAGATTACGGGAGACAAAGGCAAGGCTTCACAAACTTGGGCATGGAGAAGTTGATAGAAATCGTCGGAAATGGTGGAGGAGATAGGCACAAGAGTATCAAAATGATCCAGTTTATAATGTGATCATATTTGGTGGAGAAAGTTGAAGAGAGTACTCAAAGCAGCAATTGTGGAGCAAACAGTGCTTCCAAGAAGCTTCTTCGTTTCCAATTCTGGATGGGTTGCTTTAATTCTAGCTATGGAAACAGCAATTGGTGTTTATATTTCGTGAGGATAGTGTAGTTGAGGAAATTGTATGTCTACCAATTTTTGTTGCTTGGTGGAAGGATTGATGGTCATGTGAATAGCTAGCTGGGTTTGTTCCAGCCCCAGTTTCTTTTTTTATAGTTTAGGTTAGTTGTATATCTTATTATAATAGATGTAAGGACGAACTTGGTAGTACCAAGTGTGAAATATGGAATGAAAGTAATTTTTTTTATTCCCTTGGAAGCATCATCGCAGTTCTGTTCTACTTGCTGTCGTTGTTTTGTTCGTACAAATACAAAGTTCATGTTTGGTAGATCCATTACTTGAATCGCTCAATGAGAAACACTGTTTCCCATGTTTATTCTTAATTCTCTTGAATACCTATCATGGCTCTTTCTTTGTTTTTTCGTCAGCGTTCCGAATATTTGTTACAATAGCATAGCAGGAAGGTTTGTATAGCGCATGCCATGCCTCTAGGTTCATCTTGTAAAGAAAACATTAACCCTTCACACAACAATTTACACCGGATCACACAACGAAACAGATTGTACAATTTACTCTGGATCCCAACGACAAAATCTTCAAATCTAGAAATACAGTAACCACGACAATCCTGGCAAGATCTTTCCATTCGAATCCGAGAAAGTAAATGTTAATTTATGACCCAGGCACAAACTTGGTGGCGTAGACCCAGGCGTTGTTGGCAACTGGGTTGTCAAGGTGGTCCAAGAGGTTCTCCAGGGGACCTTTTCCAGTAACAATAGCCTGAACAAAGAATCCAAACATGGAGAACATAGCTAGCCGGCCATTCTTGATTTCCTTCACCTTGAGCTCGGCAAATGTAGTTGGATCATCGGCCAGGCCAAGAGGGTCGAAGTATTGGCCACCAGGGTAAAGGTCATTACCCTCTCCTACTCCAGGGAGACCATTGATGCGGAATCCCTCAACAAGGCCCATGAGGACAACTTGGAATCCAAGGACAGCAAGGATGCTTTGGGCATGGACAAGGTTGGGGTTGCCCAAGTAGTCCAAGCCACCTTCTGAGAAGATTTGAGCTCCAGCTTTGAACCAAACTGGTTCCTTGAAGTCTACCTTAACCCATTTCTCAAGGACTTCTGGGGTGATGCAACCTAGTGCTCCTAGCATAGCCCATCTGCCATGGATGACCTAAAAAATTGCGCTACAGTTTAGGGGAGCCACCAGCCCATCAATCCTTTATCCATTCGTAAAATATGTCTATGAATGCTTCGCAATATCACATATTGTACTGGGTGAGTAATATTTAAGTCACATTTTATATCAAATTCCATTCCATAAATGATTTTTCTAAGGTTATTATTCATCATAGAGAAACTAGTCATGATTTTTGTGACAAAAAGGTTACCTCAAGAGCTCTGTTCTTAGCAAAGGCCTCAGGATCAGCTGATAAACCAGCAGTGTCCCATCCATAGTCACCAGGGAATTCTCCAGTCAGGTATGAAGGAGTCTGAGCTGAAAAGGGTCCCAAGTACTTCACTCTGTCAGGTCCATACCACAACTCATTACCCTATCCAAAATGAACTTAAATATATTAGCCCCCATCCAAAAACAAAACTAGAGAAGAGAGAGATAAACCTACCATGATGTATTTGCCATTTCCCATGGAGACAACATCTCTAAGAGGGTTTGCATTTGAACCCTTTTTGCCAAGAAATGGGGTTGGTCTTGCAATGGTGCTTGAGCTAGCAAGAGATGCCATTGTCTTGCAGACAATCCTTACTGTTTTCCCCTGGGTTAGAACTTATTGATCTCTCTTGAAGAGCAGAAAATTGTAGTCTGGAAGCGTGTAGAAAGGAAGTGTTAAGCTTATATGTGAAGGAAAGCAAGAGAATCAGAAGAACGAGTGGTTAAGAATACAAGAGAGACAAGTGGTGGTGGGGATCTTTGAGGTTTAAATCAACCAATGAGGAGGCTGCAAAGGATTTTAAAGTATCTCGAACTAATCTCCTTCTATCCTCATATTATCTTGTATGTACTTCAGATAGTTTTCTTATTTTTCGGCCATGAAAAATCTTTTGCAACATTGCAACTACAATTCCTAGTTCGCACAGTCGCCATGCCCTGTTTGGAATTTTGATCCAATTAAAAGCTTGGGTTACTGGGTTTGATAAGTTATTATATGATTAATTATTTTTATTTTAAATAATATCATTTTAGTTTTTTTAATTTGGTGAAAGTTGATTTAAACGAGTCTTATTTGAACTTAGATTTATAGAAGTTTAAACTTCTTTTTTTTTTTTTAAATAAAGTTATTCAAGTTTCATGACGTAAATTATAAGTTTGATGGGTTAACTCGAGATTTTTTTTTTCATTTTTTTATTAATGTTTTTCAAATTCATCCTTCAACATTAATTTAATTGAAAGTTAATTGAAAATTAGACTTTCTAATTGTTTTGGTTGATTTTTATGAGGTTATCCATGTATCATGACTCGGGTCATGAGTTTGGCTAGTTAACTCGGGTTAACTCGAATTGTTTTTTATGTTCTTTTTTTAATTTTTTTTTTAATTTTATCTTTCAACACTGAGTTAATTAAGAATTGGGCTATATAATTTATTTCAATTAGCTTTTTATTGGGTTATACAAGTCTCATTACCTAAATCATGGGTTTGAATTGTGAATCCAGGTTGACCACGATTATTTTTTGTTATTTTTTTAATTGATTTTTTTTTAATTTTATCATTTAACATTAGGTTTATTTGAAATTGAACTTCATAATTTGTCTTGATTTATTTTCTAAGGGGTTATTATAGTCTCATGACCTAGCATGCAACTTAACTCAGGTTGATCCAAATTGATCCAATATGTTTTTGTCTCTATATTTAATAAGAAAATCTCATCTTGAATATTTATTTTGGATCGAACTATGTTTTTAATAGTTATCTAAGTTACTTTTGGACCCACCAAGTTAAACGAGTCATATCAAATATATGATCTAAACATATTAACAACTCTTTGACCTTTTTTCTCATGTTAAGAAGAAATATATGATCTAAACTGTAACGTAGCACATATCATAAATCTATATAACATATACTAAAAGAGCTTGGATTTTCACTTTAGTAATGTGCAGTAAAAAACCAATCACTTTTTCACTTTGATTTTTAAAAAATTTTAAGACTTTTTTTTTTAATTTCAAACTTTTTTTTAACTTCATCCCCCAATATTGGTTTTACTAGGTATAAAACTTTATAATTGTTTCAATTTTCTTTCTATAGAATTATCTTGGTCTCATGACTCAGGTTATGAGTCTTGCAGGTTAGCCGTGTTGATCCGGCTCAATTTTTTTTATCTATTTTTTAATATTTGTTTTTCAATTTTATCTTTCAATATTGAGTTGATTAAGAATCAAACTTTATAATTTTTTTCAATTAGCTTTCTATAGAGTTACCTCGGTTTCATAATTTGGATCACAAGTTTTACGAGTTAATTGTGTTGACTCGGGTCGTTTTTTGGTCCATTTTTTTAATTATTATTTTTTCAATTTCATCTTTCAACATTGGATTAATTGGTAATCATACTTTACAGTCTTTTTTTATTTTTCTTTGTATAAAGTTATTTCAGTCTCATGACTTGAGTCGCGAGTTTTGCAAGTTAGCTGTCTTGACTCGAGTTATTTTTCTGTCCACTTTTTATTTTATTTTATTTTCAATTTCATCCTTTAACATTACTTTATAATGTATTTTGATTCACTTTCTATGAAGTTATTCTGATATTCTAACCTAAGTTTTACAGGTTAGGTTAACTCGGGTTGATTCAGGTTATTTTTTTTATTTTTTTCATTTAGACCTTCAAAATTGAGTTGATTGAGAATTAGAATTTAGAATTTTAATTATTTTATTTTATGGAATTATCACGGTCGTATGACTCGAGTTATTAGTTAAGTCGGTTAACTGAAGGTTTTTTTAGTTGGATTTTTTTAAAAAATCTCATCCTTAAATACTAGGTTGATTGAGAATTAGGCTTCATAATTTATTTTGGTTTGTATTCTATGAGGTTATCCCGGTCTCATGATCCATGTCACGAGTTTGGGCGGTTGATTCAAGTGTTTTTTTGTGTTTTTTTTTAATTTCACCCTTCAACATTGGGTTGATTGAGAGTTGAGTTTTATAATTTGTTTCAATTTTTTATAGAAGAGGTTATCATGATTTTATAATTTATGCTTGACATGTTAACTCAAGTTGATCGATTTATTTTTTTAATTGAATTTTGTTTTCAATATTATATTAATTGAGAATTAAGTTTAATAAAAAAATTATTTATTTTTTATAGGGTTATCAGGGTCTCATAATCTGAATGACAGATTTGATAAGTTAACCGAGTTAATTTAAGTCAATCTAAAATATTATCGTTTTAATATTTTTTTAAAAAATACTATAAAGTCTAAAAAATAAAAATACTATCAAATTTATCACTTTCTTTTTGTTAATTTTTGTTCATTCTTGAAACCAACTTTCTATCCTCCCTAATCCTTATCAAACATGGTGATAGAGGATAGAACAGGGAGGGAAAAACACATTTTAGAGAAAGGAGGAAGATCAGTATTGCAAAAAGTTCAAAACATCCTCTGATGATGATTCGTACTAATTCGTATGCTATCAATGTCTCCTGATTAGTCCTTCATGTGACAAAAGAAACCAGCGCGAGAGGCTAGCTTTTATTCCTCCACTTCAATATTTCAAAATTTCCCAACGGTCGAATTACTTGCCCCGTAAAAACCAGACTATTACCTTCCCACCTTCCTCACATAGCAGATCTCGACCGTAAAAGTTTGGCATACCCCAACTAGTCCATCAATCCAACGGTGTATGCCACACTCAAATAGAGATCAAAGCACCTGTCTTGTCACGTAAAATTAAAACACAGTCGTTTTAAGGTTGTCCACAATGGGAATTTTGTTAAAAACAAAAAAGTGGAGAGAGAGAAGCCGATTAGACTGGAAATGGAGAGTTTGGGTTCTTTTCAAGAATTCAATAAAGAAACACGAACACTGTGATTTTTTCTTTGAAGAGCTCTTCTTCATCACTTAAAAAGAATCCGTAAATGGCTCTTGTAAATAACGCCAAGGATCACTGGGCATTTCTGGTAAATCTCTCCTCCTATTTTCTAAGGGATTTTTATGGGGTTTACGAGTCTTTTTCTTCTCTTTGACAGGTTTTGATTGAAATTTTGAGGATTTTTGCCCCTTGAATTTGGTATCTTGGTAGTATCTCTGATAATGATATAGCAGATCTTTTATTTCTTGTATATTGTTAATCTTGGAACTTTATTTTCCTTTTTTAGTGGATTTTTTTTTTCAATTTGATTTCTAGTAAATTTTTTTCTTGGTTTTTAGATTTCATGTGGAAAATTTGTTACAATATATATATATATATATATATATATATATATATATATATATATATATATAAAATGTTGATTTTGAACTTAGCTGACTCAACTGAATTGATTTGAGTATAATTTAGTGCAAACAATTACAGTTATTTAGTGTTTTTCCATCATTGGAATATCTTGCATTATATGGTTCGGAATTAAAATTATTGGATTTCTTTTCAGAATTTTTAGGCTCAGTTGATGCAAGTTTCGTTTCATTTTCACTTTGTTTAATAGCCGCGGCTGTTAGTTTGCTAATGGTGGTGTTCATAATTTATCTGGATTTTAATGCATTCTTTTGGTACACTTTTTATTTTTATTTTTGTTTTGTTATGCTTGTTGATCAACGTTTAGGAGGAAATTGAAGCACCAATGTGGGTGGATTTCACAATAGAAGAAAAGTCTAACTACCAAGATGTGTGAGTTCCTCACTTCCTCTCTATGTTATGAACTACCATTAGAATTCCATGTTTTTTCAGAATTCGGTAAGAGAAATTCTGCATTTGTGATACCAATACGTTTCTTTTTTCCACATTGCAGAGATGATAAGTGGTTTCATACTAGCCATCCGTAAGCATCTTTATTTATATTTCTTTTTTCCATAAGCAGTGGGTTTTTGTTTGTGAAAATCTAAATTACAATAGTGATGTTCATTAACAACTAAAACAATATGATTACAGGTTCCACCAGTGTACTTCTCTCCGGTTAAAAGCTGCGTTTGCTAATTCTAGTGAGAGGAGTATGTCTTCAGATTTTGAGTTTAAGGGACCATCTTCCCCGAATATTCCATCCTCTGTCTCAAGATCAAGGGGAAAACATTATGCAGGCAAGAAATGGGGAGGTGAATGTGATCTTTCAATGAATAAGAAGCATCCAGTTAAGGTGTTAAATGATAAGTCTTCAAGGGTGAATTCAGAACCCAGTGATGAAATAAAACCCAAACTAAGCTTTGCAAATTCTAAAGGAACTTCTAGGTCAAAATTAAGTATGGTTTCTGGGAAGAGCTTCACTGGAAATGCTAAGCAAACTGATTTAAAAGCTAAATCCGGTCAAGGTGGTAGTGAAAGTAGTTTGAATTCTGGGATGGCTATGGTAAGTGATAGCAATACAAGTACTGTTACATTTGGGAGCGATCATCAAGCACGGCAAGGGAACATGGAAGTATTAAGTCGAGGATTTGATCACACAAGTGGGCTTCTGTCTGCTGTGAGGAATGGTCTTAGGAAAAGCTTTGTTACAAGAAAAGCATCAAGGGTGGAGATTAATGATGAGAATAAACAATTAAGAGATCGCAAGTCTTCATCCAGCAAATCTAGTGTTGGATCGTCTTTGAACCCTGGTCTTGATGTCAAGAGCTCAACACTTACATTGATGAGGAACAAAGAACAAACTCCAGATAGCAGAAATGTGGCAAGGATGACTGAAGCAGCAAGGAAGAAAACAAAAGATTCTAACATGTCCAAGACTTCTGATGTTCGAGTTAAGGAGAAGGTCTTTAATTCTAGGAAGGGAGCTATAAGTAATGTCTCAAAATCAGCCCCCCAAGAAGCTCTGAAATCAAAGGTTAGAATTAGAATCTGTACAAATTCAAGATATGTTGGTTACAAATTTTTTTTCGAAGTACAGAAACTTTTGGATATTTGACAAAGTATGTCTAAAATAATTTATTACATTCTATCTTAACACACCAATAGATTGCCAAGATGAGTGATACTTTTTGTAGAACTTTTCATACATGACATCATAATGATGGGACAAGTTGAAATTGTTCTAAAATTCACAGGTTCAGAAGCAGACCCTCCGTGTAACAGCATTGGCCGAACATAGAGGTAACAAGCAACACTCGTTACCTGGTACTGCAAAATCTAGGGAGAAGGTAAGAGTTAGTAGGCTCAACAAAATGGTTGCCCCTGGAAAAGAGAATGTGACGGGAAAAATGTCCTTGAGCCAAAACTGCAGCAGCAGAGGGACTAAACTGAATGTGCCACAAAAGGGTGACAAAACGGTGTTAGTTTGACAAATGGTACAATTTGTTGATCATCAATTTTCTGTCCTCAACTTTGATTTTTTTTTTTTCCTGAAAATTGCATAGTCGTCTACGGACATATGAGGTTCTTCAGCAATTCATGAGGCATTTCTTTCTCAGGGAGGATTTCTTATTGGAATTGCATGCAGAGCTTTTAGTCCTTAGGTTCTATTTCACAAGCGGTAAGCGTGTCTTTCTGTCTGAAAGGAATGGAATGTCTTTAAACAAGAACCGATGCAACATCCCTTTGAAGATGTCTCTGTTTTTCTGTCTGAAGATGTCTCTGTTGGATGGGTGTTTTTGTGGCTCTCTTTTGATTATTATTTTTTTGGTACTATATGCAATAGTTTTATACAATCTGATTTTCAACATACTATCTAGCAGGGAAAAATCAGCAGCCCAGGCAAGGGGAAGCATCCAACAAATGCGATTCGGAGGGTCTACCTTCGATAAACAAGCATTGCAGGACAGTTTTTGTTTGTACATATATTGCCAACGTAGTCTCATTAACATAGAAACGTGGAATTTCATTCAAGCTTTACCAGATTCAGAGGCAAATTTTGTTATCATGCCTTTCTACTGACCATGCCTGTGGCTTTCTTTCGTACAAGTGCTCTTTTATCTCAGGCTTTGTTATTTGAGCATATACGAATTGGTGGTCTCTCTTCCTTGCTTCAATTTCAACTAACAAGTATGGAAATTATTGGTCATGTTGACAATGTGATATCCAGTTTTTTGACACCTGCGTCAATCAAATTGATTTTTATTAAACGAATTGATGTTGTTATCTTGCAGTTTAATATATGGTGATTAGCCGCATTTTTTTTTTGCAGATGACTCTTTTAACAGGATTTGAACTTCTGAAATCCACCAAGCTGTGTCATTACAGTAATCTTGCAATTAAATCAAGTAGCCCCTCTATTTCTAACATAAATTTGGAACGCACCAAGCTGTGTCCAAAGTTCTACGTTTTGGGGTATTATCAGTAGAACATTCGGTGCATAAAGTTCACCTCTCTTCCTCCTGCAAAGAAAATTAAGCCAGCAACCCCAAAAAATAAAATTTCAATAAGATTGGAAAGAAAATACATGATTAGGAGAATTCCGTAATGGCTTTTCTATACATCAGTGTTTACTGTTGTTATTTTCCCAGAGCCCTTCATCATATCACATGTTTCATCCTCGTACAATATTTTCTGTTTCTTAGGTATGTTGTTAAAGACTACAGTGTTTTCCTGAATGGTTCTTGATGGTGTATTATTGCTACATCCTTTGCATTTTGCCTTTTTACATTTTTGGCTTTAGGCAAAATGTTCAGAGACCATGAAACTGTTGGTATAAAGAAAGTTCTTCAAGATAAGAGGCTAAGAACCGTGAGTTGCAAACCACTCGAATGTTGTCTCTTCAAGGTATTGCTTCTTTCCAGCAACTAAGAACGCCATCTAATAGGTGATCCAGTGGTAAGAATTTGGGACTAAGAGATTTGTTTTTCTTGTAGTTGCTAATATGATGATCATTAAAGGTTTATATGATCGTTAACTTCAAGACTCGTGGAATTAGTTGAGAGACACATAATCTCACCAGATATTCATGTTAATAAAAAAGAAAAAAGAAAAAGGAGGATGTGCTTTATCTTAATCTGGTTTTTGAGTACGTTCCTGAATCTGTTCATCGTGTGATTAATGCATGTCAAACTTTAGCCATATATTAGATAAAGAGCTATCCAATTGAATTGGGTTTTTACAATGGGCTTCTAGCCCATGAAGATTGAAAGGAAAAGACTGCTGAGCTTCCATTTAATGGACTGTGATCCAAGTCCAATTCCACATTCATATTCAGCCCAATTATATTTGGACTTCGCATATATTCTGGACTCAAATTACAACTTGTTTCGAGAATCTGTTTCAGGTGCCACTGTTCCAACATATGGATGATATAGTCCTAGAGAACTTTTGTGGCCGTGGAAAGTCTCTCATTTTCACAAAGGGAGAACTTGTAAGCTCCTGTTATTATCCAAAGCCATGACTCCATTTTGAGTGTCTAAATTTATTATATGATAAACGTTTTAGCATTCACTTGGCACCATTAGATGTGAAAATCCTGTACACTAACCATCATTATGAAATCTGGGCTGACCGTTAAATCGAGGACTTAAAATCATGATCAGGTTTTAAAATTATAAAAACCCGAGTTTGTAATTCATTCGGTTAATTCAAAACTTGGATGATCTGGTATAATCCAAGTGAGACCCGAGTTTTTCTAATAAATTTAAAAAATATAAAATTATTTTATATGAACTTAGTCTTATTTTTTTATAGTCTATTTCCACATAAATTGGTTTTTAACTTTTTGATGTGAGATAACTATATATAGTCTACACTCACATATATTATTTTATAACTTTTTAATGTGATAACTATATATAGTATATATCTAAATGGATTATTTTTTAATATTTTAATGTGAGATACTTATACTATACTTTATATTTTTTTATAGCCTACATTTAGATAGATTGTTTCAAAACATTTCCATGTAGGATATTAAAACTTCAAATATAATTTTTTTTTTATTTTTTTGGGTTGACTTGAGAGAACTTATACCATTTAGAACCTTGTAAGGCTTGTATCTTGGTCGGGTCAACCCAAGGATTACTCGTCCGGGAACAACAAAATCAGTTTTTATTTTTGGTTACAGGTGCAAATTCTTGAATAATTACGAACTCGTTGAGTTCCTTGTAGGTTACAAGAGTGGGCGACCCGGTGATGGTGTCAAAAGTTGCTGTATGTTAGGGCCCTGGAAACTTCAGTGGCGATGAGCTCTTATCACGGTGCCTAAGAGGACCTTTTAGAAAGATCTTTTTCTACAGCTATTGATTTCTTTTAAAGAACCAACACATGCACACGAAAATATGGCTGTTATTTTTTATTTAAATTTTATTGTAATTATTAGGATTAAAAGAAAAAAAACCCTCATCAAAGCATCTTTTGTCTTGTATCAAAATGTGGTCATAAGAACCCATTCCATGATCCATCCACACAGTTCCCTCGTCCCATTGCCAAAACTGGTTTGTCTCTGCATGATTAATTCTTACTTTTTTACTTGATTTATCCAATCAGGTAGAAATCTTCCATGTGATGCTCTTATATTTCTTCTTTACCTTTCGTAATTGTGATCCCTGATTTTCAAGAGATGCTAAAATGAAATAATTTCTTTCAGCTTGCATTTTACACTATGATTATGATTATGATTATGATAATCGCTACAACTCTGTGTGTAATCTTGATCAAGTTCAAAAGAGAACCTGTGCAGGCCAACGTAATTAAGAAGAACCAAAGACAAGAGAGGCTAATAGCGAAGAACCTGTGCTTTCTTCTCTTTCATTTACAAGGCGGGTTACCAGAAAAGCAGAACAGTAAAGGAAATATCAAACTTTCATTGTATCTAAGGTCCCTAATGGTTCTAAGGGTTCAAACTGATTTTTCTCAGGTTCTGGATAACTAGCAGAGCCCCTGAAGAGCAAGATTGAAAGGCTTCCAACCTGAAAATATATGAAACATCCAAAGCAGTGAGTTACAAATGAACCAAAATCTCTTCCCACAACGCAATGCCACCCTGGTCCATACATCCTATCGAATTCCTGCATCAAACACAAGCACAAAACACACTTAAATAAGCCTGAAAATTCAAGTTTCACATTCTATTTGCAAAGCTTGTATGTTTAAATATTCTTGGTACATGTGTGCTACCAAATTCCTGCATGCGCGCCCACAGAGACAACATGCATGCTCCATATGCATCTTATAGCTCACCTGTTTAATAAAACGAGCTATGTCAGTGGCGTCAGTGGCGTCAAAGAAGTCGAGGGCTTTGGCTGCAAGATCAAGGGCATCTTGTTGCATGGTTTGAACCATGTCAGTCTCACCAATGACTGCCTTGCCTTCTAGCATGGCTAATCTGATTTTTAGTTGAATATAAGGCTTTCCTGAAGTAAGAAATTGAGAGATAGAGATGTCGGTAGCTAAGAAATGAAGAAAAATGGACCAATTGGATATTGGACAAGGTCTAGATACGAAGTTCTAGAGGTGGTGATGATGGGGATTTATATTGAGCTGGGAATAAAGGGGTGGCGCTAGTGGGTCAGCCACGTATAGGATCCCTTCTTTGTGGTCAGTAACTAAGGATGTGGGATTATGCCATTGGAATATTTGATCTTGATGAGCTTCGTGGACCCTTCTACGCAAATGACCCAATCTTGATTCTGCTACAAATTGAAATGCAAATTAGATCATTGAATATGCCGAGTTAAATTTTTTTTAATATAAAAAAATATTTAGATATTGCTAATGAGATTTTTAATGAAAAAAAAATTAAATTACGAGGTTTGAGTCGATGTTATCTAGTTAACTTTCCAGATTCAAAAACAACATTAACAACCTATAAAAAAAATTTCAAGATGATATATTTTTTTTTAATATTAAGATAACAATATATTGAATTGACTTAGATCAATCTATGTTAACATGTCAAATTCGTGACATGATCTATGAGACTATGATAACCCCGTAGAAAACAAATTATAAAGTCTCATTTTCAATCAATTTAATGTTGAAGGATGACATTAAAAAAAAAAGGACCTAAAAAAGCGACTCGAGTTGGCTTGTCAAATTCGCAATTTGGGTCATAAGATCAAGATAACCTCATGGAAAGAAAATCAAATCAAATTACGAAGTTCGATTCCCAATCAGTTCAATATTAAAAAATAAGAATAAAAAAGTATAAAAAATGACCCAAATTAATATGTCAAATCCATGACCTGAGTTATGAGATCGAGAAAATCTTATAGAAAAAAATCTGATTTAACTCGGATTAACTTACCAAATTCACGATTCTGGTCATGAGACTGAGATAACCTCATAAGCTTAATTCTCAATCAATTTTGTCGGACCCAATATTGAATGATGAAATTTATAAAAAATTTTAATAAAAAATGACAGAAAAATTAGCCAAGTCAATATGAGTTAACCCGCTAAGAATTATTGCAGGGTTACGAGGTCATGATAACTTCATAAAAATCAAACTGAAATAAATCATGAAATTCAATTCCCAATCAAATACAATATTAGATGATGAAACTGGAAAAAAAATCAATTAAAAAAACTGAGTCAACTAGATTAATCTGCTAAACCCGCAACTATAGTTATGAGACGGAAACAACTCAATAAAAAATAAATTCAATATTGAAGGATATGAGACCGAGATATATAACCTCTTAGAAAAAAATGATTAAAAAACATGATTTAACCAGGATTAAAATACCAAAATTCATGATCCTGATCATGAGATCAAGATAACCTTATAGAAAACAAATCAAAACATATTATGAAACTCAATTTCTAACCGACCCAATATTGAATAATAAAATTAAAAAATATTTAACATAAAAAATAACTTGATTCAACTCGGGTTAATTCATTAAACATTATTCTCGGATTATGATACTAGAATAATTTAATACAAACAAATAAAAATTTAATAAAATTTAATTTTTAATTAATTAGAAAAAAAATATATTTAGAGCTGGGAAAATTACTATTCATTCCTAAGTATTTTGTTAATTAATTAATGAAGAAGAAGAAGAAGAAGAAGAAGTGAAAGTGGGAAAGGTGCAGGGAGGTTTGATACAGGGCAGGATTCATGTAAGATTACAAAGATCTTAGGCCGACATTTAGCTCAGACAAGTGGCTGGTGATTTGTGGCCTGTCCATGGGATTTTGCCAAGTGTCTTCTGACAGGATGTCTGTCAGCTCACGGTGGTTTTTGTCTAGTTCTCTCGCGGTCTATATCTGAGATTGATTGTGAAGTTTTTGTTGCTTATAAAACTCATGCTAGTGTCATGTTAAGCATGATTTAACTAACCAAGAACATGAAGCCTCGAGAAGATAAATTTAACTGGCATTTTATGTGTGCAGGGAAGTAGAATACGCTGCTCTAGAGAAATACAAGCACGTCTTCTGATTAAATCCCTTCCCCTGAAATACACAACGCAGTGAGTGCTTTTCCGGTGAGAAAATTGCTGGGAAAGGAATTTTAAGAAGGAAGGCACTGTGTAGAATCTGCTGAAGCAGTGTAGCTGGCTGGCTAGCCAGCACAGACCAAATGCCATGGGAAGAATGTTGGTTATGGTTGATGAGCAAAAGTATTCAAGTTTAATGATCCCGGTGCACCGGCCATGTCTTGTCATGAGGGGAGCAACACTTAAGACAACTAACCTGCGTATGACTGACTAACTAGAAAAAGTCTATGGAGTGAGATAGATTCTTCCTGATACGTTCTGGTTGAGAGAGATTGGGCGGTGCTGTAGCTATAACCCCAGGCCACACATGCTAACAATCAAACATACAGCAAGTTCTGTCACTTCCGAGTTGGCAGCATTTGGCTAACAATATAAAAGTCAAAATATAAAAGTCACAACTTTTTAGTAGTTGTTCAAATTACGTTTAAATTCATACGTTTGATTTTTATTTTTTATTTTATTTTTTGTTTTTTTGATTTTTTTTTTACTTTTCAAGTTAATTGGGTTAAATTAAAGTAATTTCTACAAAATTTAATTAAAAAACTAAACTTAACAAAAACTCAAATTGAAAATATCAAGTTTAACTTGTTAGATCAAGTTTAATTATAATATCAAATAATTTCTAACAACTCAAATATTTATTTTTATATTTTTTTTTTTTTAATATAACCCATTCAATAACATGAAAAGTAAACTAGTTAGTGCTATTAGAGATCACATTTTGTAGTCTATCCACATTATTTATTAATGAAAAAAAGTACAGAAAAATTTACTCATTTAAATTAGTCCGAATATATATCCATTATGTTCAATTAAATTATACTCACATTTCATCTTATATACAGAATCAATTACACCAAAACGTGGACTAAGTTATGTATGACAACATTTGACTTCTTCATCGAAGCAATGTCTAGTTATTTAACAACTTAAAAAGGTTATTATTGATGGCAGTTGTCGGTGGCCAGTTCCAAGCGATCCCAGCTAAACTGGCCAGTTCAGGCGGTGGCTACATTTTGTTGAAGAAGAATTCAATCCAAACAGGTACAGAAGTTCACTTGGCATTTGACTCGTTTGAGAATATGGTTGAAATTATGTTTTTTTATTAAAAATTATATAAAAGTTTGCAAGTGGTGGCAAAGAGCCTCAGTGCATCCACTGGCCTAATTGAGATCCACTGAGCCCATCCGAGACCTGTCGATGTTAACGTAGCCATAAAATTTTCCAACGTGTTAACGTAGCCCCAGAAGGCTGAGTTGTTGTGCCGTCCCCTGTCTTCACCATTTCTTTACATCGAAGAATCCAATCCTTGTCAAAACAACCTTCCCCATCTTCTCCACTATGGCTAAGCTAATTAAAATATGGAAATGTTGTTGCCATGCCAACTCCCTCAGTGCTGACACCCAACCCACTTCTGACAAATTACAGCAGGTCACCGACTTGCACGAACCGTGTCGCCGACGCTGAAATCACCAACCAAACCATGACATATGTACTTTTCTTTTGAAAAAAATAATGTAGAAATAAAAATGAAAGCATCCTCGAACGTGAAGACCAACAAAAATATTCCAAGAGTAGAGCCAGCTTATCTATCGCCTACCTTCTCTCTTAACCACAAAATTTTCTCACCCTCCCTGTGATTTCTTTCATTACACCTAATATCTTCCCTTTCTTTACTTTGCCTCTCTTGCATTTCTTTCTTTCTCTTTTGTCAAGGCAAACCGGAGGACAAGGGACTGCCGTGCCGCATCATAACAATATGGCACCACGTCTCTTATCCTGCTTCGGCAAAAGAAATAGCGATTCCTCTTCAAAAAACCAAAACCATGCAAATGTAACAGTTGATGTATCAGCGGAGGAGCAGCGCCGTGGAGGGGCTGTGTTGGTGGAGCTGTTTTCTTCACAGGGATGTGCAACATCTCCGGCAGCTGAATTGTTGGTGTCAAGGCTAGGGAGAGGGGACTTTCAACTTGAAATGCCTGTTATTGTTTTGGCTTTTCATGTCGATTACTGGGATTATATGGGGTGGAAAGACCCTTATGGGGGTAGTCAGTGGACGGTTAGACAGAAGGCTTACGTTGAGTCTTTGAAGCTTGATACAATGTTTACGCCACAAATTGTTGTTCAAGGGAGAACTCAGTGTGTGGGAAATGATGAGGAGGCTTTGCTGTCTTCCATTGTCAATGCACCAAGGTTTCCTTCTCCCACATTTCAGGTTAGTACTTTTATATATATATATATTAATTACCTCTTTTCCTCCGTCTTTTGCCTGGAATGTTTTGCTACTTTTGTTATTTTCTATGCCTGTAGTCATGGATCTTTGTAATTTTTTGTGCAATGGGGCTAGGTGATAGAGATACATAAAAAAATAGCCCTGCCCAAAATATATAATTGTGACATGCTTTTTCATTAATCAGTAGTTTAGGAAATGTGATAATTAATCATGAAATAAGTAAAAAAAAATGATGCGCGTGATAATTAACATGGTTTTTTTTTTGGCTATCATGTGATATAGATCATAGATCATAGATTGCAAATTGTTGTTCATCATTGTTACAAGTCTGCTTGAGTAAAGATTGTCAACAAAACAAAGGAAAATTGGAAGTTGATCTCACCATTCAAACGTCGTGACAATGAGCGTGCTAGCAATATTGTGAGAATTAGAGAAATGACAGAAATTTCTTTTACAGAACATGTTCAAATAATTAAAACTAAACCCTGCTAAGCTTTTCCAGTGATCTGAAACATCAAAATCTTCTTTGCTAACTCCTTGAAAAAATTGGTTTCAGGGATCTAGATGTTCTAATTCGATTATATCATTTAGGAATCTAGTTTAAAATTGCCTGACGAATTTTGCATTTGTTTTGTTAGTAAAGTGACCTTGTTTAGCATCATCTGTGTACCTATGAACAACTACTTTAATGGCAACAGAGGAGCTAATTTGTAAAATGACAGCTTTACCTGATGGTGTTTGGGTGGATGTGGCATCATGGCAATGCCATCTCTTCTTTAAAACATGAACCTGATAATCACTGAATATTGGGATGTTAAAGTAGTACGATTCAGAATGTAAAATCAATCCTCAAATTGAAAAACACTAAAAATGTTTGTAACCTTAAACTCTGATCATGTATAACTGCAATCCTGTGGTAACAGGCAACATTTCTAAGGCCTACAACAGATTCCTTGCAAGTCTCTATGTCAGGAGCTTTAAGGGCTAAAGTTGACCATAATGGTGTCAATGTCATGGTGGCTCTGTATGAGAGTGGATTGGTGACAGACTGTCCCAGGGGAGAGAACAAAGGGCGTGTCCTGTCAAATGACTATGTTGTTAGAAAGCTTGAAAAGCTCTGCACTGTCAAAGACATCTCTGCCAAGAAGACAGTTTCAGGAACTGTTAATTTTGCTTTATGGGAAGGCTTCAATAGCAGCAAATGTGGTATTGCTGTCTTTGTTGAAGACAGCTCCCATCAAATTTTTGGGTCACAGAGCATTCAGTTCCCGGATACAATATGAGACATTCAGACTGAATCAACGACGATATGCTGGCTATGATCAACCTCGGACTTTTGTGTACAGTATGTGTTAGATAATAATTTCTTTTTTCCTTTCGTTTTTTGATCTTTCTATAATTTTTTTACTTGCTTTACATGTGGTAGGAGATGGATAGAGACATTTTCGCGGTTTGCTGGTATAAATTGCTTCATTGATATCTTTGTTTCTGTGGGAAAACGGAATTGAAAAAATTGGAACAAGTTGATTGCATTGTATGATTTTGTTGGCATCTAATTACTTTCAAGTAGTTGCAGATACGCTATATCGATAATTGCATTATAGACTTTGCTTTACCTGGACCATACTCTTCTGAGTCGCAGGGCTAGAAATATTCCTTTTGTCTTCACTATGAAGATTGTGAGGTCAGGTAATAGCTTCAAATGGAATCTTGTAAAGCAGAAATCATAGGATTTCAAATGTCAAATTCGCAACGAACTCAAAATACAATCTTTATTTTTAGATCTTGAACATCAACAAGACCACCAGGTTTCGTCACGGAGAGATTTTTTCTGTTCTGAAAAGTTCAGAAGAGAGAGATTCTTTATCAGTGCTTGTGTGAATTTGGATGTTGCCTTCAAGGGCTAAAATTTACGTAGAAGTACATCTCCTGGGGTTTATAGACTTTTATATTTGGATATTTATATAGAACACTCAATTCGAGCCCCAACAACTCAAATAAAACACCATTCTCAATGATTTCTCTGCTGCCTGATACTTCTCATAAGATGTTTTGCCACTTTCCCTTCATGAATCAAAAGAACTGGAGAGGGGTTTAATTTGCACTGCTGACTATCCTATTGCAGCACTCTGTTTCTCTAGAAGAACTGGTGATTTGGGTGGTGATTATATAACCTTTGAGCCCAAATGCAGCTCCTAGAGTGAAAACAACGCAAGCTTTGTTCGTAAGCCTCGTTCTAAAAGTTGGTCTCTAAATTAAGATATCCGAGGCTTTAGTGTAGAATTCTACTGTAACTGAGAGAAGGGGATTATATTGGCCGGCCTATAATGGCCAAGTTGTGTCTAAAGTAGCAGGTGGCAAGGTTCCTTTTCATTTGGAAATGAATTATTATAATTATTATAAGAAAATATAAATGATGTAAGAAATCTTTCTAGCAATCCAAAGTAAAAAGATGATTTTGTTGTACTCAAAATGAACCTAACAATTAGGACCAATATAGTCTTTTCATATGGCTAATAAAGGATAAATAAATTTTTTTATATTTTTTTATGCATAATAAAATGGTTATATTATCTTTAAAATCAATTTTTTAAAAAAAAGTTGATGTCTAGGAGAGTTTTTGTATTTTCAATTTTTTAAAATGAGTAACTATTTATGTTCCGTTTGTTTGTTGAAAAATAGTTTTTTTTTTATAGTGATTTTTATAAAAAATAAATTCCTGAAAAGTAAATTATTTTTAGATGTTTGACAATGTTATAAAAAATAAGTTAGAAAATACTTCACAATATTTGGCTATTCCATGCAAAATGAGATAAAAAATAACTTATTAATACTTTATTTTTTAAGTTTATTAAAAGAATGGAAACCAAATATAGCAGATAAAAATATTGAAGAATGATAAAATTAAAAAAATAAAATAGAAATTTCATAAATTGTTTCAAATAAAACAAATAACAATAAAAAAATAAGGATCAAACCTGATAGATAAAAAAAATTTAAAAATAAAGAGCAAATTTAATATAAAAATTAAATTAAATCAAATTGAGAGCCCAACGGTAAAGAGCTAATCAGAAGGATGGATGGAGAAAAAATCAAAAAAATATTAGTAATAAAAAATATTCAAAACAAAATATATAACAATCAAAATATTAAGGATCAAATTTGATATTATTAACAAATAACAATAACTTCTGGAAAATATATTTCGTCCAAAAATAAAAATAAAAATAGTTTCCTATAAACCAAGCCAAATGTTTCTTTAACTATAAAATATTTTACAATGACCAACTTTTCTTAAAAATAAACAAATATACAAAAGTTTGGAAAATGGTTTCTAAAAAACCAGTTTCATGAAACAAATGCCTCCTTAAATGTCCTTAAAAATGGATTTTGCTTTGTTGTTATTAGGTTTGTTTAGGGACAATTTTGTAATTTAAGAAATATAAACATTATTAAAAAAAAAGTGGTTGACCTATAAAGTGCACGCGTCAGCGTGTGGACAACGTATGTGGGATTGTTTAGTGACCAAACGGCGCCTTTCACAGTAGCATTTGAATCGTCTCAACATCCCTCTGTAATGAGGCAACACGTGTGACCAACGACCATCCAGTTTATCAACGATAACCTTTTTTTTTCTCTCTTTTCTCCTTGATTTTCACATTTATCACTTCAAGATTTCAAAACAGCTCTTCAATTTGTTATTCCTTCATATTTGATTTCTATTTCTTTTAATTTCTATTTATTTTACTTGGGATAATTTATAAATTTATAATTCTTTTCAAATTCATCCCCCTTAAATGTTTTTCATCTTTCAAGTTTGGTCCCCATTCTTTTGATTGCTATTTGTTTTATTCAAGACAATTTTTTAAATTAATTTTTTTTTACAATTTCACTCTCCTTAGGTTTTTTTGTTTTTACTAAATTTAGTCTTCATTCATTTTATTGTTATTCTTTTCTCTTTGGCATTTTTTCTTAAATTAATTTTTTTTTAATTTCATCTTTCAACATTAAATTGGTTGGGAATTGAGCTTTTTGATTTAGTCCGGGTCTAGAATTTCATAGGTTGTGATTTTTAGAGATTGACCTAGTTTTAGAAAGTTCATCTGGGTTTGCTTTGTCTTTTCTTCTTTTTTAAACTCATGTTTTTTCAGTTTCATCCTTTAATATTTATTTGATCGGAGATTGAGCTTCATTGATTTTTTTTATTTTCTTTCTATATGATTTTTCACTAGTTTTAAATATAACTCGGGTTATCTCGAATATTTTATTTGTTATTATTTTTAAAATTTAGCTTTTTTTAAAATTAGATTAAACTAATTGATTAAATGTAAGTATGAAATGTTCACTACATGATATTTTGAAAAAGAAGAGACTTCTTTTATTTTATTTGGTAGACATCATTTTATTGGCATGAATAATAATTTGATTAAATAAAAAGATTATTCAAAGAAATAAAGTTATTAAACATAATTGCATATGTTCCGTGTTGCAAGATAAAATATCTTGATTTTTTCAATTTAGTCTTTACTTATCATTAATTGTTTATTTTTACATTTATTCACATGGTAGTTATTAATTAAATGTATACATAATTTTTTTAATTGAAAATCTTTTATGAGCAAAAACACGATGAAAGTGTCTGTATATTATTACATTTTCTGAAAAATAAAATTATTCTATAAGTACAGATGAAATAGCTAGCTAGCATATGCTATCATGTGTTCTCATCGGTATCTTCCTTCTCATGTTCTCTTATTCTTTTTTTCTTCAATAAGTACTCTGAGGTATTTCTCATTGTGCGTTTCTATCAAAAAAAGGTCCCCATTCCCTATAACTTAGCAATTAATTCCCTGTAGATGTTTTTTTTTCTAAAACCTAAATCATTATATAGGGGTGAAAGCAGATTTCTAATTTTTCCAGAATGTAATTGCAAATTGTTTCTTACAAATCTGTAATTGCAGATTTCTAATTTTGCCATAAATTTTACATAGTTACAAAGTTATGGCCTATTAAGTGACTTGATTGGGGGTAATTAAAAATATAGTTATGATCACTTTTCAAAATGTTTTTTACTCGAAAATATATTAAAATAATATATTTTTTATTTTTTAAAAATTATTTTTAATATCAGCACATTAAAATGATCTAAAAATACGAAAAAAATATTAATTTAAAAGAAATTTTTTTTAAAAAAAAAACACTTTTGAAATGTAAAAAAAAAAAAAAAAAGGAAAAACACTCTCCTTTCTCGAGGACAGGAAATAAAAAAAACAAAAACAAAAAACTAAGTATCCTAACCAACTAGACTATGCATCTTGTCCAAGTGGAAGCTTTCAGGCAAATGGATCTCAGTGGGTGCCTAGCGCCTACCCTTACAGGATGGGAAGTAAAGAGCTAGCTACATAGTTGAGGAATCAGGCTAGTTTAGGAAATCATGAGAATATTGAGAACGCATCCACCCTTTTCACTGAGCATAAACGCGTAGGCATAAGGTGGAAAAGAGATGGTGTTAAAATAGCAAGGAAAGCATCTCTTCGCCGGAAAGTTCACGTCACTTATCGCGGCACTAGATAATCTAACGGCATGCCATACAGCAGGAAAAGATCTGACATTGCTGTTGATAGGATGCATGAGCCAGCTTTCAAAATTAGCTCAAGACAGTGAAAAAAAATAATCATACGAGCCCAATATGATCTTCATGATGGCCTAACAAATGCATGTGATATCTAATAAACAAATGATTAATGACCAAATATAACTTCCACTACACAAAGCCAGCACAAATCTGAGCAACCCATCCCTAAATTATACCAAATAAGATTGATTTATTTCCATTGCAAAACAAATCCGCTATGTACACATGTAGAAGGGCAAGCCCATCCCTAGCACCCTGACCTGACCTCCATACCATCCATCAAACAAATATCGGCATAACTACATGATTTTCTCCTCTTGATGGCACCTGACTGCCGACTCAACCCCACCTCCCCTAGCCCATTAGTCAAGGGGCTGAAATAATACAACTTACAGCAAAGATCAGACCGCATACCACACCTATTCTGCTGCTTCAACGTGTTGTCGAGCCAGGTACTTTTCTCGCCGCTCTTTCTGAGAATAAATAGTAATGAAGGTGAAGAAATTGTATTATGACATGAAAATCATAAAAACTGAACACTCAGTTAAATCAGAGAGAACATCCATACCCATTCATCTATCACGAGACCTTCCCCCACAAAACGGGGCCCTGAGTCTGGTGGAGGTTTCTTGCGTGCTTCAAGAGCAGCCTCTGCTTCAGCCAACTGAAGCTTCAGTTTCTCCATTGCCTTCAGAGAAACAATCTCATTCTCATTTTTTAGCTTTTTATCGTGCACATAATCAACAACTGAACACAGAAAAACAAAATTTACATACAGGACTAGGATGCTCTGCATCTAAAAACACAACCCGCAATATGCGCTCAACTGTTACTTGATCCTTTTGTTCATCAAACTGCAAAAGGCAAGGTCAATTTGGGTTCAAGAAATGGAAGAGGCATAAAAGAAGTAGAAGCATAAGGAATATTTATGAGCAGTCTCTGGCAGCATGAGCAGTCTCTGGCAGCTCCAGAATTATCACGTTTAGACGCACGCACATAATTTAAATGCAGATAATTCCAATCACAGTTTTCCCTGTCGAACATGACAAGAAACAAACGCCAGCTTTTCAGAAAACTTTGGAAAAGATATTGGAAACCTGACAACTCATCCCTTTTTAAAACATTTATGTTTGGAGTTCTTAAAAATCCTCCAATACATGACAATACTGCACAGCCGTGTAGTTGCAACCCAACTACCATAACAAACCTTATAAATGAGGCTCTTGTAGGACCTAGATTGAACATCAAGGTTATTTAAAAATCTTATATTCAATCAAACTAAGCTGCAATATAAATAGGCAACAAACAATTATTAAGATGGTTTAAAAATTCAACTCCTCAGTTCACTTGTTAACTAGTGATGCTCATAGGTAAGGCTTTTTTTTTCAGAATTATGTTTCTTGACCTTGCTTGCACTCATTTGGCATCTTCAACTATGAAAATGAAAAACAGACCGCTGCCATTTCTATCTCCAAGCCACTAATTTTATTTCCATGGATATATATTTTTTTTTAATTCATTAAATTATAATCGCCATGGAATAAGAGTTCACTGAAAATCTTTGAATCCCACAACCTCATGAACATTTATGAAAACCCATTATATGCCACAAATGCCAATAACCAAAGTTTGTCAGCAGTAAAGCTTCCAAAATTGCATGTCCGAAGCCTGAAAAAGTTTATCCCAAGGCATTACGGCAACAACCAAACATTAACATTTCTCCAACAAAAAAAGCACTGGATTTTTCATTTTATTTCAAACTTCAAAAGTGAAACAAAAACTATTGATATGAACAGCTATTCCTCAACACCAAGTATAATACAGAGACAGATAGTGATATAAAAGGCACAACTCAACATGACGTACCAGTTCAGGCACATACTCTATTCCTCCCTTCACTTTCAAACTCACAATCTTGAATTTAACATTGCTCTTCTGGTCCATTTGTTTTGCATTGGTCTCCGGTTGCTCCACAAACTTGAAAACTATCCATCAAAATATATAATTCGAATCAACAGAATAAACAACACAAAATACTACCAAGAGCTAATAAGCACATCACCCCTTGAGACACAAACAAATGGAATGATCATGAGTAAATTACCCGTCGCAATAAGGCTCTCTCCTGGAGCAAGGATACCACCGGGTGGACGCATGTAACAGCTCTTCGGTGCAGTTGTTTGAAACTATAACATCACATATAGATATCAGTTAGATAGTTCAACAAGATCGTTATCAATGATCACAAGTCAGAACACTAACAAGCATAAACTCAGGTTTTTTTAAAAAAAAAATCAATAAAAAATTCACGTTAAATCAAGAATAAAAAAAAATACACACAAAAACAAATTACTACAGGTAGGACACCAGCGGAAAAGATCCCATTCAGTGTACTGACAAAATATTTAAAATAGACAAAAATTAAAATAACACCTAAAATGCAAACCACAAGGTTAAATTTAATTCGTATTATTAAATAATGTAATTAACCTCTGTGTTATAATTATTAATTTTAACAAACACTGATACCTTAAAAGCAACATGAGACTTGCTTCTGTTTTTTAACCTTATCGCACTTCTTACTTGCTTCCCGGGTTCATCTATAATAATAATAACAATAATTAATATTAAAATAAATTAAACAATAAAAATAGCAAAAAAAAATAGTTGACAAAAGTGAAAGTCAACAGGGAGAAGATTAAAACGCAGCGTACAAGGGAAGTAGAGATTATTAGCAGGATCAAGCCGGAGCCTTCGCGGAGCAGGTAAAAGCGATCGCGCAACAGAGGACACCGTTGTGGACTTCAAACCGCTGCTATTAACCGCCACGTGTCGGACACTGTTGCTGCTGCCCTTGTGACTGTGGTTAAGGTTTTGTGTAGAAGAGGAAGTGGAAGAGTTAGTCGCTGTTTGCCAGAACGGACAGAGCCTAAACAGGTTCATGTTGTGGTCGCCGTTAGTTTTATTCCGGCCAGACACCCCCATCTATTACCGGAAACTCCACGTGGCCGGTAACCAAAAAGACTATCAGTTAGTTATGTAGCTGTTCAGTAAGAGGAAGGCGAGCCTGGAACGAGTTTTAAACATGGGTATCGGATTTGAAATGGTTTTTGTCTAACTTGAGATTTTTTATTATGGTTCTGGAGTCCGTGCTTTGGTGTGGTTGTACGCAAGGGTAGATGTGGGATTGAGCAAAGGTAGAGGGGGTATATTAGGTATGAAAAGTAGCGGAGGGTGATGGTGGAGGGGAGGAGCGTTAATCGAGCTGGTGATGAGAATTAATGAAGGGAAAACTAAATTAGGTAAGGTTAATGTTATGGCATTTACGGTTGTCGGCTACGTTTGTTGGCGTGGTGAAAGGTTGGTTGGGGATTAGTTGGGCAATTAATTAGGTGAATAGTGACATTCTTCCGGTGGGCGTGCTTCTGAATATTTAATGGCTTCCGCAGCTAAGAAGCAGTCGAATGGAGGCTCTGTGCTATAAATAACACTATCCTAATATGATGATATTTGTCTAAGTTATCATTAGAGTGAGATTAAAGATTTGTTTACGAGTGTTGTGGGTGATTTGTTGCCTAATAGGCTAATACCATCTTCCTTTGCCAGAAAGGAAATGAGTTTCTCTTAGACTTCCCTCTGTTAAATTATTAAATACTTTTGATGTTTATTAACATGTTAAATTAGATTTAATTAGGTAAGTTGTCTGCGTGTTGCTAAGAGCTACATTTAGAAATGCATGCTATTTTTAATTATAAAACAATTTAAAAAGATATTTTTTAAACATGTAATCTAGTGCTAATAGTGCTAAAAAAATATATGATTTGACTTTTAACCAATAAATAAATAACATGCAAAAACTTTTTGCACAAACTATCTCATTATATTCCCTTATAATTCCCTCTGTTAAATTCTCTATTAAATTATTAAATACTTTTGGTGTGTTGTTTTTTATTAAAAAGTAAAATTGATTGTAATAATTAATTATATAAATACCTTTTAAATTATCTTGTTAGCAATGAATTACACCTATGTGTAATTTGTGTTTGTTAATATGTTAAATTAGATTCAACTAGGTAGGTTGCATATGTTGTTGCGAGTTATTTTTAGAAACACGTACTGTTTTTAATTATAAAATAATTAAAAGGAGAAAAAATATTTTCTAAACATGCAATTAAAAGCTGGTAGCATCATAGTTTTGAAACCCGACCCGGTTATTGACCCGGTCAAGTGATCGGGTCATGATTAGATGGGTTGACCCGGGTCAACCCGAGTCAACAAAAAAAAACACGTCAACCAAAAGAAAAACACTGCAGATAATTATTCAATTAAATGAGCCATACAAAAAATGGTAAACATTAAGTCGCATAGCCACCTGCCAAAAAGTGTAGCTGTAAACTTGAGCTTCATGTCTTTTTATTTAACAGTGTATTTGAAGCTAAAACTCACTGTAATGCTTATGATTTCTCTTCCAAGGTTACATAGGTACTAGTTTAGAGGTTGTTTGTGGCACTTAAAACATAATGCAAAAGGAGCATAAAGAAAATAATGACACAAGGCAGTGGTCATTATTTGTCGTGGCCGAACTCGGGGACCTGCCCGGCGGAGCACCACCAAATGAAGAGAGTTACCACAAGCCTGAGATGACTTCTACTACTTTGCCAACTTCGAATCCTTAGACAGGAGCTAGGACGGATTGAATCGAAAGCTTTCTTCTTTTTGGCTTAACAGTGATATGAGACAAAAAGAATGAAAGAAAGAGTAGTTGCAATACTACCCGAAAGAGGCAGCAGGTGCAATAGGCCGGGATGCGGAGGTCGAAGGAAGAGAAGAGGCAGCGACAGGAAGTCCTTTGCTTCTCTGTCAAGACGTCCTATGCGATCAGCTGTGTTTCAATTAGGTTTGTAAATTGTAAGTTTTGGAACTGAAATTGCTTTGTTCTTCTTGTCTTTAGTTTTTAGTGTTTTGGCATTTTAAAAGGCCAAAACGACGTCGTTTAATAACTGGCAATATAAAAAAATTGACCGGGTCTCACCCGAGTTTGACCGGGTTGAACGGGTCAATTCTCAAACGGGTTTTTGCCTCCACCTGGACCGGTTCCAAGCCCGGGTCGGCCGGATCCTGGGTCGACCCGCCGGGCCGGTCTGGGTTTTAAAACACTGGGTAGCATTAAAAAATATATGAATTGACTTTCAAGCAACAAATAAGTAACATACAAAAAACTTACTTAAACTATTTTAAATTTTATATAAGAATCAATTTGTAAAATGTAAAAAGATATCAATCTAATATAAGTATTATTTGAACAACTCAAAACAAAATATAACATGATAAACAAAAAGAATATGAATTTTTTTTTAATATTATGCCATAGACAATTATTTAATATTGTTATTACATCTAGTCTATTGTCTTAATTTTAAAATCTTTTAACGTAATCATTTATCTCTAACTTAAATTTAAAGCTAAATTTTATAATAATTGCTACAAATTAATAGAAAAAACATAAATCTTGATTTTTTAAATTGTCCGAAAAAAACCATTAGCGATATGTCTTCTTTCATTATAAATGACCTGTCACCCACTTTTAAAAAAAAAATAAAGACAAACAATGCATAATCCTCTCCTATTTTTTTCTTTTTTTTAAAAAAAAAAAACCTTAAACATTGGCATTCCTGGGCTTTTTCATAAAGAAAAGGTGAGTGGACATAGCCCATTAGTGCCCAATTTCTTTATTCTTGTTTTTATCCATTGTTTCTATTTTTAAATATTTATTTATGCACTTTCTTTTATTTCTTAAACAAATTGAATTGTTTTGTTTTTAATTAGTGTTTGATATTTTTATATGCTTTTAGTTATATGAGACCCTGGAAAGATTAGCTTGATTTATATTGAATTTATTATTATCATATTTGGTATGATTTAACTGTATTTGTATGAAAGTTTTATTAAAAAAAAACATAAATTATTTGTTATTAGCAATAATATGGAACCACTGATGAAAATATTTAAAATAAAAAGGATAGTTAATGTAAAAATTTGTATATGTATTTATATTTTATTTCTACAATAAAAATTAGCTTCTCACTTTAATAATTAATTAGTATTAACAATTTTTTTATTTATCAATTTATATATTTTATAATTTATTTTATAAATCATAAACCATATTTTTGTTTCTCAGTTAAAAAAATTCATGATAGAGAACATGTCCAGAATATAATTGTTTTCAATTAAAAATTAATTGAAATCTTGTCCGCGGCGGCATGAATGAGATATTTGCATTAATAGTATATTAGCATTTCTCAATTAAAAAATAATATTTTTAAAATGTATCTATAATATTAAATATCCCTTTATTATATTCAAAATTAAATGACCGCTGGTTATAAAATTAGTTTTGATGATTCCGTGTGGCATTGGCGTTGAAAACCAAGGAAGATGGTAAAGAAAATAAAAAACAAACCACATCGAAGCTTCTAGTGGATCAACCTTGTCGAGATTATTTTATGCTTCTTTCTTAAAACATTTTTTTTTCTTAGGCTGTCGTGTGCACCAGTGCTGGAACCATGGTTTTTTTTTTTTTCTTTCGACCGAGGAACCATGGTCGAGTGGTGGGAAATACAACACTGTAACGAGTTTGAAAGTATGATTAAATATTTTTTATTTTAAAATATATTAAAATTATTTTTTATTTTTTAAAATTATTTTTTACATTAATACATCAAAATGATCTGAAAACATTAAAAATATATTAATTTAAAATTAAATTTTTAAATTTTTTTTAAAAATACTTTTAAAAATGCAATTGTAAACAGCAGGAAATCAACAGATCAAGGAGAAGTTATGGTAATAGCAAATTTTGTTGACGATAATTCTTCATTTTGCCTTCTTCGTTTTTGGGCTGGATTCCCAGTTTCCAGTAGCGGGCTTGATCGTGTACCTATACGTCGAGGTCGGTGTGGGTTTTTTCCTCTCAATTGCATCGAATTTCATAGCAGTGATGGATGGACTCGAGATGAAAATACCATCAGTGGCGTGGACCTCTCTTGAACATCTTAGTTGCAAACAATATTACATGGAATACATCAAGGTATTTGAAAACTGAAGATTGAAAATACATCAAGCTATTCTTCCGCAGTAGGAACACTAAGAACTTGATACTTTATCGAGGAAAAAAAGGGATCATTTAGGCCCCCAACAAATCAAGTGTAAGAGCGCCTCAGCCTTCTCTTCCCTTCTCTTCCTCCTATAGTCATCAGCACCACTGTTCATTCCCGTGGCCTCATGACTATTACCACCAGATGCGGTGCTAATTCTGCACATATTTTTGCTGGCATTGTTAATATTGCTTGGTGCAGATTCTGCCCCACCGATATTACTCTTCTGCGCCATGGACTTGAATGCCACCTCAAACTTGCTAAGTCTTCTATTACCTCCCATTGCTCCTCTTTATCTCTCTCACTAACTTCTCTGCTAAAAATTTAGAGGTAGTCAAAAGAATGGCATGTAGAGGTGATTCTTAAGGTAGTTGGAGTCTTGATCATTTGGCAGAAAGGTTGCTGGATGCGTTGAAACTTGTTAGGCGCGGTCTATTTATACATGCAATGATAAAAGATTGGAAAGCAAAACATGGGCTTGCTTCCTCGGGATATGGGAAACTGGGTTCTTCTTTTCCTTTCCTTGTCAATAAAATAAAAAAATCTTGAAGCTAATGAATGCCTCGCATGTCATCACCTTAAGATGTGAATTTAAATAGAAAATAAAAATAAAAATTTATTTTTATGAATTTGCAAAGTGCTCATGAATTAATAGCACTTGGATAGTCGTATTAACGAATATATTCCATTGAAATAAATTAACGAATTCACAATTACTGGAATATATTTGTTAATTTTAAACCACCTTTTGTTATTTTTGTTGTTTGGACGGAAGCTAAAACCACCCTTGCTAAGAAAAAAACAAAAAAAGGTAATGATTTCTCCCGCGTTGGAAAGTGTTGTGGTTTTGAGAAAACTGAGGTTGAATAAGGATTTTAGCTCCCAGGTTTGTGGGTAGTGGTTTTAATATTCCAAGGGGTGAGGGGGCGGGGCTGTGTTTGGTGATTTTAAAAATTTTGAATTTTTTAATTTTAAATTAATTTTTTAATTTTTTTATATTATTTTAATAATGTAATAATATTAAAAATAAATTTTAATAAATAAAAAAATTATTTTAATATATTTTCAAATAAAAACCATTTCAAAAAATAATCCAACCAAACACTCCTAATCGCCGGCTTTTTAGCTGGATCTCCTGTTTAGGTTAAGGCCTGTCCTTTCTTTTCACTTAATTTAATTTAATTGAAAGTAAGCACGTGCTAAAGTGACTTTTTGACAAAAGACACCCCCAGCTTGAGCACACGGTTATAATTATATGGTCTGGGGCTCTGGGCAGTCGGTTTCTAAAATGTCAGAAATGCCCTTGACCAGTAGTTTCATAATTAACTTTTACCTCTTTTATAGAAAAGTTAAGAATTTTGTATTAAATATTAATGTGTTTGGTATTGTAGTAATTTTTGTGGTTATAGTTTGAAAAAGTTGTTTTATAAAAGTATTTTTAGTTAAGATTGGTTTAATATTTATATATGTTTGGTTAAAACTGTGGTTGAAATTGAGATTGAACAAAAAATAGTTTAATGTTTTAGGACAAAATATGTTGAACAAATTGAGGTTATAAAATAATTATATATATATATATATATATATTGATGGTTTTTAATTTAAATATTGTAGATTTAACTACTATTATTAAATCATGAAATAAATAATATTGATATCAAATATTTTTTATTGTTCCATTAAACAATCTACAATTTCATCACATACACAATCCATCCGACAAGGACTATAGTTTTATTGGTTTTTTAAGCGCGCAACAACATCAGGTAAAATATCATCATGAACAAAATTGGGATTGCGATTAAATTCTGCAAATACTACGTCATCAAGCGATCTCCTTCTAATTTTTCGAATAAAACATAATTAAAAATAAAAATAAAAATTGATTTTTTTAACTGGTTTGGACCCGATTTAATGCATTTAGCTTTGGACCGGACCTGGTCCGGCCGGAATGGTGAAGAGTGACTCCACTGTCACGTGAACAGTGGAGTTGAACTCCACTGTGGACGTTCAGTGGAGAGTTTCACTCTCCACGGAACATGTCCGCAGATTTGTAGAAAGTAGCTGAGAGCTGTTTTCCGCAAACCTGTTTTTTTTTTTTAATCCATGTAGGTCCCCCATATACAGTAAACTATGTTTTGGAATTATCAAATAGTTTGCGCTTGCGTTTTTTGCTTCAATCACAGACGCAATCTCCTAAATAAATAAAATAACTAAATTAACAGCACATTAAAACTGAAAAACTTAATTAAACACTCCTTTTACTTTCTTATATATCATTGATTATTTGTCGGAATTTGTAAATTTACTTTATGATTTTCATTTTTTGAAGTTTTATGATAATTTTGTATCCAACTTTTAAAAGGAAAAAAACTATAATGTCAAAAATTTTCAACTAACAATGGAAATTGCTCGAGATCAAACGTCACCATGACCGAACCTTAAGTAATGAGGCTCTCAGTGTGTTCGACACTGTAGTACTTTTTTAGTCATGATTTAAAAAATATATATTTAATTGTGATTTTTTTAAGTAATATATGTTTTATATAAACTGTTATGAGATGGAGATTCTATGAATAAAAAAAAATTATTTTAATATTAATAAAATTATATATAAGATCTAGTATAAAAAATATAAGCTATAGTGTAGAAAAATATAGACTCTTTAATGGAAAAGATCCAACTTGATAGCTTTTTTTTTTTCCTTATTTCATGAATGCAACTAACAGAACCCAATAGTGAAAAAATCGCATTTCGCATAAAAAATAGAATAAAATAAAGATAGATTTTCTTATGATATAATGAGAGATAGATGAATATCCGTTTCTATTACATTTTTACAATATTTATTAGGTAAAAACATTTACCATAACCATTAAATAATAAAGTAATAAATATTTAATTTAGTAATATTTATAATGTTCATTACCTATATATAAATATGATAAAAGAACTATATAAGACCTATTCATTTAATTGAAATGAATTGAATTTTCTTGCTAAGCCAGGGATAGCAGCAGAACATGATCTTACGTTCATCTAAGCATATCCAGTGTTTTTGGAGTTACACCTTCATAGCAGAATCTCTGATTTTTCACCAGGATGCTCAAGCTGTAACAGCTAGCCCCATTGGAATAACAAGACAATGGCAAGAGAGGGAGCTAAAGAGATGCAATTTAGGGTCTAATAAACAGTGATATAGTAACAATTCATGTCATCATAGATTAATTTCTACTTTACTTGGATCAATCGGTCCCCAATTACATTAATGGTGATTGGCAACCTAGAACTTCATCAAATACTCGTAGCAAAAATATTGGAATGACCATTACACTTTGTATACCTAAAATCTAGCAGTACTAGGACCCCAGCAGCTTAAATTCATGGTTTTCTCCAAAGACGTCTCCCTTCTCTTCATCTTGGCTTTCAGAATCTCATTAGACACTGCTGCTGCTGCTGCTGTTGATGAAGAACTAGAAGAAGAGGAGGAGGCCAGGATCTTGGATCGAGTAAATGATCTGATATTGTTCTTGGCATGTTGATGCAGTGACCTTAGGGTGTAATTCCACCTGCAAATACCTTGGTCTTTTAGTGCCTCCACCGCGCCAATACTAGCTGCCACAATCCAGGCTTTGCTTGCTGCAGCACTCATTTTCCTTTTACAGGTTTTGATTTCTTGGGTTGCTGGTGCGTGTAGAGAGAGTGTTTCTTGATTAGTTATTAGGCTTTGAGGTGGGGTTATAGCGACGGAGTGCCGGCTGTGATATATAGTGTGCGAGCGGGGGCATGGTTTTTGACGAAAAACCAGAGGCGGAGTAAACCAACAGTTAGGAAGACTATCCGACCCATGGTATTCTCAGTCCACAGTCAAAACCGGAAGTACATTCCCCCTTTCTTTAAATATGTTCTAAAATATTCTAAAGCTTTTTTATATTTTTTTCCTTAGAGATTTTTTGTAAATGTATTATAATTTAGATTGTGCAAAAAAAAAGGATGGAATTGTTTTAAACAATTGAAGATATGTATGATTCATGGGACTTTTCTTTGGTCACCCTGGTTCAATTCTTTTATGTTTAAATATTAAAAGGGAGTAGATGAGAATTCCGCCATTAAAGAAGAAGGATGCTCACGTTCTCTGTATTTGTATTTGGGGTAATAATTATTTTTTAAAGTATTTTTTATTTAAAATTATATTATAATAATATATTTTTAACATTAATATATCAAAATAATTCTGTAAAAAAATAATTAAAAAATTAAAATGTTATAAAATGATGTTTGAAACACAATTTTAAAGAATATATTTGTAAGTTAAATGAACGATTATGTTTTAGATCTTTATATCAATTTGAATTCAAATAAAAAAAAGTGATTAATTTATTATTACTATTTTAAAAGTATGTTAATAACATAATCATTCATTTTAAACTTAATAATTTAAATTCAATTATCATGAAAAAATAATTTTAAATTTAACCAAAACATCAAACACGAGAAAAAATAATTTGAGAATCTATTGTGTAGTCCAAATCTTATTAGGCTCTCTTGTTGGGGGAAAACAAAAAATAGGGATGTTTCTACATAAAAACAGTGTTATATTTACAAAAAGTATTTGATTATTCAAATAAAATGTTTGTCAAACGTTTTTAAAAAAAAATTAAATTTTTTTTAAATTAATAATTTTTAGTGTTTTTAAATTATTTTAATGTACTAATATTAAAAATAATTTTTAAAAAATAAAAAAATTATTTTAATATATTTTTAAATAAAATATACTTTAAAAAATTACAACAAATCACACTCTTCTCTCTAATGAGAATATTTGTATGCAATTTTTTAAAGAGGAAGTGGGGCAAGTTCAGATAAAAAGCTAAAATGATTCCCTTTTAACTTTCCTTAGACGTGCTGCGTTAGAGATGCTCTAAGCCTCTAATAATGGAGAAATCATTCTTCTTCGAGTAGATAAAAACCTCATCGCCATCTCTACTAGCTTCTTCCTCCACTCCAACATGTATGCCCATGGTTAAATTTGTTAAGAAATCCCCACTACTCACTTGCTCCCTTGCCTTCTACATTCTGCTTCCCCAAACCTCTTGAAACGTAGTTTTGTAATGGGTTTTAGGGTTCAACTCAGGGTGCCTGGTGTAGAAAATTCCAGCTCCGTTCTGAGGGGTTATTAAAGTAGTAGCTAGTTTGAGTCAATTCAGGTATCTTAACTGATAAAATTAGGAAAATTTGTTGGTGGCGGCTAAGCAATGAATGTTATGATGTACAGGCTCAGTGACAATTTCTTGGGTCTCCTTGTTCTTCAGCAAAAACGAGTCTGGGTTTTTCCAGGCTAGAGTTTGGATTATCAATGAAGAAGCTTTGTATTCCTTCCCATTATTCCCCATCATATCTGTCTATCTGCGGAGTCTGAAATCACGCCCTCATTAACTGTGGGTGTATTAACTTCAGACTTCGAAACTTTCCCCGACTCTCCAGCAATCCATAATATTTTATGGAATGTTACGAATGAAAATATTCTTTAGATATATACTAAAAAAATTATATAAAAAAAATTAAAAAATATAATGATATATCATTTATATCAATAAAATTACTGATAAAATTAATTCTGTTAGTAAAATTATTGATAAAATATTAACATTGTTTATTATGTCAATTATAAAAGAAATAACACAAACAGAATGATTAAAAATAGTAATATTTAATTATTATCGGTAAAACACCCCAATAAAAAACTTAGAATCTCTTATTTCACAATAGACGAACCTCCTTTCTTCTTCTTCTTCTTCTTCTTCTTCTTTTTCTTTTGTAAAAAACATCAACATCCTTTTCTTTCTTTTCTCTTCTCTTCTCAACTCCTTCTCTTCTCCTTCATGCCCATGTATGTTTTCTTCTTCTTTCTTCTTTTCTCTTCTTGGTTTTTTTTTTAATTAATATACTTTATGAATTTATTTTTTTCCTCTTCTGAACTTCACTCGCAACTACATTAAGATAATGTTTTTTTCTTCTTTTTTTGTGTTTTTTTCATTATATTTGCTTTTTAAATTTTTCTATTCTTAATAATTGTATGAATGTTGTTGTAGGATTTTATTTTCATATGAGATAAATTTTTAGTTGCTTTATTTATAGGATTTTTAAATTTTTAGCACCAGTAAACTTCATTTTTTTCATATGAATTTTTTTAGTTGATTTATTTTTTTGTGTTATTTATTTGTTGCAAATTTATTTGAGTTGATTTTATTCTTCTTTTATCCAAACAACTCAGTTCTGAGTATTATGGAGTGTTGATTTATATTAATTTAATTATTTTATAATTTTGTAAAATATATTTTTTTAAAATATTTTTAAATAATCATCGACGAAATTACATATGGTTTTTTCCAAAGAAAATACCGACGAAATGAAACGGGTAATTTGTTTTTGCATATCTTTTTTGTTAGTAAATCAATTAATAATAATATATATTTTTATTATTAACAAATTTACCGACAGATAAAAAATTATTGATAAAATATTCATCAACAAAACATTTTCATCCATATAATTCTGTTAGTAAATTAATTGCTAAATGAATGACCGACAAAAAATTCCATAGGCGAATATAAAAATTCTGGCAGTGTACCTTGTTTACGGGAAGAATCCTCTTTTGAGTTGGAAGCCATCTCGCCGTCATTAACATTACCATTCACTTTGCATGAATTTTTCCACATAGAGGATAGAACATGGGCAGCCGCTCATGCTTAAAAGTAACCTGGCACAGTCTATTTGGACCCAATCTAAGTTTCAAGTTTTGTGTTAATGGCTTATTCAGATCCAATTGCACTCGGATTCTTATAAACTTAGTCAATAGCAGATCTTCTCTCGTTCATCTATCTCCAAATAAGACTAATTTGGAACATGAACTAAAGACTAATCTGAATCTTCTCAGAAAATATTGCTATGACATCAATGTGCAAACGTTATGATGCTTGAATGGATCTGCAACAAAAAGCTAATATACAGCTCTTAGTGCGATGCATATTGATCTAAATTTTCCTCCATTTTGGTGTTTAATATAAGAGAATGAATCAAAATTATTTTCCATTACATGAAGCTTTTAATGAAATATCATTCAAGTTCAGCCTAGGAAAAACCCAGGAAGACAAATAAACCATTAACCACTGCAAGAAAGCAAACCCGAGCTCTAGCACAAGACCTGTTTCTCGCTGGAGTAAATGTCAAATATGGGGTTCTAACAATGACTTCTAGCCTCCAAAATATGGTCATAAAACTCGCAAGGATTTGTGGAACGAAAGATATCCTTTCAATTAACCAAAAAAAATGCATCTGTAGAGCCAATCTTTAGATGTCCTAAGAAACAGCCATTGCTCGTTGAATGGATTAATCACTTGTTCCCGCCGGGAAAGCAAACTGGAAACCTAGCTGTGATTAATGTAATTTTCAATTAATACATGTGATTAAATTTAAATATTAAATCAATCCCGAACACCTCAAATACCTCAACATTAGTTAACCAAATAATAAAATCTAAAATTCTCATTTCTTAGCTGGACCAATTATTACTTTCAATCTCTGTTTGTTTATATATATATATATATATATATATATATATATATATATATATATATATATATATATATATCAGATTATTGGTTTTGATCTCGTAAACATTTGTTCTTCATCTCACCCTATAATATGCTTCAGCTGTTTACAGTGTCCTTCAATTTAAATTAGTTAAAAAATAATAATATGTTGAACAAGACGAGAGGGGATAAAGGAGGATCAAAATCATAAGTAAAAGAAGATGAAGAAACAATAGATTGGATACCGTAAGCAAAAAGAGATGGCGATATGTTGAGGCAGCTTTAGCTTAGAGTTTTTCAATCAGAGGAGATGAGAAACATTGATTAGACTTGAGAAATATATTAGGTTTTGTATGGCTTTCTGTTATGAAGTCCAGTAGAATACAAATGGGTTGGGTTGGCATACAAGTTCATGTTCAGCCCATAATTTTTTATTTTATAAAATTATTTTTCATAGGTACTCGACTAACCTGGAATTGATGTCTGTTTAATCCTTGATCATTAGGTCAATTCAAGTTTATTATTTTATTCAAAATATATTGTTTAAATATTTTTTAATCTCTTGATTTTAACACGGCTGGGTTTGAACCGAGTTTGACTATGTTTATTGAGTCATCAATTAACCCGTCAATTCTACTAAAGGATCGGCCCGCTTACACCATCCCCTCTAGAAGACTCTCAAATTAGGCCTGAAGATATTACTAGAGCCACTTTTATTGTTTTTACTTGAGTGTTTTTTTTTGTTAGTTTTGTTTTTTATTCAGTTAGAAATTATGATTTTTTTCTTTATTAAAATTGGTTTCAAACCTATTTAAAATCTTATAAACCTTCTAAAGAGGAAATTATTAAAATTTATTTCACAAATAAAATTGCAAATTATAATTCTGTGTGCAGTTCCTATTCATTTTTTTTATTTGTGTTTTTTTCTTCATCAAGTGGTCAAATGAAATATAGTGCTGCTCAAATCGATACATCATTGTTAAAAAAAAAAAAAAAAACATAGCACGTATCTCAGTTGGGTATTTAAATATTATTTGGCTCCTGCTATTATTGTTTGATTACATTTTATATACAACACAAGCTTATTTAAAACTGAAAGGGATTGTTTGGTCGTTCATTATAACTTGTATAGTTTTGAAATCCGGCCCGACAAATCGACCCGGAACCTGACCGATTAAGGGCTGGAACCGAGCCGGGTTAATGAAAAAATAGGAAAAGTCATGTCCCGGTGCGACTTGACCGACCCGGTGGATTGACCCTGTGATCTGAAAAAACTCAATTGCAACCCGTTGATTTTTATTTTTTTACTGAGACGATGCAGTTTTAAATTTTTTTAAAAAAATAAATGCTATTGTAATGTGGGCTGGCATATTTTCTAAAGTAGCAAAGAGATAGGTTTTCTTTTTCGTTTTATATTTCCATTTTTAACGACTTTTTTAGGAAAAGGACGGGCCATATTAGCTTTAAATGCTATTGAATACGTAAAAGCTGACCTTAATTTTAGCAATTTGCGTGACTTTCATGCTAACCGTGCTGAGATCGTCTATGTTAGAGTCCCAATAATATCTTGATGGATGGATGGATGAAAGTATAATCTGGATAATAGTTTCTGCATCAGCTTTCCTTAATTTATCCGTTTCTGAATATTATAGTATTTAGCCTATAATCGTTTGTTTTGGATCGTCAATGATCGATTAAATAAAGTATAATTTAGATTATAGTTTCTGTATTAGATTATAGTTTCCTGCCACCACTTTAGTAGTTGAAATTTAGACAAATAAACGACGGATTGTCTACCATAAAAGACCGATATAACATTTATTATTATTTTTTAAATAGAATCAATCTACATAATAAAAAACCTAGTAGCGTTGGTCTAACTTTATAGGCCTACACACATCTTGTCATTTATTTATTGGATTAAGCGCTAGGCTTTTAAACTTTTTATATATTTTTTAATTTAGATTTAAATATGCTATATAAAAACTTATATTTTAATTATTATTTAATTTTGCATGGTTCTAAAATAATATTATAAATTTTTGCGAGAATGTTAACATTTGCTTTTAAATTATTATATACCTAATATAAACTTGCTAGCACAAATCTTTTCATGGTCTGCGAAAATGTATTTTTTGGATTAATTATTATTGTTATTTTTTATTTTGACGGCTTTATAGTTTGGATTAATTTTCTTGTATCAATATTAAATTCACCTTCTCAATTCCATCAGATCAAATACATTTAATTATTTAATTACCTTGTGTTCTCCTAACTTTGTTGACTCAGGAGACCATGACTGCTTGATTTTGAGAATTGTACCACGACACCTTTTTTTTACTGGGCACCATGACAAAATTTAGATGCCACCTGTGGAAAAAATCCATCTTAGTTTGACGATTTTAGAAAGTTTATCGCACTAATATTTATTAGCACAATATTGATTCAGTTTATTTCGAGGTCTCGAGGGTAATTAAAAATAATACAACAAACAGTCTTCGTCCTCCGTTGAATTCTTCAATTTGAGGGGTGAATGAAAGGCATAGGATTCCGAATCCCTTGACAAAACTTCAATTTGTTGCACTAATTAAATTAGCTACAGATAATTTGGAAGATAAATAATTTCTTTAATTTTGTGCTAGAATTAACGCCGTTTATTCCCCACAAATAACCAGTCATAAAACTTGATAATGGAGTAGCTGGAATCCATAAATGGTCGCTAGAACTCGTGTCATTTTCATCCTTTTAGACGGAAATGAAGCAGGAAATATGATTCTCAGCTTGAAGTCTTGTCATGCGTGTCCCTTCATGAACAAAATGAGATGTGGCATCAGCCTTCATCACATAAGCTTGAGTGATCTCTCTGCCTCTACGTCGACGTAGAGCCTCATTTTCCACCACGTAAACTTATCCCTAATTTATTTTCTTCGTAAAGAACGGTAGCTAAAAGTAAAATCTCCAAATAATACTGATAGGATAGGAGATGATGTCACCCTAATTAGAAGTTCATGCATGTACGTAGTACAGCAAACTCTGATAGGTATAGTTTCTTAAATTTATTTTTTTTAGAAATAATCAGTTAAAGTCTCATAAATTTTAGAGTCACTGAAGATTTCTATGATTATTAACTTCAGGACCCGTGAGATTAGTCGAGATACCTGTAAATTAACTTGAACACCCATGATAATAATAATAATAAAAAAAATATATATGTTCAGCTGCATTGATCAAGAGAAAAAAATGGATAACTCAGCGGGCCTCGTATGAAACCAACAGTAAGGGTGGGAAAGGAAGAAAAAACTTGTGCTGCATTTGAGTTTCTAGTTTAATTTTTGGTAGCTAAATTTGTACAATTTCGATCGATGGCATTTTAAAATCTTATCAGATGAATTCAGAGTCTTCTTCAAGTTTTTTTTAATCCCAAAATAGCATACCTCCTAAAATGTTTACTGCAGCTTAAAATTTCTTAATTTGTATATAGAAATAGAGGAAATAGAAACCTGGAAATGTAAGTTTGGAGCGGCAAGAAGATAATAATAAATGAATACGCAGGATGCATTCTAAATGTTTGAAAACTTTAGGGTGCATTCTAAATGTTTGAAAACTTCAGGGGTGCTGTGTCACCTCCAAAGCCATGCCTGCTGGCAAGGTCACAGCCTCGCTCTAGGACAAGAGGAAGTGTCATGTTCATGCATACGCAGTCGATCCCATTCAGTCTTCGGTACCAAACTTCCAATGTGCATCGTTTGACGACCTGTCGGTCCACGTAAAAAGAAATGAATCTGGTAACTTGCGGTACATTGCCATGAATTTATTGAATTCTCAAGGACAGGTGTTCTTTGGGCTATTTAAAAAAAAAAAGAATAAAAGGGAAACTAATTGAGCTCTGGTTCGGACTATTCCTTTCTTAATGTTGCAACTTCTAGGATACACTATACTTGCATGCCGGTTGCTTGGGACGATAAGGATTTGAACTGTAGAGATGGATGATACATGAATCCTTCTAATTTCCCGCTAGGTTTAGGAGTTGACTAGTCAATTATCTCGCGTTGTGCGACGGGCTGGTTTTATTTTTTAAAAAATATAAAAATAAAAACTAAAAGTGTAGGGATTTTTTTTTGTTGTTTTATTAAACCGAAATAACAAGTAAATCTTGAAATTTCTTAACTTGGCTCTTTGCCTGGCGTGAGATTTTAACCAAACCATATAAGAGTTAACATGATGTGAATTGATTGATGTAATGGGTTTAAATAAAATTCGGATGACTGATAAAATCATAGATCAACTTATAAAAAAAACAAGAAAATTATTTAAAACAAGTATTGAGACAATAATATATTTGATGAATCCAATCACATGCGACTCGATTTGTGAGTTGAACTGGATTTAATAATTTTTTTAAAATAACTTTTACTTAATTATATGATAGAAATTAGATGCTCGTAAAATTAAGCATCAATCATAAAATAGATGTTTGTTTGAGACCGTAAAAACTCTAAACAAAACATGAAAAAAACCATTCACGAAGTCTATTTCTCAACCAAAAAACCATGCACAAGTCCAGGCTCACGCACACGAGCCTTTAATTCTTCTTTAGATGAATGGGGCGGACGACGAGTCGTCCTCCCCAATGACCTAAAAAAAAAAAAAAAATTGGCATGTTGTCTGCTTTAATAAACGACGCATCGTTTATATGTCATCAAATTTCAGCCACTGTTGTGGTCGTAAAAACAAGGTTTTTTTATTTAAAAACCCATTTTCACTTATTTTTCTACCCCAAAACACCTAGAAAACATCCTAAGAATCTTGTTAAACTAATTCATGGCCTCAAAAACATAAAAAACTGACATAAAACCAAAAAACTTCAAAAACTCAGATATGTTTTTTCAGGTGTTTCTAAGGTAAAAGAAAAAAAAAACATCTCATCTTAACTTCTCTTGTCATATGGAATCATTTGATACAAAAAACAATTATTTTGGTGGCCGGAATCTTCACCAACGATAATTTTCTCTCTCAAATCCAGAATCCAGCGACCTCCTCTCTCTTCTTCATCAAAAAAAAAAAGTAGGAGGGGGAAGAGAAAAATAAAGTTTGGTGCTAGAATGTATTTTTTTTAAATCAGCGAGACCGATTACTTAATAACTTAAAAAGATAGTGGACTAAAATGAAATTTTCAAATATATTACTTTGTATTTCAAACGGATAGATTATCATCAATAGTATTCAAACTTCAGCCCAAGATTCTCTTTAATCAATTTGTACTTCACCTTCAAAAGTCAAGGCAGTTTTAAGCCAACTCAATTGAGCTATGTGAATTGTGACATGTGAAGGAATTGCATCTCCCCAACCCTATAAGACGTCTTGTCGCTCGATAAATTCTAAATATGGGAAGTTTTTGAATTGGAGAAAGAACTCACAATATCTTCTGTTCGGGAAAATCATCAACAGCGGTGCGTAGCAAGTACATGCATTCTTCACCATTAAGTTCAAAGTTTGAAGGTCCTGCCAGAGATTTTGACACTCGTTCTTAGTCGTTGTTATCTTCTTTTTCTTTTTTTTTTAAGTATTTATAAAAAAAATTTAATTTTTTTTATTTTAAATTAATATTTTTTTATACTTTTTAATTATTTTGATATACTGATCTCACAAATAATTTTTAAAAAATAAAAAAATATTATTTTAATATTTTTTCAAATAAAAAACATTTAAAAAAACATCAACAACCACATTCCTAAACAAACATATCTTAAGGGCTGGAGCAAGATAAAAAAAACTTGGGGTTCCAATTATTTAGAAAAATATTAAAAAAACTCGAATTGAAAATGAAAGCCTCCAACCTTTTTCTGAAAACTGTGGGCTTTGAATTAGTTGTTGATGCATATATATATATATATATTCTCTAACATTTCTTAATCAGATATTAATTCTGACATGAAATGAAATTTACGCCACCCCAACATTGGAACCTACTACTTATAATTGTTTAATAGATTTTATCAAGTGTTTGCTGTCATTTATATTAGAGAATGTCACGCATGGTATGGCAGGGATCCTCTGGTTCATTACCATATCCTGTTTCTACTTCTTAATGTTCTAATTTGTAATGCCTCTTTCTTTCTGTGTTTTTCGTTTTCAATTAAATCTTAATTTATACAATATAGATGTTTCTCCCCATTATATTATTATAATAATTCAAATCTTATTTCATTTAAAAATACACATGGCTAAAAACCATTATATTGCTAAGTAATTTAAGCTGTTATATACATATATACATATATATATATATATATGAGATTTAAAAAATATTACTCTTTAATCCGCTTAACTTTTCAAGTGAAGATTTTTTATATTTGAAATTTGCATATGTTAAGTATTATTTAAAATTCATTTTATTGGATAGAATAAAAATATAAAATTTAAACTCGTTGATTGTGGATATTAAAACTATAATATCATATTAACAAATAATATAAATCCAAGAATTTAACTGTGTTTTATATCACTCAAAATCATTTGCATTAAAACGTCACTTGATTACGTGCAGGAATAGCTAAAATAGAGAGTTAGCTTAGTGCGGATTAATTAATGATATATATTTTTTTTTTGCTGTAAAATAGTTTTATTTTAGAGAATGATTTATGTGGAAAGTGTATTTTTAGAAAGTGAATGATTTTTTTTAATTTCAGGTAGTTTAATGAAAAATAAGTTGATAAATAAATTATTAATATTTTAATTTATTTTCAAGTTTATTAAAAAAATATGAACCAAATCTGACGGATAAGAAAGTTAAAGGAGTGAGAAATAAAAAAAAATTAAATTTCATAAATTATTTCAAATAAAACAAAAACAATAAAAAAATAGAAACAAATCTGACGGATTAAAAAGTCAAAACATGATGAAATTGAAAAAAAAAAACAATTTCATAAATTATTTTAAATAAATAATAATAAAAAAATAAAAATCAAATTTGATAAATAAATAATTTCAACTAACAAAAGGATAAGAGAAAAAAATAACAATTCAAAGAATAAGGAACAAAGTTGATATAAAATTAAATTAAATTAAATTTTAAGGGATAAAATCAAAAATAAAAATATTCAAAATAAAATATATAGTAATAAAATTATTAAGAATCAAATTTAATATAATCAATAAATAACAATATATTTTTTTTAATTTCTCATAACTTCTTAAAAGTATTTTTCATCTAAAATAAAATTATATTTTTATTTGATCAAAAAATATTTTTCATTAACTAATTTTTTTAATAATAAATAAACACTAAAAAATAATTTTCAAATAATCATTTCCAAATAATCACTCTACACGGAATAAACGACGGTGCTTAAGTTTTTTTGTTTTTTTTTCTTTTAACAACAACAACTAAATTAAGTTCTCTATAGAGATGATGAAAGAGAATAAATGATGACGGATGATGAGAGGCGTCCACGTGTATAAAAGGAAATTGCGACTCGAAAGAGCTGAGGGCCTGAGGCTTGGAGCCATGCACATGCTGAGGGCCTGAGGCTCTGTAGCAGAGTCAAATGCTCCAAGCAGTACATCAGAACGGATACGTGGCAGTGACAGCCAGAAAGGCCCAAAGATAACGATCTTGTTTTTGTTCTTCTTCGGTTTCACACGACTGTTTTGGAATACGAGACAGCGAGAGAGACTGCTGGAGGGGGACCACTTTGAAAGAGCCAGCCGAGCACGTATTTGAAGCAATTTACGCTATGTCAAATCAACCACTGCCACGTCATGACTGAGTTCACGGGTTCTTATTGGACCCCTTTCTCTTTTTTACCTTTATATACTCTTTTTCTTCTTCTCATTTTCCAAAAAAAAAACCATTTTTATATTTCCTTTTGCATTTTAAAAATATTTTTTAAAAAAATTAAATTTTATTTATTTTTTTATGTTAAATTAATTTTTTAGCATTTTTAGATTGTTTTGATATGCTGATTTTAAAAATAAAAAAAATATTATTTTGATATATTTTTAAGTAAAAAAAAATTTACAATTGTTGTCTTACTTCTGATATCTTGGTTAATTAACACAAAAATTAACAAAATATTGTTTAATTGTTCCTAATCAATAATTACCTCTATATATAATTCTTATATGTTCTTAAAAAAATCCGAAAAGATTTTTTTGATGGTAAAATGTTGTAATGTCTGATAAAAGGATTGTTTTGTTCACTGTGAATTTTGATGTAATTCTTGTAAGGTTGAAATGTAGGACGTAAGCAACCAATAGGCACAAACACAAAATGTAAAAAGGTGATTTTTTTTTTTTTTTTGGCCATTGGAAGGATTATTAGCTTTAAAACTAGAAGTGAATTAACGTTTGTTTTTTTGAGATATTTCTTCATAAGAAGACACGTACATTAATTTATGCTGAAGAAAGACGGTACCAAATCCCATTGACTTCTCCAGCTCCTTTTGCTTCTCTTGCTTGAATTCTCTACTCTATATATTTACGCCCATGATTCTCAAATGGAGGAGGGCACTTGCATTACCTCTCCTTCTCCCCCCTCTCCCTCCCTCACACGCGAAATAGGCATTCAGGGATTTGTGAGTTTACATGGGAAAATCTCCTTCTTGTGACAAAAATGGACTCAAGAAAGGTCCATGGACTGCAGAGGAAGATCAACAATTGATCACTTACATTCAGAAACATGGGCATGGAAGATGGCGAATCCTACCCAAAAACGCAGGTATACAAGCTAATTCTCTGTTTACTTGCATAAACCTTATGGGTTGCAATAATTTAAGTAATGTTAGAACTTAGAACTATCCTCTTTTTTTCCTCTTCATCACACTTCTATTATAACCTGACTGATGTTTTTGCGATATTGTTTTCCATATGTAGGACTCAAAAGATGTGGAAAGAGTTGCCGTCTCCGGTGGACTAATTACCTGAGACCTGACATCAAGAGAGGAAAATTCTCGGATGAAGAAGAAGAGACAATAATTCAACTGCATGGTATTTTGGGAAATAAGTGAGTACGTTTGTTTTTTTCTGGTTTGTGCCCACTTTTTTTGTTTTATCATTACTTTACTCCCTGGCCATCTATTTGATAGTCAGAGTTTTAATTTGGATGTTTGGGATTGCATCGCAGTTAAAAGTATTTTTTTATTTAAAAATATATTAAAATAATACTTTTTTATTTTTTAAAAATTATTTTTAACATTAATAAATTAAAATAATATAAAAAAATAATTTTAAACAAAATTAATTATTAAATTATTAAAAAACACAGTTTCTTCCAAACATTACCTTATACACAACAAAATATCATGTACAATTTCTAAGTTGTCTTGTTTCTCTGGGACTCGTGTCCAAGTCAATTAACATCACAATTTCTGTACTATTTCTTTGGTGACTCAGGTGGTCTACAATTGCTACTCGCTTGCCCGGAAGAACTGATAATGAAATAAAAAACTACTGGAACACCCACATCAAGAAAAGGCTATTGATGATGGGGATTGATCCTGCGACTCACAAGCCACGCCTCGATCTTCTTCAACACTGTTCGGCTCTCAGTTCGTGCCTCCACAACTCATCTCAGCTTAGTATTCCAAGTTTGCTTGGCATTGGACCCATTTTGAACCCTAATCTCTTAAATCTAGCCACTTCTTTCTTGTCATGCCAAGGCAATATCAGCCAAGATGTTAGTCCAAGACATTTTCAAGAAAGCCAGCGTAGAAATAACCAAGTCAATGATCAATTTCAATGCTTACAGCCAAACGAGCTCCAAAACCAAGCCCAAGCTTGCACGAACACATCGGGTGCTCAATCTCTAAATGAAACCCAAATTAGTGAAGCCAATTTGGAGCAACTTATTTCTAGTGATCCCACCAACTTCAGCTGCCAAAATTCTTTACAAAGTTCGTGGCATACCATTGAAGAGACTCCCAACGTTAGTGAAAGTTTGATGTCAAACTATGTGTATCATGACTGTAATAATAAACCCATCATCATCAACGATAATTCCTTTGAGACGCTACCAAGTCTGAGTTTTGGTTCGCTTCTATCTACACCTTCATACAACACAACTCCCTTGCATTCTTCATCGACAACTTATGTCAATGTTAGCGATGAAGACGAAAAGAATATTTATTGCAGTGATATGTTGTCTTTTGATATCCCCAGTTGCTTGGATGGCAACAGGCTTGTATGAGCAAAAATATTAGGGCATTGTTGATACCCAAAATAAATAAAAGGATGTTTGTATATTATTATCATGGTAAAATGTGGTAATGGGATTTTTGACAACGTAGATCTAAGGCTGATGTTTTAGACAATGTAGTAGCTAGGGCTAGAACAACCAAAATCCTGAGGATGCTTGCTGGGCTTAGAAGACATCATGGGCGGGAGTGTCCATGTAGATACCCCGTTGGGAGTTTTTCCTGTCTAGTCTCAGCGAAGAAATTATAGTCTTTCAAGCATTGGGCACTTGTTTCCTTGTATAAGATGGACTCAGAGTTAATGCTCAAATGAATGATTTTCTTGTTTAAGACTGACTCTTGATTGTTAATTTTTCTACTTAGTGGAAAAAAATTAGATCTAAGAAATAGTTTAAAAGGATGTATTCATTATAATTCTTTGACTTGCCCTTTACACAATTCCAATGTAAGTTTCTCCAAAGCTTTTAAATAATATATCTTTCTCGCAATTTAGCTTTCTTGTAATGTACTTTGTGGGTTATTTATAACTTTATGTTTTATCTTTTATGTCATTATTGTTTTCTTTATAATTTATGTGTTTATTTATATTTATTATTTATTTACATGCTTTTTATTTATTTATATTGCTCTTACTTTCAAAGCTATCTAATATTTATTCTTAGTCTTAGATATCATCACCTTAATGTAAACTTGTATAGTTTCGCATGATAGTTACTACGTGAACCAACCAATAAATAGTTTCTTACCAACATGTTAATTGAACCTCTAACTCATGTGAACTCTTCTAGTTTCACCATGATCAAGTTGCATGATACTCAGTAAACCTTTTGGTTTCTTTTATTAATTACTATAGCTTAGTACTTGAGTAAACAATATTTAGTTTTGGATTTGAATAATACTTAAGAAATTGATCATTAATTTGATCATAATTGTTTAAGATTTAATAAAAACTTGTGATACATGATGGAGATTCATGATCAATTATTTGGTTAAACCCTATTATTCATTATTTAAACTAATTATATGATTTGATAATCATGGTTATTTCATGCTGAATTTGTATAATAAATGTTTAGGAATTTTAATAAACTTTTAATTCATACTCATGCAAACCTATTTTGTACTAGCTTTTGTAGAATCCACATCTTTTTTTTTCACGAGGTATTTGTTGTCTCTTCATATGTTAAGTCATAAGTATTTCTTTATAACCTTAAAAGGAAAGAAGATAATTCATTGAAAATATATAAATTGGCATGCTTGGTAGAACATAGACATGGAGCCAAATCTGAAACCTGAAGATGATACTCAACCCTACAAGCCAAAAACTAAAAATAGCACTTGTTCTGGTGTGGCGCGGCGTCAAACGACGATGGATCCGCCTCCTAAAAGTGTGTGTTAAAAAAAGGTTTAGGTATATAATCATAAAGTCATGATTATAAGGTTCAGGAGTCACCACCTGATATTATGGTTACTAGGAAACCTATATATGGTCTGCAAGAGTTCGGGTAAGGGACTAGTTATGTAAGGAGAAGACACATCATCTCTAGTGCACCCTACCTAAGGTAAGTTGCATTGTTGTTTGATTGTTATTCTAAGTCACGTTTCTGTCCGTTGGTCTTGTCTAAAGTTCAAGGTAGATCTCTTTTTGTGAGGAAGTATCTGCCTTAATAGGTTAAATCTTAACAGTTCTAAGGTCTAAATTTTAGCGTTGCATTTATTTTGCACTTTGTATTTTTAATACCTAAGAATATACTTTACAATGTAATTTTATATCCCAAAATATTAAAGTCTACAACTAAATCCTACTACTTTAAACATTAATTAAACAAAATAATTGTTGAAGGATTTTTGATATTTTCGACCCTAATTGATAATTATAAACTAGTTATAATATCCATTTTGTATTTTTAAAATATTATAAAAATAATTTTATCTCTTTTTAGAAAATATGCATGAAAACTTTTAGGATTTGGTTGTATGCACAAAAACAAAATATTTTTTTGTTTTTTTTTAAGTTTGGGAGGAAACCGAATATTTTTAATATCGGATTCGTATCTTATAGTGTAAGTCTACAGCTCGATATTATGCAAAATTGTTGAAAAAAACATGTGAGGGGCCCATAAATATTTTTAAAATTCCATTTGAAAAATTTGAAGTTTTTAAATATTATAATATTATTTATTTAATATATTGGGCTGGATCCGGGCCATCCATCCAGGTTGGGCTAGAACGGGTCTAGCTCGACTCACTTAGGTTAGGCTGACTGGTAGCCCAACATACCTCTCTCTCTTTTTTTAAGGGCGTTTGTCTTTGGGCTAAATTGGATCCAGTCCACAACCCACATGATTGCTAGCCCGACCTAGTAACCATATTAATTATTCTACATTTTGCATGCAGAATGGGTTCTCTTTCTTCATGCAAATGGCTGTAATTTTTTCAACCAAAAAAAAAGAAAAAAGATTACCTAGCATGAGGGTGGCTATCTCGGTAGTTCTAGGAAGGTCGAAGTGTTGTTGGTGGTGATGCTGGCAGCGGAGGCATGATAAGGGAAGAGGGGAAAAACTGGTCGGGAGAGAAGGAAACAAATTGGGGGGAAAGGGCTATTTCTTTTCCAACTTTGACCTCAGATTTCTTGATACTTAATGCATGAAATCCACCCCTATTTATAGGAGGTGAAAGATTGACACTTTGTCTTTATTGGTGCCAAATCTTAGCCATTGATTTGACCCTAACAGATCTCAACCGTTGCTTTAAAGTGGCCATCATAAACTATCAAAATAGCTGTAAAAAGGTTGGTCATTTTAGGGCGATACAATGGTAGCTGTAGGGATAGTTGGTTGGTGAGACCTACTCTGGGGTATAATACAATGTCAAGCTATCATGTTGATATATGGTTTGTCTGGTTTAGTGGGGAGAAGAAGCATTAAAGAGCATTTGGCCAAGTTTTTGACTTAATATGTTAATGTTTTCCATAAACCATATTTAATATTACGATTGATCATGTTATCTTTAACCAAGATCGTTTTCCACTAGTATTCAATATTGCCATCAAACTCAATCTATATTTGTGAAGAAATAGAAAAAAAGCTCATTAGGTATTTCTATCAAACAGAGCCAAAGGTAATCATTGTTGACATGGTTAACATTGTCCAACAACCTAGCAAAATGGTAGATTCATATGTATAAAGATTTAATGGAGAATTCACCTTTAACACCTTTATAATTAAAGACCTAGTAACCATTCCTGCTTGATGTCCATGTGTGAATATGTTCTCTTTTTTAGTGTATTGCATATGAACTCATGTTGGAAGTTAGACTAGAATCCATAAAGTCTTAAACTTAGATTAAACTTTTATATCATTAGCTTTTGCAAAATAATTGAGTTGAATTGTCTTTAGTTTAATCTTTAATGTGTGTAGCATTGTTGATTTGTAAATTAAACTAGAAAAAGAAAAATAATGTTTAATTTTCCTATATATTCAGTTAGACATTCTTTTCTTTAGAAATTACAGAAGAAAAATCTTAAAAATCCTAATGCATCATCCACTAGAACTACCCCAACATCAACCAATGCCCCAACTTCAAACACTAACCCAACATCAACCATTATAGGACCCACCACAGATAGTAAAGGTAAATAGCCAACTTTTTACATCAAGGAAAAAAATGTTCATGATAGAACAAAATCATAAATTTAAGACCATTTTATAGAATTTGATGGAAATCTTGAAGATTATAAAGTCAAATGTAAAACTAAAGATATTCTTTTAAGTGGAATGACGATGAACATGATGTTAAAGTTTGAGAAATAAAGGGGTTACGATAAAAATCAGAATTTTTTATTGTATATAATTATTGTCTTAGATTCACGTTTCAAGTTGAAATGTATAAAATTTTGTTTTAGTGACTTGCATGATGATGACAAAGCATAATTGCTAATAAAGAAGGTGAAAGATATATTAGTGAGCTTGTACGAATTTTATTTGAAAGTTGATGAGCTGAAGGATGATAGTAGACATCAATACGATGCTAATGTTATTTATACCATGGAGTTAGATGATAAGTTAAACACTTTAGCTCGATTCAAAAGGCATTTACATGAAGCAGCTAGTGTAGAGAGTAGAAATGAGGTTGAGAGGTATTTGGTTGATGATTATGAGGATCCTAATAATGATAAGTTAGATATTTTAGGTTGGTGGAAGTGTAATGCTTTAAAATATAAGATACTTTCAAAGATCTCACAACATGTGCTAGTTATTCATTTATCAACAGTGGCTTTTAAATCATCATTTAGCACTAGTGGTCATACACTCGATCAATTTTAAAGTTCTTTATCTTCAAGATCGGTTCAAGTACTTGTTTGTTGTCAAAATTAGTTGCATCATGGATCAATTTCAACCAACATTAGAACTTTGATGGATGATATTGAAACCTACAAAAACCTTGAGTAAGGTAATTTTTCAAATAAACTGACACATTTTATTTTATGATTTATTAATTAACATATTTTCAATCTCACATGTCTAATTTTTTATTTTGTAGAATATAGTGAAAAATTACATCTGGCAACAGATGATAATTAGTTCAAAAATCGAGGTATTTTTTTAAGAATACATGGTAAAAATGCTACTTTTATTTTTGTATCTTCTAATTTAATTTATCATATTATAATTCTAGATTTTGAAGAGAAGAAAAGAAAAGAAAAATATAGGAGTGAAATGCTTTTCTAGAACAAACGACAATTTGAAAACTCGAAGTTTACATTCTCCAATGAATCAAACAAAACAAATTGACTTGCCATTATTGAAAAATTTAGGAGATTATTCGAATGTTCAATGAATCAAACAATACCTAAAAACTCCCTAAGCCATGATATTGCATTGTAATTTTTTTCTGACGTAGTTGAATTGTATTATAATTTTCTTTTCCTGTGAGTGATGCCAAATAGGACTTTTAATTAGTAGTATGCAATTTATTTTTTAGTAAAAGCTGTTGATAAAATGAAGTACACTGCCATGATAAATCAATTTGGTTCTTTTGAATATGGATCTTTGAAAAAAAGAATGCAATTAGAATAGACTTTTTACATCAATTACAAGGCTTTTAAAAACCCTTAAAAAATCACAAAGAGCCTCGAAAGAAATGTGTTTTCCTGGTTTTTTATATAAACTAACCTAATCAAACGGGTTTTGATTCAGTTTTTATTTTAAATTTTAAAAAAATCAGATTTGTTTTTTAAACAAAAATCAAACCAAACCAAACTGAAAATATTCACCCTCAAACACTGTCGAAAAACATTGCAACCTAAGTTAAAAAAATATATAACAAAAAAACAAATATTGTCTAGATTATAGCCAAGCCAATTTAGCTAAAAATATTATTGCCACCACTCTTGACGATTCCCTTCGTCTTTCAATGCAAAAACGTGAATTGGACAGTGGTTCTTCCCATTGCTTTCATGTAATCCAAAAGCATGGTCATCTTGAAGCTATCCAGCCTCAATCATATACCATATATAAACCCAATTATAAAAAGTAGGATGGGCTTGATGGTTAAAAGGCAAGCGAGTGTACATCCTCAATGAGACGACACCTAGCTGCAGGAATAAAATGGAAAGCAAATCTCCAGGTGGATTTGCAACAGACAGTGTTCATCCTAATATCGAACCCAACAAAACAAAAATAAAGGAATGGGCTTCTTTCAAAATTCGTTTAAAAGATTTACAGAATATTAAGAGCTTAAAAAGGTCATTTAGAAAATGTATTCTCTTTGTGAATTGCAGAAAACAGGGAGGCAGTACCAGTAAAGAATAACAAAATAAAGTTTTTTTTTTTCCAACTACTATGAATATGGAGATAACAAAAATCATGGTTATTGACAGATAAAGGAGTAAGATGAAGGAGATGGCAGGTCATCACATGTTTCCACATTCAAATTCTAATACTACTCACCCTCATATGTTCAATGATTTGATTTTTTTCATATTATTTTGAAAAGAGGATCAAGTATGTCTAGAATTAAAGTCACGTACATAGGAAAATTGTTCTGGCCAAGAGGCAAGACTTGCTCCATCAAGCCACAATATGCAAGGGCAAGAACCCATGGATAGTCAACTGTCAGTGATCCAAAAGACTGAAATCTTGTTTCTTCTGCCGCTGAATCTCTCCCCCGTCCAATGTCAAACGCCACACAATTCAGCTGTCAAGCCTCTCAAAGAAGTACAAATACCCCATGTCCTTGGGGGGGTTTATGGAGGCCGCAACCTTGTTGTCGTTGAAGATTACCCATCTGCCATCTTTCAGGACGTGAGCAACATAATGTCCACAGTGGGTGGAGGTTCCCATGTGGCTCACTATCCCAAAAAGCCCGTATCCTGCATTAAGCCACATAACCAACTACTTAATGCGAATGTCCAACCGCTCAAAAGTGCTACCAAGATCAAATGCTAAACAGCTGGTCTTGATCTGAATGATCAATGTTATATGACTCAGATAAAGGAAACGATGCTATGTAGAGAAATGTATAATTTAACAGTTTTAAGAAAATAACAGCAGATGCTGGCAATCCATTGCAGATACATAATATTCCAATCAAATCTAAGCTTCTGAAAACTCTAGGAATAGAAATAAAAGACTTGTGTAGCACAATTTGAAGAGAACACTATTGAACCAAAGAAAGTTAGGTTTTGCCTTGTCCTTCCAATAGTCAAAAGTCTTTTAACATTTCAGTATGGCAACCTATCTTTAAGTTGAAAATTAAATACAACACCAAATATTTAAGGGATCTCCATCAAGGCCACTATAATGATTTCTAGTGGAAAAGAACGACTACAGAAGGGAAATGCAAATAGAAAATGCACCAGGCCACATAAGATAGATAGCATGCGCGAAGGAACAATAAACATTCCATCGAAGCAGCCATGTAAGATTCAAAACATGTGAGCATTATAAAATGCTTATGATCAATAAAGTGAAGACAAGGGTTCAAAACTCACTCCCTCTTCCATCAGGTAATTCAGTGTCATCAGGAGTAGGTTTAGAGCTTGATGTGGAGGTGTCCATGTCAGATGAAACAGAAGCATCAGGATTGTTGAATATCCAATCTGTAGCTTTCTCAATGTCACCACCCTGGAGAGTTCCCAAAAAAAATTCATGAAATAGTTTAAGTTTCACAGTTCTTTGTACAGCAATGTTGCCAAATGTAATCCTTAAGCCTAAAAGAACAAGAAGCATATCTTTACCGATGCCTTAAGTGCCTTTCGAGCAATTTCTTCTTGAAAACCAAATGATAGTAGGGTATCAACTTTCGATTGATCAACTTCATTACCATGTGCCCCTTGGGAAACAGGAACATCTATATCTGAAAGAAGGCATGTTATCATATCAATTACAGAAACTGTATTACTGCCTCCTACATCACATCCGCAGAAGCTGGATCTCAATAGAAGCTTAGTTCCCTAACAATGAAGCATACATTTTATATACCTGGGTCATCCATGTGAGCAAGCAACCAATTCATAGCCTCTTCTACTCCAGCATTTGAGGTATTTATAGCAGCTTTCTGGCAATGTAGATGATTGAACCCCATTGAGACAAGCTGGGCAACAATATCCTCATTGGCCACAGGGTTATTTGATTCCACCTCTGCCTCAGGGACTGTGCAGTATGAAAGCACGGAAGAATTAAAATAAAACTGCTCTAAATCTCTGCCCAAAACAAAAAACTGAGATAGATGACCATATACCACCATTAAATAGTGGCGACAACAACCCAAGGGCATAGGTTTGACAGATCAGAAACACAAGCATCAATCTATGCAACAATGCAACAATTTATTCTCAAAAAGAAAGATCAACAATTTATTCTCTATGACCGACAACTTCAATTTTGTTTCTTTTATTTGTTTGTTTGTTTATTTTTTGAGGGGGTTATTCAGCAGCAGAGGAACAAAAAATTGAAAAAAAAAATTACTTGAGAAAACTTGTCAGTGGTTTTCTAATAATGGAAGAAATGATACAGGTCACCTGAATTCAGTTTACACCTAGTGAGCAACTAACATGCAATCTCCTTGTGAACAGTTGATCAAATGATTAGTCGCAATGTCACTAGTGGAAATGCACCTCATAATTTGGTGGGAATTCTAGGTCACTCATAAAGTTCAGCCACTCACCTCTTCCCCACGCCTTCTCCCTAATTTGAGAATGGAAAAAAACAATTCAAGGCATAGGGTGACAAGTATGTGACGAGCAGAGCTGTTACGGCGTTGACATATTGTGGCTTAGTGAGTGTTTGGGAATGCGGTAGCTTATGTTTTTGGATGTGTTTCAAAAGAGCGTTTCACTTGAAAAAGCATCACATTGATGCTTTTTTAGTGCTTTTCAATGATTTTGATTTGATGATGTTAAAAATAAATAAAAAAAATTGAAAAAAAAAATATTTTGATGCATTTTCAAATAAAAAACACCCTGCACCACAATACCAAATACTTAGCATGCAGGATAACTTGAATGAATTAACCTGTTACATATAAAAAATTTATCCTAAATTTTCCATAGAAAAAATCAAATAAAATATAGAAGTTGGAAATTCCAAAGAGTATTGTGTACCCCCATCTGGTAACAACTCCTCCCCTGGTTGAAGGCCTTTGCTTCGCATGTAGCTGATATCTATGATATCAGGAACATCTATGTAGACATCTGAACAGATAAAAACAATCAACAATAATTATAAATCTGTATTTTAGAGACCAACAAAGTAAGAAAAGTGTTGAAGCCATCTAAAATTTACCAAGCTTTTTTGGCACCCAGCCTTCCTCCAATACAAATTTTCGCATGTGCAATACCAAATAATCAGGGAATGAAGTTAGACCAGCAGTCCTGCAGCATATATCCACAAAGGAAAAAAAAAATTAGCTTTGCATCAGGGTGTCTAAACACACTAATGACATCATCATAAACCAGAGAAATATCAAAAAGTATACTTCAGTGCTGTTGTCTTAGCCTTCAAGGCAGTGCTATAGTAATCTTGTATCTCCTCTGGAGCTGAATAATTAGCAAGGCATGCTGCTAGGGGAACCCTTGGACGCACAATTTCATCACTGGACCTGAAACAACTCACTAAACTAAGACAAAATTTAAAGTAAAACAGGATTGCTAAACATTTGTACTTACACATCCTTTCCTTCAGAAATCTTTCCTGCTTTCAATTTGTGGAAGGCTTCTAGTTCTTCTGAATTCCCACATATGTACACTGTTAACATATAACTCCAGGTATATGTTTCAAAGGAAGGAGATAGAACAAAGAAAAAACACCTTTATTGGTAGCTTCATGTAGGGGAATATTCAAAGAGAGAATATAGTCAAGCCTTTTATTGAACCCAACTTTTCCAGACGGACACAGGATACGTTCTTCAATTCCAAACTTGAAACTCCTTGAAGGATCCAACGCAGAACTCCCGCCATTAACACGTTCAACTTGATCAAGAAAGTGTAGGAAGAATTCCAATGCATCCTACAAATATGTGGGCATTATATTTCTCGAAATCAGTTCTTGAACAGTAATTGTTCTCTATTAGGCTCCCCGCCTAACCGATATTTATTTATTTTTATTTTGCAGCTAAGACACAAAAATATTTAGTAAATTGTACCCTCTGGATGATTCTAAATATTTAATCACCAAATTGACTTCCTCTCTCCTAGATTTTTTAACAAGCCTCTTTATGATAACTATGGCATATTTGGTGAAGGTTGAATGTATTTTTCAAGGAAATGTTTCTACATGTATTTTCTTCTTTCCCAAGCATGGAAACCCATTTTTTCAAAACCTATTCTTTCGTTTTAGGATCAGACAACAATAGCAATGATCTATTTTGGATAGAGGTAGATTACAAGAATCCCACACTCCACTCCCCCCCTCCAAAACAAAAAAGCAGCACACGAGAAAATTTATCTTCATGCACCCAAAGAAAATGGTACAGATTTCTGTCAATTTATAAAATTACTGATGTCAAATTTGATATGTACAAAACCCAGTTATACTATAACTAGAGCCTTCTTATTTCTTATTTTTGTCAACCAAAAAGGGGGGAAATTAATTCATAACCTCATAATTCAAGTTGAATGATTTTCAAATAGCTCGAAGGGAAGGCTTTAGAAATTTCACGATTCATATAGCTTCTTTATTATACAATTTACAATGTTCATCTTCTAAAAGTAATTCATGCATGTGGAAAGCAACAAATTTGCAGTTTCCATTGATTCATACCTGTTGCCTCATGGAAGAAAACTCAGGATGGCTGGCAGCAATAACTGCTTTGAACATACGAGGGGGTATACCTTCCTGTTTCTATTATTTGAAGAAGGATAGAAGAAGATAAATGAGAGAGAAAATATAAGGGAAACAAAGTCAGATAAGAAAAACAACTAAGGCATATTTCTGAGCAAAAAGACAATAGGGTGTGACATATACAAGAAAATCATACGCATTGAGCTATAATCTGTGTTTTAAAAAAGGTACCAACTTAACAAGTAGCTTATATAATTAGCTGAAAATTGCATTTGAAATGAAATAATTCAGAATTTGGTAACTATATCCATGACATTCAAAAACTTAAAATTCTATAAGAATTATAACAGATTATTCATCTCATAATGCAATTTAAGATTTTTAAATCTCCAGCAACAAAATCCAGAGCTAATAAAAGAGGAAAAAGTTAAATAGAAAGCTTACGTTGGTTGTTGAGATAGCAGCATTCTCTTCATCATCCTTCTGGACAACAACAAATAAGAAAAATGTTTATCAGGAAAAATAAAAAGTGATCTATTGTATCAAGCACATCATATTGTCCCATTTTCCATACCTCGGGTGCTGGAACCGAGTATTTGCCAGACAGCATACCATGTGCCAGCTTTGTACTGCCACATAATGAACATCAAAGATGAGTAGCAGGAATTTCGTTTTATAATTATCAAGTGAAAAATTGCATAATATTTAATCTGCTTTATACTTACAGCTGCATATTTAAGTCTACAGTTGGATCAGCAGGAGCCATCTCAAATGCCATTTTTAAGCTTTGGTTAGTGTAGTATCTGATGACATTATTGCACCAAATAATGAACAAATAAGCACAATGGTCTGACCAAAAAGTGATTGGTGGATGTTTGTGCACCACATGCATGCGAATGCAGAAACATTTATATACACATAAATATATCTATCTATGAATATCTGCATTTTTACTCGTATTTAATGTGGACTAACCGTGAATTGAAGGAACGTGTTGAGAACACAACTTGCATCGTTGCTGCCATGTAGCAGCTGCCAGGAAAAAGAAAATTAGTAAACATGAAAGCCAAACAAATGCATGGTTCAAGACATCACTTGATGAAGTCCAGGGTTACCTGTTTCCAAGATTCGCAAGTCCTGTATAACCGGGTCCATGAATGAGTTCCGAATCCTGTCCACTTTCCTGAATTCGGTTCCAATCAAAGTTGGTATTCTGGTCAAGTTCCCTCTCAGCAGTAGTCATTTCAGTCTGAAAACAAGAAATTGATACTGGTAGTTGGTCAAACCTGAAGGGTGAATCCATTATTGATGAGACATCATGGTATTAAATTATGCCAAAAACTGGCAAACTCAGCCAAATGACAAAAAGATGATGTTAAATGAAAAATAATGCCTGCTCCTTAAAAGCAAGTGATGGATTGTGACAAAAATGCAGCAAACACATTGAAACATAAACCAATAGAAACACATTCCAAACCGCATATAAGACAAACCAGAGCTCTTCAGAGTTTAGTTTTACAAAGCTGCTCAAAACTTGACTAACAATCAAAATCCTCCAACTTTGTTGATGGTTTCCAAACTACAGCTGCGAATGTGAAATATTGATGACCACTAAGACATGATATTGTCAAAACATATCATTGTGGCATAAAATATATAGACCAAAAACCGATCATGTCCCCATAATGCAAATGCATATAGATGGCCATCTTTACACCATTAGTTTTCTTATTCACTGTTATCAAAAACTCTACCACCTATGAATAACACGAACTTCCCTGTAATACTCATATCAGCATAGAATAAATATAGGTATAAATTTCCTTAAGCTTCCAAATCAAGGTTAATGTCAAAAATAGTTCCATTTCATCCATCATCATAAAAGGACAGTGTGAATGGCATGAAAATTGCTTGATAATAATTAATAACATTAAAAAAAGGGTCAACCTAAATGTCAGATGTAAAGCTTAATAGTTCACAGTAAACAGCACAGATGACTAACCTTTTGTAAGGCAGAAAAATCAATGCCGAAAAATGCCAAATGTTGTGCTAAAAGCGGGTCCACAACACTATCATCCTCTGGATATGAGAAAACATCTGAGCTACCACAATATGTACCCATGGTTAGTTCTGAGGTTGTGCAAAACAAATCCTCAAAGAATAATTAAGAAGAAACTGGAATGCATGGAATGTTAAACCAAAGACACTTTTTCTCTCTCTTCTTCAAATCAACAAGACAACACATCCATACAAGCAGAATTAAATACGGAAAGTCAGCAAAGCCCCAAGATTCCCAGGCTGTCTCTACCAATCACTTGCACATTTGTGTATTGTCCATCTTAGTCTATGAGTTTTATGTGTTCCCTTCAATGTTAAAGTTAGAACTCTTTCCTTTAACTAACCATTGGGCACCATTATAACATCGATTCAGTTTGCAGAATTAATTGTCAAGCAATAATAATAAGCCTTAATTTCATCCTTCGAGATTTTCCTAAGCTACTTATTTAAAAATAAAAAATTTGGCGTGGGGAAATTTCTTCCATATTCTTGGCATAATAATGTTTATTGCATTATTTCATTAATGGTTAAGATTTCTAGGTTTTGAAGAGTTTAAGAAGAGTCCAATGTGCAGTTTGGTAAATCAAGCATAACTTTTAATCCATCCATTGGATCGAGCTGAAATTTTAACAAGAGATTCTGAAGGCCCTGTTTTCTATTAGGTTAAAATTTCATGATGATCAGAGATCGGAAAGGCATTAAAAAAAGGCTCAGAACTTACTGTCCAGGATTGTCCTTACTTACCTTGTTGTATTTGGATTCTTTTTCATATTTAACTTAGGACTTTTAATTTAATTTAATATTTTACTATTTAGAAATCCTAATTTTACTTATATGGATTCTATTAATTAGGTAAGTTTTAATTAGGAATCTTTTTCTACAAAGGATTTTAGTTTAATTAAGAATCATGTCCCTTAAAGGATTTTAAGACTAATATAAATAGAGATGTCAAGTTTTCTTTAAATTTCTCTACAATGTCAAAATTAATGCTCGGTGGCTTGGCTGCTACATTCTACAACATCCCATTTTGTTCACTTCTTTCAAATTTCATTAGAAACGCAACTGAGGAATACCTAGAAGCTTTTCATGAAGGCAAATAAATCCTCCAAACATGCTGCAAGTGCATGATTAGCATGTATCATCACAAAAAGTAAACTCCCAGTTTCTGTTCTTTTAATACTCCAACTTCCTAGTCTATGATTTCTAACTTTCTGCAGATTGCAATTGTATTTTGTTAATAAGCAATAATGCACCAACTACTTAAGTTAAAAGCTGCTCATAACATCGAATTGTGGCAAAAGTTTTACAGATAGATCCTATCATCTTCCCAAGATTACTGGACTAGGACATTTAACTTCTACAGATAAACCTTTTAGAAATCAGAAGCATAGATACACTGTAGAGATTGTGAGTATTTTTGTCTTGGGTGAGGTTTTATTCTAGCAGCACCCTTTGGTGCCTGTTAGAGATGTCTGACAAAGATTTACTTATCACATACAATAGTGCACAATCATTAATCCACTTCATATTGTTCAATACATGCTATAATTTGTCCTCAGCAACCTTCAAATCACTCATGACACTCAATTAAAGAACAGATAATCAAGCAAATGGAAGAATGCACAAATTTTCATGCGGGCAACTATCCTTTCGACCCAGCATCTAACTTCTTCCTCTTTTAGGAATCTACTCCTAGTTGAGTACACTCATCACATTGCTTAACGGTGTAGCATATACAATAACATTAAAAAAAAATGGAACCATATAACTGCTTGTAATGGTGGAAGGAGTGAATAGATACAGTTTTGACTTTGTACCTTTCATTCAAAAGATGCATGATTTTGGCATTTATATGCAAGCACATAGCTAAGCAAAGAAAATTATTATATGGGAAATTTCAAATCCTTCACAATGCAAGTTGGCGTTACCTGCTGCTTCAAGATCAGCGGTAATTGTCCCAAGCTTCACAGCAAGAGGGTAGCTTGTCTCCTTGTAATGTTCAATGGCATGGTTGTTGCCTCCAGTTCCATCAAAATTCTTTCGCCCACAAAGAATCATTCCATCAGTAAGATTTAGCCACAAATTATCTTTTTTGTCACACTTGGCACATTTCCATCCAGACGGTGGGACAATAACACCATTGTCAATCTGTGGTAAATTCATTGCATATGCACTAACTTGCTTCTTATCAGCTGTCCAGGCAGCAAGTTGCTCTTTCCTCTCTGCACCTTCAGCCATTATGATAGCATCAACAGCCAACCTTACCTGCAGTATTAGGCAAACACTAGCCACAATAAGGTCTTCTTCTGGGTGGTAAAATTTTATTTATATTAAAAAACTAAAAGAAATGACTAATGAACAATAATGCACCTTCTCTGGCAACTCCACTGAAGGGAATGGAAAAGTAACATAATCAGGTAATATAACTATATTGTGAGTTTCTTCATATTGAGGTTCATTGTTGTCAAATCCCCCTTCAACACCTACAAAAAGATAATTTATATATTTGAGAGAAACGAGGGGAAGCTATCTGATGGCAAGCAAAGAGGTGCTTTCAATGCTTGAAATTCTTTTTTTAAGCCAGTTCTTCTTATAAGCAATAGGGGGATCAAAACAAAAGGATCTATACCAAAGCAGCACCACATCAAACCCAAAAGCTTAAATATTAGATTGTAAGCTTTCATTTCAATATAAATACACCTTTTACAAAATCACTCTCTAAACAATATAACAAATCCAATCAGATGCATGCTCTCTCTCTCAACAAGCTGTAGTCATTGGTGATTGCAACTCATAACCAAGTCTCAATATCGATTCCCACAATCTTCTCTAAGAACACCCCAGTGTCAATCATAAACACTAAATGATCATGAAAGCAGCAATAAAATTACATAAATATTTGATTACCTATAGCCAAAAGAGTTGGTTTCTTGGAAGGCCGATCTTCAGGGACCACCTTCCTGGTTTGCTTTATGTGTAAATAAACAGGGTTTCCAGTCTTCTCATAATTCCAATCCACATAATCTTTCCCAAAAGCAAGAAATGTGGTCATGTCGACAAACAACCCGCCTTCAGACCTCTGAAATTCATCAAAACAATATATATATATATATATATAAAGAATTCTAAAATTGCAACGAAATAACATAAAATTAAAAAAATATACAGAATAAAATGGAAATTTATTTCTCTCACTTTCTCGGGAACCAAATAATGAATGCTTGTTTGGCATTGTGATGTAGAGTGTTTTTTTTCTTGAAAATACATTTAAATAAATTTTTTCAGAATTTTTTATCATTTTTTCACATTAACACATCAAAATCATCAAAAAGCTTAAAAAATATGATTTTCCAAGGAAAACACACTTTTAAAAATCATCCAAAAACAAAAGCTATTGACGGGGTCAAAGTACATTTGAGTGAACCACAACAACGTCACAGTAAGCAAGTAATGGGACTCAGTGAGTTATCATCTACATTAAGCAAATTTGTGGTCTTTTCGCTGAAAAATTGCAGTTTCTCGGAAAACAAGCGAAGAGCAGATGAAAAGAATACCGGAGTTTCGAAGGAGACGCAGCACTCATGCTTGTAGATGCGATTAGTTGGTTCAGGGATCCGAACCCGAGAGAGATTCGATCGGAGCAGCTCCATAGGGTTTATCGTATCGAAACGTTAATTTTTGAAGAGAATTTTAGAGAGAGCTGTCTGTGTTTTCTATTATTTATGCCTCCACGAGGAGGAGGAGGAGGAGGAGGAGGAGGAGGAGAGAAAAGAGGAGAATTTGTGCTTTGCCCTAAGAAAATGCAAGGTCTAGAGTTGATTTGATTCTGATTTTGTGAGAGAGAAATGAGAAGTGAGCAGCAAGGAGAAGGGTTTTGTAGAGTAGAGACTAGAGAGCACACAGCACGTCTTCGAGGGTGTGAGAGTACTTGGTGACGTGGCTGGAATTGAATTTGGATGGGTGGGTTCTCTGATTGGATTTTAACAATTGGGTCCATGATATTTGGTCCACTGTTACTATTATTATACTATTTCATTAAAACTTTCGGTGGAAACAACACTTTTCTTTTTCTTTTTCTTTGGTTGGGTACTTCAAACTTTTTTTTTTTTAGCATCTCAATTTTATTTAATTTTTTTTTTGTTCTTTCAAACTTTTTTTTATTTGCTTTTTTTATCATGTCATTTGCTTCTTATTTAATAATTATTGTTTGGTTTTACAAAATTAACCCCCGATAAACTATGAAACAATATTTGAAATTATAAATACATGAGTCAATGTAAAATAAAAAAATATTAAAAAAAACAATAGAAATGCAATGAAGAAGAAAGACATGATCCATTACAAATTGCAATAATTATTCATAATGTTTTTTAAAATAAATTACTACTTAACTTTTTTTATTTTCAAATTAATCATTTTATATCAAATTGACTTGTAATTGGATTTGATATTTTATTTTGATTGATTTTACATAGGACTCTCGTAATGTTATAAATAGATTTTGATGTTGAGTTAATATTTCATTTGATAAGATAAAATTTAATTTTATTAATTCAAATCAATTAAAAATTTAGAGATTTAATTTTAAATTGAAATAAATGTTAGCATTTTTTCCCTAAAATATAATATTTTTATCTCAGTTTCATGGCTCAGATTGAATTTAAAAGATTTATTGTTATTCATTAAAATATATAATTCTCAATTTAAAAAAATTATGATAAAAAAAAAATGTAAACAATATTAGCACTGTTTTTTTGACGTTTCAACTTTTTAATTTTATTATTTTAGTGTTTGTACTTTCACTTTTTATATCTCAGGCTCTGTTTGTTTTTGTATTTTAAAAGTGTTTTTTAAAAAAAATTAAAATTTTTAAAATAAATTACTTCAAATTAATATTTTTTGATGTTTTCAGATTATTTTAATGTGCTAATATCAAAAATAATTTTTAAAAAATAAAAATAAAAATATTATTTTAATATATTTTCAAATAAAAAACACTTTAACACACACACACACACACACACACACACACACACACACACACACACACACACACACACACACACACACACACACACACACACACACACCCGAGAAGCACAAACTTGTTTAAATATGAGAGACATTTTCTTTTCTTTTTTCCTTAACGGCGATAGAAACAAAAAGGTGGTCTCATATAGGAAATTTCCCTCCCATTGTACATTGTCTCACTTTTTTTTTTTCAATCTCGGATTTATTTGACCTTGTGGCTCACCATATTTTTTTAAAATAGTTTTAAATTAATTTTTATATATTTTTGAATCATTTTAATATATTAACATTAAAAAAATTAAAAAATATATTATTTTAATATATTTATAAACAAAAAAACACTTTAAGAAAAATATGTTACTTTTTCTAATAAACCCTTCTAACTATTAAAAAAAAATCCAATCACCTCAAATTTTTAATTCCTCCACTTTATCTTCTCTCATCACAATGTAAAAGTTTACCAGTAAAGTGTTTTAAAATGCTTTTGTTTTTTTGTTTTTTTGAGAAAAACGAGAGAAAAGAAAAGGGCTAAAGGAAAAAGGACAATCTTGAAGGTATTTTTTTTACTCATTTATGAAGAAATGGGATGAAAGTGAAGGGATAAAAATTTAAAAAAAATTATTTTCATAAGCCAACGTAATACGATTATAGAAAATTATTTATTTAATTCACTCTTCATCACAAATCAAATAATTTTTTTAATATATTAATATAAAAAGATATTTTAATATATTTTTTAAATAAAAAAAACTTTTCAAAAGCACTTTATATATGATATCTGACACACTTTTAGTATACAATGAACTCTACTTATTTTAAACTAGTCTAATCACCATGCAGCACATTAATATCAACAATTTTATAGCATAAAGTATATACTTTAGATGGAATCCAATGATAATTTGAATGGGGTCTTGATAGAAAATTGATGATGCACAAACCATAGGTTTTAGGTTTGGGAACCCTAAAAAAAATTAATTACTTTCTCTAACTTTATTTTTGTCCATTTCCACTAGAGTAGTAAATCTTTTTAAAGCATTCATTATATTTTTCCTTTTCCATTTATAGTCTATATGTTTTTTTAAAACAAATAAAATAAAAAACATGTTTGGTTGAATAATTATGTTTATTTTCTCCATGAATGATTTTAAAAAGCTAAAATAGATTTTTGCAAATAGTATAAAATGGATTTCAATTTTAATTCTTTTTTATGTATAGATATCATGATATCAATATTATCACTACAAAACACTAATGATAACATGAGCACCATCATCAATGACACAAGATGGATTGAATTATAGAGGAGGGAAAATTAATAATATCTCAAGATGGCAACATTGCAAAATATTTTGAAAAATTTTAATAGGTCTAGTAATCATGGTTATCAGATCCAACCTAGTGGTTGACTCGGTTAAAAAGTTGGGTCCCAGATTACATGGGTTAACCCGGGAAAAATAAAATAAAAATTAAAGTTTTAATATTTCATATGAAAAAAATAAGAAACAATCCATGTGAATATATGTTATACATGTTATAAATAATGAAGTTTAAAAAATTATTTCAAAAGATTTTTTATCCCACATTGAAAAGATATTATGTTAGTATGTTATCCTTTTAAGTTGAAATATTTGAACCGAAAATATTTTTTATCCCACACTGAAAAAACATAACTTTTTTCTTGTGAATATAGAGTATATATACTAAAGGGTTTCAAATCGAAAAAATAATTTTTTTCTTGTGAACATAGAATATATATACTAAAGGGTTTCAAATCCACATTGAAAAAATAAAATATTCTTTTAGTATTTATATATGAACTTTGAAAATGGTTAATAATCAATTAAAAAATATAAAAAAAGGGGTCTCTGACTAGGAAAAAAAACAGGTCTCAATCGGGTTTTGCTTATCTCAGTTTTTTGTCTTATCCAAACTAGTCTAGTCACCAAAATGATTAGGTTCTAAGTTAACCTATCAAGACCGGTACAAGTTTAATAACTATGCTAGGAATAATTTCACAGAAAAGCGTGCCTAAACTTCAAGGAATAAAATAACGAAGATGAAATTTTTTTGTTATGTATTGCTGCAATCCCTACTAAATAACAAACACTATTTATCATGCTAATAGGAATGGAGATTGGTGAGACCTCCGAACAACATATTGTAATTTGACGGAGAATGGTTGTTTTAAGAACATCCACTCTTGGAGGTTGTTTCTTGCTATTTTTCTTGGTTGTGAAAGAATACTTATTGAAAGTAAAGAATATGATTGGAATATTTCTTATTTAAATATATATTTGTTTTTTTTTTTTTTTCATATGCACAAATAATGAGAGCATTGGGTTGGAGAATAGGGTTAGCAATAATGAAATTCAAAGCTAACAATTTTCCAATGAATTACACATTTTTTGCCTTGAAAAAAAGAAAAAAAATTCCTAGAAATAGAAGAAATGGAAAAGAGTGGAAACTAATGACAATGTTGTTTCAAAAAATACAAGCAATAATGCATAGGGTTTTTGTAAATTAATCATTAAAATGTTATGATTATCATTTATATCCATTATATTTATTTTTAGAATAACATTTTGAATATTTCATACTGCAAGCTCGAGCAAAGTTTTGGATGAAGTTATTCTTTCTGCATCAAGTAAAATTATGATGCATTGTGACATGGGAAAAATTGTGGTATGTTATATTGGACTTTCTATGATTAGATGGGAAATTACTTTCCCTTTTCATTTTTTATATAGAATTTATTATTGACTGCTTATTATACAATAAAATTAACAAAATTTGGTTATGAATTGAACCAACATTACATAAGGGAATGACGAAGTTTGAATCGAATGAAAGGAAATATAGGATATAGAGTGGATATAGTCCATGCTTGTAAAAGGAAAATTAATATGGGGAGTAATAAAAAAAAGCAGTTGAAGTTGTGTATCCTTCAAACCAAGAAGAATGAAGAAGATAGATGATTACTAGATAATTTTCTATATTTTTTTCTATTTAAAGAAGGTTAAAGAAAGAAGAAGGATAATAATAAAAAAATACAACAATAAATCAATAAATTAACAACAATTGCACTGTAGATTAATTAAATTTGTAGAAACTTCAAAACTCAGGTATCAACCAGTATGCAAGTGATATGTAAATAATAATTAGTAGGTTGGTAATCAGTGGGCTTGTAATTTCTATAATCAAGAAAACTAGAAACCATCAAAAATATTAGTACATGTTTTCTGTCAAGGCATTTCAGTACATGGTTGTAATTAAAACAAAGATCATCTAATGAATGTAATTTATATAATCTTAAATTATTAAAGTCTTTATTTATATTCAAAGCATTAAAGTATTTGATTATTTCTTATGTATTGAGTTATATTATAGCATTGCTATAAATCTAGAATAACAAATCTAAAATTGTAGCGATAGTCTAGGATTTAAGTCTGGAATACAAATTGCACACATTAAACTTAATATCCAACTTAAAAAAAGGTCCTTTTAATTAAGACAAGCATAAAAGAACTCAAAATAATTAGCAATTACAATACGAGTGTCATATCTGTTCTTTGAAACTATGGTACCAAAAAAAAATCAAAATTACTAGAAAATTAGAAGAAAAAAAAGAAAAAAAAGGAGAAGAATTATTAGATGTCCCTATTGAAGAAGGAAATAGAAAATCAATCATTTAAAGGGAAGAAACATAAAAAAAAAACATGTTTATAATTGTAAAAGAGAGATGTTTACTCTTTGAATGAATAGTGGAAGAGACTAATAAGATATTCGAAAAAAGGTATAAGCTTTTTTCTAAAAAAAAATAAGAAACATAAAATCAAGATAAAGATGATTAAAGATCATTACAATAAAATGAAAGATCAAATTGTGACATTCTATAGTCCAATATTAGATGGAGACAGAATGGTAAAAGAAGTTTGTAGCATGAAATAGCAAAATTTGAATAAGAAATCTTATAAGGGAATGGTTAAGGTTATTAAAGATATTAATGCAAGATTATATGTCAAAATAAATAAATAAAGTGATAAAGTGATATCTAATTTTAATTATACTATGTTAGAGATAAAATATAATGAATAAGATTTTCAAATAAGTGGAAGTTGAGGTTAAGAACCATTTAGATGAGAAATCAAAAAAGAAATCAAATCATAAGAGAAATGATCCTAAACAAAATGGGAAATATTCATATTGGCCAAAATAGTTTAGTGTTAGGAATAATCCTTTATTTGAACCAAGAGTTAACAAAGGGAAGCCTTTAATAATAAATGAAGCCGTGAGTAGTTCAAAAAATAAATTTGTTAATTACAAGAGTTCATCACCAAAAGATATGAATGAGAGAATAATTTCAAATAACCTAGAAATGAATGTACCTCTAAGTAGAGTTAATCTAGAGTATATTCTATAGATAATGAAAGAAGCTTATAGACCCTGAGTTCAACAAATACAACAAGATTTCAAGCTTCATTTGATAATGTAAGGAAGCATCTAATTCTAACTTTCCAAAACTAAGATTAATTTCAAATTTATTAACTGAAGATCTTTTTACTTGATATATAAATTTTGCACTTAATTTAATCTAGAGTTGGAATGATATGTAAATTATATTTCAAGCTCAATTTTATAGGACAAAATCATAATTTGTGTTGGTGGATTTGGTGAAATTGAGCAATATCATGAGAAACTCCAACATGAAATATTAGGGGTGATTACTTTTGGTTTGGTTTTTTTTTTAAAAAGTAACCAAACCAATTTTTTTTTAAAGAAACCGAACCGAAACCGGTTCAAACCGACCGGTTTCGGTTCGGTTTGGTTTTTTTAGGACAAAAACTGGTTCAAACCGGTTTGGCTCGGTTTTTTCAGTTTAGCTCGGTTTTTTTTTTGTTTGGGTTCGGTTCAGTTTTTTCGGTTTTAGGCTTATAAAACCGAAACCGAAATGCCGGTTTTTTTAAAATTTCAATCGGTTTAATCGGTTTTTTTTTCATGATTCGGTTTTTTAAGTTATTTTTTTTCCAGTTTTCTCGATTTTTCAGTTTTTTTGCTTACCCCTATAAAATATGGTTGCCAATGTTGATGTTTTGTTTAAAAACATGTAATTAATTTATTATTGTATCATCTTGATTATAAAATAGTATTCAATAGTAATAATTACTTTTTAAAATATATTTTGCTTGAATATAAATAAAATATATATTTTTTATTTTTTAAAATTTATTTTTATTTGATATTAAAATGATATAAAAATATTAAAAAATTAATTTTAAAAAAAGCATAGCAACGCCGAAGACAAACAGGACCAAGTGTTGTCTTCGTTTTGACTTACGAGAACCGGTAAATCCTTTCTTGGGCTAAAAAAATGGTTAAAGACCCACTAAAACCTTTCTCTATCCCCTCAACCCCTCAATTTTACCACTTGGAACACCACTCATCCTGCTCTCAAAACACATGCACCACATCCATCGTAAAAACAATGCTCACCAGACTCTTTCTCAGACCCAACTCAGTCATCCTCTCTCCAACTCACTTCTTTCTCTTCCCCAAACTCTCTCTTACAAAACCCACCATAGCCTCTAATACCCTCCCATATGGACCCTCCCTTCGAAAGGGTAAAACCTCACTTCACTGCCCTCAACCAAAACAGCGGCGGCGGCAACAACAACAAGAATGTCAATCTCTTTCTGTCCCAAAACCCCTTTATCAATGCAAAGAATACCAGGAAGGTGAAAAAGAAGAGGGCCCTGATGATGTTAATATGATAAACGAGGATGACTTCACTCGGGTTTTTGATATAGCTGCGCTTAGAGTTCCTGCAAAGGGCTGTTTTTCTCTGGAGAGCAGAATTCGTGGCCATTTATTGAATTGGCCGCGGATTCGAAACATTGCCAGAGTACCTGGAGATGAAATGGAAGAAAGTATGGTTTCTTTGTTGGGAGAGAAAGGAAGTGAAGATGAAGAGAATTTTGATGCTTTTAATAGAAGGATTTATGGGAAAGCAGAAGGAGATGGTGAAGAACTAAGTCCTGTTTTGTACAGGGAAAAATTGGCGAACGAGTTCAATTCAAGGGGGTTTATAAAGTTTAGGAATTTGGCAAAGATTTCGAGGCCGAAGAGGAAGAAGAAGAAGAAGATGGGAGGAAAAGGAGAGGAGGGCGAGGAAAATGAGAGGGAAAGGAGGGATGAATTTTCTGCGGTGGAGGTTGTGGAAGAGGAGGAAGGGGGGGATTGGACGGGCTTGTTGGGGGATGAATTCAAGGGGAGGGGGAAATGGATGGGGTCGACGAGGTTGTTGCTTTTGGACGAGAGGTATGCGGAAAAGGGAGTGGATGAGTTGCCCCAAGCAATCAAGGTGGCTAGTCCAAATACTTAGTTGCTCTGTGAGTCAGTTTGAAGGTCTTTCATTTTTCCACACTGCAATTTTATTGCTCTTGTTTTGTGTTTAATGTGTCTCGCCATGAATCAGGATTGTGATTTGCTTTTCTTGCGTAACTGACTCTTCAGGAGTATAATTAGCTGCCATCATACTTAGGTTGATGTTGGTTAGCATTTAGTTTTTTCCACTTCATGCTTGTCTTGTCCTGTGTTCTTTCCGTAAGCTCTTTTGATTTTGGCGATTTTGGCAGTCCTCTGATGCCTTCCTTACATTATTAATTGCGTGGCCTGTTCCTTTTCAGTTTCCTTGGCAAGCATAAAAAACAACTAATTGTTTCTCATTAAGATATAATTTGAATATCTTGTACTTAATGTGCTATTCTATGATTAGCTAGGGCATATACATTAGGAGAACAGTTGAACTTTATTAAGTATGATTATTTACCATTGTCACCTGGTCTATGCCCTAATTTTAGGACAGCTGATTCACTGGAGAAAAGTTTTTGCCTGGTACTTAATTTGGGAAGCCAGTGAAGCATGCTGTTTGATGATGGTTCTTTTTTGCCTTTTGTGAGTGTAGGATCTCAAAATTTTGTAGGATGCCACGTGGAAAAGAAGTAAAACTATTAACTCTTTCTTGGTTCTGGCAAGCGAAGAATTTAGCACAGAACATTCAGAAAATAGGGAAATAAGCATCTTATTTGCTTGTATAGAAAAATATGTAACATTTTATGTGGATTGATTTTTGACGAGGCAGAAGAACCATGGTGTGGAGAGACTAATGCACTATGATCAAAGACAAGTAATTATAGCTTTAGGCATGTTATCTGATGCCCCTGTCACGCTGATTTCCAATTCTATGTGTGAAATGATTTTTGCAATGAAAACTTCTGTGATCGAACTATTGCAAAGAAAGCAATCTGCCATCTTCTCTCCCCATATCTTTTTTAGGAGTTGAAAAATACTGCAGATTTATAAAGAAGCTATCTTGGAAAGGAGGAATATAAAACTTGCACCAAAGCAATGATGTGCGGTTGAATTGGTGCAAGAGTTGAGATGTTTCCACTTACATTATAAGACAATTTTGTTGATTCAAATTGAACTGGTTATCCCACTCCCTTGGTTTGTGGACCACTAGCACAGCTGTTATTTCTTTTGGTTTTCACATTCAATCAGTAGGAAAGCATTATATTTAGCAACAAAAGTGGCAATCTGTAATGAGATGGTCAGTATTTGTTTTTGGTGAAACCCACACAGCAGATAATCAATCAAAAGTTGTGTTTCAAATCATAGGTTATTGGTTTGACTGACTAGGATCAGTGATGTGTTTCAAGATTGCCTGTATATTTCAACTGCTACAAGAGTTTTGCTTTCTTATTGGTTTCGTAACCTACAGAAGTCAAAAGCATACATCAAGATTCTGAGAATACATCAGAGTTGTCTAATTCTCGTGGAATATTGATAACAATCCCAGTGACCAATCCTGGAAGTTGATCATATTGATTCCAGGTGTGAAATATATGCAGCAGATATGCTGTGCCTTGATTGTTATATCTCCCTAAAATATCCATAGCATTATTGCTATGGTGGGAGTTGTCTGACTGCTTCTTATGAGATAATTTCCTATCGTCAGCCATTAGAATTTATGTCCTATGAATCTTCAATTTTCAGCTAACCTTAATGATGTATGCTTTTCATGTCACCTTTTAGACAGAGCCCCCTACCTTGCAAATAGTCTGTATGTAAATTGACAGTTTTTCTTTATAATTTTATTAGCTTTTCTAAATCAAATATCTTTCCTTTCAAGCTTAGAAAATGTCTCATGCTTTCTTTTTCTCCCCCTCTTGTTTTATATGTGTATAACCTTGATATGGAAGTTTCAGACTGGAGTGTCTGGTGGCACTCCTTGTTCTGTTGCCTCGAAGGAATTTTCCCTATACAGCTAATTCTGCCAAACTGCAATGTGTCTATTCTTTTATTCATATAACATGCTCTATAGCATGACATAAGATTTATGCTTCAACGGCAGGTTTCAATTTTTTTTTCCTCTTTGCTTGTGATTTACACCTAACATTCTCCTCCCTTACACCAGGCTGTGGCACAAGAAGCTATGAGAGGGAACTCAACTTCTACCTTTAATCTTGTTAGATGCAAGCTGACTTTGTTTTATGATTACTGGCAGATGAATGAGGTACAGAAAGGGTACCCACTTTTTTGATGTGTTTGCTTGCTCTGTTTTGATGGTCAATCTCTTACACTTATATGATGTGAAGTAACTTAAGTGAATTTCCATCTCGGAGGATTTCTAGGTTGATTTTATGTTGTTCTTTGAAAAAATACATCAGTGGGTGTTTGTAAGTTATTCAGCAACCAAAAAAAGAGGGAAATAGCAGGTTTCCAGAAATGCATGTCCCATTGTTATTCAGGAAAAAAAACCAAAAGAAAAAAAGTAAGGAGTCCCTTTTGCAGGGCAGTAAATGGAACTGAGAAGTTTATGAACAGCCCTCGCTTGGCTCAGCTTGTTCATTTAAAAGGGGACCAATTTCAAGCCTTATTTTAGGATCATTTAGCCCACATATTTTTATGCCTTATTGATTGGCTTGTGAACAGGTTTGATCAGGACACTGAAGATAGAGTTTTATATGCCATTCTATCTGTTTAATCTCTACACTCACCTTTTTCCTTTCCCTTTAGCTACTTTAATTCATAGTAATTTTGTTTATGTAAAACTATTTGCTTTGGTAATTAATGTTATTTTTAATTAAATGACCAAACTTGAACTTGCATGCTTAAAGAAGTCGAATCAAGCTGAGGTCATGTAGGATCCTAAGCTTGAGCTGAGTTGAAGTTTGACCATTGCTAGTCTAATTCCAGCTGGGGTTGCATGCACTTAAACTTGGTTGACTGTGTACTGCCTTTTATAAGCTGTTGCCCATGAACGCATCTGCTATTCTCACACTGCACTGGGTTATTGGAGTGTTGCAAAATCATGCTGGTTTATAATAACTACAGTTTTGCAGATCTTGGAGGCCTTACTGCCACGGGATATGATTATTCCATCAGCTTTTGAAACAGTTGGACATATTGCACATCTGAACCTGAGAGATGAGCATCTGCCATACAAGAAGCTTATAGCAAAGGTTCATTCCAGGAACTTCTAGTCTTACAATCTTGAAGATTAACTGAGGAATTGAAACGTATTTCCTGAACTACTTTTTTTAATGATTACATCTTCTCCTACAGGTAGTGCTGGATAAAAATAAGCCAAAGATACAAACAGTTGTAAATAAGATTGATGCCATACATAATGACTACAGAACAATGCAGCTTGAAGTTTTAGCAGGAAATCACTCCCTTGTTACCATGGTAGTCGAGAATGGATTACGGTTCCATGTTGATTTAGCAGCAGTGTATGTTCACTTTACTTGCAACATAATTGAGCATTCAACTGAAATATTTAGATGTTTGTTCTTCTCGAGTTTAGCAGAAAACCAACTTAAAAGGCACTTCTTTCTATTCCCTTCTCAGTCAGGAATCTGCATCATTCAGTTTTCTGTATTTATCATCTTATGTTTTTGAGGTCCATGTTTTGAACACCCAATTGTCAGTGTTGAACATTATTTTATAGTTGATACTCCCAAAAAACAGGCCTTAGCTGTATATATTGATAATCAATTAGGTCTGCTACATAATATGGAAGTGGTAAAGCTTTGACCATACAACAATTGTCCAGAAGCTGGTTTACAGGGTCTCAGGGGCTAAACACCCCCCCCCCCACAAAGCACCCAAATTTCCAAGGTTAAATTTCTCTTGCAGTCATCTAAAGTTTCTTTAACCTATATTGGATCTTATACCTCCCTCCCTCTCTACCTTCCACTGTCTCTCTATCTCTCTCTCTGCAGTTGCTGAATGATCTTTATGTTGTCCTGAGTGGCAGAGTCAGAAGTGGATGTAATTGAAAAACTATTTCCCAGAATAAATTTCAAATTTGATGTAACCTATAAAAGACAAAAGCAGAAAGGACTTATGTTTTTCCCCGCCTTGATGCAGGTATTGGAATTCCAGGCTTGCTAGTGAAAGGCAAAGACTTCTGAATGGCTTTACGCACAATGATGTCCTTTGTATGTTATAATATTTACCTTTTTATTTTTTTAACTTACCTGCAGATTTTTCATGTATGCTAAGAGTTGAAACTTGAGAGTTTTTAGGTCGTAGTTTTCTATCATTAGTCTGTATTTGAATATAGCTGCTTGCTTACTTGTATCTTCAAGTTTTTTCCTGCATCTCCGATGAATATTTTTATCAATGTACTAACCTGTTTCCGGCCATATTTATTACATGATTGATAGGTGATGTTTTTGCCGGAGTTGGGCCAATAGCTCTATCTGCTGCAAAGATAGTGAAACATGTATACGCCAATGATTTGAACCCTTGTGCAGTTCAATATATGGAGAAAAATTGTGTTCTCAACAAGCTTGAGAGGCATATTGAGGTATGATAGCGACTTCCATTTGTGGTTTCTGTAGTTTCCTTTTGCCTATATTATTTAGAAGATCATTCAGCTCGATATAGCATTACTTCATAGTTATCTCCTTCCATTTCCTCTTGTTGGAAGCTTGAGCGTGAAATAAAGATGCATTAAGTTCAGTCAATTATGTTGCCCCCTAGTGAGTGAAGATACCATATAAAAAGCGGTTCTCATGCTGTCATGCAGTGTTTTATAGCCAGCTTGTTGCATAAGTTATCTGACTTCCATATCTTTAATTCTATGGCATTAAGCCTGAGGTTAGTTGTTGTAGGTATCTAGCTGCAATTGTTTCTTGTCAACATGCTTCATAATAAGGATATTACATGCCATTTTGTAGATCTTTAACATGGATGGAAGAAGGTTCATCGATGCTATGTATGCCAGTCAGAAAGCTCAGTCCATCACACAGGTGGTCATGAACTTGCCAAACGATGCAGTGGAGTATCTAGGTGTGCAAAGTTTTCCTGGACCAAATGTTTAGATTCTCAAATTGCATGCACAATCTGGTTATTTCTATGCAATCACAATACATGCCATTAGTTTTCCAGTCAGCCTTTCTTTGATACAGACTTCTCTAAGAATGCAATAATTTTGTTTGTGGACATACAATAATGGGAAGCTACCCTTCAAAATACACTGCTGATCGAGTATTTCATTTTGTTTGAAGTGTACTTACTGCTAAGAAACATGTACTTAATTTTCTTGGATAGCCTGTATGTGGCAATTGATGCTGTTACTTGACAAGCAATTTAGTGCACCGAATTTGAATAACCGGGATAGTGTTAAGCTAGAACCAGATTGTTTCTGAAATTGATGAATTCTGAGAATTACGTGATTCTTTTTATCTATGTTTTTTCCTCCTCCATTCACAGATGCATTCAGGGGGATATTCAAGGATAAACCCAAAAATAAAGAATATGCCCTGCCAATGATCCATGTTTATGGATTCTCCAAAGCTCGTGATCCAGAATTTGATTTCCACGAGGTCTGTTGCATAAAATCTTTTGAGGAATTGTACCTTTTTATCACCTTTGATAATTATATGCTGGACTTGGAGTGTGCAAGCCTGGTTTTTTATTTTCATTTTTCTTCAATTCCTGATTTTTTTCCCACTTTTCCTGAACACTGTAAATGCAGCGGATAAGGATTGCACTGCAAGAGGTGGCCGTTAATGTAGAAATGCGTAGGGTACGGCAAGTTGCGCCTGGAAAATGGATGCTGTGTGCATCATTTAGGCTTCCTATAAGTGTAGCATATGCGCATACTATGTCAAGGATGCAAGCGCATCAAGTTAAATCCTTTTAGTTTTAATTTTCAAATTATTAACATTAAACTAAACGGATGCTGTTTTTACTGTTTACCACGTCACAAAATATTATTCATTTCAATAGATTTTTTTTCCTTCTAAATCTATGTTTCTTTTTGAAATTTGTTTATTGAAGATTGAAGTTTATAATTTATTATGATTTGTTTTATACATGATTAGCTTGGTCACATAACCCGTATCATGGGTTTAACAGGTTGACTTGAGTTTTTTTTTTTTTTTTTAATTGATATTTTTTTTTATCAGTCAACATTGGATTAATTAGAAATTAGGTTTTATGATTTATTTTGGTTTGTTTTCTATAATATTATCTCGGTCTCATGACTCATGTTACGGGTTTAGTGGGTTAATCCAGTTGACTCGAGTTTTTTTGTTTTTTTAGCACCACCTCACAAAATACTAATCATTTTAATAGTTTTTTTCTACATTTATTTTTTTATCTCAAATTTCATACTTTAACATTTGATTTATTGGAGATTGAACTTCATAGTTCATTGTGTTTTACTTTATATGTGGTTAACTTAATTTTATAAATCGTGTCATAGGTTTGATAGGTTGACTCAAGTTTTTTTTTTTTATACTAGTCGATCGAGATATTTTTAGACCTATTAAGTTGATCAGGTGTATAATTTAATTTTTTTAATAGAAAAATATTAGAAATACCTAAATATTTCTTTTGTATATTCAAATTTATTTTGATCCGACTGACAGCTTAGTGCTGACAGACATTTATATTAATATAGTTGATATCATATCTAGAATGCAATATCGGTCGTTTCGAAGAACTCGATTCTATATTTAACTTGCCCTTCGAGGCAATGAAACAGTCTGGTGAAAGGGCTGGCTAGTTTAGATATCTGCTAGAAGACTGTATCTCCCTAATCTGTACCCTCCTGCTTAACTTGTTTATCCTTTAAATTCTGAGTAGTTGTTTGGATTCCATGCCTGGAAAATGCATGCACGCTGTGCTTCGGAAACTCAATCCACAGACTCTTAATGGCCCTGATTATAGGCTATAGTTCTTGATGATTTCTTCGTCCCTTATCAAAGAGGGTAGAGGGAAAAGGCAAGTCCTCCATGCCCGGAATATTAATCGTGTCAAATAGCTTAAAATATCAGAGAAAGTGAAAAAGGTGGAGTTAAAAACTGAGGCAATTTGGGAATATCGTCATAATGAACCCTTGAAAACGCAGGGTTTGGAGTGGGAGAATTCTTTATTTGAAAGTGTGGTTATAATTATTTTTTAAAGTAATTTTTATATTGAAATGTATTAAAATGATATTTTTTTATTTTTTAAAAATTATTTTTGAGATCAGCGTATTAAAATAATTTAAAACATATAAAAAAAATTAATTTTTAATAAAAAAAAAATTAAAATTTTTGTGGAACCCAAAGGCCGAGCCAGTAATGTCCAATTAAGTAGTCGTTAACTGTTTTCGGCAAAGCCTATGAAGTGAACCCTCCTAGCTATATCATCTCTTTTCATCCGCTATCAAATTTTATTTTATGAAAATAATTTTTTAAAAATAATTTTTAAAACTTTGTTATATTTATTTATTATTAAAAATAATTTCAAGTATTTTAAGAGAAAAATACTTTTTAAAAATTGTGAAAAAATAAAAAATATATTGTTATTTGTTAATTGTATCAAATTTGATTTTTAATTTTTTTATTGCTATATATATTTTATTTTGATTTTTTTTCAATTTCATCTCTTAGAATTTGATTTTATACCAATTTTGATCCTTATTCTTTTGATTATTTTTATTGTTATTTTTTTTTCCTTATCATTTTCTTAATTGAATTTTTTATTTATCAGATTTGATCTTCATTCTTTTAATTACTATATTTTATTTGAAGTTATTTATGAAATTGAAATTATTTTTTAATTTCATTATCTTTTAATTTTTTAATTTGTCATATTTGATCTTTATTCTTTTAATTATTATTTATTTTATTTGAAATAATTTATAAAATTGGATTTGTTTTTTAATTTCATCATCCTTTAATTTTTTTATCTATCAAATTTAATATCAATTCTTTAATAAAATTAAAAAATTATTTTCCAACTTATTTGGTCAAATATTAAAAAATATTTTTCAATTTATTTTTTATAATACTACTAAACATTAAACCAAGAAACTCACATCTGCATATCATGTTTCATGAGGAAAGCCCCTGGCCTACTTCATTAATTGAGCATGAAGTTCCTTTGTAAGCTAAGACGTTGCAGTTCAGTAGGTTTTTAAAATTATTTTTAAAGTATTTTTTTGTTTTAAAAATAATTAAATTAATAATTTTTAAGTGATTTTTCCATGAGATATCAAAATCATAAAAAAAATTACAAAAATATTAAATTAAAAAAAAAAAAAACAAGCTTAAAATTTTTGCTTATCAATTTTAAGTTTTTTTATTGAGTCTAGATAAACCATTAACTATATATATATATATATATATATATATATATATATATATATATATATATATATATATATATAAAAGCTCATTTACTACTAAAACCAAAGATTCAACATTATCTCATTAGATTTGCTCATATCTTGAGTGCTATTAACTCTAAGTTAATTCTGCATCATTTTTCTAGCTTAAAATTTCAAACGAAAGCATTTGCTGTGGATGGAAGTGCCTTGCTGTTTCCTTTTCCGTTTATTATTATTATTATTATGTTTGGATAGATTGGAAAATAAAACTGTAGAGTCCTTTTGCTCACCACGACTAGAGTCCAGACATTTCTCTGACATAACTTGCTTTTATGTCTGAGTTTTTGTTTTGTACTGTTCTTCTTTTGGCAGTACCAGCACAACTAACAAACAGGTGATGGCGACGCTTTTTACCTCCCTAAAATCTCCATGCCCACTGATTTCTGTCCGGCCTCCCCTAAAATCTCAAATATTGTAAGACATGTAATGTACCCTATAACTATATGCTGTAAGGACTGCCCTGCCCTGACGTGCTTCTGCTCTGTTCTGCCTGTGTTATTTTCATATCGATCCTGTTTATCTTCTGGGACAGAAGGGTCTTTGTGGGATTGATGGGTGATGATGGGAGAGGAAACACAGGGAGGAAAATGAAGGCAAATCTCAGTTCAGTATTGAGATGTAAATAATTACATGCATCCTCGTGGTTCTGCTCTGTTCTGCCTGTGTTATTTTCATATCGATCCTGTTTATCTTCTGGGACAGAAGGGTCTTTGTGGGGTTGATCATGGGTGATGATGGGAGAGGAAACACAGGGAGGAAAATGAAGGCAAATCTCAGTTCAGTATTGAGATATAAATAATTACATGCATCCTCGTGGTCCCTGTTCAGGACTTTCTTTTGGGTATAGAAAATTGTGAAGAGGGGAAGGGTTTTATCCTGAAATAGTTAGATCGTTCACAAGCTGCAGAAAGCCAAAACCAAGAGTTGCTCTAGCTTCAGGTTTCCTTATAGCAACCAGCAGGAAAAAACAACGCTCACCGCCTACACACTCTCATTCATCTGCCATTCTGCCCCCAAGCCCCAAGCAATTATGGTATTGAAGAAAAGAACCCATAAAAGTTCTTAATTAACTACTGTTGTCCCGATGAAACTAGAATTTACCACTTCCTAGTTTGAATACTTTCAAGCTAATAAGTAATCAAAACTAGGGTGCTTGCGAAGACGAGCACAGCTACATGTGCGAAAGGGTTAAATTACTGTGCATGTCACATAATCTCCAAGTACAATTCAATTTAGAAAAGAGCTCTCGTTTTGGTTTCTTCTTTGGTCTTCTCTGAACCTGCCAAGCTTAATTTCTTGCCAAAATCTTTTCTACAAGAAAGTTGGCATTATTTTGCTCTTCCTTAGAGTGTTTCTACGTCATGATCAAGGTAATTAACAAGGCAGTTGAATTTGTATGAATCTTAAATTAGTATGGTTTCTATACAGGAAAAAAGATCTTCATATGCTTCATCAAGAATATATGATAGTATACCAAACTGATCGACATTGAAATGACAGCAACCTTTTGTCATGCATGAGACTGGTTATGCAATTGCAATTTTTTCCCTTAATTGTTTTTAGAGGTTTAGTTCAAACAAGGTGATGCTGATATACATATATATAGCAAGTAAATTGTAAGAAGGAGAGACAAAGAAACAGTGAAGACTGTTACAAGTTAGTAATCTGAGTTGATTTTTTCAAACGGAATCTCTTCGACAGCTGATGATCATGTGAAAATATTCTAACCAAGCAAAATCGCCACTTTTATGTCTGATAGTAATATGTCAAAACTAGTATGTTTGTATTTGTGTTTAAAATATATTTTTTAAAGTTTTTGAGTTTTTTTTTAAATTAGTTTTTATTATGATCTTAAATTGTTTTGATAGGCTCCTATTAAAAATAAATTTTAAATATAAAAAAAATATATTTTTAATATATTTTTAAATAAAAAATATTTTAAAAAATAACACTTTCCAATATTAAAAAATACCAAATCCTTCAATCTTTCACACCAAACCCAAGAAAAACAACAAGAAGGCTTGTAAAAACAATGAACATAAACTCGAGGGATATAACTTAATTGGTCAGATTTTAAATTTACTCTACAAAGATCATCAATTCGAGTCTTACAAACTTCAGGGTCACTAAAGGTTTTCATGGTCGTTAATTTTAGAATCTGTGTGATTAGTTAATGTATACACAAGCTGACCCGGACACTAACATTATTCTAAAATAACAAAAACATTGACCATAACATGTAATATATAACAACTGTAATGCGGCACTTATAATACATTATTTTGATATATTAATTTAAGATTTTTTTTTCGATAAAAAATAATTTTTAAAAGAAAAAAGAATTGAACGGAAGCATGAGTCCTTGTCCTGGCCGTATAACTATCTATCAATCGCACCGGTATAATTTATCTCTTCCCAGCTAGCTACGTACAAAGTACAACCTATACTACATAGTATGAAAGACCCAGCCAGTTCCAAAAGTGGGGCCATTTTCCACGTGGAATGGGACCATAAGCAAGCAATCTTCCAAGATTCTTCTTCTTTAAAAATTTTATGGTCTGATGACGTTCATGTCCATGTGATATCGTGGGCTTGATGGCCTGAAATTGTAGAGAGAGCACAAGGTTCCTCTCCGTAAATGGAAAAGGAGAGAGCCCCTCCTGCTTACATGGCCGAATAAGGATGATTCTTCTCACTTATTACGACGGCGCCCCGCCCACCCTATAACTGGGTTTTTCAATCTTCACCAGAATCCTATCAACCTTAGGTTGTTGGTTTGGTCATGCGGTTTGGATTCCTTGAAGACCCCTAAAACATACCTTTATTCATGTTATATGAATGTTTATATCACACCTTAAGAATTGAATTCGTCCTTCCAAGGAGGTTTAATTCAAGATTAGGGTAATGATTATAGTTTAAAGTATTTTTTTAAAAAATATATCAAAATAATATTTTTTTTTATTTTAAAAAAATTATTTTTGAAATAAGTACATCAAAACGATCTGAAAACATAAAAAAATAATTTATAACAAAAAACAATTTAAAAATTTGAGGGAACGCGATTTGCACCACATTCCTAAATGGACTCTAAAAGCCCATTTCGGCACCGTGGTGTCGTCAAATTTTCATGAAATTTTAATTTTTTAGTCTTTTAAAATCGTTTTGATGTCTTTGATATTAAAAATAAAATTTTAAAAATAAAAAAAATATATTATTATGATGCATTTCTAAGCACAAAACACTTTAAAAACCTACCACCACTACTGTCCCAAACACTGTTGTAAATTGTTCTATATCCAAGTTATAGGGTCCTTTTGAAAATATGGTGTAAACCGCGTTCCCTCAAATTTTAATTTTTTTGCTAAAAATTATTTTTTTATATGTTTTCAGATCGTTTTGATGTATTGATATTAAAAATATTTTTTAAAAATAAAAAAATATTATTTTAATATATTTTTAAATAAAAAATACTTTGAACCGCAACTAGAAATAAAATTTTAAAAACACTCATAATCCATATGATCATGTGGGGCGGCGTTACTCTTGTGAACTTGGCTTCATGTGATATGTATTTGACATCTTTATAACGCAACAATTTTGGGTGTCTAGCAAGCAAGATTCTTTAAAGTCTAGATTTATACAAATGTTTCATGATCATAAAATTTCTTCATATCCCTTTAATCATAGGGCATGATATAGGCCTGCTCTTACTTAGATACTTTCAATTAGGAGATGCAAATTATTCATTTACGAAAGATAAATATTCAATATGATTTTAGCATTCACTTGTTGAGATTGAAGTTTCAATTTGTTTTTCACTTTATTTTATTTACAATAATTTACATTCATGGAAAAAAACACCGATATGGTCTGTGTTTTGAAGCAATTTCTGCCGATACCAATATTCGTTGCCCACTTACAGTTCTACGTACTCATATGGAAGAATAGGGTTTCTTCTATTTTTTTATATATATATATATATATATATATATATATATATATATATAGGAAGAAAGATTGGCCTTCTTTCAAGAAAGTTGAAACAAATAGAAAAGGATGATTATAAAACCTGAATGAATCTGGTGGGTTAATTCAGTGAAACCCGGTGAATTAATCTCTTAATTTTTTTTTGAAATCTTTTATAAAACAATATATTTTTGATATATTTTTCTTAAAAAAGTTTTTTAAATTAATTTAAATTGATTTTCTCGATATGATAATAGAGGCACGTATATTTTTATTAACATGGATGTTCGGATCAGTTTACATATATTTTAACTAATCTTACAGACCGATATAACTAGCTAGACAGGTGTTCTAGTATTAGTTAAGAAATTTGATTTAGATTAAGAATTTTTTTAATTGCTCTCAAACATATATCTAGGAAAATGTGGTTGATGACATATATAAATTCTATACCTTTATTTATTTATTTATTTTGGTGAATGATCTTGAAAAAAAACACCATTAAAGATAATGCTTAAACCTTTCAGCTAGTGAAACGTGAAATAATAATGATGAATATTACATAATAAAAAACAATAAAAACACACATATATATTAATTTAATTAATGTGATTCAGTAATATAATTATATTTACAGGAATAAAAAGCTTTATTTCACTGTATATCAAATTAAAGTTATATAATATATATTTATAGAAGATTCTAAGCATCCTAAGAATATTAATAATTTTCAATAACATCTCAAATTAGTTGTTTTGCTCATACATCTCTGTCTATGAACCACAAATTACAACATCTTCAGTAATCAAGCATGAATTAATTAAAGATGCTTAAAGAAGCATTATTAATTGTTATAAAAGTGATTATTCATTAGTTAAACTTAAACATCATCAGAAGACAGTAAATACTGATATTTGTTCGAATATATATATATATATATATATAGTTTTACGATAATAGAAGCTAGCACATGGAGTCAGCTTTATGATATTTCCAAATATGAAGGAGGGAGGCATCATTGCAAGGCTCTATATCATAGGCGAACTCATGTATTCATGACCAAATCAAATCTTACTCTGTATGATTGCCAAAAGACTGCTCTTTTGGTGTTCTTGATCGGTGGACCAATTCAGATTTTTTAAGGACACAGCACCGTCACCTGGTGAGTCCAAACCCTAGCCAGCTACCCCATGATCAGAAGATCATGCCCAGTGAAGTGAAGGATAGCAGTGCAAAAACTAAAGGTGACAGAAAAACAACGAACCATTTTTTGGTTTTTTCTTACAAAGGCAGTGATGGTGTTTTGCTATTTTTGACCAAACTGACATTTGGGCAGCGTCCACCTGTTTTGCTTGTCTTAGCATCTGCTCCACAGGATAATACCCTTCCCCTCCGACCATGCCTGATGCCAATCTGGCCAAGTTTTCTCTTATCTTAACACGTTTCAGTGGGACATATTATTCACACACACACACACACACACACACACACACACACACACACACACACACACACACACACACACACACACACACACATATTCTTACTTGTATTTTGTAGTTTGAAATTGCATGTTATATCTTAAAATTAATTAACATATACTACAAGGAATTGAATTTTTACTGTAGCAATGCAATGAACAGTGAAAGCCAAGCTTCTTTTTTTCTACCTTAGTATTTAAAATTTCAAATATTTTTAGGATTTTTTTCTTTTTTAATTTGATTTTTTTTAAATTTTATCCTTTAACATTTGATTCACTAGGTATTGAGCTCTATATTATATAAATATATCCATAAAATATTTAATTTTTTTCAATATAATATGATATATATACATACCTTAATATTGATATAAAACCATATATATATATATATATATATATGAATAATACTTATTATTTTATTATTTAATATACATATATATATTTTTTATATATGTATATGTATTAACTATTTTATTTTTTATTGATTAATAAATAATAGTAGATAATAAAAACTCAAAACTCAATAAATAATTTATAAATATTTAAATTTTATATGATAAAATAAAAACATCAAGAAATACAATTAGCTTGGCTAATTTCTAATTTTCCAAGGAGTATGCATCGACTTGGGTGGCTTGTTGGATCAATTTGAGCAATGCTCTCTCTCTCTCTCTGTCTCTCTCTCTAAAATCACTACACAAATAAGACAGATGACAAACCCAGCAAACACCCATATATTACATAGACATGGCCATGTCCTTTTGGCATTTCACACTGCTTCACACTGCTACTTCTCTTCTCTCTTGATCACTTCTCTCTCTCTCTCTCTCTCTCTCTGTAACAACACAACAAAACACACATCCAACATTCTCTTAAACCCCAAATCCTCTCCATCATCTCCACGAGAAGCTATCTAGCTACCTAGCTAGCTCTTACTCTACTCTTTAAAAAACCAGCTTCTGTTCCTTCTCTACAGTACACTTCTCTTTGGTCTAAGCTCTCAATGTAACACGGTGCCTTTTCTCCTTAATTCTTCTCTTTTAAAACCCACCATCCTTTCCTAAATCTTTTTTCAACTCATTTTTTTTTTGCTTTGATCTTTCCTCTCCATGGCTACTCCACTTTCGCTATTTCTCATGCCTAACAATGATAACAAACAAGAACCTACCCAGACCATGGCCATAAGCACCAAACCAGATGAACCGGCAAGAAGAAGTACTGCTACTAATCAGAGCAAAAGGCCTACCACCAGCAAATGTCAAACTCGCAAGAAACAATGCCAAAGAGGCATGGGAGTAGCTCAACTTGAAAGTTTAAGGATTCAAGAAAGATGGAAGGCTATTACTGAAGCGAACCAGAATATTGGTGCTCTCAATCTCCAACCCACCCAGCAGTTACATGATCACTACCCGTCTAATTATAATACTGATAATAATAATCAAATGCTGCAGTATGGTACTACAGTTAACCGTGGTGTGCCAATGAGTAGTAATAGTGGTGTTTTTAATGGTTTCTTGGGTTGGGATCACCAGGGTGGTGTGGTGGTTAAGAGGGTTGATGGGTTTAATGTGAATAATAATGATGGGTTTGGGTCGGGTCAGGTTTTCGTTAACCCGTATTTGGTTGGATCAGTTCCGGTTCATCAGGTTGGGGCTCCTGCTCCTGTCTTTGAGGCTTCGAAAGAGCTCTCTTCAATCCCAAAAGTAATGCAGCATCAGCAATACGAGCCTTCTCGTTGTGATCTTTGCTTTAAGGTTTGTGTTTTAAGGGGTTCTTGATTTTCTTGATGCTATATGCATGTTACTCCTTTTTCTTTCTTGAGAAATTATATGAGAAGGAAAAAATTTTATAAGCAACAAGATTTTCAAGCAGTCTTGGATTAATTTTCAATTCCTTTTTAACTCTTTGTTAAAAATCATTTTTGCTATTTTAACGTCTATGGACAGATGGGTGGATTCAGTGCCAGAGCTGCAAGGAGTGCTCCCTACGCCAATCACAACCACAACAACAATGAGGTTATAAATCTCCTTCATCTTTCTTTCAAGTGATATATTATTTTGTAACTATGCTTCTTAACTATATTTGGTCAATAGAAGAACACAAAAAAAAAGGTATCATTATTGATTTAATTTCAATGGAAATACTAATATTCATTTGTGTTTTGATTTATTAGAGTATTGATTGGTTGGTTATTTAATTATGAGGGTTTTGTAGGGTACTTCAGAGGTGATGGCAGTTCACAGAAAGGGTAATAACCCTTTGGGCAGAAATGTTATCATGGAATATGAGTTTTTCCCTGGAAAAAATGGTAAAAACACTTGTTTCAAGGAGATGGAATTTCCCCCTCCAGAAGCTTCAGTTGCAGTGGGAACTGGTGAAGCTTTTTGTGTTACAACTTACTCTGATTACAGTGGTTACAGTGCATCTAATGCTTCTAATTCTATTGACTTGTCTCTGAAGCTTTCATATTAGATTCAAAGAAACATGTCTGGTTATGGTTAATTTTTTATGTTTTTTCAATATCTGTGTGATTACCCAAACCTAAACACAGCTTATAATTTCCCTTTTGTTCTTAAACTAATTAACAGCAACGCCAAAAACAGTGCTCTACATATTCTTGTTTTGCTTAATCTCTCTCTCTCACTCTCTCTGATCAGTGTCAGTTCTTTAACATTTCCATGCTTTATGATCTTGACTTGTTTCGCTTGTGATCTATGACGTTCCTTGTGAAGAACTGAGTAACATATAGCCCAAAAAGAATTGGGTTTTTTTTAAGGCATTTGTTCAGTACTATAACAACATACAATTTTGCAGTGGTCATACTTTGTTGGCTTGTTCTACCTCTGCAATAAAGTGGGACAGACCACGATCTATAAATTATGATCAGGATCTTGCATATTGTTTGATATGCTTCACTTCTCACAAGTTCTATAATGTTTATAAAACTACCATATAGAAATTTACAGCTCTTGTTTTATTTTTGGTTTGATTGCACATTTCCCCTTCAATACATTAAGAAAAATATTAAGACTTTTGGATAACCTGGTAAAAGGACCTCACAGGGAGGCTCAAAACCCTAGCAAGCATCAACTCTCTCTCTCTCCTCTTTATTGTTTATGCTAGAAGACAGGTGAGGGATTTCTCTTCTAGACATACCTTACATCTTTTATGTGCTGAAACACAAGGAGGGCATCTCTGCTTTACTGTTTATGGGAGTCAAGCAAGCTTTTAGGGTGTTCTTGAAAAAAAAGTGAAAAAGATAGATTAAAAGCAAGCTATGGAAAAACTAGCCTTCTTTCCTCCCTAACAGACACACTGTGGTCACTGCTGTGTATATATGAGGTCAGTGAGTGTCTGCTAGTGTGTACAGATACAGATACAGATACAACACAATATATTTTACAACAGTACAAAATCTGCAATAAGTATATAAATGTAGAGAAGGAGACTGTTAGTCTCAGTATAAGTGCTAAGTTCCTTTAGATTGGTCGATCATCAGTGATCTCCTTCGTCCTAGCTACTGCTAACCAGCTTTTCCTTTTTCTTTCTCTCTTTCTTGTTTTTTTCATTTAGGGAAAAAACTCTCCTTTTCCAGTAATTTTCACTAGTAATATTTTACTTTTCATTTTTTTTTGTTAATTTTATAGATGGTTTTAGCTATATGGATCCATGCACCATCAATCCTGTGGGAAAAAGGAGGTTAAACAATAAGTATTGTACTATATAACACGCAATAAATTGAAAATTGAAGAACTAAAAAATAAGAAACAATTTTTACCTTTAGTTAATAAACGAGTATATATATATATATATATATATATATAAGCAAAGACAATTTAAGATTGCATTTTTTTTTTTTTTAATGTGAGTATCCGAGCTAGTTTGTGCACATCTCGACTATTTCCACGAGCCCTGAAGTTAACGACCATATAAGTCTCTAGCGGCTATCATATTAGCAACCATAGGAAATGATTATGACCCAGACCTACGTAACACAATTAATAAAATCTAAAAAATTCACTACGCCTCAATGAAACATGATTACAGTGGTTAAACTGATGACTTTGATGACTACTTTCTCTCAATTTTTTTTTTTAATGTCTCAAAAGCATTCTTCAACTAATTCTTTTTTTTTTGTTTATACAAATCTGAATGGTATAATCTTGTCTTTCCCAGTTAACTACTTTCTTTATCTCATGCTAATCTTCATGTCACTAACTATCGCCTCTAATTTCCTGTTTAGTGATGCTTGTTTCTATGTCCATTGCATGAATAATTTTGCAAAAAAAAAAAAAAAAACTTTCTGATGCTCGCTCTGCTCTGATTTTTCAGCTGCACAACGCAGCTAGCATATAATGCATGAGAGAGATTTTATGTTTTTGTTGTTAGAGAATCAATGAAAGTTCAACTATGTGGATTGAGTTCAAAATATGTAAGAATTGGATTTAATCTGAGGGGAAAACAATATTTTTCTTGATTAATATGGAAATAAAGAATTAAGGTAGAATGCTTTTTATTTATTTATTTATGATAACCCAGGAATATACTGAGATAGTCATTTTGTTTCTTCTCAGGGAACAAATTTAATGTATGTCGAGTATTAACTAAGTGCATATATATATATATATATATATATTGAAAAATACTTTCATTAAACTGTCACTGATGGGATGTCGCCACACAGTTATATGGCAGTCTATTAACATGTTTGGTATTAATACAGGTGTTTTTTTTTTAAAAAATATATTTTAATATTTTAATTTTAGCATATAAAAATTATTAAAAAATATTAATTCAATAATTTTTTAAAATAAATATATTTTTAATTAAAACATATTCAAACACAACTGAAACTCAATCAACCAATCACTAAGGGTATTTTTGAGATTGTGATAACGATGATGGTTTATAGTGCTTCTCGTTTATAAATCCATGAAAATAATTTTGTTTTATTTTTTAAAAATTATTTTGAATATTAACACATCAAAACGATTTAAAAATAAAAAATTTTATTTTAAATAATTTTTTTTAATTTTTAAAAAATATAATTTATACCGTATTTCTAAATACACCATATATTATCTCCGTAAATCCCTAATGAATCTGAAAACTCCATACTAAGTTTTCATTTTTTATTTCAGCCCACATGATTTCTAGTCATGCCCGATACCCACTCCGGCACGTCCACCACCTTGTTGCTGATAAAAACCTATTACAAATGTATATTTTTTGCCACCAATAAAAGGGAATTTCCAAGGCATTGTAATATTTAACATCTTATCACTTATTAATTTAATTATATCTTCCATTGATTTTTCATTTATAAATTAAAAACAAGAAAAACACTTTCAATTACTGATTCTTCATTAAAGATGGCGATGAAACTATGGAATAAAATTGTAGCTTGGAGAGGTTTGAGCTGGGTAATGCCGTTTGGCCTTGACGACCTTCAATGTCAATGGCTGGGTCTTTTGCAGGGCAACCACTGTAAGTTTGAAAGATCTGTTTGGGGGGGCTTTATGTTTAGCATTATCTGGACTATATGGAATGCTAGGAACAACTTGATTTTCGAGGATCAAAAGCCAATATGGGAAGATATCCTATGGCTTTTGTTTTACTTTTTGCGGGATGGATCAAGAATCTCAACTCTTCCTTTTGGTATACTTGGTGTTGATCTATACAAGAATCATGAATGTATTTCGGCATGGTCTCGCTTAATTTCGATTTAGTGTGGGTTTGTTTTTGCTTGGCCAAATAGTAGGGTTATAGGTTTTTTTGTATTTATTTTCTCGTAATTAGGCGATGCCCTGGCTACAATCTATGTAGCTAAAGCTAAAGCTCTGGTCACACTTGTTCATGCTTTTTTTTTTTAATATATCTATTCTCGACTTCAACAAAAAAAAAAAAGATGGCGATGAAAATCCCAACTATTATGAGTATTAATTACTTAATAAATAATTCTTTTTACTTGCATGACTTCGTGGCCTGTAGTTTTTTTTTTAATATAAATACAATTAACTTTTAATCTCTTTTTTTTAATTAACAAATTAATTTAAATCACAATTTCACTACAAACTTAATGTGAAACATTGAAGGTTGTATAGATATAATTAACCTGACACAATAAAAACTTAAAAAATTAGTGCTTTATTCTTTCTTCTTGCATAACCTTCGATTCCATTTGTAAAATTGCATGGACCAAGCTGCATTCATGTTCTTACAACATCATAAGTTTACATGAAACACAACTTAGCTTTAAAAAAGTTCGAGGCCCCCTCAAGAGATAACATATCATCGTCATTGTCTAAAGGAAATATTATTTTTCAGGTGCAACTGGAAATTTTTTCCCCTTATTAAAGACTTAGCAATCAGAGTTATAATGTAAAGGGGTAATCGCAAAGCTAGAAATTTTTTATAATAAAAACAAATTTTCTTGATAGATAAAATTTGAAAACAGAAACATATTTTATATTTTAGATAAATTTTTTATAAAATATTTTTATTTTAAAGACTTTGTTTTTACACTAGACTCGTTAATATAATATAATTAAATATTAAATGTAATAAATATTGATGAAGTTGAAAAAACTTAATTTAGATAGAATTTAAGCTTTTCGTAATTGCGTTCAGAGCTGGTGATTTGATGGACTTGAATTTAGACTTTGTTTTTGGTCCGAGTTGTTTCAATGGCTCTTGCTTCGCATTAGGTGATTGGGTGTATTTATGCATTATTAAATTTACATCACGGAGAGGAAAAAACTAGCATATTATTGGTGACGAAGTTGGTGCTTATCATTAGTTGTGAAGCTGGTAATCAATTGAAGGAAAAAACGGTGCTTGTAAATACTATTTAGTGCTTTTCAGGTAGGAAAAGACCATTGACTAGCCATGGTGGTGTGTTATACGCAAGCCTTGGAACCAAATAATATTGAAGTGTGTGATATGCTTGTCACCAAAGAAGTGACAATATTTTTCTAGAAAATTGAGTTATGGTTGATTGTTGTGCTTGTGGGTGATAAAAAAATTAAAAAACCAATTAAATTGAAACAAAAATTAACTGAGAAAGCCAAACCGAAAAAAACCTGAATTAACCGATTAGAAAATAAAAAAAAATCCGGTTCGGTTCGGTTTCGGTTTCAAAAGTCTAAAACTGATTGAACCAAATTGAACCGGTTCAGTTCCAAGTTTCAACCTTACTTCAAACCTAGGTATAAAAGACTTTTTTTTTTACTGAAACCCTATTTTTCTAATTTTATTTTCTCTCGCAGCCAACCCTCCCCTCCCTCCTTAGTTTACTCACATGCATTGCCCCACATGCCCCCTTCCCTTTCCTCCCTTTCTTTCCTTTTCTCTCTGATTTCTTAGTTTTGTATGGTTAAAGATGAAAAAACCCAAGTATTTTTTCATTGCTTACTTGCTTGTATTAATTGAGAAAATAGATATGGGTTTTAAATGTTTTTTTTTATGTGTGTCTTGAATTGTTTGTGAATAAATAGAAGAATACTTTCAAAAATCTGCTTTGGTTTCCACAACTTGGCTTAATATTGAATTTCTCATCAATTTTGTGTGTCTGAAGGTGTTTGTTCATTGGACTCACAAAAGAAGAACAACTTGGTTTTCAAGCATGGAAAACATTTTTTCGTTACCTTTTGTCCTCTTCTACTGGTTTTCTAGCTGAAGTTTCACTTGAAAATCATTTCTCTGTTTTATTATAATTTGACAGTAAATTTTGTTTGAAATTCTCATTTGATTGTTGATAATTACCTAATCACAGAACCGGTTAATCGGTTCGGTTTAAAATTTAAAAAAATATAAATTTTAGTTTGGTTAATTATTTTAGTTTAAAATCAAATCAAGTTGAAAATGATCACTTCTAACTATGTCATATGCATTATTGGTGGAGGTGCTAATGATGTACTATTTCCATTGACAAAGAAAATAATATATGCTCTACGTAGAAAAATTTGTGTGTGCACTTAAAAAATTGTGTGCTTGAGAAGTCCGTGGGCATGACTGCTAGGACCTAAAAAAATGCATAGAGGAGATGTGCTCATATAGTATTTGGATGGCTTAGGACCTAAAATACCTGAATTATAGTTGTTCAGGGCCAAACAACCATGATTTCTAGCTATTTGGGTTACACTTGAATGTTAGGAATATTGGAGTGTGCTATTCTATGTTTTTTTTATATAAAAAAATTTATGTACTATCAAATACTTTTATTAATAATAAATATATTTTACAAGAATAAAATTAGTATTATATATGATCAAATAATTAGCTACAACACATATCCAACAGAAAAAAAAATCTACATATTTACAAAAATTCCACCGTAAACTTAAAAGGCATTTAAGAATATACTCTCCCATAACTCCCACCCCCTCCCCCAACCTCATCATTCCTTCTCCATTGAAGCCATCCTTGATCCCTCTATCATTTATACATTAGCAGCTTGGGCGCGCTACGCTGCGGGTCAATTTTTTTATATAAAAAAATAAAAAAACTAAAATTTAAGAGTTTTAGGTTTTTTTGTAAAACTATACCCAAGAGTCTTGGGTTTGGTTGCAATGCTTGATCCAAGAGTAATATTTATAATATTAATAATGATAATATTAAACTTGCATGACTCAAGTTTAAGTGAGTTTGGCTACAACATCAGACTCAAGAGCTTTAACATGTGATAACAAAATAGAATTTTTTTTTAATATTACAGAATGAAATTAAACAGAAAAAAAGATTAATTGAAAAGAAAAAAATAACAAAGCAAAGCACTATTCCAATGAATAGTGTTTTGCGAGGAGGGGCACAACAAAATCTCCTCATGAGATCATAATAATCTAATGAAAAGTAAAGAAAACAAATCATAAATTTTAATTCTTAATCAAATCGATATTAAAAGATGAAATTAGAAGGAAACAATTACTTAAAAAAAGAAAAAAAATTGAATCAACTGGTTTAACCCGTCAAACCAAGTTAACCCGTTAAACTTGGGATCTAAACATATTATAAAAAATATTTTTTTTTTTTATATAAAATATTTTTAAAATAAATTATTTTACATGAAGTCTAGTTTCCCCTACAATGGAAAAAGAAATCAAGGCCTAGTGGATAGATAATCTGATGGTATAATAATATCCACCTGTGATGGGCTTTCCTTTATTCCCAGCCCAGCCCAACCGACATACCTTTATTCCAAAAATCCTTTTCCATTGCCAAACACTTTGTGTCCCTACCATTACTTTGCTGTCCCCACCGCCCTCTACCCCCTTCCTTCCCAGACCCCCGAACTTGTCACCCTCTCCCTTTTCTCTCCAAAACCAAAACACAAGACAAAGACAAAACCAAAAACAAAGTCCCATCTCTCTCTCTAAGGAATCAGAAACTTGTTATAAAGCAAACGAAGAAAACATCTAAACCTTAAAATAAAAACACATCAAACCTTATCAGAAGCGATGAATCCTCAACAGCAACAACAAAATCCAGTAGATCCAGACCACCCACAACTCCCAACAATCAAGATCCACCACCCTTCTTCCCCACGCCACTCTCACCACCACTCCCACCTACACGCCGCCACTCCCACCGCTGGTGCCCGCCGCAAGATCGGCGTCGCGGTTGACCTCTCCGATGAATCTGCCTACGCTGTCAGCTGGGCTGTCGACCACTACATCCGTCCCGGGGATGCTGTCATTCTCCTCCACGTCAGCCCTACATCCGTTCTCTTCGGTGCTGACTGGGGCCCGCTCCCACTCTCCACTCCCACGCAATCGCAACTCGATCTTTTGAACAATACTAGCAAATTTAATAATGAAATTGACAGTAAAAATGAGAGTAGTGAGAAGCCGCAGCATCAGAACGAGGACGATGAGGATGCTTTTACTGCGTCGAAAGCGGCCGATCTTGCAAGGCCTTTAAAGGAAGCGCAGATCCCGTATAAGATTCATATTGTGAAAGATCATGATATGAAGGAGAGGCTGTGTCTTGAAGTTGAGAGGTTAGGGTTGAGTGCGGTTATTATGGGGAGTAGAGGGTTTGGTGCGGAGAAAAGAGGGAGTGATGAGAGATTGGGTAGTGTAAGTGATTATTGTGTTCATCACTGTGTATGTCCAGTCGTGGTTGTTAGATATCCTGAGGATAAGGATGGCGGTGTGGCTGACCTGGAGGCGGTTGTTAATGTGCCAGAGGATGTGGAGGCTGCAGAGGGAAAACCTAAAGGTTAGGATTTGTTATGTGGTTGTGGATTTTGTTATTGCTGATTTTGATTTTTTTTTTGGTTTATGATGTTACAAGTTTGTTAGTGTATGCAAATGCTGGTGATGTATAGGAAGATTAGGTTGTGGAGCAATTTTCTTAATGTGAGATTGTTAGCTGTCCTCCAAAGGACAACGTGGAGATAATCATGCACATGATTAGGATGTGTTATCTAATTGAAATGTTCTGGATTGTATCATCATTTTATAGCTAAGATGGATGTACTAGAAATGTTGCATTATGTTTTAGGTCAGAGTTCATTTTTTGAGAGATAAAAGTTGCATATAAATAGTACAGAATGGAGTAATTTTGATTTAGGATGTTGATGTTCTCGTGGGTAATTTGTGATCCTGGAATCGTTGAGTTTTGTAGTGTTCTTGAAATATTGCAATGATGAGGTGTTAAATAGTTGGCTTGTTTTATGAAATCTGGAGCACAAAATTTGAATGGTGCTTGTAGGATAACAAGCTGTTGTGATGAAAGTAGGGTTGCTTTGAGTTGGAGCTGGCATCTAAAAAGTGCAGGATCTTTTGATGTTATAAAATGTAATTTGTACTGGCCTTTTTCACTACTATAGAAAGCGGGGCCTTTTTCACTACTATAGAAAGCGGATTCTGCTTATTTGGCTTCATTGTGGTATTCTCATGCTAATCTACATTGAGTAGTAGGAAAATTCTTACTTCAAATAGCTGATTTGATTGTTGTTTGTGTTTTGTTATTTTGTTATATGGTTGCCGTTGCCGTTGCTGGTATTGATTATGTATGATTGGAATTTTTTTTTCTTAATATTATTATGAGATCATTGGCACAGATCATGGTTCATGTGAATAGGACACATCATCCTAAATTTTGCATTATCAGCTGAGTGAATTAGTCAAACATAGTTAAATTTACATGTAAGAGCTTATGCGGCAATAGAAATTTCAGAACTACAATTATTTTCTTGTTTTCTTTAGTGGTTGATGTTGTGTATAAATAGCACAAAATATATTACTTGTGAATTTGTGAGATTCGTCTTCTCATGGGTGACATGATATTTTACATGGCTGGATATTAGAGAATTGTTGCAATATTGCCTTGAAGATGTATTAGATAGTTGAAATGCTTTCTGAATTATAAGCATGACTTTGGACCTTTTGGTACCTGTAAAATTTGGTTAAAGATGTGGTTGATTTGAGCCAGAGATATATATGTCTTATCAGATGAAATGTGTAGCAGGCGAGAGTGTGTTGCAACTGGGAGTCATTTCATTTTGTATTTCTACTGAGCTAGATGGTGCTTTGATATTATTGCTCTGTAGAGAAATTAAATATCAGCAAGCTATTGATGGCAACTGATAAGGCTTATTGATGACAATTAAGCACCAAAGCCCATATATAATGCTTGGTGAAGCACCACTGTATCTCATTAATGCAATGTGATGAAGGTTTTTTGGGCTTTGGATTGATGGCGATTTGATATTGTTGCTCTGTAGAGAAAATAAATAGCAGCAAGGTATTGATGGCAATTGATAAGGCTTATCAATGACAATTAAGCACCGAAGTCCATGTATAATGCTTGGTGAAGTACCACTATATCTCATTAATGCAATGTGATGAAGGTTTCTTGGGCTTTGGATTGATGGATAAGTTTTTTTTTTTTTTTCCTTTCAATTTTGCTGGTCTTACGACAGCCGATGCAGTAGCAATATACACAATCATTCTAGTATTAGACGTTTTAATCAGATTTATTGTATTAGTCTTTATCATCCGTTTTAAGTTTTTCTAGAATGCTTCATAGGAGAGTGTTGTTGTGACTATGCTTAGGCTTTGCCTTGCATAGCTTTTGCATGAACACGAAGTCCATGTATAATGCTTGCTGTTGCATTAACACGACAATTTGTAATTTGACTGTCTTGGAGGCTGTCTTCTTCTCCTTGTTGCTTCTATTTAATGATTCTCCCTTGGCTGAGGGAGGTCATAGTCTAACTGCTCAATGGTGGTTGGAATGAGATCCATTGCTGTGATTTGCAACTCTTTATTTACCTGTACAGAATAGGTATTTTAACACTTATCTGTCGGCACAATTGAGAAATTCTTTGTTTCATAGTGTCATATTTAAAATAGCTGAAAGAAGAGAGGTAAATTGTATTTGGATCATCGTCTTTACATTCATTTTAGATTGGATGTAACATAAAGACATTTAATCTGTTTGTTGAAGATTCTGTGCTGCTGTTATATCATACTGTTCTTTTAATGAAACTTCAGTAACTTTATCCTAATTGTTGGTTGCAAATCCTTTATCTGAGTGATTGTGTTAGCTGTGCTGTTTCTGTTCAAGAAGTGATTTCTTTGGACTGGATGCTGATGGTTGAATTGCTGTTATTGCTATTATCGCTTGGTTGTGTTTGTTTCATAAATGTTTTGGATTTTTAATATTGCTTTTCAATACAGAAACATTTTAAATGATTTACTGTTGGTTGCTTGTGCCTGACAGATGCCTAGTTTGAACTACCTTATTGCGACTAGTTCATCTACATAGCAGGTATGCAGTTTAGGCTGGAATCATGTTTTTTTTCTTTTTCTGTATTTTTATTTTGCATGTATCGATGCAATCTTGTCTCGTCTTGCCCCTCCTTCCACACCCCCCCCCCTGCTCAGTGCATGCAACGTTTGTCTTGTTTATTTGGCCACATGTATACTATACACATGGCATTATGAGGATGGACCCCATAATTGCCCTTTCCCCTTTTGTTTTGGGCGTGCATTTTCCCTTTGATGTCTCTCTCTACACTTAGATTGTCATGTAGATATAATTTTGATATTTGGTTGTCTGTCTTTGTAGATATATAATGGAGTTGTCGCTGTCAGCAGAGATTAGGTGAAGAAGCCGAGGAGTTAATAAGATGATCTTGTTTGGGTCCTACTGTTTTCCAATAGACAGATTGTAGAAGAATGCTCTTATCTCCCGTGTGACTCTTGTCCAATGTTTCTCACATTTGAAACTTGGGAGGATTTGTAATATTTGTACGGCTGATCATTGATGTGAGGTTTCTGGATATTCATGTAGGCTTTTGGAAATGTGTTTCAATGGATTGTAATGTACATCATTTTGGTGTTGAAGATTGCTTCTCTTTACTTCTTTTGTTCCCACTTAGGGAAAAGTTGTTTGCTTTTTATGAACGAGTTGCTTAATCATGGCTGAACCTGTAATTTGAATAAGCAACCCTACAAGAACGCTTTTCAAAATATATTTAAAAAATATATATATTTTTTTTATTTTTCAATTTTTTTGATTTTTTAATGTAAAAAATAAATTTTAAAAATTAAAAAAAATTATTTTAATATATTTTTAATTAACATTTTAAAAAATATTCACTAAACACTGAACTAAAACCACATATATTTGTGTATAAGAAATTGGGCCCAGGTTTTGAACCTTTTTCCAAATATAGCAGGGATCTGTGCCATTTTGTAGGCTGCATTCCCTTACCGGGCCCAAGATCTAGATGAATGACTGGGAATGAGAGTACAACTTGGTGAAGCCTCGAACTCGGTATTTCTTATAAAGCATCCAGGTAAAGTTAATATTTGGAAATATAGCTGAAACATGTTTTTTAAAATTAATTTTTTTTTGTAGAATTTTTTTTTTAAGTTTTTAAATCTTTTTGACAGGCTTATATCCAAGATAATTTTAAAAAAATAAAAAATATTATTTTAATATATTTTCAAATTAAATACATTTAAAAAACAACAATTATTATATTTATACACCCTGTAAATATATCAACAAAGTGTTGGTTTAGCGGTTAAAGTATTATTATATCTATACAAGGATGAGAATACAAGTTTAATTTTCAGAAAATATATTTATTGAGGAGCAACTACAAATTTAAATAAAAGTAGTCTTATTTTTTTAAAAAAATACAAGGATATTAAGATTATATATATATATATATATATATATATATATATATATATATATATATATATATATATATATATATATATACCCTGTGAGTATGCTCTTTAGGCAACAACTTTTGGGCTGTCCTTGTGGTGTTTTTATCATCTAGCGCAGAACAAGATTGACAAGTTCCGGCGGGATTGGGAATGGGGACAATGTTGGACAGTTGCTGGGTGACATAACTGGTTGACTTAGCTTTGCAAGTGTTTGCAATGATGGAATGTATCTTGCTAAAGTGTTGAAATCATGACAGGGATTCTACTTGTCGTGTTCGTACTAGAAACTGAGTTTAATGAGTGCCTTCATGCTTAGCTTTAGTTTTCCGAGATTGCGGTGGCGTGCACGGCCAACAAGCAACTTGTAAATGTCTACGTAGATGTAGTTATCATCCCTACCTCCCCGTAGTGAAGGACAGGGAGGATGGTCAGTCAAACTATTCATACAAACAACGAAATCGTAGACAAGTTCCTAAGGATTAAGGAAAATATACTTCACTTTCAATGGTGGCTAAACTTTAAGACTTTATTTTCTCACGGGATTTGAGAGATTCCTTTTCCAACAGAGGCGACGGAAATCGTTGAAATCGTGCTGTTCGATCTTAATCATTCTTGTTTATCTAGTATCGTATGGTCAAACTTGATGGTCCTTTGGGACCGTTAAAAATATTAAATCGGCTCGGTCTATATCAAGATTGTAAATTTCATTCAATTCTATGTATGTAGAATAATTTTTATATTTCATTCCAGTTTAAAAAAAAAAATTTCTCGCTCAGAATCTTGATCTATTCTGGATATTTTGTTGAAATTCTAGTTGTTCTGTTTAGCTAAATAGTATTTTTTTTTGTATTTTTCAAAAAATAAATATTATCTAATTTTACGTTATCAATTATATATCTCACCGTTGGATCATGCTAAATATTGACGAGGAGTCTCCTTACTTATTGTTATGTCTCATGATAAAATTTTAGGGTAATCAGAATTTAGAAAGGCCTTGCAAAGCTGCTAATGATATTTTATAATTTTGTTTATAAATATCATTTTATTGTGTCATTTTTTAAGATTGAATTTTTTCTTAATTTCATTATTTAACAATGAGTTTATTGGTAATTGAGTTTCATAATTTGTTTTGATTTGGGGTTATCATGATTTCATGACATAGATCACGAATTTGAAAAGGTTAATCAAGGTTGACTTGGGTTGACTCAATATATCGTCATCTCAACGTTTATTTTTTTTTTAAAAGTTGTCTTGAATTGTTTTTAGTCAAACAATATTTTTATCATTTATCTGAGTTATCTTTGGATCCGTCGAGTTGATTCGGTCATATCGGTTCAACTCTCACTTTTTTATTTATGTTTAAAATTTAAATTATATAATTTCAAGTTAATTTAACTTTAAATTTGAATTTATCTTTACATAGTTTTTTGTTACAAAAATAAAAAACACTCATCTAAAAAGTTCAAGATTTACCAACCTGCAAGCAAAAATAGTTTCTTCTTCTATTACTCTTCTTTAGGTTTTTATTCCACTTGTTTCTTCCTTCATTTAGTTTTATATTGTTTAAAATTTTATTTTTAAAGTTTGGTTTTTTATTTGTTATACACGTGATTTTTAATTATTTTTTAATGTATCTATCAACAAAATATAATAAAAAGATATAAATTCTAACACGCAACAATTCAACTATCACAATAATAAAAGAAAAATCTTCGGGTGATGTCACAAAGAGCAATTGATTAGGGAGTTTATTTTAATTCTTTTCTTTGTTGTGCACATGATTCTCAAGTGCTTTCAACAGATTCATTAACATAATCTAAAAATGTAAACATCAAATAAAAAAGTATTTAGAAAATGTAAGGAGATTCTTTTCCTCAATAATTGAGTTTTTTTTTTTTATTATTATTTACATAATGGCCTAGAATCGGTCTATAAAATTCATAGGTAGAATGCATTATGCATCATATTGTAGGATCCAATATACCTTGCTTCCTCGACTCAACTTGATATGGGATGGGCCACATGCTCTAATTTGTCCTTCTTGTTAAGACAAAATCTTCATTAAATATAATTAGTCCTTTAATCTTATATGAGCGGGACAAAGTAAAACCTAAATGTTAGCTCGCATCCACTGCAATGGAGATACGAAATCAAAGCCCTTTATTAAATAAAGCAAATTTATCACCAAAACCATATAGACCCACAACAAGTGGATTTCTTTTTACTTATTTTATGCTATAGATTTAGTAGGGTTTTGCTTTCTATAAACCATACCACACACTCTTTTTCCCTTTTGTAGCCAATATTCATTGCTCTCTGCCACCAAAACCACAAGTTGTCAACTGCAAATTAATGCACACTGTCCACTCAGAACCACGTTTTGAGTTTCTCCTTTCTAGGCATCTTCCTTTGTTCATGTTCATTTCATCTAGCTATAATGTCATGCCATTGATATTCAAGGGGGGACTATGTCAGCATGGACTCGTCCAGTTGATATGTGATGGAATGTATCTTGCTAATATGTTGAAATTTTGAAAGGGATTTTAGCGTGATGGAAACTTGTCCTGTTCGTGCTAGAAAATGAGTTTAATGGGTGTCTTTTTTAAAGTTATTGCTTTGCTTTAGTTTTCAGAGATTTTGGTGTCATGCAAGGCCTACAAGAAACTTGTAAATTATCAATTATAAAAAAATCTAAGCCCCCAGTCTTTCACTATAGATTGTGAGGGGCTTATTATTCGAACAGTGTTTTTTTTTTCTTTTTCTATAAGCTTTTATACTTTGATCTCTTAATTTCTTTTCGCCTTCTTATTTTATCATTTAGAATTGCTTTGATTTGCTATTGGTTCATTTCTTTTTCATATATGTGTGTGTGTGTGTGTGTGTGTGTGTGTGTGTGTGTGTGTGTGTGTGTGTGTGTGTGTGTGTGTGTGTGAGAGAGAGAGAGAGAGAGAGAGAGAACCTTGAGATGTTAGGAAAATATTATATAGTTCGGTTTATTTTGGTTTGGTGAATCACAACTCAATTTAATTAATTTAAAATAATTAAAGTTTCATGGAGCAAATTTGAGGCTTAATAAAATGTTCAATCTTTTTTTTTGGCCAACAGTAGGGATTGATTTGCATGGTCAAAGGGGAAGTTTATGTTTCTTTTTTAATTTTGGCCCATCAACTTTTTTTCTTTTAATTTGATCCTTTTGCATTGACTTTATTTGGGATATGACTTGATAGTTTGTTTTTGTTGTCTTGATACCAGGATCTTGTATTATTGAGGGATTGAGGGAAATCTCTGGTGCTCAATTGATACTTGTTTTTTCAAAATAAAACAAAATTATGATAATTTAAAACATGTAAGTATTAAGGGATGAAAATAAAAAATAAAATAAATATAAAAATAAAAAATAAAATAAATATGGGGTATGGGATAAACAGGCAAGGCATATATATTGACGCGTGTAATGCATATACCCAAGATATGAGAGACAACTACTATGTTTAGGTGGTGTGTGAGGTGTCACCTGAAAACCAAACAATGACTTCCGTAGTGGTATTTAAAAGCGGCTTGTAACACTCTTCCTGATGGTCCAACACGTGTCAACATGAGCGTGATAGTAGGGCTTCGACAATCATTTTTTTCCCTGTCCTCTCTCTTTTCTCTCTCTTTTCCTCGGGATTCATGTTGACCTCCTAAAATTGAAAGGTGTCTTGACATTTTATTTTGTATCAAATTTGATCCTCATCCTTTCGACTGTTATTTATTTTGTTTTGAATCCTTTTTTTTATTGATTTTGTTTTTTAATTTTGTCCCTCAATATTTGATTTTTTTTTATATCAAGTTTGGTCTTCATTGTTTTTATTGTTATTTGTTTTTAATCCTTTTTTTAGTTGATTTTTTTTTCAATTTTTTCTCTAGCATTTGATGTAAGATTATTTTTATATCAAATTTGGTTCTTATTCTTTTGATTATTTTTTGTTTTGTTTTTTTTATCCTTTTTTAATTAGCTATTTTTTCAATTTCACCCCTCAATATTTTGTTGATTGAAAATTTAGCTTTGTGATTCTTTTTGGGTTTACCTTCTATAGGGCTAATCCCAAGCTTATGATTCAGGTTACGAGTTTTGAAATCCCTTGAAATCAAGTGTAGCCACGTAGAGAAGATTAAAAAAAGAATAAACATTTAAGCTAAGGAATTGGGAGAGGGATTTAGAGAGGGAAATTAAGGGTTTTAAAGAGGGAATAATAAGAATTCAAAGGAGAAAGAAGGAGAGTGCCAGGAACCTTAACTGGTTGCTTTCAAAATTCAAATTATCATTAGGTAAGGTGTTTAAAAGTAGTTTGAGAAAAATTGAAATAGTTTTAAGCAAACTTAAAAAAAAATGGATTCGGGTTCATAAGAGAAGTTTGGGGAAAAGTTCTTTGAAATTTGACTCTTAGGACTATTTTAGGGTGTAATAAAAGTGAAATTATGTTGAAATAACAAAGACATTTTAATAGATGGTGAAGCCCTGGGGGCTGGCTATTGAGAGACAAAAAGATAGATTTAACACATGTGTGTTATTCTTGTAAATTGTATTGTAATTGTGATAATTGAGTATATGTGTAATTACTTTGATGAGTGGTTCTATTTTTATGTGATGAATATGAATTTTTAATGTTTTATGAATTTAATGCCTTTAAGGAATTGTTGAATATTTTAAAGTGAGTTTTTGTTGTGTTGGGATTAAAGCATGATGAATGGAATTCATGTTTATTTAAATGTAACTAAAAAAATATATAGAATGAGATTGAATTAGCCAAATAATAAATAGGCAAGAAAAGAAAACCTAGGGTACGGATGATGTTGGTGAGAAAGGATTTTGAGATTTCATGGATTCATTAATAAGTTGTATGTGAATAATATGTAAAGAAATGTTAGGAAATGTTCTGGAATTTATAAGAATCTTCATGATTTTTAAGTAATAAAAACCTTTATGTGAATTAAATGAGAATATTATAGAAATTGAGTGAAGAATTGAAGAAATTGTGAGTTAGCTTGTAACTAAGTTGAATTTTGTTTAACTAATGATTTAGGATATATTGATGATGATTTAGAAAAGAAAATATAACTTTGCCCAAGAATGATATGGTCAACATTATAACAAAAAAGAAAAGAAGGTTAGATGTTAAGTAATTATATGATAAAAGGAATTATATCAAATAAGTTGAAAAAGAAAAAAAATGAATTAGTTGTGGATGAATAACTGGATGGAATTATAATAGATGTTATGATGAATGAGTATTTTTTGATACAATAATAATTGGTTGAAAACCTGTCAATATAGGAGATGTGGTTCAACAAACTAGAGGAGTTGGACATAGCCAGACTGTAGGTAGGTATTTCGTACCCTACGGTAAACTTTACTTTATAAACTACTTGTTATTTATAATGATGAATTGATAGTTTATGAAATGTAGAATTGTGATATTTGATAGTTTAATTGGAGAGAGAAAAAATTATATATTGTAAAGATTGATTGGTATTCAAGTGACAATACCAAATTGTTGGCTTCTAAATGGAAATGCTGGATTGATTGGCAATTAGGATGGGTTCGCTGGATTGATGGGTATTCAAAAAAGAATATCAGATTGTTGGATTTCAATTAGGAATGCTGGATTTATTCGCAACCTCGATGGGTTCGCCGAATTGATAGGTACTCAAGAAGGAATACTAGATTGTTAGCTTCTAATTGGGAATGTCGGATTAATTGACAACTATTATGGGTTCGCTGAATTGATGAGCATTCAAGAAGGAATACCAGAATGTTGGCTTTTAATTGAGAATGCCAAATTGATTGGCAACTAAGATGGGTTCACCGGATTGATGGGTATTCAAAAAGTAATACCAGATTGTTGGCTTCTAATTTGGAATGCCGAATTAATTAGAAACTATAATAGGTTTGCCAAATTGATTGATGTTCATGAAAGAATATCAAATGATTGGCTTCTATATAGGAATGCCGAGATGATTAATTGATTTACGAGTATTGTGAAATTAGTGTTGGATTAAATGGATCAATGTAATGATAAATTTTTAAATGATTTGAAAGAATGGTTATAAGAATGTCTAGATAAAAACTTTAGATATTAATTAAAACTTAAATAAACTATTAATCTACAAGTTTAATAAATGAAATTGATCTTATTTACATGTACCTTCCAAGTTCGCTAGGAGCAGTTAGTAGTTGTTACTTTTTGCATTAGACTTAGGTGGTTATGGATCAATATTTTATGGTTGTGATTTATAGACATTTTATTTTGATATGTAACAAGATTTAATTATCTAATATTAATGACTAGTTGTAATTATGTATATTTTTTTGGAACTTTGTAAATCTAAATTCTTAAATTTATGTCATGATGTTGTAGTATCTTGGGTATAAATAAAATAATTAATTAACTTATATAGTAAATGATAGTTTATTATAGAATTCCATTTTATATGTTTGGACGTCTTATTATTATGGTTAATGTGAAACTAATAAATACTAATAGTGTTGTGGATATTGAAAATAAATAAGGAAATGTTGATATGATCCATGATGATTGGATCAGAGGTGGAAGAATGATTCTTGTGTGGTTTTATGGATAAAAAGTGTACTTGATTGTGTTTTGATTTAATGTCGACACTTGAAATGTTTAAAATACAAAGAAGATTTTGTCGAAATTTTGGTAGAATATTAATGAGTTAGAAAACATTAATACTTTTCATCAAGTAAAAAAAATATAGTGATTTCCTAAAAACCTTAATGATGTCGTGAATGATGTGTGTTGGGTTATCAGGATGTTATAGTAACTCTCTAATGGTCTAAACCTAAGGTGCTTTAATATCTGCTTAATATTCCAATTGTATAAGCAATGTTAGGTCTTGTATAAACCTGAGCATATACTAAACTTCCAACTCGGAAGTATATGAAATGTTCTTTATTTGTTTACTCTTCAAATTATTTCTTGAGCTTTGTTCTGAACTAAACGTGTCACCTTTGACAATAGGTGCAACACTAGATGAATAATTATTCATATAAAATCTTTATAATATCTCTCTAATTTTTTATGCTTATAGCATAAAAATCTTTGTCTATATCTTTTATATCAAATTACATTGAGAGAAATCTCTTAACCTCATGAAATAAACCCAAATCACTTGAAGCAAGTAGAATATTATGTACATATAAGACTAAGAAAATTATTTTATTCCCATTGACCTTATAGTATATACATTCATCCATGATATTCTCTATTAAATCAAATGAAGAAATAACATGATGCAATTTTAAATATCATTGATGAGAGGCTTGTTTTAGTCAATTTATAGATTTTTTAAGCCTACAAACCAAGTGATCATTCCCTTCTAAAATGAAATTGTCTGGTTGTTTCATATAAACCTCTTTCTTTAGGTCTCCATTAAAAAATATCGTTTTCACATTCATTTGATACAACTTTATCTCAAAATACGATACCAATGTCATGAGTATCCAAAATGAATCATTCTTTGAAACATGAGATAAGGAATCATGATAATCAATTCCTTCTTACTGAGTGAATCCTTTAGCTACAAGTTTTGGCTTATATTTTTTAATTTTACCTAAAAAGTATCTTTTGGTTTTAAAAACCCACTTACAAGCAACAATATTTCCCATTTAGGCAATTCCTTTCTTAACATAGTTTTTCAGAAGGAAAAATCAAGGAAATTCCTTTCAAAAACTTATACATCACACTTGAACCCACATATTAATTCCTTTAACCAGCACACTTAAATTTGATGAACATTCAATTAAATCAAAACCAATCACTTCTTTTTATTTTATACCTAGCCAAATTATTCACTAAGGTGGGAAATGATTTTTCTCTTCAATCTCTTTCAATTCATACTTTGCCTCATTTTTCAATATCAAGACTAACATATTCAAGCATTATTTGACCTTCAATTACACACACACACACACACGCTAAAACTTCTCCATTTCCCTACATGTTAGCCAAACTTTTCTCTCTTACAGAATGAACATGTTTCTTTCAAAACTTTCACAATTAACACCTTAAACTAATATAATTTTACATGATTTATCAACAAATAATCCAAATAAAATCAACCCAAATTCTATAATTTTTGCTAAAACACAAAAAACATCTAAGAGTTTTTCTTTTCCCAATAGTTCAAATCAAACATTATTCATTTATCATTCATTCCAACCAATACAATTCTACACTATACAATTCGTAATTACATCAATTATCCTAAATATTATTCCTATATACATTAATTAAAACCCTAAACATGGCAATAATTAAACTCCCATTCAATTCATTCAATTGAACCTTTACCCATTCATTATTTACCCATATCATCATTATTCATCCATAATTTCCACAATCCTAACACCTTAACATAGAAATCCTAACATACCTCTACACTAAACATTTCAATAATTCATTCTACACAAAACCACACAAAATAACTAGTTTGCAAGAGTTTATTACCTTTCAATCTAAAGAAAATGAAAGGTTAAAAAGCTTAGGAAACTTTTTTTTTATCACTTCTCTTCCTCCCCTCTTTTACCTCTCAAAACCATGCCTTCCTTTAAAGAAATAATGCTTGAATTCTTCAATTTTCCTTGCCTAAATCTTCTTCTAACACCCTTTGATCACTTAATCTAGTTTTCTTTTATGTCTTTAGGATGCAATTTCAAGGTTTTCTCACAAGTTTTTTTCTCCTCTTCCCTTCCTCATTTGGCCGGCCATTTATGTCCTTGTAATCACTATTCATCTATTTATAATTTCAATTTCACTTATTACATAATTAGTCAAAGTTTTTTTGATTTACACTTTAGATCCCACATGCTTCCTTTCATTTAGCTTAATGCTAACTTGGTTAACTTATAGTTTTTTTTACTGAGGGTTTACACTAGTATATATGTCACATTTTTTAGAGCTTCACTCACAAAAACAACAGGAGATCAGAGTTACTAACTATACTCCTCACCAATCCATCAATGTTTGGTTTATCCTTTCAACCACACAATTTTAAGATGGCAAGCCTGGCCTTGTTCCTTAAAAAAACTTTTAAATAGACCTAACAATTATCTTTTTTCAGTATACGTGCCAAAATAATCATCATCTTTATCTAACATTATAATCTTAATTTATTTGCCTAATTGTTTCTCTACTTATGTTTTATAGACTTTAAAAACATCTCATGCTTTACTTTTATCATAAGAAAAATAGAGATACATATATCATGTATAATCATTAACAAAGATAATAAAATATCTCTTACCATTAAAACACATATCATAAACACCTGAAATATCAATATGTATAATATCTAAAACATCATAAGTCATCTTATCACTTTTTTGGACTTGTTTGTTTGCTTTTCTTTAATGTAATCTACATAAATACTAAAATGAGTAAAGTCAAGAGCCTCAAGGACTCCATCATTTACCAATCTCTTAATTCTATCAATGAAGATATGACCTAATCTTTTATGCCATAACACGAAGGATCTCTCATTTATAATTCCAAGCTTAATGCCAATATTATTACCATGCATAATCATAAGGCTACAATTAAATGTATGATTCAAATGATGTTTGAATAATCTATCATTCATATTACCATTGCCAATAAAAACATTATCTTTATACAAATGAAAGGACTTACTGATGAATTTGAAACTGAAGGTGTGTAAAAGTCTTGAAACTGAAATAGGGTTTCTGAATATAAAAGGTTATTTCAAGGTTTAAAACAAAAGTCAAAACTAAGGACAAGTTTGTAGGCCTCAATTGCCTTTATACACGTGAAACCATCTTGTTTCTTGAATAGATTACACATTAACTTTTTATTGGTTTCCTTGGGTTTAAGAAGCCTTGTGTCACAGTCCTAGGCGCGAGGGCGCGCCAACGAAAACATTGCTGGGATATCGGCAGCATGCGTAGGCAGAGGCAGATTCGGCAGCAGTGCGTAACGGGTGCGTGCGAACATCGGCAACATGTTCAACACGACTTCAGACTTGGATAAACGGCTGTCCAAGACATGCAGTAACACAACTAAGTTGGCAGAGAGGGCTCAGCTGACTGACTTGAAGGTCTGTGAGGTGGCAGACCAAAGAAAGTTACAAAGGGGCAGTTGGAGGCAGTTTTCGGCAGTTACTGTTTTGTCCAAACTGACCAGTTGTATAGATCTGTCTAGGGGTGACGGTTTTATATGTAACTTCCATGTTCTCTTGAGATAAAAGAGAACTAATGAAGTGTAGCCTGCAAGTAGATTTGTGCATGGCACACACAACTAGTATTGTGTATCCTTTGTTTCGGAATTAATAAAGGTTGAGAGTGTTTTCCTGTAAACTGTGCTTGCGTTTTTGATTTGATTACTTGTGTTCTTATTGATTGTCTATTACTTGAAAGAATTCGGAGAAAGATCTTTGGGTGTGTGAAACACCTTAGTGGTAGGCTAAACACGAGTTGGAATTGTGAGGAAGGCTGAGTCTAGTGTGGGACTAGACTGCCGCACTGGAAATAAAATCTTGTCGAATGCGAGCGAGTAAAAGATAAAGTAAACCAGAAATGACTTAAAAAACTTAATCTCGCATGATTTCAATCTAGCAACTATGTCCCTAGCAAAGCAAAACCTATATATTAATTCTCTTCAAAGTAACCACTCAACACCAAAATATCTGCCACAGTAACGAAGATAAGCAATCAAAGTTTGTGCAATCAACATCACAGTTGAAACCAAAGCCCTTTATTAAATAAAGCAAATTTATCACCAAAACCATATAGACCAAAAGCAAGTGGATTTCTTTTTTACTTATTTTATGATAAATTTAGTGGGTTTTGTTTTCTTTCAACCATACCACACTCTTTTCCCATTTGTAGCCAATGTTCATTGCTTGCTGCAACCAAGACCACAAGTTGTTAGCTTCAAATACATCTGGGTCCACTCAGTACCACTTACGAACTTTCTTTTTTTCTGGGCATCTTCCCTTGTTCTTGTTCATGTTCATTTCATCTATCTATAATGTCATATCATTTATATTCAAAGAGGCAGCTATGTCAGTATGGACTATGTCAGTATGGACTCTACCGGTTGATATGTGACAGCTAACCTTAATTATTTGCTAGCCATGTAACAATATGTGGTAGAAAGGAGCGGTAGCCCACAATATAGGCGAGACTATACGTTATTTTTGTGATGGATGGTCATTAATAGTGCAGCGTAAAGGCCAAATACCTCTCCCACGCTTCATTCTGTTCCAGATCATTAACTCCATGGGCTTGTGTGGGTACATGGCATCCGTTGAGAACTAGCTAACTGGGAATCCCATTTTATGTTATTTTTGTAACTTGAAAGTTCATATGAATCTGAAACATATTTTTCTTAAAGAATACAAAAGATTAACTAAGCTTTTACGCGCAGACCAAAGTGTTATTAGTATTTACATCTACCCTACCACCCACCTTAGTCAATAATCAGCATTACCCCTCTGTATGCGGTTAGAACTCAAGGCTTGAATTCAAGAATCAGGGATGAACCTTTTTTTCTTCTCCCTACAGTGAAGAATAATGTATTATTGAAACAAAAGTAGGTGTAACAATGGGGAATGGCAAATCAACTGTCATTTCCACACCAAATAAAATTCGTGACCCACTCTTAAATAATTGACCATTAGCAACTTGAGGATGTTTTTACCGGCACACATACACTTTTTTCATGGTAAGAACAACAACAAGGAAAATAGCATAAAGTAATAATCAAATACTAAATTCTGTACACACCATGGAGAAACCTCTTATGTACAGTACAAAGTACAAACTATGCAAATAGAAAAAGAAAAAGAAAAAGAAAGAAAGAAAGAAAGCTTATGTTAGCAACAGAAAATGACATCATAATTAATTATGATTCAAAAACTATGACAAAACGTATGGTTATTAATTAATCGTAAGAGGAAAGTTAGTAGGGACTGAAATCAAAGGCTCTGATCTCTACTCAAATATGCAGATCCCAAGAATAGCAGCAGACGCGTTTTCTCCATTCGTGACCATGTTCTCTTTGCAGTCTCTTAATGGTGTCTATAATAGCCTTTGATCTTGACCCTGCTTAACCATCTTCTTCAACACTAACACTTGTTCTTGCTTGCTTCCATGGCCTCGATGAACTCAAAGAATTCCCTTCATCATTGCTCAATATTCGACCTCCTATATTATGAGAAGAGGAACATCCAATTTCATCCTGCATTCATCGATATTAAATTTATTAAACAAACCAAAGTTTGTAACCTAAAAGGGTAAAAAAAGAAAAGGAAGAAAAAAAACTCAATATTTCCTAAGATGCACCAATTCTTTAAATAATGTGCCTCTAAAATTTAATACCAAAGCTGAAAACAAGAAACAGATCAAAGAAGAAAGAAGAAAGAGACTAACATCAGAATCAAGATCAACATTACTCTCTCGCATCCGTTTCAAGAATCCATTTCTACCGGCACAAGAAGTCTCCTCTTCACTACTTGAACTAGCCACAGGTGGCACAGGTGATGGCGACGACGAGGCAGTAGGACCTGACCATGGCACCACCTGGTTGTCTCCATCTTCATCTTCTTCCTCCTCATCCTCATCTTCATCACTGTCATCATCAGTATCATCGTCGTCATCAGATTCTTGATCATTTTCAGACTCATCTAAATCATTTCCTCCTCCTTGACTTTCTTGATCACTAGTCATGACGTTTTCAGATTGGAAATGTCGTTTATTTTTAGGAATAGTAAAACAAGATTCACATACGGAAACAGTAGGAGCAAATTTAGACCCCGAGGCTTTCCAAGGAGTTGGAGATTGACAGACTTGACAAAGAAGGGTTCTACAATGTTTAGCAACAAGAAAGTTGGCAGTGTGCACTTTCTCATCACAATCCCAACATAAACTAGCTTGGTCTGATTCACAATACATCCTTGCTGAACTCCCACAAAGCTCACACCCTTTCATTCTCTCTTCTGTTTCTTTTGTTTTGTTAGGGATAGTAAAACAAGATTCACATATGGAAACAGTAGGAGCAAATTTAGACACCGAGGCTTTCCAAGGAGTTGGAGATTGACAGACTTGACAAAGAAGGGTTCTACAGTGTTTAGCTACAAGAAAGTTGGCAGAGTGTACTTTCTCATCACAATCCCAACATAAACTAGCTTCGTCTGATTCACAGAACATTCTTGCTGAACTCCCACAAAGCTCACACCCTTTCATTCTCTCCTGTTTATTTTGTTTTGTTGGGTTTGGTGAGGAAGGGGTTTTGAGAGAGGAGAGGAGAGGAAGGATAGGTGGACAAGTTATCGTGAATAATGGAAAAACTACCCCTAATTTCTCGCATTTAATTATGTGATTTTTTTTTGCGAGGGATGTTTTGGGAAGTTTAGGATTGGTGTGAGAAAAGATTTCACCGTTTCAGACTTCCTATCTACGATTCCATTAAGGGAGAGGGTGGGTTTGGTTTTGCTTACTGGTTAGTGAAATTTCCTGGAACCATCCATTCATTCAAATTAAAAGTATTTTAGAATTATGGTTGGGTTATTTTTTAAAATATTTTTTATTTAAAAATATATATAAAAAATATTTTATTATTTTTAAAATTTTATTTTTAATATAGCATATCAAAACAATTAAATTTAGTTTTGACCTGTCACTTTATTTGAGCTATGTTTTATATTAAATTTGGTGGTAATTATTCAATCAAACTAGTAAATTAAAAGGTCAAAATTAAGGGGTCACCTCGTGACCCAATCATCCATATCAAAATCCAGGTAAAATCCTTTTTTAAAAAAGAATATTTTAAATATTTTTTAAAACAACACCATTTTAAATTAATCTCCTCAATTTATAACCCCACTGTAAACCAAATCATGTACGGAATTGGGTTTTATAAATGTAGCTGAGGGTGCATAGACAACAGAGGAGACATGGAAGAAGTAAAAAATTCTTATCAAGAGGTTTTTATTTTGAAGGGTTTTTTTTTTTTTTTCTATCTCTAATCCAAAGGCTGATGTTTGCTCACAATTTTTATAAGGATATCTTTTCATTTGTGTTTTAAAAATATTTTTAAAAAATTAAATTTTTTTTTTTTTAAATTAATATTTTTTGATATTTTAAAATCATTTTGATACACTAATAACAAAAATTATTTTTAAAAAATAAAAAAAATATTATTTTGATGCATTTTCAAATGAAAAATACCTTAAAAAATAACCACAGCCACACTCTCAAATATTTTTAACAATGGATTATTTTGGTGTTTTCAAATGATTTTGATACACTGATATCAAAAATTATTTTTTAAAAATAAAAAAAATATTATTTTAATGTATTTTCAAGTAAAAAATACCTTGAAAAATAACCACAGCCACACTCATAATTATTTTTAACAAGGGATTTTTTATCATAAGAAAAGAAAGGTTACAAAATATATTACTTCAAAGATAAAAAAGAAAAATTGCTAACAGAGAACTTAACTTTCTACTTGAATTGACTCGAATAAAATTTTGCAAGATTCAAATTCAAATCCCCACTAAGTTTTAACATAAAGTTTGATTTGATTGCCAACTTGCCTTAATAAATAAATAAAAGTAGAAACTAGTTAACATTAACATTAGTCTTTCTTTTCAGGCTCAACCGGCCCCTAAAGGAAGATTGCCAAATTCGTCCAATTATTTCTTATAACGTACCACATACAGAATTAATTCTCAGAGCTCTATCCTAAACTAGATATGGCAAGCCTACTTATCTGCCACGTTCCCATGAATTATGATGGAGCTGATAATATAGCTCTCTCTTTTCGGCGGGATTAATTAAGAGAATTAATTTAGCTTAGCTCTCCAAGATGCTTTCCTGGTTTCTATGGATGGACGCAGGCGTCTAGACTAGAGCATTGCAGGAGCCGGCAGAGGCTAACCTACCCTACATGCACAAATCTGGTCCATGATGGTTAATAACCCGCGTTATGCCCACCTGCCATCTTCATTAGCCATGGCTTAAAGTGTCCTGTGTGCTAATCCATAGCATGCTTGTCTAACCCTCCTTCCCTTTCTCATTACTCGAGTAAATATATATTTCTTTGCTCCTTGAAACCTATTCCTGCTTTAAAGAACACCAGCTCCTGAAATATTTCTTAAAAGCAAGGAAAAATATATTTGGAAGAATAATTGTAGTTGTTTTTTAAAATAATTTTTATTTAAAAATATATTAAAATATTATATTTTTTTATTTTTTTAAATTATTTTTTATATCAATACATTAAAATTATCTAAAAACATAAATAAATATTAATTAAAAATAAATAAATAAAAATTCAAATTTTTTAAAAGTTCTTTTAAAACATAAAAACAAATAGGTTTTAAGGTAGAATTATTGCAATACTCCCGAAGATATCAATAAATATAAAAAATATATAAATTAGGGATGATAATTTTTTTTCATTAAATAAATACTGATATTATTCAATTCGATTGAGTGAAGTTTTTATACGGTTTGACTCAAATCAAAATAAATTTACGTATAATTATAATTTATCTTGTTTGATATTTTTACTGTATTAATTTTTTTTTTGTTAATACATAATCATTTTAAATATTATAGAACAAACCTTATTATCCAATTTTTAGTTATTAACTAAATATTTTACTTAATAAATACAAAAGTTCATTTATTTAATCTTTTCATTATGTATAATAAATACTATTACTATATTATATTAATTCAAAGACAAGATAACTTTTTAGCATTGAGTGTTGTTTGCTTTCCATTTATTAAACACATTTTGTAACGAATATCAAACACATTTAAAAACTTTCTCTGAACCCTATTTGCTTTCATAAGTTTTCGATATAATTTGTCGATTGAATCCTGTTTTCGTATAGTCATGATGAACACACTTGTTTTTTGGATATAATAAAAAATAAAATAAAATGTAGAGGCCCAAGAAATGTATGGGCAGGAAGTGATTTTACGCGACATCATTGGTGGTCGTGGGACAACCATGACCATGTCCGATAAAGTATCCATACACTTTTTTATTTCTTAAATTCTTTCGTTAATTTATAATTTTTTAAATGAAAAAATTTGCGATGCTGACATGGCAAAGCCCACGTGAAGTATCCAGCGTGGCACATGGTGGAGCGACGGGAATCTGTGTGGCTTTTTGCTTACTTGCGACCACTAGTGTGGGAATATGTGGAAGAGAGAGAAATGATTGTGTGGAGGAGAAAGCAAAGATTAGGGTTCTCTGCATCAAGACTAATTGTTTGCTTTGGGGAGACTATCCATCCATTCGAACCTCAATAAAAGAGGCGAGGAGAAGGTGACGGTTCCAGTTATGTTCTGTGAGCCCCACATAGCAGCCCTTATCAAAATGTGTCCGTAAAAACTAGAGTAGTAGGACTCTGTGGGGGAGGAGGTATCCAAAGCAATCAAATTCATGGACGGTGTTCTGTCCGGATCATGCTATTAAAAGATTTTGATTTTGATTTTATTTTATAGGGATGATATCAGTACTGAATGTTCATTCATAAATATATAAATATTTATCTCAAAAGTTATGAATAATAAATTATTATAATGAGATTCAAGATTTTATTAATTATATATTATCTAATCCAAAAAAATATTAGTGGATGAAGTTTTATATGTTCATGCTAGAGATGTAAAAATAAAAAGTTTTTTGATCTAGATGTTGTAACGATATATTTCCTATAAAAAAATATTCGTGGAGATATACTTGTGTAGGTATATACACGGAGAACCATATATTCCTCACGATACCATGGTAAAAAAGATGGTTGAGTTAACTTCTAGTTATAACAGCGTGCATGGAGTTGTAGATGATAATAATAATCCTCATAAGAATATAGTTATTGATGCGATGAGAATAAATCAGAGTCATGCTGGTCAATTTTCAATCGTAGATGAAGAACCTAATGTAGAGACGACCAGGTTTTTTGATTTTCTGAAAGATTCTGATGAACCATTATAGGATGGTTGCAAAAATCACAGTAAATTATCAGTATTTACACAGGTGTTCAACATCAAATCAGATCATGGATTGAGTGAGACCGATTATGACAGAATTGTTGGATGGGTGAGAAACATTTTATCTGATGGGAACAGGATGAAACAGAACTTTTATACTGCTAAGTCCATAATGAAATTCCTAGGTCTAGGATACCAGAAAATTGACATATGTCCAAACTTCTGCATGTTCAAATTGACTGGCAGATGAAGGTCTTTTGTCACACACAGAAAACTTAGATACTTCTCAATCACACCTAGACTACAGAGGTTATTCATATCACCAAAAACTGCAGAGCACATGACATGACATGACATCAATCACATGATGCGGTGGATGAAGTGATTGTGCACCATTTCAATGGTGAAGCCTGGAAACACTTTAATAGTGTGCATCCTCATTTTTTAGTAGAGACAAGGAACATGCATCTTGGGTTGTGTACATGAAAATTCAATCTATTCGGGTCATTTGCTTCTCCTTATTCTTATTGGTCGGTGACACTCACAACTTATAACTTGCCATCGGGAATATGGATGAGGCTGGAGTTCATGTTTTTATCTTTAATCATACATAGTCCTAATAGTCTAGGTTGAAATATAGATGTTTTTCTTCGACCATTGATTGATGAGTTGAAGCAGTTATAAATGCAACTTTGATGCGGACTATTAATGATTTTCTAGCTTATAGAATGGGCTCTAGTTGGAGAACACATGGAAAACTAGCATGTCCATACTATATGAAAAATAACAAGGCATTCATGCTAACAAATAACGGTAAAATATCTTTTGTTACTGCCATCAATGATTTTTGCCAACGGATCATAGGTTAAAAAAGAATATAAAGGACTTCTTTGTTGGCAGAGTTGAAAGGGATGTTGCACCACTATTTTTTCAGGTGAGGAATTATATAATATGGTGTCAAAATACAATGACATTGTGTTTGATTTTCAATCTAGTAAGCAGAAGTTTCCTGATTTTGGTTTGACCCATAATTGGGTAAAACAAAGTATTTTATGAGAGCTTTCTTTTTGAAAGACCAATCTCCTCCGCTATAACTTTGATGTCATGCACATAAAAAGGAATATGTTTGAGAATATTTTCAACACGGTTATGGATGTGAAGGGGAAGACAAAGGACAATATCAAGGCTAGAATGGATAGAGCTTTGTTTTGTCACCGTGAAAATATGGAGTTGGTTTATGTTGGGTCACATGTCGCAAAGCCCAAAACCAACTTCGCCTTAGACAAGAATGCACAGTTACTTGTCTACCAATGACTTAAAAGTCTGTGTTTCTTGATAGACATGCCTCAAACATATTAAGTTTGGTGATTTTGAAGGATTGCAAATTGTATGGAATGAAAAGCCATGGTTGCCACATGTTTATGCAAACACTCATTCCATTAGCTTACCGGAATTTACTACCAAAAAGGATATGGGATGCATTCATGAAGATCAGTGACTTATTTAGAAATATATGCTCCAACAAGTTATAGACACAACATATAGAGAAGCTTGAAACAAATATCGTCTAAACAATATGAAAACTTGAGATGATATTTCTTCTATTGTTTTTGACTTGATGGAGCATTTACCCAAACATTTATCGTTTGAGGCACAAGTTGAAGGCGCAGTCCAATATAAATAGATGTATCCATTCGAGAGGTTAGGGTTTATATATACATCGTAATTAAAAACTTTATTGTCTTTCTTTGTATTTTTCAGAAGATTCATTTAATTCCATGCAAGTACTTATTTAACCTTAAGAGAAAAGTAAAAAATAAGAAATATGTTGAGGCTTCGATATGCGAACCCTATATTGTTGAAGAGATCTCAATATTTATCTTGTACTATTTCAAGCCTCAGTTGAGAGCAAGAATCAACCGCGTTCCAAGGCATGATGATGGTGGGAATGTGCCTTTGAGTGAGAACTTGTCAATATTCTCCCATCTTGGACAACCCGTACCAAAAAATACTGTGAAGGGAAGATATTTGTCAGAATAGAATTCAGAAAAATATATAATTATGTGCTATTTAACAGTGATGATCCGAGTCCTTTTATTTAGTAAGTATATTATTTAACATGTTGTTATTTTTGAACAATTTATCTATTATAATATCATAAATTGATATATTATTGAATCCCTCATAGACAACATTATCAATATTAACTATCACAAAACTCACAGCTAATTAAACCCTAAATCTTTTGATTACAAGATGAATAATTTACCACGTGCTTCAAAACATATGTAAGTACTATTTAATTATTTTTATCTCTCGGGATACTTAATTTCATTACACATTTCTCGTTAACTTTTTATGGTTGTATTTCATGTACTAGGTTTATCAATCAGGAGAGAATGCTAGTGTTACTTTGTATTTACTAAATCTGGGTCCTGAAAGAAATGTGAAGTGCTACAACGAGTATTTTATCAATGAACATGCGTTTCATACTAAAGAATATGGGCATGGCAGAAAGACTTATAACAATTAGATTAATGTTAAGGGATTGACTTCTAATGAGTTTGAAGTTGATTATTATGGAAAGTTAGAAGAGGTCATTGAATTGTAATATCATAGCGAGCAAAATAAAGTATTTTTATTATAATGCTATTGGTATGACACCAATGACATAGGAATCAGACTAGATCCCCATCAGGGTTTGGTTGAAATTAATTCAAAAGCTAGATTTTGCAACGTCTATGATGTCTTTGTTTTCGCCAATCAATACCAACAAGTTTATTGCACATACAATCCTTCCTTTAGAAATGATTCTTCAAAAGCTGATTGGTTATCCGTAGTGAAAACTAAACCTAGGGGTTATGTCGAGATTGTTCAGGATGACAACAATGAATTAACTGTGGGAGATGATGTTTTTCAATTTGATGAGTTAGTTGATCTATATCGAGTTGCTTCGTCTAATTACTTAGAAGAAAATTCAATTTTTCGCATCACTAAGAATATTTTTATTGATGTTGACACTAAGAAGTCAAATGATATTTTGAGCTCCAGCAGATATACACAAGTCAATGAAGATAATATCGATAAAATCAACGTCCAAGATAGCAATAGAGATGAGGACGAGTCAATTGAGGAAGAAGAAGAGAATTCTAATTAATTTTCACGACACAAATATGTAATGCCATAAAACATAATGTAATATTTTATGGATAAAATTCACTTTAATGTAATGACAATGATGTTAATTTATTATTAAATGATAAGGAAATATTTATTTTATTATTGTGATGTGAATTGGTGCTATTGTGTTATGTGTTATTTTGTGAATTTAAGTATTTTCAGGATGAATAGATAGAGAATACAAATATAATTTGTCATCAAACACATTACATACAAGTATATCGACAAAATGTGTCTGTCGATATATTCTAGAGACCATGAGAACAGTTTCCCTTCACCCTGATATTGTTCACGGTGTTAATTACATATGGGTATACCGACGAAATGTGTCTGTTGGTGTGTTCTAGAGACCATGAGAGTTGTTCCTCTTCACCCTGACATTATTCACGATGTTAATTACATACATGTATACTAACATATAATAATCTGGGACCAAAATGTTTTCACGACATAATTATTTTTATTCTAAATATTAAAATTTTATTTTTCATTTCCTAACAGATAATTACTTTTTACCATATAAGTTGGGTGATTTTTGGTACAAGGCATAAAAAAAGCCAAGAAATATACGAAAGAAAAAGAGCTTTTAAGTTGGAATGACATCACGGTTTAGAAGGACTTGCGAATGTCATACGTCTTAGAGGCTTTATGGGTGGAATACATTTAGCACGTGATGTCCATGTGTTTTTGTCTTTTTTTTTATCTATTTTTTCCTCATTTTAGGTTTTACAGGTTTCGTTAAGTTTTTGAGAGTTAATTTTTCTTTTAATAATATAAGGGTACTCTTGTCTAAGAGAAAAGCATGAAAATACAAGGACAAGAGAGTAAAAAAGATAAATCATTAAACAAGGGCGGAGCTAGGATTATTTATTAGGGGGGGCCAAAAAATATAATTTTTTTTTAATTTATTATATATGAGTTGTAAGAATAAAATAAAAACTGCATGATTTAGTTTTATTTAAAGAACGTATTACAAAACATATAATAATCTTTATACTTATTAAATACAAACATACAAAGTATATAAGAAACATTAACTAAAATGAAGCATTATTTATGTTTAATAAATTTTGAAATAAAATAAAAAATAATAAAGAATGATTCTTATATATTTATTTTAATTGTGCTTGTCGTTCTTTCATAGAATAGAAATCATCGATTATCATATCAATTGTGAATCTTTCAACAATTTCTTTTACTATATAGACAATCAAATAATTTGCAAGAAAATCATCCTCCATCCGATTGCGAAGTCTTGTTTTAACAATCTTCATCACTGAGAAAGCTCGTTTAGTAGTTGCTGTCAAAACAGGAAGAGTCAAGTCAAGCCGAATCAACCTGTCAATGAGTGTATAAATTGTTGATTTTTCTGTTTTAACCAATCCATGACATAAATCAGCAATCGATTACATATTCTTTAACTTTGGATGATTGGGTACATCAAGCTCATAATGTTGCAACCGAAATCTCAAATGAATTTTTTCTTGGTCAGAAAAATCTTCAGGATAGAACTTGTCAACAAGTAAGCATATATCTTCAACATTAAATAATTTATAGTTATTTCTAGGATCTAAAGCTGTTCTCAATTTAAGAAGCTCGATCGCCTACTCATTGAATCTATTATTTAGCTCTTGCAATTGCTGATCAATGATAGCTGTAAATATATCAACTCGATAGTGATGCTCAACTGTTACTGATTTTGTTTTACGACGAGATCATCCCACACTAGAAAAACAAACATCTATATCAGGAACTTCAATGTCTTGATACTTATAAAATGATGTCACTTCTTCTAAAAGAGTTTCTCAGCCATCATCTCTTAACTTCTAAATTAAAGTCCTTGTGCTAGTCAACAAATGCATAGCATTTAAAATGTCTTGAGATTTTTGTTGTAAGGCTTGACAAAGCACATCAGTAATTTCCATAACATTCTTCATTATATGTAAGAAGAATGCAAAATCAAATGACATTAGCAACTTAAATGAAAAGGCCGCATCACCACGTTGAGAATAAGTAGATCCATCTAAAGCAATGTTTTCAAGAACCAAGCAAGCTGCCCCATATATTTTTATCAAAATGTAAATTGATTTGAAGTGCGAACTCCATCTACTATCTCTAGGTTGTTGCAAACCACCTACATGATTAACTCTTTTACCCGTGTCAATCTCACCAATATCAACTAGATGTTCAATTGTAGTTGTTTGAAAAGCCCGTAAATTCATCATTACATTTGCAAGAAGCACTAACAATATTAATAATAAAAATCAAATTCTAAAAGAAAGTGTGAACATTAGATATTTCTCTAGCTGGAGCAATAAGAGCCAATTGTAATTGATGAGCTAAGTAATGTATTAATATGCATAAGAGCAATCATTAATGAATAAAACAAACCATTCCACTCTCTACGCATATTACTAGCACCATCATACCCTTGACCCCTAATATTTTGAACATCAATATTTTTTACTTGAACTATATCCAAAAATCGTTCTCGTATAAATCCACTTCTATCAACAAACCTAATAACAAGGGCCATTTGCTCTCTTCTGGATTCATCTCGAGCTTCATCAATAATTAAACAAAATCTTGCATACCAATCTCATGACGAATTGAAGACTGAACATTTCTAGCAAAGACATGCAAAATTTCTTTTTAAATTTGATGTGAGGTGCATTTAGCATTTTGTGGAGCATTACCCAAAACAAGAGCTCCTACTTGCTCATTGTAAGATGCTAAAAGTTCCATCATTTCAAGAAAATTACCTCGGTTTTTTATTCTGGACGTTCATCATACCCTATAAAAGCACATGCGTGAAATGTGAGCCAATGAACAATATCTATTGAAGCTTTAATACGCAATCGATTATTTAGAATTTCTTGAGTAGTTTATCTCTTAACTACTTTCTCAATATGACATGACTGATTTTTCAAATTTTCAAGCACTTGGTAGCAAATTTGTGAGCTGAATTTGGACCTTTTCCAATATGAGTAAAAAAAGCACACCGCTCCCCATCATTAACTTTCTTCCAACAATTGAATCCTTTAACAGTAAATGTGTCTGATCCTGGCTTTCCAGATGGCTTACTTGAAAATAGATAGCAAGGGAAACAAAATGCAGTATTTTTCTCTAAATATTCAAGCCATGGATAACTTTTGAACTAATGAGATTGAAATCGACGATGATGTTTTTCACCAGTCAGCGGATTTTTAGACATCAAAGGTTGATATGGCCCCAAATTATCGTATGCCCTTCGAATTTCATCTTGTTGATTAACTGGGTATTCCCAAATTTGAGGACGATTGCTTGGATTTCTAATTAAATGAGCAATGTCAATTCTAGTAGGAGGTGGTTCACTAGTCAATACAGGTTCTTCGTAAACTGAAGCATATTGGGGTTGCTCAACCATAACTTTAACATCACACATTGGAGTTGGTTCACTAGGTTGTGAGTTATCAATATTTTTCCTCTTTTTTTAAAAAAAAAAGAATCAATTCTTCTTATTTTGTTCATGGTTCAACCTAAAATCCAAACATATATCGTGAGAAAAAATTGGTAATATTGGTGGCTCTGCTAAAAACAAAACATAAAACAAATCCAAGTATAATTAAAACAAACCCATAAAATATATCAAATTAATTAAAAAAAATCACTATAACAAGAATTCAAAATTTGTTTTTGGTAAAACTAGCAGATATGAGAAAAAAAAAAGAAGCAAAAATAGCATAATTATAAAAAAAACATCATCAAATTTTTAACAAACATCCCAAAACAAAACAAAAATAAATTTTCAATTTGGGTTATTAGTAATCAATTACCTTGTTTTATTTGATGAAAGATTAATTAATCGGTGGGTTCGCCATCTGCTTTAGCTTTTCCACATGCTGTTTGTATTATTATAGTTAGGGTTTTAAAAAGTGATGGCAACTTTATGCTCTTCTTACCACGTAGGAGTTAAAACAAAACATAACTAAAATCTACCAATATATTTACTATGGTGAGGCCCATTTATTTAAAATAAAACACATTCCATCTTCTCACGTTTAGTGTCTAGGTAATAAAACAAATTGAATGTTTTGCAGGGGCCCGGGTCCCTGCTTGCCCCGCTTTAATTCCGCCACTGTCCTTAAAGGATACATGAGAGAATACCAATAATATAATGGCAAATAAATATGATATCCTTTTATCTTTATTTTTTAAAATAATACAAAAACCTAAAAGAAACAAAATATTATAGCCTTTAGGACATTAAAAAAACTATGAATTGAAATAGTATTTTTATTGTTTTTGCCTTTTATTTAAAAAACCATGAGGCTAGTTAATGGGGTAAAATAATTTTTTTTCAAATGACACAGTGGTCATTACTAAAAATACTTGGACAAATCGGTCTTATCATAATTTTTTGCCCAATGGAATTACTCAATTGCCTTTAAAAGAAAAAAATGAATGAACATGCCTAGATGGACTTCTTTTTTTAAAAACTTTTTATATTTTTTTTGCTCAGTTAAATAACTAATTTACCAATAAAATAAAATAAAAACTAAGTTGCCATCAAAGGTGTTTTGTTCTTTTCATTATGGTTTTTTTAATAATATTGAAATTAACTTAGGAGTTTCTTAGTAATTTAACAAATATAAAATTAATTAAAAAAACAAATTAGTAGACATGCACACGTCTACATGTTGACGCCCCTTACACCCTTTTAGCAGCGTGTGAGGGGTCATCCAGTGATATATGTTTCCTTCCATGATGACATTTTAATCATCTTGGTGTCCCCTACATTATACAATGCCATGCATGGCCAACAAGTCTTGGATTTTACACCGATGTCCTTTTTTCTCTTTTTCTCCCTCTCCACCTCAAATTTCACGCCCAACTCCTCAAATTTCATGGCAACCTTTCAATTTTTTTTTAGAATTGATCTTTATTCTTTTGATTCCTATTTTTTTTATATGAAATGATTTATCAAATTGATTTTTTTTTCAATTTCATCCTCATTTTATTTTTGTCATGTACCAGATCTGGTCTTCTTTCTTTTGATTGCTACTTATTTTATTTGAGATAGATTTTTAAATTGAATTTGTTTTATGATTTCGTCCTCCTATGATTTACTTTCTTATCAGATTTGATTCTCATTTTTTTAATGTTATTTTTTCTTGATTTTATCTTTCAATATTAAATTGGTTGGAAATTGAATTTCTTAGTTGAGCCCAGATTTGAGATTTAATGGATTGCAAGTTTAGAAGATTCACCCGAGTTTTTTTTTCTTTAAGCTCATACCTTTTGATTTCATTCTTTAATATTTTTTTTTATTTAGATTGGGCTTCGTTATTTTTTTATTTTTTTTCGATTGATTTTTTTACTAATTTTAAAATTGATCCTAATCATCCTGCCCTTCAGCATTAGGTTGTTTGATTATTATGCTTCATAGTTTTAATTAATTTGCTTTCTCAGGGATTACCTCGGTTTAGTTAAAAAGTTTCTTATTGTCAATGTTTTTGTCAATTTATTTAATTTCATTGTATTTTTTATTCGTATTATTAAATTGAATAAACTTATTAAAACTAGTCTACTCAATAATTCAAGTCTCATATTTTGTTTTTACATTTTAGGAATGCATGTATAGCATTTGTATTTTTTTTTTATGTTGAAAAAAAATTAAACTGGCCCATGACATAACACGAGCCATCAATCTAGTCATATCCAAGTTATTTCACATATATAGAAGAGTGTATAAAAAAAAAATCTATTTCCTCCCCTCCTTTTCAGTTCAAACTAAAATCAATAACAAGTAGCATGAATTTACCATTGAAACCTACATCTCAAAAATGTGTTTTGTAGAATAATTTAAATCATCATATATTACACTTACCAACAAAACCAGGAAAGCTTAAAATGATTCTGGACCTTTTTTATGACTATTTAACGAGCTTTGAATATAAATTATTTTTTTGGAGTTGAAGTTAGTTTGGACTGGTGGTTTTCTTACTCTTGCAAAATAAGTCTCCTATGCAAGACACAGGCGATTTGATACCTAAGTTAACAAAATATTGGAGGAATATAAGGTATGGAAGAAAAAGAATCAACATATAGGAGAGTGTTCTTCCTGGTTGTTGTGTGTGTTGTTCAGTTATGTTCACATATATTTATATGGTAAGAAGTAGGGTCGCCAACCTATTATGAATCTTAATAGTGTTTTTCAATCCCTAAATTTTTACAACTCTAAAATATAGAGAAAGAAACTAGGGTTATAAAGTCTTCATATAACCCTTAACACAATTAAATAAATTTTTTTAATTTAAATAGAAAAAAATTCAAAAAACAACACAAAAATTAAAAACAATTAAAAACAATAACTTCCGGATCTAATTTAGGCTTAAAAGCTAAACCAACTCGCAAACAAACTGCCTTTATATAATTAGACTATTAGAACGATCTAGTAAAATTTTAACCCGATTTAATAACTGGATAAAAAAATATGCTCATTTTTATCCGATCATTGGATTTATCCAAAACTCTTTAAAACCTATAAAACTTCAACAATTAAGAAATTAATTTCATAAAATTAATTATGAAAAGAATAATGAGAAATATGCTCCATGTTAGTTCCCTCCACTTACAAAAAAAAAAACTTGTCATCGAGTTAATTATTAGATATTGAACTTAACCATGTCAAAACAAAAATTGATATTTCAACTACAACATTATAGTAAGTCTTTTAATAAAGTAGCATATCCTTGATTTGGAAACTCTAAAATTTAATTTATGGTGTGTACAAGTTTCTTCACACATTCATTTACTTCAAATTTGACCTACTTATCAGTTATGATTTTGAGTATATTAGTCTTTGTATGTTAATAAAATCGAATATAATCTTTCATAATATTTTCAAAAAACTTATCATAAATCACCATATCTCCCATGTACTTGTTTGCAAGATTTTCATTCATGACAAAAAAAATATTAAATTTTAAAAGTTTTATGAATCATAACTTAACCCAATGGTCGAACTTTGAAATTTTAAAAGCAGATACTTTCATATCTATTTTTTTTATTGGTGCTGGTACTGGTACTGTCTCAAATTAATCACCTTGCAATTAACTTTGATAGAAGAATTTTATGAATCCTCGAGTAATTTGCACATACTTTTTAATGTTCTAAATTATGGTTTAAGTTTCATCATTTTTTTTCAAGAAGTGAAATGCGGTCGATGGTGTCTATTGTGCTCTTTTAATTTAATTTTTTTTTTTTAGGATTGTCTGACATAAAGAATTATTTCTTTTAGTCCTATAAGACTTTTAGAATCGGAAAAAAATGGCAAATGCACTGTTCAAGAACAAAAAAACAAAATCAAATTACATAGTTGACATGAATAGTGCAATAAAGTAAAAGAAGAGAAAAAAAAAAAAAAGCAACCAGGAAAAATCACCAACTTTGTCTATCTCGAGGGCTATCCCTCCTAAGAAAGGAAAAATAAAAGAGAAAATTTCGCTGGTAGAAAATAAAACACTTATTATGTCATGTCAAATGGGGTTTGCTGTACCCCATGGAAAGAACATTGAGAACGAAAAGGGACCCATCATGTTTGTAACCCATTGGCGATGCTTTCTACAAGAAATATTGGACCTTGACATTTCCCTCGGTCGAGCACTCGATCTATCTATAACTTCTCTGTGTTGTCCTTTTTTCTCAAATTAACAAAAACCTTGAAAAAGGTATTTTTATCTATACCCATTGGCGATGCTTTCACTCATTTTGTTCATTTTTGTTTCTAAGTTTGTGAGAGTAGAGAAAAAATTCTCCCAAAACATTGAAATAAAGAGAGAAAATTATTGGTTAGCAACAAAAATAAGTTCTATTAAGATAATTTTGAATCCTTATTTTGTTACAAAAGGTAGATTAGAGTTGAAAAAGTTTTTTTTACTTAACTTTGTGTGTTTTTATCTGATTTAGAGATGTTTTGAGTTTATATATAAGTTTATTGAAGTAATAAGGATCTTTATTAGATTTTTAGGTTAAAATATATTATAAATGAATTTTTGAGTCTAAAAAGCCATAGCTCAATTTTCCAGCCCCTCATAATTTGAGAAAGTAGACAACGTGTCATCTATTTTTATTTAAAAATGAAATAAATAAAAGGATGGACACCATGTCATCAACCTCTTAATAAAAAAAATACTATGTGGGCCTGGCCATATAGGCCCATCCACTTTTGACATTATTTATGTTGGGCGAGGTGTGTGGCTTGACCACTTTTTATATATATTTTTTTATTTATTTATTTTGGGTTTATATTTAAATGCGCTATTAAAAAATTATCTTGATATTTCTATTATTATTCAATTTTTAATTGATTTTTGACATATAATTTTATTACATTTATTAATTTTTCCCCTTTAATCACATAAAGCAACTCAGTAAGAGATCTCAGATTAAATCGGTATATATTACTGATATTTTTTTTATAAAGATTTTCTTTTAAGATCATGTTGGATTTTTGTTTGGAAAACAATTCTTTCAATTAAAAAATATGTTTTCATTGACAATTGAGAGATGCATTAATAAGGAGAAATAGATTAGATTGGAGAAATAAATTTTTTCTACTTATTTCAAACAATTGAAACTTATAAACAAAACCTTTATTTTTATTGTCGTTGTGTTTTATTAAAAAAATACTCCTAATAAAAAATCATGATGTTGTTTTTAAGAAGATCATGACTTTTTTCATGATACTATTATTGATTATTTTATGGATAATTATATGTCAGTTCTATAAGAAAAAAAATATTATTATAATTTTCTAACTAATATTGAGTGAGAATATAATTGTTTTCTTGATTTTTCATTATAGATTTTTTTATAATTTTTTTTCAAATTTGTTATTCTCATTCTTTTAAGTAGTTGCAGAGAGATGATCGGTTTATGATTTTTTTTAAACTGAAGCTTGATTTCACAATCATAATGAGATTTTGCTTAAACAAAATGCTCCTTATATAAAAAATGTTTTCATCAAAAGTAAAAAAAATGCATGAATAGGAAAAAATAGTTTTTTTTTTTAAATATATGTGTTTTCCTTTTTATCTCAAATTCATATAGTTTCTTCAAACATTTTTTTTATTGATGTTGTTTTTATTTAATAAACTATGCTACTATTAATAACAACTTTTGTTGTAAGAAAAAAATCACATGAATCAAAAAAGACAATTTAGATGAAAAAAGAGTACATTTATCCTCAATAATTTTATTTGTTATCTTTCTTGTAAATCCTATAAATATCTATGTTTATAATCATTTAATTGATTAAAAAATAAGATTCACAAATTATTAAAGTTGACTAAAGTCGATGATTGATGCTAAAACTATCTTGTATCTATAATTTAATGGTAATTAAAAATAAATATTTATGGGTACATGCTACTATATATGAGCTATTTTATAACAAAATTATTGGATATTTTATCAACTGATTTAAATTTGAATTTTAAGTTCATGAAGAATTGAAAAAAATATCTTCTATTATGTAAACTTGAATAAGCCTCCCAGTGAAACACCCCAATAAAACATGAGGACCATGTGAAAGAAAATATTTTCTCACGAAGACAAATTGATCACATTTACTAGAAAATATGCATGCAATGCACTTTGATTTTTTGAAAATTCCATTCCTTTATTTTGGCCTTTTTTAGATGGAGTACTATCCTTTTCTAATAATAAGGAATTTAATTTGTTCATGCAACCTTGTGCTTATGATCATCTCAGGAAAAAAAAAACATGTTGTTGTCAATTAAAGATGCCTCCGACACTTGGTGTGACAAGTGATTGAAGTTTATCCCGAAGGAAGTAGAACTGATTTGCCGCGTGTCCCTTGGTAAAGATATCTGCAGGTTGTAGAGAGGTGGGGATGTGTTGAAGAAGGATATCTTTGTTGGCCACCTTTTCTCGAACAAAGTGGTAATCCACTCCAATGTGTTTTAATCGTGCATGGAAAATTGGATTTGAGGTAAGAGATAAGACATTTATGTTATCACACCACGTGACTGGAGTAGAAGCAAAAGAAACTTAGAGCTCACGCAACAACATTCGTAACCAATACACCTCAGCCGTAATGAGAGCCAAACACCGGTATTCAGCTTCAGTACTTGATTTTGACACTACAAGTTGTTTCTTAGCCGACCAAGATATAAGATTGGGTCTAATAAAAACACCATAACCACAAGTGAATCGTCTATCGTCAGGATCACTAGCCCAATCAGAATCACAATAGGCATTAATGGCAAAGGAACCAGGTTTGTAGAAGAGACCATAATCAAGTGTATGTTTTAAGTATTGTAGCACGTGTTTGGCTACTATCGAATGAGCAGAGGTTGGCACTTGCATGTGTTGATAGAGTTAATTCACGGAGTTTGCGATGTTGGGGCGTGTGAGAGTGACATATTGTAGAGCACCCACCGTATACCTATATTCAGAAGGGTCTAGAAGAATTTCACCATCGTATTTGGACAACTTAGAGCCTAATACACAAGGAGCACGATACAATCAGATACCAGTGAGTTGCACACGATCTAAAAGATCAATAATATACCTTGTTTGGCGAAGATGTAAGCTAGAAGAATTACGTGTGGCCTTAATGCCAATAAAATATGTCAATTGGTCAAGATCCTTCAAAGCAAACTTAAGTTAAAGTTGAGAAATAAAAGAGGTAAAAAAATTCCGATCATTTGAGGTAACAAGAATATCATCCATATATACTAACAAAAATGCATGGATGTTCTTAAGGTGATAGGTAAATAATGAAGGATCAACTTGGGAACTATAAAAACCAAGAGCCAAAAGAGTAGTGGATAGGCAATTAAACCAAACACGAGGAGCTTGTTTTAACCCATAGAGAGATTTATGAAGCTTACAAACAAAGTAGGGGTGTGCCGGATCTGGAAAACCTTTCGGTTGTGTCATATAAACTTCCTCTTCTAACAGGCTATGAAGAAAGGCATTAGAAACATCAAGTTGCCGAATGTCCCAGTTGAAAGAAATAGCGAGGGCAAGAACCATGTGGATAGTAGAAGGTTTTATGACTGGGCTGAACGTGTCAAGAAAATCAACACCACTTCTTTATAGATAACCGACAACTACTAGTCTAGCCTTTTGACGTTCATCACTACCGTCAGGTCATCGTTTGAGTTTAAAAACCCATTTGCATGGAACCACATTCTTATTAGGAGGACGAGAACATAGTGACCAGGTTTTATTATTTAATAAAGACTAAAATTCATTGTTCATTACCACACGACACTCGGGTATTGATGCCGCTTGAGCATAGGTTCAAGGCTAAAAACAAACCAGACTTGCATGCGTTACTTGAAGGGGGTGACGAGTAGAATATAAATGAAAATCAGGAAACCTGCGAGGATTAAGGTGATCGGTCTGTGATCTGGTGAGTATTTGAGTAGAGGGCACAAGAGGAGAGAGGGCACTATCTTAGAGGTTAAAGGGTGCACCGTCCCGTTTGAGCGAGAGGAATGACTAAGAACAGGCGCAGGTGATAAAGATACATAGGTCTCAGGGTGGACAAAAGTGAGAGATGGGATAAAAGAGATAAGATGGTTATCAGGGGAGATAAAGTCTGGAGTACTATGAGTGTCAGGTGAGACACGGTCGTGAGTAAAGTCTCGGTGAAGAAGATTCGGGGGAGGAGAAAAAAAGAGGGTGAGGTGAAAATATGGGAGGGAAGAGTGAAAGACAAACTTGGAGTCTTACCTAAGGAGGGGACGCATCTGGCAGGATTTGTGAGAATGGATTGTGCTGAAAATTTCTCTTCGTCAAAAATCACATTTCGAGATATGTAAACATGCCTGAAGGAAGGATCTAAACACCAAAAACCTTTGTGATTAGAGCTATAATCAATGAAAATACAAGGTGTGCTACGATACGATAATTTATCATTGGTGTAAGGACAAAGACATGGAAAACATTGACATCCAAAAGCCCGAAAATAGGTGAAGTAAGGAGGAAGGTGAAAAAGATGTTCATAGGGTGATAAATAATCAAGAACTTTGGTTGGCAATTGATTAATTATAAAGATAACGATTAAGAAAACATCAACCTAAAATTTCTTAGATAAGCCAAATTGAGCAAGAAGAGTAAGCCCCATGTCCATAATATGATGATGTTTCCTCTCAGCGAGGTTATTTTGTTAAGATGTATGAGATCTATTTTGTTAAGATGTGTGAGATCATGAGAGTCGATGAAAAATGCCATTGTCACTAAAAAACTGTTTAAAGATGGTATAACAATATTCACCACTATTATCACTTTGAAATTGTCTTATGGTGGATTTAAATTGTTTTTCCACTACAAGCTTCAATTTAACAAATGTAGAATAAACATCGAATTTATTTGAAATAAGAAACATCCAATAAAAACGAGAAAAACCATTAATAAAAGTAACATAATAACGACAACCACTCAGAAAATGAGTGGAAGTGGACCAAACATCACAGTGAAGTATTTCAAGAGGAGCAGTAGATTCTCTTGAAGAATCAGAGAATGACAATTGTTTAGACTTGCCTAGTTGACATGACACACAAATAGACTTTTATTGAGTGAATAACTAATTGGAAGCGAAAAATTAGAAATGACATGATGAAGAATTTCTGTGGAAGGATGACCCAGACGACAATGCAAGGTGGAGGCAGAAGCCTTGACGCCAACAGTCATTTTGAGAGAATGGTATGGTGAGGAAGATAGTTGATGAAGGTTGATCGGATACAATCCATTGTCACTTGGCCCTATCAGGAGCGTGTCCCCTATCAAGATGTCCTTTACAAAAAAAAAATCAGAACCAGTAAGTTCAAAAAGAACATTATTATCGTTATAGAATTTATTGATAGAGAGAAGACAAACAGAGGCTTGAGGACAATAAGCAACATTATTTTAAGGCAAGAGCAGAAGAAAAGGTTTTAATAGAGGCATTGCTAGTATGAGATATGGTCAAACTTGTCCCATTGCCTACGCCAACAGAATCATCACCTTTATATGGTTGAGAGGTTGCAAGATTAGAAATATCAGAGGTAACATGAAGATTAGCACCATTATCTGCATACCATTAATGTTGATTTAGATAAGTGGTATTGACCTCCACATCCATAGCAGCTAATTCAGTAGGAGGATGATGTCCCTGAAATGAGTAATTCATTTGATTAAAACAATCCAAGGCCTGATGACCCTCTCATTTACAAATTTGACATGGGATCGGGAGCGAGAGTCAGAAGAAGTCACTAAAGATGTGCGCGGTAAGTGAGGTAATGACTGCCTAAACTAGGAGGAAGCACCACTCGAGCCTTTAGATACCCCTAAGAAGCGAGATTTAATATTGTTGTGGCGAGAACCTATTTTTGATTCAGGTTTATGTGAGTAGAGAGCATAGCAACCTGCCTCAGGTTGAATAGACTGGCTATGAAATTGTTGCATAAGGTCATGGTTTAGCTGTTCTGCATGAAAATCTGAAAATGACATAGATTTCTCTTTAGAAAGGAGCATATAAGTAGTGACAAAGAAATGAAATGAAGAATTGAGACCATTGAGAACAAATAAGATTAAATCAGAATCATCAATAGGTTTCCCAACAATAGATAGTTCATCAGCAAGAGATTTAATGAAATCCAAAATATTTTGATAGGACAAGGAGCGTTGCTGTAAAGACTGTAACTTTTTCTTGATAAGAGAAATGTGAGAGGTTGAGGGCGCAACAAAACGTGCACCAAGAGCTTACCAAGCAAGACGAGAAGTCTCAAGGCCATAAATAATGGAGACCACTGTAGGAGACAATGAAGAAATAATACAGCCAAGTAGTGTTTGGTCCTTATACTGCCAAGCCATATAAGCAGAATTAAGAATCCATTGGACCTTGTGTTCTTCGCTGGAAAATTAAGGAGGACAAAAATTAGAACCATCAATAATTCTTATAAGTCTATAGCTCCGAAACAGAGAAAGCAATTGAGCTGACCAGAAAAGAAATTTAGTTCCATCGAGTTTGATGGAAATAACTTGAGCTGGAAGATGAAATGCAGCGGAAGATAGTGAAGAATCTGTAGTTGTAGCCACAGGATCATTAGAAGTATTAGCTATGAAATGCTCTGATACCAGAATTAAAATACATCTTCAATTTCTTGAGAGACTTGTGTTCTCTCAGCCGTATATATATCCAAAGTTTGTTACAAAAGATTTATCTTTTTAAAAGTTTACTTGCAGAAGAGTTTTCTTTCATAAAGGAAACCTAAGGATAAACAGAGAAATATAAGTTAAACATGATGGAATTAGATCTCAGTGTGTTTCGGAAATCGCTGAGCTTTATCCTTATCAATGCAACGGTATTTTATTTTTATCGAGCCAGACGAACTCAACAGTCGAGCCTTAATTTCATATATATACACACACACACACACACACACACACACAACACCCTTTACGACAGATTATTCTGAGAATGCTTTTGCTACCTAGTCATTAGGTAGTTTCCTGCCTAGAAACTGCATGCCTCTTTCATGAGCAATTAAATATTGTTTCGTGGTAGAGAGGGAAATGGTGCCACTTTACTTCCTAATACCGAATCAAAAACTAATTGATGAGAATTTTTTTGCAAGAGTAATTACACAATGCTATAAATTTGGGATAGCCATTTTCCAAATAATTTTATTTAGTAATTGAAATCGATCGTGATCTCTTCTTATTAATAGCAAAAAATGCTTTATTATTATTATTATTATTAAGAAATCTTAAATTAATTAATATTGCAAACCTAACTTCATGATATTCATAAAGGGATAATACAACTGATATAGTAATGCTTCAGTAGTAAGAACATGAAATTAAGTACCGCTACATGTCATTCGCGTAGAGTTCCACCCATTGCTTTGATCCATTCATCAACCCAGGACTCAATCTAAACATGAGAATACAAAATTCCATCTGATTTATAGCCCCATCTCCATCCAAATCACCTTCCATTAACATGCACACAAGGTCATCATCCCTCATGTCTTGCAGCCCTAGTAGCATAATATTTCTCTTCAAGCTCTCAAACGTGATCAGGCCTTTATCAACATCCATTAACAAACGAAACCCGCTACACAGCTCCAACATAAACTCTTCTGTTCCCAGTGTCTGCATCATGGATGGGAGGTGATCCTGAAATTCCACTGCATGACCTATCAATGCCATTGATGGTTGAGAAAATGTGCAAGAAATACTTTATTATAATGCTAAAACAAACAGTGAAAGCTCTGGAGCTGTGTGAATAATGGGATGGTGGAGAAGTGGGTGAGGAGGGGGATTATATAAGAGAAGGAAGGGGAAGAAAACAGAAAGAGAGAGGAATTCGTGGAAATTGTGAGCACTGAAGATAAGTAGGGTACAAATAAATAATCAGTGAAACTTTTATGGTTAGCAGTGAGCTTCCTGCTTCTTTCTTTTTCAAAGCTTATATGAAAACTCTTCTTCCTGGAAGCTGCATGGAATCATGGGATCTTCTGTAGGTTCTTAAAGTAAAGTTTGTTCACCATATGAATAACATGTTGCTTAGGTAATTACTGCTATTAGTTGGAGTAATTACAAACACACGGTAAGACAACCCTGAGAACAGGAAAATTAATAAATTTGGAAACTTTGACAATCGTGCGAAAAACATGCTAGTAAAAGACAATTGCGTTAATCTAGGGATAGAATCATAGATGCCCTACGCTTGGCTATCGAAACCAAGGTTGTCAATTCCGTTCCGTTCCGCCCGGAATGGCCGAAACATTCCATACCAATTCAAAAACGGAACAAAACGGAACAAATTTCATCTCATTTTAAATCTCGGTCCGTTCGGATTTTTCGGCTAAATTCCGCCCGAAACGTTCCGGTTCCATTCCACATGTTCCGTTCCGCTCTTGAAAAGCCATTGAATCAAATTGAACCTTATTCAATTTAATTAATTAAACCACCCAATTATAAAAAGCTCTTTTTTATTACTATTTTCTATAACAATGATATTAATAATAACATTGAAAATTATTATTACTATTTTCATTAACAATGATATTAATTTTTTAAAATTAGATTTATCACTAATATATATGGTTTATATTCATGTTGTTTTTTTCATGTTTATACTTTGTAGGAATTTGAGTAAAATAAGGGATGCTTTAGATTCTATTAGCCTTAATAACATTTACCTAACTTTATATTTAAAATATTTGTGTTAAAACATTTTACTTTCATAATATTTTGATATTTTGTTTAAGTTGAATTACTTTAAGTTAAAGATCTATTTAATCTTGACTATTTAGAAATATTTTAAATTTTGAAATTATATTTGTTTGGCATTGTGTTTGTATTGCATAATTTATAATTAATTTATCTTGAATTTGAATTATGTTTGTTGAATATATATATATATATATATATGAACAAGTACAACCCCGAAACGGCACGCCGAAACACTCAAACTGAAACATTCCGTTCCAATTGAAAAAATGAAACACCTACCGAAACGGAATTGACAACCTTGATCGAAACACTTGATATTTTAACTTAAATATCCACACAAATGTGGTACTTTTAATTTGTCACAAAATTTATAGCAATGACAAAATGATGATTTTTTCTCAAGGGAGATGCAGTACTACGAAAATTGAAAATTAATTATTGAAACTGAAGGTAGGTGTCGTGGAATCATCTTACACTACTACATCCTGTCTTTCTCAATCAATCGAGACCCCAATTGATCAAAATTGAAAATTTTAATTACTTTACTCTATCAAGAGCGATTATTATTAATTATGTACCACTGATCTCTAAGAGAGTTACCATTAGCCTCTCATTTATCTGGTTATCAAGATAATTAGTGGGATACAATATTCCAATCTCCAAAATGAGGAGCTCTAGCATTAGCAATCAATTGATCTCTAGGGTCGCTATAGCTGATTAACGTCTTTGTGGTATATTTTTCAAGCTGTACATACAATGTCCCTTAGTGTCCGGAGTGTGTACGCTTAAGATGGTGAGATGAAAGGGATCTAGGGCACTCTGTAAGCTTTATAATTAAGAATTGATTAACGAAATGCAACGGACAAGAAGATTCTATTAATATTTCTTCTTTGATAATACACGCGTTATTAAAAATGGAGGAGGAATTGATGGTACTGAGGCAACATATAAATTTTCATTTCAACTTTTTGGCAACGCTCCAACATAAAGGAATTTCGCAGAAGTTTCCTTCCTCACTGGACACATGTTAGACGACTTTGTGCCCTTTTATCTACTCTAGTGGTTAGAATAGAGATCTCATATTGAATACTAAAGTTAAGAGAACTTAGCCATTCTATGAATAGCCATAACTTTGATTGCTAACAATGTTTACCGTATTAGTGATGTCAGAAGGAAAGCTTGAAGAAAGGGACCATCATGATGTTTAGTTTGAATTTTGAGGGAAAATATTGAAAATGCTTACGGTTATATGGTCTTTTCCTTAGTAGAATTCTTGTACGTTTATTTGTCAACAAATTTAGAATAACGAGGAAAAAGTAAAAGAAATAATTATAATAAAATATCATGTAAACCAAGTTAACAATAATTATGCATTGTAATTTGGCATGGTATATTTTATCTTGCAAATCATAGTTTTTAAATCCGGACTAGTCTGATGGGTTGACTTGAGACTCGGGATCTAGTTTACTTGGTGGTTGGACCAATTCAGATTTGTCAAAAGACCGACCGATGCAACGACTTGGCCAAACCCGGACGACCTGGCGGGTTGACCCATGACTCGGGTGAGACCCGGTGTTTTTTTTTTTCAAAAAATGTGGTTTTTCTTCTATACCCTTCTTTTTTCATATTTTTTTAGTTAGTTATTAACACTTTTTAAAGTTCATTATATAAATATTAGAAAAGTGTTTATTTTTTCAATGTGGGATTTGAAGCTCTTTAGTATATATACTCTATGTTCCTAAGAAAAAAGTTATTTTTTCAATGTGGGATTTGTAACTCTTTCGTATATATACTTTATGTTCACAAGAAAAAAGTTATGTTTCTTCAATGTGGGATAAAAAACGTTTTGGTTTGAATACTTTAACTTAAAATGATAACATAATATCTTTTCAATGTGGGATTTGAAACCCTTTAGTATATATACTCTATGTTCACACAAGAAAAAAGTTACGTTTTTTCAATGTGGAATAAAAAACTTTTTGGTTTGAATACTTCAACTTAAAATGATAACATAATATCTTATCAATGTGGGATTTGAAGCCTTTTAGTATGTATACTCTATGTTCACATAAGAAAAAAGTTATGTTTTTTCAATGTGGGATAAAAAAACTTTTTAAAATATTCTTTTAAACTTCATTATTTACAACATGTAATTATATTCACATGGATTTTTTTTAATTTTTTCATACGAAATATTAAAACTTTAATTTTTTTAATTTTTTTTCAGGTTGATCCGGGTTGACCCGAGTTGACCTGGGTTGACCCATGAAACCCGGGACCCGGCTCCTTGGCTGGGTCAACTTCCGAGCTGAGTTTGATAACTATGCTACAAATTCATGGTGTTTAATATATCTGTATGCATAAGGGAAAAAAAATAAAAAATAAAATCCCACTAAAGATTTCTTCACTTTTTATCGAGCTCACTTCACATGTTAACTGTTTAAAAGTATGGTTGTGGTTGCTTTTCAAAGTGCTTTTCATGTCGAAATGTATCAAAATGATTTTTATTTTATTTTTTAAAAATTATTTTTGAGATCAGCGCATCAAACAAAACATACAAAATAAATTAATTTTTCACAAAAAAAATTGAATTTTTTGAAAACACGGATTGACCCACGTTTCCAAACGCTTCCTAAATAGATATTAAATTTAATAATTAATTTTGAGTTTTATTTAAAAATTTAAATTTTATGGTGGGAAATCCATTCAATATCTTTATTTATATTTATTCAACGTGAAATATGTCTAGATTGAGAAATATATATTTTTCCAATGTTTAATATTATCAGATCAAGTTTTGCATTTTGATATTCAAAGTCACGGTTCAGTGCAGCAAGTTGAAGAAACGCCCAGCACTCATAGCAGGTCAATTTCCATTTCTTCCTGAATATCAGAAAAGTCCATTTTCTTAAAGTCTCTTTGCTTCATTCCTAGCAAGCACCGTTCCACATCCTCATTCCTCCTTATTTCAGGATACCTTTTCTTTTAAATGCTACGGAACCAGCTTTCCCAATCAATAAATTCAAATTAAGGGGGTCGTCGCCGGGTCAACCTGCCGGGTCACACCGAGTTTTTTCTTTCCCTGTTTTTTCTTCAACCCAACCCGATTTCAGTCCCGGGTTAGCTAGGTCCCGAGTCAACCCGTGGAGCCGGGTTTTAAAATTATGTTTAAAACACTGGTACCGTGTATTCTTTTCTCTCTATAATGACAGTGAGAGGGGCTTTTATATATTACGCCTAGAAGTTGTCCCGCCCTAAAAATCATGAAAAAATTATAAAAATATTTTTATTGCGTGACAACGTCTCATGTTTTATGATCATGTACACATCTTAATTTTAATAAAAATATTATATTCAAAATAATACATAATTGAAAAAAAAATCTTAAATTCTAATAATCAAATTTAATATAAATCATTCCACATCAAATAACCTAACTTTAAAATCAAATAAAACTAAATGTACTACAACTCTAAAATCATAAATTGATCTAATTATTGAAATATTAAAGGCTAGAAATTAATTATTTAAAGCAACCTCTTAACATTTTAAACTTCTTTCAAACCATATGAAATAAATAAATAAATAGAGGTGAGTGCCACGTACTTAATAAATAATAGTTTGCCTTCCTAACTGGTCCAAGCATGCGAAAACTTACTAATAAATATAGTTTAAAATAAATTCATTTATTATACCAAAATATTATTACTTTCAAATATTCAAAAGTTCAAAAGCACATTTATAAATAATTGACAAACTTAAATAATTTAAACAAATTATTTTGAACATAAATATGGTTTGCATACTTATATTCAGAGTCTAAGCACTACAGTTACTCTAATCACAATAATAATGGATCATATTTTACCTTATGACTAGACATTAAATTCTAAGTAGATGAGTCTATAAGTGCCAATGTTTAATCCCCAAAGGCTGAGTCCAAAACATATTTAATCAAATTCATATCCAATCCACGAATAGATTCACAAAAACAAAACATATTCAAAACGCTTATGCAATCATAAACAAACTTTCACAAAACACTTAACATTATTTACAAATCTTCTATTATGCCTAATCCACCTAACTTACAAAACAATAAATATTTTAATGAAGAAAATTCATTTAGGACATAATTATATAATTTCTAACTCAAAATAACTAACCAAAGAGATGAACAATTACTTACTTGATATGTAAATTCAAGATTAGCCTTAGTGACAACCAATCACTCATAAAAACCTAACAATAGGAATCACCATAAATTATATGTTCACTAATATCCAATGCAATAGATGAGTTTGTTTCTAATTTTTAGTTTAATCCAAGTTTAAATACATCACTAGCTTAAATGATCCTAAAATTCCCTTCAACAATCACCTAGCACTAGAACCCTATTATCCTGATTGAGTTTTCTAAAATAGATACGCGCAGGGAAAATGATAAATTTAAAAATTTATCGGGACTCCAAAGATCTCATTAGACAGATCTAGAGTTGTTAAGGATTTATACGAAGATTACCTAAAGACTGGAAGTTCTTTTTGACTTTGAATAATTACTTCAAAACTGAGTTATTGCAAATCATAAGTTGTCCAAATATCTGACCTCTAATGATAATCCACATGAACCACTAGTGAGAAATATCCTAAACCATTTTATGAGAGAGGGATTGCTATGCCTTTGAGTACTAGCTCTTTTCTTTTGTGTTTTTTCAAGTGTTTTGTGTTGTGTACTACTAATTACTATTTTTAAAATAAGAGGCATAAATTCTATTTATAAGAAAACCTGAAAACCCTATAAATAACATAATATCAATTTACCCTCTGAATAATATCACGTATATTATTTCAAAATAATTTTATAAATTTATTCAATCAAGTCCGTACTTAATTCTATAGGTCTAAAATTGTAATTCTCTGTATAAATTATATTTTAGTCTTTAATTTCTAAAACTTATTGACAATCAAGTAACACTTGATTAATCATTCTGGTTCTTATATGTGTGATCCATTAGGTTCCCTAATAAGTTATCATAAATATAAATCACAATCCTAAATAAAATAAAATAAAATAATTTATTATTAATTCAATAATTGATTGATTTATATTTAAAGATCAAGTACAATGTCTATCAACCTGTCATGATCTCCTAAATATTAGGAAAGTCATAAGTAGTTTGACTTAACCTTTTAATGAAAAATTTCTTAGTGTAATTATTATCCTTTCATCAATAACATTTTTTATTTAGATATTATAGTATGAAGTGTGTCTACTATGTCAAATCATGTGTGTTTCAACAACATAGTAATTGATTATTTGAATAAGATTTGAAACTCGTTTCAAATCTCATTCCATCTTGCACAAGGATTTACAATTAATACTAGTTGAGAACAGATGAAATGTTTTTTTTTTCTAATTTACCTAGGGTGATAAATCTTCTCTTGATTACTTGAATACTTTCATATAATTCATGTTATACCCAATATCTACTTATTTGTTACCATTGATTAGGACAACATGTAATAGGATCAAAACATAATATTTTTTTATATAAAATAACTTAGTGATTTCAAGTCTAAAGATTACTTACACAATCGTCACATAGCCTTTTTCATAGACACATGTTATCTGTCTATATGGAATTCTAATGTGAGTCATTTTAGTGTACATATCATCTGAAAATCATCTTTATATTAGTTTTAAGTATCTATTTTACCTCAGATTATTAGAATAATTGTTCATTTCATGAAGAAAAGAACATAATATATATGAGTTTCAACAACTCTAATTAATATCTAGTCTTAATACAACATTGACCATAAATATTTAGGAACAACACTTTAATGAAATATGAATCACATAATTATAACAATTTTATAATTTCATTTGCAAAGTATTTTTATCCCAAGAACTTTATCTTTACTCTAGATTCATTAATAAAATATTATATTTATTAATAAAATAATTAATTAATATTAAGGATAAATAAATCATTCATTAAAAATAAAATAGTTTATATAAATAAAGCCAAGCCACATGTAACTAACCAATTGACTATAAAGCATATATACTAATAATCTTTCACTTTCACCAAAGTCAATCACTCATATATAAAATATCACATCAATCTACTTGACAATAATACTTTTATGGGGACAATGACTTAATAAGAGGATCAATAAGATTTTAGTAGATACTTGTTCTATCTTTACATATTTCCTTTCTATGATTCTCTAATCAAATATAATTGTTTAAGTACACTTTTTTAGATCATTAATGAGACTTTGATTCATTTTCTTATGCAATGACACCATTACTATCATAGTAATAGGCTACTGAAACAACAATGCTAAGAACCATACCTAGTTTAGTGATTAACTATTTGATTCAAACAACTTTTTTTGTCCCTTTAAAAGTCAAGGTGTGCTTAAATTTAGTTGTAGAATTTACTTTGGTCTCTATTTGGATTTTCTATATTCAATATTTGATTTAAAAATAGCATTTAAATAATTATAAACTATTAGTTCATCTACTCCATAGACTAGAAAATATTCTCTATTATTCTCAAGTAATAAAGAATAGAGGTAACTATGTTAAAATTCATAAAGGTTTTGTTTGTTATAGTTGCATACCATGTTTATAGGATTTGAAAAATGGTTATGAGATTTGAAAAATGGATGTCAAAATTGTATTTTTGATAAGGAATCTTAAAAAAGATATGTATGTGACATAACTTGAAACTTTTGATTCTAAGGAATTTTCCAATAAAGTATACAAGCTACAAAATTATATTCATGGAGTTAATTAAGCTTTAAGGAGTTGGAATATTAATTTTGATGAGATAATCAAATAGTTTGATTCCATAAAAAATATATGGATAAACTTTGTGTCAATAAAAGGTTGGTGGGAGTGGAGTAGTTTTTCTAATATTATATATCGATTACATATTATTAATAGGAAATAACATTTCTTTACTCTAGTTAGTAATGATCTGGTTGTCCAAGAAGTTTTTTCATGAAGGATATGAGATAAGCAACTTATATACTGGGAATAAAGATCCATAAAGATAGATCTAAAAGGTTGTTTGGATTATCTCAATCTACGTACATAGATAATATGCTAAAACGGTTTAGCATGGAAGAATTAAAAAAAAGATATTTACATAATTTGTATAAGATACGTCTCTCTAATGATATGCACTTTAAAATACAAATTAAGAGAAATAGGATGGAAATGATTCCATATATTTTGGATATAAGATTCATAATATATGTGATGTTATGTATAAGACTAGATGTATCTTATGCTTTGAGCTTAACAAGTAGATATCAATCTAATCTAGGTAAAGGTCACTAAAAGATAGTTAAAATAAGAAGGTTTCATCAAAGTCAATCTATTTGTCTTTTTCTGTAACCTTTGCTACTATTCTAGCTTACATTGTCATTTATATCAGTATTTCTCTTAAGATTCACTTACATCTAATGAGTTTTATCCCTTCAAATAGATCAATCAAGGTCCATACTTGGTTAGTGTATATGAAATCTATTTCAAATTTCCTGGCCTCAAGCCACTTTTTAGAATCAATATCGAATATTGATTACATATAATTGGTAGGCTCATCAAGTATGAGCAACTCATCAATTTTAGATTTCATAAGAAATCCATATCTCATTTGTGTATGAGATGTCTTATCAGATCTGCAGAGTTCTTATTTTTCTTGAGTTTTAGGCTGAACATCTAATGTTATAGCCTTGGACTCAGGTTCTATTTAGGTGTTAGTTTATAGTTTGTGAACTTCTACAAGTTTTATTTTCCTCCAACTGCTCATTTCAAGATCAAATTCTTTCTTTAGAAAATTTGTATTTTTTAAGACAAATACTTTTGCTCAATAAAATGATATAAATAATATCGAATAGTTTCTGTTGTCACGAATCGTTATTGGTCAACATACATATATAAATATTAGACCTAATAATTCATTATATCTTTCACTCTTTTATTTAAGGGTGTTTTGGTTATCTTATTTAATAAACAAGCTCTATAAGTTTCATAACTCATTTTTGGGTTCTTCCCCACAAATTTACCTTTTTCCTTTCAAAAAAATAAAAAAATAAAAGTAATAATAACAAGAAGAGTGACAACTGGGCAAAAATAGACTAAGGAAGGTTTCAAATATATAGACAAATCAAGCTGGAGTTTTGGATAAAATTATGAGCCTAATTATACCCCATTGTATCCAAGACTAAAGAGACAATGCAGATTCAAGGTCAAATTAAATAATTATTTGATGAATCTACATAAAAAAATATTAAGTCTAAGGACTTAATTAGATTTTTAATAGATCAATTTGATTTAATCATGGGTCGAATTAAAAGTTAATTGTGTTTAATAATTAATTTGGGTCAAAATAATTTTATTAGGGACTTGATTGGTAAAACAATTAAGTTTAAGTGCTCAATTTGGGCTAATCGGAAAGATTGAAATTTTAAAAGACCAAACTCAATTTTTACAAAGTCAATTGATTGAAATCAGGGATAAAATTATAAGAAAATCAAAATTTAGGGTCAATTAAGAGTTAAATTAAAGAAATTCATAACCAAGATGTTTTTTGAAAAAGACGCTAAACTCTGAAAACTCAATTTGGGCAAAAACATGGGTGAAATTGAAGCAAATTAAAAGTTTAATGGTTAATTAAGGATCAATTTGCATAAATTCAAAATCAAGGATCAAAATGAACAAGGTGCTGAAATTCAGGGTTGATATTGGAGTTCGGGGAGAGTAAAATAGCATAAAATTAAAAGTTTAAGGTCAATTAGGGATGCAATTAATAGAAATTAAAAGCCAAAGGACTAAATTGAAATTTAATCAAATCCCTAATTGAAACCCTAAGAACGTCAAAACGACGTTGTTTCATTTAAATAAAACGGTGTATTTTAACAAAAACAGTTTATTTTAGTAAAAAAAAAATCATTTTGATCATCACAAAAACAAAAACAAAAAGATATCAGACAACTTGTCGTTGGCTACTATTTTTCATCTTCAACCAAATTTGACAAATAAGACATCACTTTGATTGTCTAACATTGTACTATACCCCTAGTATAATTCTTGCTTATCGTTGCCTTTATAGCAACCACAGCACTGCCCCAAAACGGTTAATCTGATCAGCCTTTCGCAACTAAATTTATTATATTTGCATGAAATTGTTTGGAGACTCGTCCCTTACATGGGTTCAAGAATTGATCTAAAATTCAGGAGGTGGTGGACCACGGGGTAATTAAACTTTTCCACTGAAGCAACTTTGAAAACTTAGGAGATCGCTAGCTCAGAGTAAGATGAAACACATTCATAAACCCAAAAAAGGTGAAAACCCTGTCTCCAAAATCGAGATAGGTATCGGGTTAACCAAGATGGAAAGTTTTTGAGAGGGGAACAAAATGAGCAGTCAACATGTGCCGGAGTCTTGGTGTACTCGATGTTTTCTTTTTCTTTGTTTTTTAAATAAGCTGTCTGACCAAATGTTTGTGCTTGAAAAGGTAACAATCGAGCAAGCTCAGGTTCTAATGAGCTTGAAGAGAGCAAGTTATTGTAACATTTGTTAACAAAAACCATACAAGGCATGACCTTATCTAAACACCGAAAAAAATACTGAAAAAAGCACCAGAGGCTAACGATTTTAGTGTTTGTGACTGTGTCTGTTGAAGTTCATTGAACCCCTTCGATTGGATGAAATTTAGAATGAACTATCAGCGTCTACAGCATTGGAAAGTTGTCCTGGCTTGAGATTGACTGCTGCCATGAGTGAACTAAAAATAGTGGAATGAGACTATTGAGAGAGCAAATGAGCCTGCGCAACTGTATTGCGATCAGAGTCAGATGAAGCTGACCCGTCAATATCATAATTTAAAATCCATATGGGATCACTATATAATAAATAAAAAATAAAAAAAATTGTCAGCTACTTCAATGGCGAAACCTTCCATGTCGTGGGTTCTTGTTGACAACCAAGCCTAGATATCATTAATTAAGATGGCAAGGTGCATATTAATATGTATTAGAGTTTTAATTATTAAGTAGTTACGAGTTCAAATCTTATAATTTTTATTTATTTGATAAAAATTAAATATAAAATAATATGAGTCATACAAGTTTTAAATTCAAAAACTTTCAATTGAAATGATATATAAAAGAATAATATAAATCATATCTTTAAACCTTACTTAATAATTTTAAATTTTAAATTAAATTGTTTTTTTTTTACACTTTAAAAGCTAAACCTAGGGAAAAGCTTCAAAGTTTCAAGCATGCAAAGCCACGATTAAAGAAGAAATTAATTCTCCCTAATCGAAACCACAAACAAAGAGCATGCACAGGTTAAATTCCAAAACAGTCATTGGACCTCTACGGTAGCAGAGCACGACTGAGAAGCAGAAGTTGTTTCCAAAATAGTTGAATGAAAGGAAATGACAGACAAGGAGAAGAGTATTGTACCCACAACGCCACCATTGAATTTCAAAAAAGCTCTCATATTATTAAAAAAAATTATGGCATAAAGGAAAATTATTTAAAATGTTATTATAATAAATTTATTTAAAATAAATCTTATTATATAATGTAAAAAAGTAAGTGTCATTAAAAAATGAAGCCGTGCTTGGTTTCTAGGAAGAGCGTCACACACGCCTTGCCCAAACCTATAAAGTCCATGCATACTTGTAAAGTGCCCAAACCTATAAAGTCCATGCATACTTGTAAAGTGCCCAAACCTATAAAGCAACCTCTGTTATTTTTTATCAACAACATGGTTGATTTAATATAAAGTTGAATTAATTAAAAACGAAATTCATAGGAATTCAAATGGTTTTAATTTAAGAAAAAAAAATTTGTTCAGATAAAAATATTTTTCCATTTTCCATTTTTTTTTTAAATTTTGTCAAACAATGCTTCTTTTTTTTTCTTACAAAAGCTTGGTTCCTCATATAAAATCTTGTCATGATTTATAAAGAAAATTTCAATCAAGAAATAAAAAATAATATCTTGATTATTTTTCTATGACTTTATGTAAAAATAAAAGAATAAATAACTTAAATTTCATATATAATTATTCATAAAATAATTGTTAACATAAGTAGAAAATCTCTAATATTATTTTAAAATTATGACATAACATTGAAAATCATTTTAAAAAAAAGGTCAGATCCAAGGAATACTTTTTAAAAATCATTTAATCATTTCATTTAAAGATAATGTATTATAACATTGAAAAAAAAAATTAAAAAATTTAGATTAAAAGGTGAAGGGCCATATTTTTTTTTAAAAAAGGTCAGATATTCCTTGGCGTGGAAGGATCGAAATGTGTTGAAAATGAAGTTTAAGGACTGAAACAAACATAACTGAAACTACAAGGATTGAATATGGAAAAACAAGAAATTTCAGGGATCAAAATGTAAAGTGCAGCTACAATATTTTATCGTGTTCTTTTAATATTCTTCATAATTTTAAATATAATATTCCCTGCCGTCGTTGAAAAAGATGTAATATTTTTCACTAACCGTCCACCTAACATCATCTGTCGTCGCTCTTTCAAGTTTTTCTTTAGCTGCAGAGCATCCTCACAATATTCAATTTCACACCCAATCTTAGCCATCACCCGATATTTCTTCAAGTGGATAATTATATTGAGGTGCGAATAACAGCTCTGACTTTTCAACTCTGAAACTCTAAAATTGCGAGCTAGAAAAAAGAAAATGGAGGAAAGTATTATGCGTACAAGCCGGCAGGATACACCCAATTTAAAAGTCACTGTTGAGAGTTAAGTTTTGCCTTTGTCGTGCTCTTTCTCTTGCTTTCTTTTTCGAACATTTCCAGTTGTTTTTGTAGAAGGAGATGGAATTTTTTTGCTAAATGTAAAACCAAATAGTTTTGCTGCCACCTCCAATCTAGAGTTTATCACTGAAATCTTTCATATCCATGCGCGTAGATTTTACTCGTTATGTGGTAACACTTGATGTTTGAAAACTTTCATTTCAACAATGGAGAGCCTTCCTTTCTTTATCTTCTTCAGCACTTTGTTCATACAATCTCTCCAGTTCTTTTCATTTTCTGCTGATATCATAACTCCAGATCTACCTGTCAAAGATGGCCAGACTTTAATTTCTGTATCTCAAAGTTTTGAGCTAGGTTTCTTCTCTCCTGGAACCTCAAAATATCGGTATGTAGGAATTTGGTACAAGAAGAGCCCTGAGACAGTTGTATGGGTTGCAAACAGAAACAACCCACTCACTGATCATTTTGGGGTGTTAACATTTGACAACAGGGGAAATCTTGTTCTTCTCGACCAAATAAAGAATATTATATGGTCTTCAAATTTATCAAGCATTATAGAAGGTCCTGTCGCACAGCTATTGGATTCTGGAAATCTTGTTGTTAGGGACAATGGTAGTAGCAAAAACACTGAAAGCTATCGATGGCAGAGTTTTGACCAGCCATCAGATACACTATTACCAGGCATGAAGCTGGGATGGAACTTAAAGACTGGTCAAGAAAGGTACTTAATCACATGGAGAAGTATCAGCGATCCATCCCCTGGAGACTTTACTTATAGACTTGACATTCATGGTTTACCTCAATTGTTTATTGTTGTAGGATCTGTGAAGAAGGTCCGCAGCGGACCATGGAATGGAATTTTCTTTGGTGGCTCTCCTAAAGTCCACAATTCAGTATTTGAACCGATTCTGGTTCGTAATGAGGATGAAATATATTACACGTACAGGCTTTTGAACAATTCTGTTAGTTCGAGATTAACCCTGAATCAATCAGGTGCAGTAGAACGTCTTGTGATGTATGGTCAGAACTCTGGATGGACAACTATATACTCAGTACCTGTGGATACGTGCGAGAATTATGGGCAATGTGGTGCTAATGGTATTTGCAGAACTAGGACGTCACCTATCTGTGAGTGTTTGAAAGGGTTTAAATCCATACCAGAAGAGGAATTGGATATACAGAATTTTTATGGGTCTAGGAAATGTGAGACGAGATTGACATTAGATTGCCAACCAGGTGAGGGGTTCCTCAAGCTTCCAGGGGTAAAATTGCCTGATTTGTTAGAGTTTCGGTTGAATGAGAGTATGAATCTGAAGGAATGCGAGGCAGAGTGCTTCAAGAACTGTTCTTGCTCAGCTTTTGCTACTACAAATTTAAGTGGAGGTGGAGATGGCAGTGGCTGCTTGATGTGGTTTGGGAACCTAATAGACATTAGAGAGCAATCAGGAAGTACGATAGGACAGGATATCCATATACGAGTACCAGCTTCAGAATTAGGTATGTGTTATTTTTCTCATTTATGAACCTTCCTTGCATTGTCAAAGTTATATTAAGATGTCTATCCAGAAAACATAAGCAAGACACGTTGAATTTCAAGACTTGACTTCTTGCCTTCATCTATGGGAGAAAACAAGGAAGCGAGACCTTATCCTGGTTGCATTTCTATTTTTATTTTTTTTGTTATTATTAAGAGAAAATCGTGGCATTGAAAATTATTCTCACCAACTGCATTTTCTTTGTGGCTATTTTCTAGAAATGGTGCGTAGCTCGAAAAGGAAAAAAATGTTAAAGACTGCCCTGGTGGCTTCAATGTCTACTTTGTTAGGCATTTTTGTCTCAGGTTTGGTGCTCTGCATTAGTTGGAGGAAAATAAAGACGAAGGGTACGAACTCTTATCCTACCTTGCCGCTAAGAAAAAATAGCTAGCACACTGTTTTATTGGAAAGCAGGTTTTAAGTCATTTTATTCTTTCAGTAGGAATGGACCGCAGGAAGGAAGGCATGGAAGCACCTCTGTTTGATTTGGATACAATTGCTACTGCAACAAACAATTTCGCGCCGGACAGTATAATTGGAGCTGGGGGATTTGGTTCTGTTTACAAGGTAATGCAGATAACTACAATAAAGCATTGTGTTCTGTTAACTCAAAATGGTAAAGAAATGAATTTTCTACATGAAAACTTGCAGGGTAAACTTTTGACAGGACAAGAAATAGCAGTGAAGAAGCTGTCAATGAATTCAGGACAAGGTGTTGAAGAGTTTAGGAACGAAGTAGTTTTAATTGCCAAACTTCAACATAGGAATCTTGTTGGGCTCTTGGGAAGCTGTATACACAGAGAAGAAAGGATGTTAATCTATGAGTATATGCCTAACAAAAGCTTGGATTATTTCATCTTTGGTTTGAGCCCCTTGACTCATTGTCTCTTCTGTCACATTTCTTCCCTAAGCATATGCAATGTTCTTCATGTATTAAACTAATTCCCTTGAAGTTTGATCCTATGGGTACCAATCCTACTGCAGATATTGTATTTTGACTTACAAGAGATGAATTGATGTGCAGATCATGAAAGAAGTGCGTTATTGGGATGGAAAGAGCGTTTTGTTATTATTTTGGGTATCGCAAGAGGACTTCTCTACCTCCACCAAGATTCCAAACTTCAAATTGTTCACAGGGATCTCAAACCAAGCAATGTTTTGCTAGACAGTAACCTGATCCCTAAAATTTCAGATTTTGGTTTGGCAAGAATATCTGGCGATGATGGAAAAGAAACAAAAACAAGAAGAGTTATTGGGACATAGTAAGCTCTCTTTGTTAAATTCATATGCTTCTATTAGTTGAAAAAATCTATATTTGTTTGTTTTTTTTTTTTATGCAGTGGCTATATGGCTCCTGAATATGCCATTGATGGAAAATTTTCAGTCAAGTCTGATGTTTTCAGCTTGGGTGTGCTTCTGTTAGAGCTAATAAGTGGTAAGAAGAATAGAGGTTTTGTTCACCCAGATCACCATCACAATCTTGTAGGACATGTAAGTAGGAACAATCACATGGAAAGGAAGTATGTAATATCTCTCTGATTTTCCTGCTGAATAACTAGGAATATATTGGGTTATCACAGGCATGGTTGATGTGGAATGAAGGCAGGGCCTCGGAATTAATCGACACAGGTTTGGAGGATTCATCCGGAAAGTCCCAACTTCTAAGGTGTATTCAGGTAGGGCTATTATGCGTCCAGAAGCTCCCTGAAGACAGACCAGTAATGTCAACTGTAGTTTTCATGCTAGCAAATGAAGGAGCTGTGTTGCCTCAGCCTAAACAGCCTGGTTTCTTCATAGAAAGGGGTTCGGTCAGCGAAGCAACATCAAGAAATGAAGACTCTTATTCAACAAATGAAGCAAATATAACTATCCTGGAAGCTAGATAGATAATTCCTGCGATGTGTACATCAGAGTATATACCTGAGGAACTGTTTTTCTAAGCATATTAGCCACTGAGAACCTGGTGCATGTTTGAGTTTGTCGATGTTTCTTAGACAATGTTCGGTTTGCATTGTAGTTGTGACAAACATCCTCGATTTCATGGGTTTGAAAACATTGACGAGGAATTTCTTGAGTCTGGTAATTACAAATGGAAAATAGAGAACTCGACAGCAACAGTTTTCCTACAATCTGAATAGTCAAAGAGACAGACATCTTATCTTTCGATCGATCAATAAGAAGGAGAGAAGGGAAGGGAACAACTTGGCATTTTATAGCAAGATATGCATTTCTAGTCAGATTACGAAATTGGTTTATATCATCGAGGAACCACACGGTACGTAGTGGGAAGTCATGGAGCAAATTGAGAACTCGACAGCAGTAGTTTCCTGTGATTTGAAGGAGAAAAGGGAAGAAGAGAAATAAGGGAAATTCTTAATCCAATACATGTCATTGGTTCTAATATTTTTAATTTGTCAAATAAAGTTCTTATTTTCTATTTTGAAAAATTTGTATCTAATAAACATTTCAAATAAAGTTCCAATACATGTCTGAGCTTAGTTGGTATTTGATTTTGTAAAATCAAATAAAATTTAGATAAAGTAGAACAAATAAATGTTAAGGGATCAAAAGTGAAACTAAAACAAATATGGAAAGTGGGGTGAATGGATAGGCCAAATAGACTGGAATTTGCAAGGCACACACCAATAAATAGGAGATGCTTTTCGTGTTAAGGCGGTGAGTGAGGGGTCTTTTGATGCCCAAACAAAGCGACGCACCAAGCTTGATGACAAGGAGGAGCAATGGTAAGGTGTTGACGACTTTTTTTTTTTCTTTTTTTTTTTTTTTTCTTTTCTCGAGATTTGATTTAGGCCTTTTAAAATTTATAGGTATCCTATTTTTTTAATTAAATTTTTTAATTAATTTTTTTATTCCTATTTGTTTTATTTTAAATCCATTTTTGAATTGTTTTTTTCAATTTCTTTCCTTAGTACTTGATTTTATTTTATTTTTATATCAAATTTGGTTCTTATTGTTTTAATTGCTAATTGTTTTGTTTTTAATCATTTTCTTGATTGATTTTTTTTTAATTTTATCCATCAACATTTGATTTCGTTTTATATTGATAAAAATAAAAAAACAATTCAATAAAGATGGAATAAAAAAAATAAAAATCAAAAGAATAATTTTCACTTCTTTTTGTTAAATTGGATTTTTTAAGTTGCTCTCTTTAACCTAAGATTAGTTTGAGAATTGAACTTTTTATTTTATATAATTTTCTTTTAACAAGGTTATCTTGATCTCATGATCATGTCATAAATTTGGAAGGTTAACTTGGGTGGACTTGAGTTAGTATTTTTGTTTTTTTCAGATTGATTTTTTTCACTATTTTATTTGAATATTTGATTTTATAGGAATTGAGTTTTGTATTTTTTATTTTATTTTATTTTTGGAGTCAATTTCCAAGCGTGACAATTATGATATGACTGATGACGATGAATGATAATTAATATTCTTCTTGACGTGTAAGATATGATATTGGGCTTGGGCTTGTCATTTGACACCAATAGGGCCGACTTAACAAGGCCGAAATCGTTAGAATATCTGCCTAACTGGAGACATTTGAATCAATCTCTAAGGCTATAATTTTGTTAATATTGGGCTTAAATTTAGAATGGCCCGCCCATGATAATCAAGCCCAGTCCAAAGCCAAGATTCTTTGAACCAATCAGGACATGAATTCCTCGTAAGTGCACAAGGCAGTTAATCATGCATACATTTATATAAGTTAGTTTTTCGAGGGAAAAAAAATACTAGACAAAACATGAGAAGGGGAATATTTATATACAGAAAACCTGTATAGAAAACTCTTAAAACACCTCTGCAAAAATTTTCCATGCTGTTTATGGCGCTTGAGTAGCAATACTAAAAATACTATATAAGTATGAGAAAACATTTAAAATATTCAAAATTTATTGACTCTTGTTTGACTTGTCAAAGTATCATTACAATAATATATATATAAAAAATAGAAACCCTAGTAATATTGAATATAAAAATAAAATAGTAAAATTATTCCCTTCAAATAAAAAAATAGAAATTATAATGATACAAATTTGTGTCCTGTTGATTGGAAAACTATTTAAATTGGCTACTGGATTATATAATTAATACCTTATCTAATGGCTAGTCTTAGAAACCAATTTCTTAATTAAAGAAATTAAGGTTAGATTAAATGGACAGAGAATTGAATTCTTGGGTTATTATGAATGTTTATCGAATATTTAAGAATTTGAAAATTTGAGTAATGTTAAAAAAATAATTATTTGGAAAGTCTATAAATGATTATGTCTATAAATGATTTAATGATGGGCTATGTATGCATTTAAAGATCTTTTTTGAAACGTGCATATTAGGGAGCTTAAGATTATTACTTTTTGTGTTATGACTATGCAGGAAAGAAAGACTCTACAATATGTACGTAATTTGTCACCTTTTGTGTTATGTTTGTAGGAAAGAAAATCTTCATATTTCATATGTCTTGTGCTTAATTGACCAAACCTTAGAATTTCCTTGTCAAGTACTTAGATTAATGTATTATATGTGATGCTATGTAATCTAATCGTAAATTCCAACTCTCTTAATTTATTTGCTAGCATATTGTATGTGTGCTTTAGATTTTATGAATTTTAATTAATTAAATTGATAATATGTTGTCTTTGAGTATTTTCAATAAATCTTGTTCTAAATATGTGACTGTGATAGCGGTGGTGTTTAAAGTGTTTTTCTCTTAAAAATATATCAAAATAAATTTTTTTATTTTTTATATCAGCACATCAAAACAATCTGAAAACATAAAATTTTTTATTTAAGCAAAAAAAATTTTAAAATTTTTTTGAGAGCATGGTCTGCAATGCGTTACCAAACACACTCAATTTGTTTGGATATAGATCAAAGATTAGAAATCATTAATTGAAATAATACATGTTGTTGTCGATAACTTGAAGCATTCTTGATATCAGAGAAACTCCACCAAATGTTTTGTAAAAGTTTTGGTGAGGATTTAAATGAAAAAGAAATTTCCTACTTTTCCTGTAATCATTTAGTGATTATTTGAATTTTGTATTACTAAATCTCGAGAATATTACATGTAAATAAAACTAAAAAAACCTTAGTAATACATAATATAGAAAATAAACTAAAAAAATCCCATTCAAATAGAAAAAATAAAAAATATATAATAATACATAATAAAAATAATAATAATAATAAATTAAATTAAATTAACTATAAAAAATATTTATTTTTTCAAAAAATACTTCAACATTAATTTTCCTTCTAGATCATCTGAGCATGAGCATGAGAAATAGTTATATATTGGGATTTCAAAAAACTCTTCTAACTATATCAGAGGTACCTCTATAATTGTTTCGTGGAGAAATTAGATTGACTATTTTCTTTTACATTGATAATAAAACATAGATGGTTGGGTATTTTTGAATTTATTAGATATCTTATATATTGGGTGTTTTTTTTTTGTTTTTTTACCACATTTCATTTTTTTTTCTCGAAGTACACAAATATTTTTTTATTCGTCTCTTGTTACCGTTACTAATAATTCAATGACGTACACTCTCAGTTTTTTTCTTTTTTCAATAAATATTATAATGTCAAATATATATTATGGGCTCCAAACAATGCTATATCATTCAATTCCAATCAATAAAAAAAATAATTAAAATGTTATAGTTGTATTTGCAATTAATAATTAAAATAAATATAAAGATAAAGTATATTAGATGCGTCTTCCTCCTCTAATTCATTATATCTCTTTTCCAATTAAATTAAAGAAAATATGGTATCTTAATTTTCAATTAGAGTTTTCCATATGTTTTGAATATTTTTAAAATCTAAGAACTATTATATGAACATTAACTAAATTCAATTTTAAATTAATGGAAATTAATTTATATAATCTATATCTTACATGAACTTTCACATACAATTTATTGAGTGTTTAATGCAATTAATTTTAGCTACCCAAGAATTAAGGATATTGTATATAAGTTATTGACTTAATCTTTTACTCTGTTATCCTTCAAATAGGTTATGGATTTTGATGTTGATTTTTTTTTAATGAGATCCGATTAAAAAAACAAGACAAGTTAAAAAAAAAATAAAAAATAATTTCAATAAATAGAACACACGCATCCGTGTTAAATTAATTATTGATCATACTAACACATTTTATGGGCTACTATGCTAAGCACATACTAGGGGTTAGATGAGACTAGGGTTAGACGAGCTTTTCATCATTGTCATTAAACCCAGTCTTAATAGATTGATTGGGAATTTAGCGACTTAAAACTTAAGTCTAAAGTTAGAGCAAGCACGAATTTGACCGATAAAAACCTTTGTTTGATTTTGAAATGTTTCTTTTAGACTAGGATTCACATTTGTATGCTTTTTATTTTATTTATTAAAATAACAAAAGAAAAAGAAAAACCTTCGCAACATACTTCACTGACAATTATAATACAATTTGGTTTGAATGTTATATATGCAATTTAAATTAAGAAAACATTTCATGTTATGAAAACAAATATAATTAGGTGGGATTTGAACACATAATCTATCTCTTCACCACATATATCATTATCAATTTATTGTAGATTAGCTTTTAACCCGTGCTACTACGTCGTAGGTTAAATAATTTTTTTTAGTAAAAATCATAAAGATGTCAACAAGCCTAAAATCTTATGTATATTGGACGATATATTTTTAAAATATCAAAATTATGACATACTAGATGAAATATTTAAAAAATAAAGACGATGACATATTGAATTGATCCAAACCAACCTACAACTTAAGTCATGAAATCATAATAACTCTATAGAATACTAATAATAACAAATTAGAAAGTTTAATTTCAATAAATTAAATGTTAAAGGATAAAAAAAATCAATTTAAAAAAAAAACAAAACAAAACAACTTGAGTAAATATAGAAAAAAAGGCAAAACTCACCAATCCAATCATGAAAATAAGATTTCCCTTTAGAAATTTTTTTTTAAAAAAAAATACAATGAACACTTCTCAACAAACTCATTGTCAAAGTATGAATTTGAAATATAAAATTAATTTTAAAAAAACTTAAGTCAACTAGGGATAACATGCCAAATTCGCATCTTGGATCATAAGACTAGGATAAATACATAAAAAAAACTAAGCTTTTTTAAAAAACATTTTAAGAAAAAAAATCCCGCCATAATTCAAAAAAACTATTATTGATGTATTCTTTGATTTTGATTTTATTCAAATGAAGCTAATTTTGTTTTTTTTTTTTTTTTTTGTGTGGAAGGAAACCCCTTCAAAAAGGAACCCAAGAGTCTTAGCTTAATGGACCAGTTCCTTAGCCCAAAGCAAGAAAAGGCTCACGTGTCTGCCCACAAAATTTTTAAACTAGAGATATAGATGATTCATCATAAGCATCTGATTCTGAAGTCCTTAGAAAATCAAGCATGGGGTTTTTCGACCCTAAAAATTATTTTTCACCTAGCTTTTAATTTAAAATACCTACAAAACAATATAGAGATCCATATAAACCTTCTCATGCCTTAAAATAACCAAAAAATAAAAAATTAACCCAAAACTCAAAAATCTTTCGAGGTAAGATCTATTTCTTCAAGCCATTTCAAGCGAAAATAACATCCAAGCTAAACTATTTTATCAAATACATGTAAATATTAAGATTGACTTTTTTTGTTGTTAAAATTGATTCCAATAGTAACTTTCTCTTTTTAGTATTGAAATCCAACAACTTTTCCCTTTTTATTCTCTAACTTGGGATTGAAAAATAAAAGAAATGAAGTTTTGTATTAAAATTAAATTTTATAAGTCTTTAGGGGCTGATAATGTATAATTGGGAAAGTAGAAAGATGAATTTTTTTGTACAAATTTTGAAACCACCACCCAATTTATATGTCTTTTTAACTTCAGTTCTATATCTTTCAATTTCATATTTCCTTAACAATTTAATTTAAATTAGCCTTAGATTTGGTGGTGGAAGAGTGAAATAAAAAAAAAAGATGAAAAGAACAAAATACTATGAATAAAGAGTCCACATGGTTTTGTGAGGGGATTCATAATGTATTTTTCATAGTGAATCTTCCCCATGGCCTAGTGTTTATTTCATATCTTCAAAAATAAACTTTTTTTGTTGTTGTGCATTATGAATGAAAATATACATAATGAAACTAAACACATATAGTCCAGTATTGTTAAAAACAAATATAAAATAATAGTCATTAGAGAAAAATCACAAATGACCACTTATTTAAATAAATATTTTTTTGCATTGAGTTTAATTAAAAAAATATCAAAAATAAAAATTAATAAGAAAGAGAAAAAAGAAGAGAGAAGATAGAATTTCTATTGAGGGAATAACAAATTCATAAACATAAAAAATAAACTATTTCAATAGAAAGATATGATTTGAATTTTTAGATCTAAAATTTTAAATTAAATTTTTATGATGATTTGTTATTTATAAATAATATTTTAACTTGAATTTCTGTTTAGGATACTTCAAGGATAATTAAAAAATAATTTACAAAAAAAATTATAAGTTTTAACATTTTAATTGTTACCTGCTCAGACCCAAGTCGCTTGGGTATAGCATGATTCCAGGCCCAGATGCTTGGGTCATGCTAGACCCAGGCATTGAGTTAAATATATATATATATATATATATATATATAGTTAAAAAAGAGAAAAAAAGAGAGAAGATAGAATATCTATTAAAAAAATAACAAGTTCATAAACATAAAAAATAAATTATTTTAATAGAAAGATATGATTTGAATTTTTAGATCTAAAACGTTAAATTCGATTTTTATGATGATTTGTTGTTTATAAATAATTTCCGGACTTAAATTTCTATTTAGGATACTTCAAAGATAATTTAATTATTTTTTCTTAATAAAATAAAAAAATTATAAGTCTCAACATTTTAATCATCATCTGCTTAGACTCGGGTTTGACATACCCGTCGGACCCAAAGTGTTTGGATCTGAAGTAAGGCTCATGGGCCTTGTATGGCCGTTAGATCCAAGTTACTTGGGTTTGGCATGACCGCAAGACTTAAAACACTTAAAATATTCTTTATATTTTTAATATTTTTTTACATTTATTTTTTTTATTAATTTGCTGCGAAATGCGAGCCAATATACTAATAATATATTAAAAAAACAACCTTCCAAACTTAATACATGAAATAGCAACATTAAAAAAAAATGGCAAAAAAAAAAAAGGCACTGCATGACAGTGACTCGGAGCATTTTCATGCTAAAATGTATCTGAAAGGATATCTCTATACCTATATAGAGATTGAAACTAATTGCTTCTACGAGTGGGACAAATCTAATGTAAATATATCACTTTCCTAAAGACTTGGACCTGGGATCTTTACCTGAAATATTTTCATCACATGAATTACTTAAAAAAAAAATGAAATCAAACCACATATTGCTGCAATTCCTTTTTAATCTTCTAACTGACATGAGCATGCTCTCCGTGTATTCACATGGTATCACTGGTATAACGACAGATAAAACATCGGTTGTTTGAGGGAACCCTTTATTGAAAATCTTGCTTCCTTGTTAGCCGTGAATCAGATACTCGTGACAACAATAAACGCTGAGATTCAAGCTGAAATATGGAGACGAAAATTCAAAAGCAAACCTTAAACAGTGCAATTGAATCAGAGCCAGTTTTGAGGTCAAGACCACCCTCGTTCTTACATGAGATATAGCATAAAGCCAGTTGACTCGCATCCATGGTACCAGGTCTTACGTGCGGGTCATCCTTTATTTTGACAAGTTTATCTAAGCTCATGATTCTTCTCTTATCCTTAAGTGTAAATCCCTTTAATGCTGAGCTATATCATATTTGGTCCTATTTGGCAGTCTTATTTTTTGTGTATTACACCATCAAGTTTCAATGAAGAGAGGCATGAGGAAAACAGCAGGTGGCGGCCTTCTAGGACTCTTTGTCTACTCCTTTCTACTCTCCACCATTAGAGTCTCCAGTGCTCCAGACATCATTAGTCCAGGTCAATTTATCGGAGATGGTGACACAATAGTTTCAGCTGGCCAGAACTTTGAACTTGGATTTTTCAGTCCAGGTAGTTCAACAAGGAGATACTTGGGCATTTGGTACAAGAAGTTCTCTACTGGAACTGTTGTTTGGGTGGCCAACAGAGAAATTCCAATCTTCGATCATTCAGGAGTTCTATATTTCACTAATCAAGGAACTCTTCTTCTTCTAAATGGCACAAAAGACGTTGTTTGGTCATCTAATAGGACCACACCGAAAAACAATCCAGTTGCTCAACTCTTGGAATCAGGAAATCTTGTTGTCAAAGATGGAAATGATTGCAACCCAGAGAGTTTTTTATGGCAAAGCTTTGATTATCCAGGCGACACCAATCTTCCGGACATGAAACTCGGAAGAAACTTGGTTACTGGTCTAGACTGGTCCATTTCATCCTGGAAAAGCTTGGATGATCCTGCTAGGGGAGAGTATAGTGTTGGAATAGATCCTCGTGGTTATCAACAACTAGTTTATAAGAAGGGGAGGGCAATACAATTCAGAGCTGGATCATGGAATGGCATTCGTTTTACAGGGACTACTAGATTGAGACCAAATCCAGTATATAGATACGAGTTTGTGTTGAATGATAAAGAGGTCTATTTCAATTTTGAGCTTCTAAACAGTTCAGTGGCATCGCGGTTTGTGGTGAATGCTTCAGGAGTTGTAGAGAGGTTGACCTGGATATCACAAGTGCATAGATGGACTCGCTACTTTGCTGTTGGTGAAGATCAGTGTGACGCTTATTCCTTTTGTGGTTCAAATGCTAAATGTAACATTGATAAGTCCCCCGTGTGCGCATGCTTGGATGGATTTGAGCCTAATTCTGCCAGAGATTGGAGTTTCCAAGACTGGTCTGGTGGGTGTGTTAGAAGGACTACCTTGACTTGTAATAGAGGAGAAGGATTTGTGAAGCACACGGGAATGAAACTGCCAGATACATCGAGTTCATGGTATAACACGAGCATCAGCCTCAAAGAATGCCAGGAGTTATGTTTGAAAAACTGCTCTTGCATGGCATATGCAAATACGGATGTCAGAGGAGGAGGAAGTGGATGCTTGCTTTGGTTTGGTGATCTGATTGACATGAGAGAATTTGTCAATACAGGGCAGGAACTCTATATACGGATGGCTGCTTCATATCTAGGTACTCTAATGGTTCTAACCATTACTTCTTTTTTAGTTTTCTTCTAATAGCAAAATTAAACAGTACCTTGAATCTGTAAGATTCTCATGTTTGTTCTGAACTTCTTGGCAACCCAGTAAATTTGCAAGATTGAGACATTTAGTAGGTAGCTGTGTTCAGGTTCAGACAGGTTGCAATTGTACTAGTTGCACTTTTAACATCTTCTAACCCTTCTCTCAATTATCAAGATAACATCAAGAGGAATGAAAGAGCGAAAGGCGAGATGCTAGTGGGATTCATAGTCTGCCCGATTTTATTGGTCACTGGAGTTTCTGTACTAGGATGGATGTTTCATAGGAGGAAAAGGAAAATTAGAAACCAAGGTAAAATCAGTTTGCATTTGGCTTTGGTTTCTTATATTTCTCCAATTCTGGACAGAAATTGATCAGTACTATACTTACAGAAAGACATGTCTGTGTCTAGCAGCTCAGTGATCATCTTTCAACTAAAAACTTGAATCGTTCTACTATTGTTTCCAGGGAAGATGAAAAACATTCTTGAAATGGATTATGATAGCCACAGCAGGAAGGAAGAGCTGGAGTTGCCGATAATTGATTTGAGCACAATAGCAAAAGCGACCGGTAACTTCTCAAGCAACAAGAAGTTGGGGGAAGGTGGATTTGGACTTGTATACAAGGTAAAAAAGCAACAGTTTTTTGAACAACTATATCAAAAGTGTATAATGATTTTGAATGGCCATTTCTAGGGTACATTAAATGGGCAAGACATAGCAGTGAAGAGGCTTTCAATGTATTCTGGACAAGGGATTGAAGAGTTCAAAAATGAAGTTTTGTTGATAGCCAAACTTCAACACCGCAATCTTGTAAAGCTTCTGGGTTGTTGCATTGAAGGAGACGAAAGAATGTTGATTTATGAATACATGCCCAACAAAAGCTTGGATTATTTCATTTTTGGTTAGTCCCTTTCCATATCTTCAGACTTATTTTAGGTTCCATAAAGGGTAATGTGCCAATGTTTTTTGTTTTGTTCTGAGCTTTTAGTTCTTGATAGCACTGATTTCGATGAGAAAATCTTCAGATCAATCAAGAAGCAAATTACTGGATTGGCCTACGCGCATTAGCATTATCGATGGAATTGCTAGAGGGCTTCTATATCTTCATCAAGACTCAAGGCTCAGGATTATCCATCGAGATCTCAAAGCCAGCAATGTTCTGCTAGATACTGATATGTACCCAAAAATTTCAGACTTCGGAATGGCAAGAATATTCGGCGGAAATCAAACTGAGGCAAATACAAAAAGAGTAGTGGGAACATAGTAAGTATACTTAGATCCATCCTATAATTCAATCTATGATGCTTTATATGAACTCATTTTTCCTTTACAATATTATTTTCAGTGGTTACATGGCTCCCGAGTACGCTGTTGAGGGATTCTTTTCTGTGAAATCGGACATCTTTAGCTTCGGGGTACTAGTATTAGAAATAGTTAGCGGAAGGAAAAACAGAGGATTTTTCAGTCATGATCATCACCTCAACCTTGTCGGACATGTAAGTATACAAGAATCTTTCTGTGTTGAACAATTAATCACACTCACATGCATTAATATCCATTTCTGATAGCATGGTCAAGGATAACAGAGGTAAACATGAGTTGAAACGGTGTGACTTGAGTTTTTGATATGTTTCAGGCATGGAAACTATGGATGGAAGAGAGGTCTTTGGAACTGACTGACAATACATTAGGTGCCTCTCACGCCCTGTCGGAAATAATACGATACATACATGTAGGTCTGCTATGCGTTCAGCAGCAACCTGATGACAGGCCAAACATGTCAACTGCAGTTCTAATGTTGGGCGGTGAGAGTTCATTGCCTCAGCCAAAGCAGCCCGGTTTTTTCCTAGAAAGGAATGTTCCTCGTACAGAGTCTTCCTCAAGCAATTATAAATCTACTTCAACAAATGAAATCACCATGACAGCGCAATATCCACGTTAGAAGACCACCACCCAACAACACTTCACCTTAGAAGGGTAGGAGTTACTGGAAAAACGCAAGAACCAATTTAATATTCTTATTTGTTCATCAATTGCGAAGCTGATGTTTTACAGGGTTAATCTGAACATGAAATTGTATTTTAGACCCTTTTTTTTTCTTTTTTTTTTTGCTAGAAAGTTATTTTTTTTAAGAACGTTTGACAGTATTATAAAAAATGTATTAAAAAATATTTTCTAGTGATTGGGTACATCATAGAAAATTAACTGAAAAATAACTTATTAATTTTATTTTCAAGTTTATATAACATATATTAATTATATATTTGCAAGAGTCATAATTTCCTTTCTTTTATGAGATGTTTTCCTTCTGTTTTCTAAAGATAAAAATAAAAAAATAAAAACTTAACTTTTTCTTTGAACAAAAATCATTTTATTTTTATTAACTTTCTATAAGTCCGCCAAACATAAAAAAATTAGATTGAAAAATAATTTTTAAAAAAATGTTTTTCTAGTAATAAACAAGTTCCAGTGACAACTTTGTGGTGTATATTGTGGTATCTTCATGATCAAATTATAACTAAACTTAGTTCATATTATAATATAGATCAAGATATGAGCATCTTGCTTTCTTTAAGGAGATTCAGTGCTGTGCAGGACGCAAAAGCCTAACTATTATAGGAGCACTGTTCTATTTATTCAGGTATTTAAGATTGTGGTTGCGATTATTTTTTAAAGTAGTTTTTGTTCGAAAATATATTAAAATAATATTTTTTATATTTTAAAAATTATTTTTAATATCAGTTTATTAAAATAATCTAAAAACATTAAAAAATATTATTTTAAAATACAAAGATAAACAATCTTATTTCTTTCTCTCTCGCGCGCGTGTGTATATATATATATATATATACACTTGGATTCTTCACGAAAATGAGTTAGGGTTTGATGTTTTACAGAAACACAAGGTTTCGATGTGTTGTGGAGTGAGATTCAAATATTTTAATAAATACCTGATCAAATTAAGGCGTCTTTGACTTGTCTTCAAGGTTTGTTTATGAAATTCTAGGCTTGATCCCGTGCGTGTATAGTTTTGTTTTTTAAAGAATTCAAACGTAGATGATGATGATGAAGGCTTGAAAGTGTTTTAATAGCTTTTTTGCTTAAAAAACCCATTTTTACGAGAGCGAAAGACTTTTATAGAAGTTTCTTGATCTGTTAATTGACGAATAACGGAGACACAAATTAATTTTTAACAGATTAAGTGTTTATTTAAGATTACATGTTTTTTAAAATAACTTTTTATTTGATAATATAGTAAATTAATTTATTTTTGAATTTATTTATTATTTTTAAAACCAATATATTAAAATCATAAAAAAAATATTTTTTTTAAATAAAAACTACTTTTAAAAAAACACCCAAAAATATCCTACGAATTGAATACCCATTTAGTTGGAAAAGGCGGACACTGTATTAAGAATTGAAGGCATAAATAAAATTATCAGAGGGATAAAAACCTGGACAAAAAGCCTATTTTTTAAAATTAAAAAACAATTCATAGTATTAAAAAATAATAATTAAAGTTTATGGATTAAGTTCAATTCAACTCAAAATTCATGATAATTATGGATAATTTAGTCTAGATTTTCTCAATAGGTACTTCTTTACATTTCAGTAAGGAAACTGCTTAAAAATTCAATGTTTGTGTGATGCAGCTGAACTTAAGAAAATAATGAATTAAAGATCAAGGAAGATAGAATTAAAAAAAAAAAGATGAAGAAGTGGAAAAAAAAATTAGAATCAATTAAATAGGAGAAATGAAAAAAAAATCCAAAATTAAGATAGAAAACCTAAAATTAAATGGAAAAATAATGAAACTGATCAAAACAATGATTTATGGGTCTAAATTGATGGCTTTTTTTTTATATTAATTAGTTATATATTTGTAGAATATTTTAAAAAATCTAAGCTCGATCTAATTATTAAATAAAAAATTATATCAAGACCTGTACATCATTTCTTCCAGAAGGTCAAAACAAGATTTTACAAACACCTCCCCCGACGCACTAAGCTAATTTCGGCTGCAGCCGTCTCTGACTTTGTTAATATCCTAACAAGCAATAGAATAATAGTAAAGACGACTTTACTTAAGGTAACTTCATCGTGTCAGGATCTTAGAAAATTGGGTAGTTCTTGTTGTTATTTTTATTTTTTAAAGTGTTTTTTTTAATTATTTTTTCATTTAAAAAATATTAAATTAATATATTTAATTTTAATATGTTAATATTAAAAATAAAAATTCTAAAAATATATATTTTTAATTAAAAAATACTTCTTACTACATTACTAAACAAATGGATCATCATGTTAAATTCATGTATACATGTAATATGTACTTGAAAGCGATAATTAGTTCACCTTTTAAGATTAATATTCTCGGACTTGTAAAATATATAGGTTATGAGTTATTACTATTAATAAAAACTAAAACTAGTTGGGAAATTATATTCATTAGAAAAATATAACAACCTTTTTTCCCTTTTCACAAAAAAAAAAAACCTATAACTAGTTATTGAAAATATTAAAATCTTTTTATGAGACGTATTAATCATTTTCAAATTTATCAACGGTAATTATATTTTTAAAAGCAAAAATTTCAATACTAGCATCAAGAGACAATTTAATACTTTCAAAATAGTTTTTTTTTTGTTATTATCATGTAAGATGAGAGGTAATTTTGTATTTGGACAAATATATAAAAAAAATTCAAAAGCACAATAAAAAGATCAAAATTGAAACTAGTCTCAAAGGGCTTTTTTATCTTTTCCCAAAGTTTTTTCTTTTATATTAACATGTCTGATTAGCGGCAATTTGGTATTTTGTTAAAGAGAAGACAAGAACATGTGACGCACCCGGAGGCGCGTGAGAGGCACCCGCTCACTTTGGATGGTGCATGTGGCACCTTGTTTTGTCGGAAGTGCAATCATATTCTTTTTTTGTCAGTATGGCGCGTGTCTCTGGTGATGGTTCAGTTTGTCGTCGATAAAAGTTTCTCCTTTTCTTTTCTCTCTTCTCCCTTGAAAATTACAACTTGACCCTCTTGGTTATTGATATTTCAATTTAAGTCCTTATTCTTTGGATTTTTAATTTTTTTCTTAGCCATTTTGTAGAAGTTTTATTTGTTTTCAATTTCATCTTTCAATCCCAATTTATCAAATATTATATTCTTCAATTTGGTCTTCATTCTTTGGATTTCTAATTTTTTTTTCCTTGGCCCTTATGTAAAAGTTTCATTAGTTTTCAATTTCATCCTTCAATACGAATTGATGGTATTATGTTTTCCAATTTGGTTCTCATTGTTCTCATTTTTATTTTTTTTCTTGGTCCTTTTGTAAAAATTATTATTCTTTTCAATTTCATCATTCAATCAAAATATTGTTTTTATTTTTATGTCAATTTTGATCCTCATTCTTTTGAATATTTTTTTGATCCTTTTACTAAATTGATTTTTGTTTTTAATTCCACCCTTCAATCAAATATAAGTTTTGTTTTGTTTTTCAATTTTTATCCCCATTCTTTTAATTACTATTATTTAAAATCCTTTTGTATAAATGAATTTTTTTTTTCAATGTTATCGTTTAATATTTGATTGGTTAATAATTAAATTTCATAATTTTTCTAGATTGAGTGTTTTGGGTCTAATGATCCGGGTCATGGATCTAAAAAGTTACCATAATGTTTTTTTTAAAAAAACTTTATAATTCTCTTTATTTTTTTATCGAGTTATTTCAATCTCATGATGTGGGCCGTAAGTTTAATAAGATATATATCTCGGATTGAATCGATCCTAATTACCATAGTTACAACTTTATCACATTAACTTAAATTAATCAAAACTAATTTTTTTATGTTTTTTTATTCAATTTCAACACTTGAACATCGTTTTCTCACACACATATAAAAAATATAATCCAGCCCGTGGGAAGAACAAATATCTAGACTAGTTATATCTAACAACCTACCATCATAAAATATGATATGTAATTGAAAGGGATAATTACACTATTAATTCAACATCTTTTCTTGTACAAAAACTTTGATTTTTTGTTTGTTTGGCTACATCAATTTTTTTCTTCAAATCTTCCAATCAAGTACTTTCGTCTATTTTTCTTATACTTTAACTTGCTGTTAGTACATAAACTTCAGTTTTATCTCAATGGAGTAAATAAACTTTAATCATTCTCAAGATACACAAACTTTTTTGCTTATATGAATTAAGTTCGTTTTTTAAATGTTTCACCAGACAGATATTATATTTAATTAATGAGAATATAAAATCCAAATAAATATTTTAAGAAGAAATGACTTAATTTTAATCAATAGTAAGCTACCTAAGTTTTACATTAAGGCTAAAAACTACTTTATGATTAATAAAAAAACTAATAATTTAATTATTAATACAAAATAAAAAATTTATTATTTTAATCAAAGAAACGAAAATTCACATAATTGAAAATTAAACAAAAAATAACAGGTTTTTATGTAAGTATTCAATTTTGAAACAATTAAAAAGTCAGTGTACAAAAATGAAAAGGAATATAGTTCATATATACTTAAGTATAAGTTGGTGAGCTCGAAATATTAATTAAGCCATAAATGGTAGGCATGATCCGGTTCTTACTGCCATTATATAATGAGAATTAATAATAAACATCGGGTCCATTCCTGATAGCAACAGCTAAACTAATCCACTTACATTAAACAACAAAATTGTCTCATAGGTTAAAGAGGACGACTTGTTTTTTTATATGAATTAAAAATTTCTTGTCGGCTTCTATGTTTCCGCTATGAAGTCTAGAATCTCAGCCTAAGGTATCGGGTCAAAAAGGAAACCTGATAATATGATCTTTGATTTTCAACATGGTAATATTGTCAATGGAAGATTCTATGATTCATTGACATTACAAAGGAAGAGTAATACATTTCTAACATGTGATATTTCAATTTATGAGGGCAGAAACAGTGCATCTGTCATTTGATCACAGCATTGTTCAACACCACGATTTTAGTTCCCATAATTAGGACAAATTTAGCTGTTCCTGGAAGGGAACGAGTATTATGTTGCAAGTTTGTGTAAAATACACAAGGATTTTGCAAAGTTAGAGTATTATTGGTCTAGACTAGTGGTTATCATGTGCAATATAGAAAGCGAAAGCACAGAATGAAACCTACTGGGAAAATCAATGGAAAGATTTAGAGTTATCGTTTTGTGCACCTTCCTCTTGATTTCCGATGTAAAAATCTCTGCCATATCGGACACTCTTGCTCCTGGCCAGTCCATAAAAGATGGAGAATCTGTAGTTTCAGCCGATGGAAGTTTTGGGCTGGGATTTTTTAGCCCAGGAAGTTCAAGTAATAGATACTTGGGGATATGGTACAATAAAATAACCCCTGGAACTGTTGTTTGGGTGGCCAACAGAGAACAACCACTCGTGAATCGGCTAGGAGTACTAAATGTAACTGGTCAAGGAGTTCTCGTTCTGTTCAATAGCACTAATTATGCTGTTTGGTCATCTAATGTCTCAAGAACTGCCCAGAACCCTGTTGTACAGCTCTTGGATTCGGGAAATCTTGCCGTGAAAGATGGAAATGACAACAACCCGGATAACTTTTTGTGGCAAAGCTTTGATTATCCGAGTGAAACCTTACTTCCAGGCATGAAGTGGGGAAAAAATTTGGTGACTGGTCTTGATAGGTATATATCATCTTGGAAGAGTGCAGATGATCCTGCTCGAGGTGATTTTACATTTCGGTTGGATCCTCGCGGATATAACCAGATGCTGCTTATGAGGGGTCTTACAATTTTATATAGAACTGGCATATGGAACGGTTTCCGTTGGGGAGGAGTCCCCGAAACGATACCGAATACTGTTTACGGAGAACAATTTGTTTCAACTGCCACCGAGTCCTATTACACGTTTGATCTTCTAAACAGTTCAGTTCCATCAAGGTTGGTGATAAATCCTTCCAGCATACCACAGCGTCTCACATGGATAACTCAAACTAATCTTTGGGGATCTTACTCTGTAGTGCAGATTGATCAGTGTGACACTTATACCTTGTGTGGTGCCAACGGTATTTGCAGCAACAGTAATGGAGCCGTCTGTTCCTGCTTGGAAAGTTTCATACCAAGAACTCCTGAGAGCTGGAATAAACAAGATTGGTCTGGTGGTTGTGTTAGACGAACTCAGCTTGGTTGTAAAAATGGAGATGGATTTCTGCAGCTCACTGGTGTCAAATTGCCAGACATGTCTGATTCCTGGGTGAATACTAGCATGAGCCTAGTTGAATGTAGGAATAGGTGCCTTTCAAACTGCTCGTGTGTGGCCTACGGAAATTCAGATATTAGAAGAGGAGCAAGTGGCTGCTACCTTTGGTTTGATGACCTCTGGGACACTAAACATCTTCCGCTTGGTGGGCAGGATCTCTACATACGAATGGCTGCTTCAGAACTAAGTATGTTTCCTTACTTCATCATATTTTTAGTCTTTCTTCTGCTTTACTTTCTTTTTAGGAACTACTTATGATGCGAACATCTAAAACTAATTTTGAATGATGTAAGAACAGGATAAATCTTGCAAGTTTGGAGTCATCCAATGACAGCTTATATTCGAACTTGTCAGGCTGTCTACTTAATAGTCTTCTACTCTTCCAATGTTTCAGGTAGTTATGAAAAGAAAAGTTCGAGTAAGAGGAAGCGACGGAGGATCATTATTGGTACATTGATTTCTGCTGTGGTGTTGCTTGTATTAGGATTCATGTTGTACATGAGGAGAAGAAGGAAGACTAGACAAGGTAAAAAAAGGTTGTTGATTTTGTATCACAAATTAAACAGGATTAGCATGCAAATAAAGGATTAAATGAGATCAATTGCCAATTTCGTAACAAAGCCAGTTGTTGCTTGACTGTGGATACCGAACCTAATTAAAGATTTAACTCATTTTGTTTCTAATAAATAATTGTTAACGGCTAATTAATCTTGAACTATTTAGCCTACACGTCAAGCATCCGCATTGATAATTTGAAGGACGAGAGCGGCAGGAAGGATGATATGGAATTACCGGCATTCGATTTTATTACTATAAAGAATGCCACAGATTACTTTTCATACAATAACAAACTGGGAGAAGGTGGTTTTGGATCTGTATACAAGGTAAAATTGCATCATACTGCCAATATAAGTTAATTCAAGGGTGGGTTTGTTGACTTTTGTTTAACATTCAGGGAACATTGACCGATGGACAAGAAATAGCAGTGAAAAGGCTTTCAAAGAATTCTGGACAGGGACTGAAAGAGTTCAAAAATGAAGTTATATTGATTGCCAAACTTCAGCACCGCAATCTTGTAAAGCTTCTTGGTTGTTGCATTGAAGGAGATGAAAGAATGTTAATCTACGAGTACATGCCAAATAAAAGCTTGGACAACTTTATATTCGGTTCGTTCTGCTGTAAACATGGATATTTCGTCTGTTCTCCTTGCATTATAGTTTCAATAAGTCATGATTGGACTAATTGTGTTGAGGAATTTTTCAGATAAAAAAAGCAGAAACCTACTTGATTGGCAAACACACATGAACATAATTGGCGGCATTGCAAGAGGGCTTCTTTATCTTCACCAAGACTCCAGATTGAGGATTATCCATAGGGATCTCAAAGCCAGCAATGTGCTTCTAGACAATTCTATGAACCCAAAAATATCAGATTTTGGCATGGCCAGAATATTTGGGGGAGATCAAATAGAGGCCAATACTAATAGGATCGTGGGAACCTAGTATGTATACCAGCACTTTGTTACACCATTCATTCTGTTTTCCCTCTTCTTTTCTTTCAGCGGCCAAGAAAGAAAATGAAATGAAGTTTAATTTTACTTTTCAATGTTGTTTCCAGTGGCTATATCTCTCCCGAGTATGCAGTCGATGGGCTCTTCTCAATCAAATCTGACGTCTTTAGCTTTGGTGTTTTAGTACTCGAGATAGTGAGTGGGAAGAAAAACAGAGGATTTTACCACCCTGATCACAACCACAACCTTCTTGGGCATGTAAGTATAAATAGTGATATGAAAGATGTCAAGTTGCATTTTCAATTCTGCTAAGACCTCTCCAAATGATATGACATGTTTTTGGCAATGTTTCTTTACTCTATTTTTTTTTTTTGGGAATTAGCTCAATTCCAGTAGTAGGAGAACGAATTTGAAGAACTTATTCTTCTAATATGTTGCAGGCATGGAAACTGTGGAATGAAGGGAGGCCATTGGAGCTGATGAATATAACGATTGATGACTCTTCTTCTTTATCTGAAATCCTAAGACACATTCAGGTTGGTCTTTTATGCGTGCAACAACGACCCGATGATAGGCCAAGCATGTCAACTGTGGTAATAATGTTGAGCAGTGAGATCTCACTGCCTCAGCCAAAACAGCCTGGTTTTTACACAGAAAGAAATTTTCCTGAACCGGAGACTTCATCAAGCAGTATTCGATCAGCTTCTAGGAATGACATCAGCTTCACAGCGTTTGAACCGCGGTAGACATTACTTGACAAAAAAAGGTTCTCCTCTAGAACACATCCTTCCCTGTTGACTGTTGTAATCTTCAACAAAACACTAAATGTATACAACTTCTCTTTTGCAGCAGCAAAAACAAAGGATCGTTATATCGTCTTCCTGAAAGAAATTCTCATTTTAATTGCTATGATCGAAGAACTAGTTCTATTTGATGCTATGTACCTGGGGTTGGGGCATAGCAACTGTATCTTAGGCTTTGTTTCTTCTCCAGAGATGGAACTGCAGATTCTTTTCTGTGTTTTACTTCTTTTTTTATTGAGCTTTTCATTTGTATACAGTATATTTTTCTTGCAGCATATGTAAATAATATATTCTTGGCTTAAGTTTGAGTTTTGGAAATAATATGAGTATAAATCCCCATTTTAAGCATATAATGTCAAAAGAAATCAGATATTTCTTGACTTAACTAGAAGATTCTTGCTTTCTGTCCAGGCACCCCTGCTAACCTACTACCTAACCCAAAACCTCATTGTCTTGTTATTTCAAATTCAGTAATTTTAGTTTTAATTTTTGTATTTTTGTTATTTTTGTTATTTTTGTTTTTATTAAAGTTTTATTTATTTTTAATTTAACCCTTGATTTTTAATTTGTATATATAATATGTTTCGATTAGGTTCCTCTGTTTTTAATTTTAATTTTTTCTTTTCTTTTGTGAAAGTTTTTATTGCTTTCAATTTTATTCTTCAAAAACAAGTTTACAATTTTTGTTTTTTCAATGAGAATAATAATGATTTTAATTTGGTCCCTTTTCTTTTGATTTTTTATTGTTTTCCTTAGCTCTTTTGTCAAAGTTTTTATAGTTTTTAATTCTATCATTTAAATCAAGTCTAAGGTTTTTATTTTTTCAATGATGATGATGATGATGATATTATTAATGATGGTAATGATAATGATGATAATAATAATAATAATAATAGTTGTAATGATAATATTTATAATAACAGTAATAATAATAATAAAACAGAATTTAATATCGGATCCAACATATTTTTTTTCTGATGATTAAGGTAGTTTTTGGTATCGCAGTAGCAGTTGCTTTTCAAAATATTTTTTATTTGAAAATACATCAAAATAATGTTAATTTATTTTTTAAAATTTATTTTTAATATTAGTATATCAAAACGATTAAAAAGCACAAAAAAATTAATATAAAGCAAAAACAAATTATTAAAAAAAAAAACACAGCCACACCATGTAAACAAACACACCCTAAAAAGCTATTTGAAATTGTGCTCCAAATGATGTTTTCTAAATTTCAAAAAATTTTATTTGTTTAAAATTAATTTTTTAATATTTTTGAATCATTTTATTTACTAATATTATAAAAAAAAATTTAAAAAATATTTTAATATATTTTTAAATAAAAAATACTTTAAAAAACAACCAATTTTAATATATTTTAAATACTATCTAATCAATTTATTTACTGTTTTGATTTGACAGTAGACCCGATAATGGAGCTGGGGCTGGGCTTAATGGGTGATGGATGCTCTATTGTTGTTGGAATTGTTTTTCTAATTTTGATTTGATGTTTTGTTTTACGAATTTGGATGTCGGTAAGGTTTGACAGTAAAACTTCTTTTTTTTTTTTTTAACTTGTAGTTAAAATTATCAACATCTACCTTCAATTATAAGCCTAAGCTTTCTTTAAGTATTAATTTTGAATTCGCCAAAATTAATTTTTCACTTGTTTAAAAAATTGTTGTATCTTTTTAAACAAGTGGGATTATGTGAACTCGTGTTAGCTATTCATTAGTTACCGTACAGTAACTTTCTTATCTTACATTTTAATAATAACTTGATTATTTCTTGTGCTACTCAGACTCTACGCATCAATTATTTTTAACATTAAAAATATCAAGTTTTTACTAATGAGTTTTATAGTAAAAAAATTAAATCATATAAAAATTAATTTAATATGATCTGGTTAACTTGACGAGTCTAAAAACAACCTGAACTACCGTTAACACATAATTTGACTAAAAAGATATTTAAGACAACATCTCTTTAAGAAAAATATTAAGACAAAAACGTATTGGTTCGACCCAATTAACCTAGATTACCGTACCAAATCAACGACCCAGATCATGGGATCATGATGACCTAATAGAAAGAAAATCAAAACAAATTATGAAACTTAATTCCTCATCAGCCCAATGTTGAAAGATGAAATTAAAAAAAAATTCAATTAAAAAAATACAAAAAAACAAACAACTTGAGTCAACTTAGGTTAACCCGCCAAACCCACAACTTGGTTCATGTGACTGGAATAACTTTATAGAAAGTAAATCGAAACAAATTATGAAGCTCAATTCCTAATAAATCTAATGTTGAAGGATGAAATTGAAAAAAATAAATAAATAAAAGACACAAAAGAATACACAAGTTAACCCGGATTAACCCGCCAAACTCGTGATCCAAGTAATGAGACAAAATAACCTCATAGAAAGCAAATAAAAAGAAATGATAAAGTATAGTTCCAAATAAACCAAATATGAAAGGATGGGATTTTGGAAGAAAATCAACTAAAAAAGACAAAAAAACCAAACTTAACCTATCAAACCCGCAACCCGGGTACCCGAGTCAACTCGGGTTAACACGTCAAACCTAGGATCCAGGTAATGAGATCATGATAACCTTATAGAAAACAAATCAAAAAAAATTATAAAGTCTAATTCCAAATCAACCAAATGTAAAGTGATGAGATTTGGAAAGAAAATCAACTAAAAAGAAGGATAAAAAAAACTTAAGTTAACCTATCAAACCTACATCCTGAATCATGAGGCTAGGATAAGTAAATTTATTGAAGAATAAATTTTTAAACCTTAAAATAACAAAAAAAAAATTAAAAAAATAAATAGAAATACGAATGCCATGTGAGGAGGGAACAATGAATTCTTCTCCTCAATTAGTATATATGTTGTTAATATTTTGAAAAATTATTTAATTAATTATAACTTAATTTATAGAAATACACAAAATGTACAGCAAAAATTATGTATATTAATTTACCTCTGTGTTTTTTCTGTAATATTTTATTTTCAAGTTTGCTTCCTTCATTTTCATACTGGACCCCTCACAATCATCCTCTCTTTTCATCCAACAAATAAATGAAGTGGGAAGAAATATTTAAATTCCGAACTGACAATACGGGGCTTGATCAGATTTGAAAAGTCTCTCATGCAACCTGAATCCATGGTTATCAACTTGTACAGCACAACAGATGGAAAAGAAAGAAATATATTTGAGCTACCTGGTGGGATTAAAAAATTGATCACTCGACAGGCTGTTCAATTGACAAGGAGCAGCTGACTGTCTTCTTCAATTGTCCAAAGGTCTACCACGTGAATCTGCAAAGACTTTCTTCAGGTGTCTGCCTCCTGTACAAGTTCTTGTTATACCAGGTACGTGATGTCAGTTTCTGATATACCCATGCCCACAGGCCACACGGTTTCAACAAATTAAGCAAGAAGTTTGCGGTCAATTTGATTCAAGAATTCAAAAGAAAAGACAGAGTTCAAGGATTTCAAAAACCATATCATACATATTTTCGAATAACAAGTAACAAAATATATATGTATGTGTGTGTATATAATCCTAAGTAAGATCTAAATCCCTGTACAGATAACCAGAAAATCATAACAGTGTTGACACAGAGAGATTATCACTGCATGAATGATTTTCTTTTGTAAAAAGTAATAGATATTTTAACCCCATTTCTACCGTGGCTCTAATAATGAAATGGTGACTTCGTTTTTTGTTGATGAATCATTCTTGCTTGCGGAAGATTCTGCTTCAACCACGTTCCTTTCTGTAAAAAAACCAGGTTGCTTTGGTTGTGGCAACATCGTGTCACTACCAAACATGAGAACCACAGTTGACATGGATGGCCTGTCGTCAGGTCGTTGCTGCACACACAAAAGAGCCACATGAATGCATCGCAGCACTTCAGAAAGAGCACAGGATTCACCTAGAATATCATCAATTAGTTCCAGTGGCCTCTCTTCCATCCACAATCTCCAAGCCTGAAACACATGAACAACATATATACGTCAGTTTGTTCGATCCCATTCACATATTTCCAGGCCATGAATATTATTAGTAGACTTTGGAGAGCTCATCTACAGCTCCCTGTGCGTACATGTCCAAGAAGATTGTGTTGATGATCTGGATGGTTAAATCCTCTGTTTTTCCTTCCACTCACTATCTCTAGTACTAAAACACCGAAGCTAAAGACATCTGATTTCACTGAGAAGAGCCCATCAATTGCATATTCAGGGGACATGTAACCACTGCAAAAAAGAGGAAGATTTTAGTGATAAAAAAATAAAATATTAGACACAAGCCATGGAGAGGTTATGGTAGCCTAGGCATACTTAACTATGTTCCTACAACTTTTTTTGTGTTTGCCTCGGTTTCATCTCCGCCAAACATTCTAGCCAAGCCAAAATCTGAAATCTTCGGGTCCATCTTACTATCTAGCAAAACGTTGCTGGCTTTAAGATCTCTATGGATAATCCTCAGTCTAGAGTCTTGATGAAGATAAAGAAGTCCTCTAGCAATTCCATTGATAATGTTGATGCGGTTATGCCAATCCAGTTCTTTCCTTCTTGATTCATCTGGAGAATTTCTGATGGAAGTTATATTTTATACCTAAATTCTCATGCAAAAAAAACATAAAAATATGAATAACAAAGATTATGATAGAACTGCTGTCACGCTGAGGAGATTCTAACCAAAGATGAAGTAGTCCAAGCTTTTATTGGGCATGTATTCGTAGATTAACATTCTTTCATCTCTTTCGACGCAACAGCCGAGAAGCTTTACAAGATTGCGGTGCTGAAGTTTAGCAATTAAGATTACTTCATTTTTGAACTCTTTCAGTCCTTGTCTAGAATCCTGTGAAAGTCTCTTCACAGCAATTTCCTGCCCCTCGTTCAAATTTCCCTGAAAAAATCACAAAAACACAAATTCGCTTCGTAAAATTTAATCTTAGAGAACATAAACTTAGCATGATATTACCTTATAAACAGTTCCGAAACCACCCTCTCCAAGCTTCTTGTCAATCGAAAAGTTCTCTGTGGCTTTAATAATAGTTTTCATATCAAATATTGGCAGCTCCATGACTTCGTTTTCATCTTCATCATTGCAATTCTTTTCCAGGCTATTTTTCGTCTTCGCTGTAAGAGAAGCAGATTTGATTGCACCAAAATTTCAAACATAATGACTTAACCATTTGACCTGATTTATCCTTCACATATTGCATTGTAGATAACACGCACCCACAACTAAGACTTACCTTTCTTTTTCCTGATGTACAAGATTAATCCAATTGCAAGCATTGCTATGAAAATAACGGAGCCAAATATGATTCCCAGTAGCTTCTTGTCATTGGAGCTTCTTTTTGCCCCAATATTCCCTGAAGCAAAGAAAGAAAAAACAGAATTAGTTAGCCAATTTTCTCCCTGTTTCTGCAAGTTTGACCCTTGGCACTGCTTCTGCAAGGGTTTCTCAGCTAATCATTATCTCAATAGAATGTATAAAATATGGTCAATTGGAATGCTATAATCAAATCTAGAAAGTAGGAAGAACATCAAGGAAGGATGGATACCTAGTTCTGAGGCAGCCACTCGGATATAGAGGTCCTGCCCACCATCAGAGAATTCTCTTATGTCAATCAAGTCACTAAACCAAATGATGCAACCACTTCCTCCTCCTCTGACATCTGAGTTCGCATATGCCGTGCAAGAGCAATTGTTAGAACACAATTCGCCACATTTCTCAAGTCCAATGCTCTTATTAACCGACGCATAAGTCGTATCTGGCAATTTCACTCCTGCGTGCTTCAAAAACCCATCTCCTTTGTCACAATCCAACAGAGTCCTTCGAGCACATCCATCAGACCAATCTAGGAAACTCCAATCTCGAGGAGACTTGGGTTCAAATCCTTGCAAGCATGAACATACAGGAGATTTGTTAATGTTACAACTAGCATACGCACCGCAAAAGGCATAATTGTCACATTGATCAACTATCACAACATAATAAAGCACCCAACTATCAATCCAGGTGAAGCGCTGTGAAGCACCAGACGCATTCAGTACCATCCTTGAAAAAACGGAACTGTTCAGTAGCTCATATTTGTAATAAACGTATGTCTCATTTGATACGAATTCGTATGTGTATACTGGATTTCTCACCATTGCTTGAGCCCCAGTCCAACGAATGCCATTCCATGACCCTGCTCTAAACTGTATCGCAGATCCTTTCTTAAGGACTAACTGTGGAACCCCATGAAGATCTATCCGAAATGTAAAGTCACCATGAGCAGGATCATCCGTGCTCTTCCAAGATGATAAAAACCAGTCAAAACCTGAAGTCAAGTTTCTTCCAAGCTTCATGCCTGGCAGCAAGGTATCACATGGATAATCAAAGCTCTGCCATAAATACTTATCTGGGCCATCATCATTTCCATCTTCCACCACAAGGTTACCAGACTCCAAAAGCCTTGCATCTGGAATATTCTCTGCTGCTCTTGATGTATTTGATGACCAAACAATTCCTTTTGTGCTATTGAGAAGAACAAGATTTCCTTGTGCAGTAACTTTTAGCACCCCCAAATGATCAAAAAGCGGTGCTTCTCTATTAGCTACCCACACAACAGTCCCCATGGATATCTTCTTGTACCAAATTCCTAAATATCGATTTCTTGAACTACCTGGGCTGAAAAATCCAAGTTCAAAGCTTTCACCTGGTGAAACTATCGTCTGGCCATCACTGATGGGTTGACTAGGAGTTACAGTGTCCAGAGTAGTAGAGGTTCTTATGCTGGAGAGAACAAAAGAGCACAAGAAAAGCAGTCTTTCCAAAGATTTTTTTGTGGTTCCTTTCATGGTAGATTGCTTCTGTTGCGAGACAGAATCACGTGTATTCAATCTGGACTTGGGAAAATGATCAACTGAATTGTAACCTGGGCATTAATTTTGAAAGACATTCGAAAATATAATGAAGTTAGCTATGATTTATGTGTTGGAAAGTCTTAGATGTCTTTTTCTTGTATTTTCACATTTTCACTCGACACATTTCAGCATGGACGACAACAATGAATTTATCTTCTTGTCCTTCAGAAAAACAAAAAACTGTAGGCTAAAGGTTGCGGATAGATTGTCCTTATAACGTAGCATTTTGATATATTTAAATTAATCAGGAAAAGTATTTGCCTTTTAAATTGTATAGTAAATTATCATAAATATTATTAAGATTAATACATTATTAGGTGTCATTGAAGAGTAGATTATATTTTTACTAATGAAGTATACAATAAAATAACTAATTTAACCTTGTATAGGTAAATGCCTAGGGATTTATTTTTTATGTCTTGGATTTGAGGGCATTTTTGTTATTGTATTGTTGGTTTTTTTTTTATTAACGTAGGTGTTCGGGCTAGCTTGCGCGCACCTCAACTAATCTCACGGGCCTTGAAGTTAACTACCATGTAAGCTTTCAGTGGTTCTAAGGTTTGTGAGACTCGAACTGGTAATTTTTAGGAAGCAAACCTAGGACTTGACCATTTGAGCTACACCCCTCAGGGTTTGTATTATTGGTTTTTTTGTTATACTGGATAAAGTGAGAGTTAGTTTTGTCTTTTAATAAATAAAAGAGACTTAAAAAAATTCGTTGATGCATGCTAGGCACACGTCAATGACTTCACCGTCTTTGGATGATACATGCGACTGATTTTGGCAACCAAAAATATCATTTTAGAACGTCTTTAGATTCGTCTAGGTGTCTTCCCCATGTAACGGTGGTGCGTGTAGAAAACGAAGTTCCAGTTTGGTTCTGACGGTCTTATTTTTCCTATCTCTCCCTCAATTCTTGCACCCCACCTTTTAAATTTTCAAATCACCTCCTTAGCTTCTCTTTGTTCTTGATTTTGTCTCTAATCTTTTGGTTGGTATTTTTTTAATTTCAAATAATTTATGAAAATCAAAATTTGTTTTAATTTCATCCTCATTTGATTTTTTTTTCTTCTCTTTGTCTTTTATTTAGTCCCTGATCTTTTGGTTAATATTTGTTTTATATGAAATAACTTATGAAATTCAAAATTTATTTCAATTTCATCCTCATTTGATTTTTAAATTTTTTCTTGTTTGGTCCCCATTCTTTTAATTGTTATTTATGTCATATGAGATAATTTTTATAATGTAATTTTTTTAGCGATTTCACCTTCAATCATTTTTTTCTATCATATTTATCCTCATTCTTTTAAAAAAAAATTTTGCTTTGCTAAATTTTTTAGTTTGGTATTTTTTACACTTAATTTCATCCTTCAACATTGAGTTGATTTAGATTTGAGCTTCTTGGTTAAGCCTATTTTAAAATTTCATGGGTTGTAGTTTGGAAAATTAACTCAGCTTAAGGATGTTTGCTAAGAGTTGCTTTGGTTTTTTTTTTTTATCATTCTTTTAAGCTAATATTTTTTCAATTTTAACCTTCAATATTTATTTTATTTGAGATTGGGCTCTGTGTTTTTTTATATGCTTTCTACTTCCTTTCTTTTTTTTTTTTGGTGGGGTTATCTGAAGTCTTTTTATTATTTGTTCTTTGTTAAATATATTTTCTTAAAATTAAATAGAATTGATTGATTGAATATAGACGAATACTCACTTCATTGTGTTTTGTTTAGTTTGCTTTTTCTAAGGATTGCTTTAGTGAACCATGCAATTTCTTTTGATATCATCTTGTATCCTTCTATAGTGGAGTTTGAACCATCTCAACAAACTTTTTTGGTTTTAGGCGATGTCTATGGTAGAGTGGTGATGGGTCTCCAACGATCTATTATTTCTTCTCCTTACAAGTACTACGATATCAATGACTTATTTTTTAGTTAATTATTGCTGATTGTTTTCTTATAATATGTTTTTTTATTGTTGTCTTCTATTTAAATTAAATTATTAAATTAACTTCAAGTTAATGACCTAAGATTCAGGTTATTTTTATTTTTAAAAAACACTATCATAACTTGACGGTCTCTTTTTTATGTTAAAAAAATTTACATCAGTTCCAATAGCACAAGTTACCAGTCTAGTTTTCAATAAGGGATAATGAGTCAAATAGTCAATTCCAACTACCTCAGCTATTCTCTTTGTTTACGTGAAGGATTCAAAGTCCGGACTCTTGCCTCCCAGTGGAAGATAGTCAGAGGCAGTAGACCATATCATTAATTGATGATACCAGACGACAAAATATTTTATTTGTTGGTTCTACGGCAGCTCTCTGACTGCCCAGAACTTAATAACCTACGGTGTAATTAATTAAATGCATCGCCACCGTAAGCTAAACAATAAAATTTGCATGCGATGGGCTAAATGAAAAGTTCAGGCGGAATTTAAATGATACAGATCGACATGGATCCTGTCTAGCTAGCTTTTTAGTTGTTATGTTAAACATATAGGAATTTATGTAGTCTGAAATAATTCAGATTAGGAATAAAAAATATATAAAAATAAAAAACTTAAAGATAAAATTTTATATAATTAACAAGTAATATGATATTTTTAAATATTTACAACTTCTGAAAATTATATTCCATCCAAAATAAAAAGGAAATATTTTTTAAAAAATCAAATCAAATCAATTTTTTTTAACTGAAAAATATTTTTTATTAATCAACTTTTCTAATAATAAATAAACATGAGAAATTTAAAAAAATAATTTTAAAAAACTACTTTTCATACAATAATATTCAGCTAGCAAGTAAACTATTGAGTCTCCAAAATGTGCTTCCAATAAATTTTACGTAAACTAGCTGGTTTTTCCTCGCTACGCCGCAGGTAATTGTGAAAGCGAGCAAAACATGGATCTTAAAGTGCAGAGTCTTTATCTGAACTGATATAAGCTGCTATTAAAATTCAGTAACATCTAATGAACCAGCTGGCTTATTTGTAAGAACCGATCGAAGCCTATATATTATTCCAATTGCCCAAAACAATAATCGATGAAGAACAAACATGCAATCAAGAACCTCAACAATGCACAGCGTCTGCGATTTGATGGAAGAAGACACATCTTGTATTTGAAACCACAAAATTGAAGAAAAAGAAAGCAAGATGAGGCAGCAAAGAACCTAAATTAATTTGTACGTGGTAAGCGAATGGCAAAAATAAACCTTCTAACTCACTCGAAACAGCAGGTGCATATGAGTTAATTTACAGGTGGGGCTACTAGAAAATTAAAAAAGAAAAGAAAATGCTGACGGAAAGAATTCCTTCGTTGCTTAATTACCAACTATTGATATTACCGATAAGATCGTCGGTGTTTGTTTTTTTTTTTTTAATAGAGTTAGCGACGGACAAAGAATTATCAATGATTAATATTCCGATGAATGTATTTTGTTGGTGATGCTGTTAGTAAAAATTTTACTGACAAAATTAATCTGTCAGTAAAACTATTTAATAGTGTAGTGACCTATGAAATTAAATTGCCACATAAAATTTTTGTCTGGAATTTGTAACAACGAAACGGCGATGGAATAGAAAAAATAATAATAAAAATATCATCAGCAATTATTTGAACATTTCCAAAATGTTAAATTTCCAACAGAATTTTCATGAAAATTTCATTGGTGATTTTAAAAGGAATTAAAATCTGAAAGTCGTCGTCCCCTCTTTCTTCTTCTTTTATTTTAATTCAAACCCTGACCCCATTTATTTAAATGTTTGACAGCCCTTCTTTAATATCCAGCCACCCAACTCTTTAGCGCTATTGCAACTTTCCTCTCTTGGTTTCATTTCTTCTCTTTTGTTCATTAAATATCCTTTGAATCTGTAATTTTTGTTTAGCTATTGTTTAATTGTATTATTTATTTGAAGAAAGCAATGTTTGCTTTCTCCACTGACTCGGAGACTAATAAAAACCCTAATAAATCCACTGAGGTAATTCTTTTGACTAATAATTTATCTGTAATTGTTTTTAGTGATTAATTCACTTTCTAATATGCTTTTTCCGACTAATTATCTTGATTGTTTAGGATGATAAATGAATATTTTAAATGTGTTTCTTTGATTTTTTTTTAATTTGATTGTGGATTTAGTTATTTTTCATGATTTTTTTTTGCAATTATTGGCTCGAGAGAATCATAAAAACTAAAAAAAAAAAAAAAAAGTAAAGAAAACACAGATGAAAATGGTAATGGAATATTCTTTGCAATGCTAAAATGGAAGGCTTATTTTATTAGCATTGAAAAATATCGACGAACCTTTACTATATGCTAACGAAATACTTTATCAGAATTTTTTAATTTTTTGGCAGTGTGGTCGTTACTGATTCTAAGATTCTGTTTGTTTTTGCGTTTTATAAATGTTTTTAAAAAAATTTAAATTTTTTTTCTTTGTTTTAAATTAATATTTTTTTAATGTTTTCATATTATTTTGATGTACTAATATCAAAAATAATTTTTAAAAAATAAAAAATATTATTTTGATACATTTCTGAATAAAAAAATACTTTTAAAAACAATCATAATAACATTTCTAAACACGCTCTAATAACATGTGTTTGTAAAACTACATGGATCCTAACACTACGCCCCAAAAAAAAAAAAAAAAAAAGAACACAATCGTTGAATCAGTTCAATAAAAAAAAAAACCAACGAATGCCCTAGTAACAATGAGACGAATTTGGTTTGTAGGGAAAGGAATTCCTTACCTGAAACCCTAAAAGTGGTACAATTCTTGGAAGTTGGAACAATGGCCATCCAGAATCCCAATTGCTGGGATGAAACAAACAACATTAATAATAATTGAGAAGAGGCGGCAGAATCTGTAGGAGACAAAGCTAGCTTGCCTCCATTTTTTTACAACAGTCCCCACAAAAATAGACGAAAGTGGACACAAAGCCATTGAATCTTCTCTGAAAGGCATTAGTGGTGAAGAAATTCCAAGGCTCACCTTTTCATGATAGTGAAACATCTGTGTGTTGAGGGGAAAAAAATGACAAATAGTGCAGCTTGTGCAAAAATGTCAAAATCTTCTAACAAATCATTTCTGTAAAAATCTTCTAACTTTTTTTTTTGTTCTTTTCCAGATCGCACTACAACCAAGTATATAGCTGCCAGACTGGAAATTGGGTCACGTTCACGTCTTGTCTCTTGTTTCTTGATAAGATGAGAATATTTGTAAGGGTGGAGATAATAAATGAGGAAATTAGATTCCCTAATTCTAAGTTAATTAGAAAATTTGATATAGGTTTTTTTACATTAAATCAAAACTTAATGATTTTATTATTAAACTAATAAAATTAAATACAAAATAGTGACGAGTTTGTGCAAATCTTAATACAAAAAGCTTTATTTTTTTAAAAAAAAAATCACTATGTATTAGAGCAATATAAAACCATTTGTTAAACTTCACCTCACAATTTAGATTTTTTAGTTGATATTTTTTTAATATGTTAATGATCATAACTCATAAAAATATATAATAAAAGATGTTGAGTAGAACCGTCATCATAAGATTTAAGTTTTATTTTTTTAATGAAATTCAATTTCAATTATCTAAATGCAAATTAAGATGTAAAATATTTATTGGTAGTTATCATATAATAACTATTTATGGAGAATGACTTATTAATTGCTAAGATTTTCTTCTTCTTTTTCTTTTATTGTGGAAAGCTTTATGGGTTAGTTGTCAACTTTTCTAGGAGCTTTTTGTGCTCACTATGGTTACTTGAAAATGTATTCAAGTTTACAAAGTAATAAGGTATAATTTATAATGCATTAACTACAAAACAGTTTTTAGTTCATAATCTCTTAAAAATGAATTTTTATGACTTAAATAATATTTTTTATCTTCTTTATGATAATAATAAGAGAGCGTTTGGAAACGCGAAATATTTATTTTACTAAAAATTAATTTTTTTATATTTTGAATCATTTTGATGCGCTGATCTCAAAAATGATTTTTAAAAAATAAAAAAAATATTATTTTGATGCATTTCGCCATGAAAAGCACTTTAAAGAGCAATTACAACTATACTTCCAAATAGACTTTAAATCCTTCTTTTCAAATTATAGTTTACTATTCATAATTATCACAATTGGAAACAATTAACTAATTATAAAGAAGATAATTAATTTCATACAGTGTAACTAATAAATATATCTAACAGCTTATAATTATTTAATCTTTGCAAAGTGAATAGTACTGAAATGTATCAAAAATATTTTTTTTTTGTTAAAAATAAAATTTTTTTATATTTTGGATCGTTTTGATATGTTGATCTCAAAAATAATTTTTAAAAAATAAAAAATATATCATTTTGATACATTTCAGTATGAAAAGCACTTTGAAAAGTAACAGCAACCACACTTCCAAATAGACTAACCGCAACCACACTTCCAAATAGACTTTAAATCCTTCTTTTCAAATTATAGTTTACTATTCATAGTTATCACAATTGGAAACAATTAACTAATTATAAAGAAGATAATTAATTTCTTACAGTGTAACTAATACATCTATCTAACAGCTTATAATTATTTAATCTTTGCAAAGTGAATAGTACTTTTTTAAATTTAAAATATGTATCTAATTAAATCATAATTGTATTGCAATATTAATAACTATCACAACCACAAAATAATCAATTAAGTTAATGAGATATAAAATAAATTATTATGATATAATAAAAAAGTATTTAATGATTCATAACTTAAGAATATAATAAATACAATGATTTCAAGTAATTATAATTTTTCTTTTATTTTACCATTGGTTGAATTACCAACGACTTGGCGGAGATATGCTTAGACACTCTCTCTGTGTAACAAAACTAATGACAAGTGCAAGCGACAACGGCTTTGACGCCTGCTCTTTGACCCTCTGCTTCATTAACATTTGAAGCTTTCTTGTGGGCAAAGATTAGTTGACAAGTCAGTGAACAAATTTGACAGCATGACGTGGAAGTTTGATAAATGGAGTGCATTGTTCTCGTCTACTGGAGAACAAATGTGTCATTAAACCCATGGATGGACAATTTATCGTCAATTAATTATTTTTAATTGGACTAAATTGCAATATTTTCCATGACTTGGAGTAAATTCAATGCTTTAAGCAACATCAGTCACTAAGGAATGCGATCATGCTACATACTTGAAAATGAAAAGATGCTAATGCCAAGTTTGTACGTAACGACGACAATTCATCACAAGCACGGCAATTATTCTCCTATATTGGATTTAATTAGAATAATAATTGTCTAGAAAATATAATTAGTTTAGTTTAGTTTTAAAGTTTGGTTCATTAAGTTTAATTTTTTTTTTATTAATGCCGAAGCATTTTCATTATAATTTTTTTTATTAATTTTTTAAAATTTCAATACAAGTTTTTTTTTCTCAAACTTTATACTTTGCAATTTATCTTTGTCTATTTATCTATGTTTTATGTTTCATACAATTTACTTTTATAAGCTTATTATTTTAATTACAATTTTATTAACTGTTTTTCTTACCGCTTTACTTAGCATAGTTCTTAGTTTTCTTAATTTTTTTTAAAACCAAAAAACTCTTAAAGTTTATTATGTTTTAAATCTCTGTGTTTACTTGGTTTTCTCAAGACTTAATCTCTTATTTTATCTATTTTGATATTCCACTTTATTATATATTCTTTAACTTGACAATATTTTTATAAAATCTTCATCCATTATATCGTGAGCTAGTTGGCATCGCCTCACAAGTTAAGTCCTAGCTATTACTTCTAGATGTTCTTAAAAAGAAAATCTTAAAAGGTAACATATAAATTGAAATGTTTAGTGGGACATAGTCATGTCAAGGTAAGAAACTACTCATGTTTGTGGATTTATGTATGAATTTCTGCACACCTAGACCATTTTGGTGGCATCTGCATACTCTTCAAACCCTAGGGGCATATATATATGTTGAAAATTCTACCCAAGATTATTATTGGCCAACTAGAGGGATTAATAATCAGTTTTATGACCAACTGTATGGTCAAATAATTAGCTTTTAGGACCAAAATAATATTTGTCAGTACAAGATTTCAACCTACTTATCAATCAACAATTGCTTTGAGGACTAAATATTACAAGTACTTATGTTTGCCTAAGGTATGCTCGACCATCAATCTTACATTTCAATATATATATTATTTTGTCAATACAGATTGGGAGATATTCAGATTGCTAGTCTCCTAAGTAGATATGTCATCCTTTATAGCTTTACCATCTCTATTCATTCCTTGTATAAATAATTTGTCTAACTCCAAGACAAGCATAATTGGACATGGCAATCCATGCCTAATGACCAAACATCCAGAGGACAACTCCCCTTGTTCCAAATTTTTGTACACATCTTATAGAAAATAATCGAGGTGGAAATATTTAAGCCTATCATAACACATGGATCGAAACTGAAGACTTTTAAATCACACTAGGATATTTGTAGCTTATTTTTTGAGAAAATAACCACCATAGATAACATATCGTCTCTCATCTATGAAATGAAAACGATTTTTCTTCCACTATGAATCAAACCCTCGATCTCAGCCGCTCTGCGCACTTTAGCCACTTGAAGTTTGTCAACAAAGTGCGTAAAATAATATGTTTTGTTGGTTTATGGTTATATGAACAGTTAAACCAATCCTGTATTATTTTTTTTGTTATATTGATAATAACCTTTATAAATTTCTGAATTTTTTCCCAAAAAAATAAAACACGAAAAAGAGCGAAAGAATAAAGTAAGACCTGGGCCAGAGCACTTAAAGTCAGAGCAATGTGCCCCACAACCAAGCATTTGCGAGCCCACAGCTAAGGGACAATTAAGAAATCCAAGCCCTTTTTCGAAGCGACACGTTGGCAGATGGATATTTTAACCATCCATTCCTCGGTTTGCTCGTTCTCCCTGCTCTGGTTTCTCCCATTCCAGCCAAGATCAACAATTGTGTGCCTACTAATTTACTGTTCAAAATGAAGAAAAAGACCGATATCATTTCCTGGAAAGAGTCCTCCCATTTGACCAGTAAACTGTCTAGTAACAAAGTATTCGTCTGCGTGAACAAACGTGAAAACACTTCAATGGGAAGACTTTCAGAGTTTTTTGCGTGCTCTTTCTTATTCTTCATCTTAACCACCTTCACCACACCAGTTATTATTAACCCAAGCAACTCCATAATAGATGGTGAGACTCTAGTTTCAGCTGGCGGAAGCTTTGAACTGGGATTTTTCAGCCCTGGAAGTTCAAACAACCGATATTTGGGAATATGGTATGTGAAGTCTCCGGAGACGGTTGTGTGGGTAGCAAACAGAGAAGTTCCTCTTTCAAATAAATTGGGGGCCCTGAATATCTCCAGTCAAGGGGTACTTATCATATACAGTAGCACAAACGATATTGTTTGGTCGTCAAACCCATCAAGAACTGCAGAAGATCCAGTTGCAGAGCTCCTGGAGTCAGGTAATCTGGTTGTAAGAGAAGGAAATGATAATAACCCTGATAACTTTTTATGGCAGAGTTTTGATTATCCTGGTGACACATTACTTCCGGGAATGAAATTGGGATTTAACTTGGTAACTCGGCTGGACAGATTTCTGTCATCTTGGAAGAGTGAAGAAGATCCTGCTCGAGGAGAATATACTTTTCTTGTAGATCCTAATGATGGGTATCCGCAGCTACTTTTGAAGAAAGGGAAAACAACACGATTTAGAACCAATGCACCGCCCCCTACTCCAAATATTACGTTCGGTCAAAATTCCACTGATTTTGTGCTGAATAACAATGAGGTCTCTTTTGGCTATGCTATCCAAAGTTCAGGTTTTTCAAGGTTTATACTTAGTCCATCGGGCCTTGCAAGCACCTACAAATGGATTGATCGAACACATTCTTGGATAATTTATTCCACTTTCTTGTCCGATCAGTGTGAAAGTTATGCCGGGTGTGGTGCATATGCTAGCTGTGATATAAATGCATCTCCTCTGTGTGGATGCCTGGATGGATTCGTGCCCAAGTCTCCAGAAAGTTGGAATTTGGGTGATTGGTCAGGCGGGTGTATCCGGAAAACTCCATTGAATTGCAGCGATAAAGATGTCTTTACGAAATATACAGTAAGTAAACTTCCAGTAACATCTTCTTCCTGGTTTGACAAGCGCATCAATCTCAAGGAATGTGAGGTAATATGTTTGAAGAACTGCTTCTGCACAGCTTATGCAAATTCAGATATCACGGGAGGTGGAAGTGGCTGCCTGATTTGGTCCCGTGACCTGATTGATATAAAAAGGTCAGATGTGGATGGACAAGTTCTCTATGTTAGGTTGGCTGGTTCAGAATCAGGCATGTCTCCAATTAAACAATTAATTATTGATTTAATTCTTTCCCATCTTTATTATGTAGGCAGACCATGTAAAATTGAAGAAGCATCTCTCTTTGGTTCAGACTTCAAAAGCCTGGAAAACATTAGCATAGTAATTAACTACCTGTGTAGAAAAGTCTTGAGTCTGCTTTCTTTGTCCACCACTTCTACTTTATTTTTCCCAAGTTTCAATTTCCGGTTTCTTTTTCTTCTTTTGTTCCCCTTTAAAATTAACTTTAATTCAACTTTTATTTAAGATGCAAGTCTTGAACTAGGGAATATGTTCGGGGTCTTCTAAATATACTTGTATGTATGCAGGAGTAGCCGTGGAAAAAGGGAACAACAATGGGAAGAAGAAAGCAGGGATAATTGCCAGCACCGTCGTATTTGGCATGGGCATGCTAATTTTAGGAATGATCTTTTGCATGCGGAGGAAGAAATTTAGAATGAATGATAACTTCAAGGATGTAAGGAAAGAAGACATGGAGTTACCGATATTTTATTTGAGCACCGTTGCAAATGCCACTGGTAATTTTTCAAGCAGAAACAAGCTGGGAGAAGGTGGTTTTGGACCAGTATATAAGGTAAAAAAAAGTCACCTACCTGTTCAAACCATCATCTAACATGAAACTAACTGGAGAATGTTGATGATAACATAGGGAATATTGGCAGAAGGACAAGAAATAGCAGTGAAAAGACTTTCGAAGAGTTCTGGTCAAGGATTGAACGAGTTCAAAAATGAAGTTATATTAATAGCTAAACTTCAACACCGCAATCTCGTCAAGCTTCTTGGGTGCTGCATCCATGAAGATGAAAAAATGTTAATATATGAATACATGCCTAACAAAAGTTTGTTCTTTATTTTTGGGGAGCACATGGCTGAATCAACAGCACTTTGTTTTTGATCTGTTATCATCTATATTTTTATTTCTGTAAGAATTGAAGAAGTTAGTTGACTAACATGGATAGAAATTGATCAGACCAGACAAGAAGAAAATTACTGGATTGGAGCAAGTGCATGAACATTATTGTTGGAATTGCTCGAGGGCTTCTTTATCTCCACCAAGACTCCAGGCTGAGAATAATCCATAGAGATATCAAAGCCAGCAACATTTTACTAGATAATGATCTAAACCCAAAAATTTCAGACTTTGGCCTTGCTAGAATGTTTCGTGGAGATCAAACGGAGGCCAATACTCATAGGGTGGTTGGAACATAGTAAGTGTCCATAATCTAGCCTTGATGATTTTCATTTGTGTTCTAAGAGTTTTTTTTTTTATTATTATTAATAACGTTCTTCAGTGGCTACATGTCTCCTGAGTATGCATCAAATGGACACCTCTCTGTGAAAACCGATGTCTTTAGCTTTGGTGTCCTAGTCCTGGAGATAGTGAGTGGAAACAAAAACAGGGGATTTCGTCACCCGGACCAGAACCTCAACCTTCTTGGGCATGTAAGCTTCTATTTATACATGTGAATATATGTTCTTTATTAACCGAGAGGTGATATTATACTGCGCAGTTTCTTTCAGACTCATCATATGGCATGCCATAGTGCCTTAGTTGCATCAAGGATGCTTCTGTAGTTAATAAAAGATCCATTGCTTTTATTTTTTTTTCTTAGGCATGGATACTTTGGATTAAAGGGACACCCTTGGAATTGATTGATGAATGCTTGACCAGCTCTAGCAATGTGTCTGAAGTGCTAAGATGCATTCATGTGGCTTTATTATGTGTGCAACAACGACCCGAAGATAGGCCAAACATGCCGACTATTGTTCAAATATTAGGCAATGAGAATCCATTGCCTCAGCCTAAACAGCCTGGATTTTTCATCGGAAGAAACCCACTTGAGCAGGATACTTCATCTAACAGGAACAATGTTTACTCAGCAAATGAAGCTAGTTTGACATCATTAGAGGCACGGTAACTCATCCCTTGAAATTCAAGTAAAAGAGAGAGATCAGACTAAGTCAATCAATAACATTTCATGGTTTCAGCAATTCAATTTGCTGATATCCAATCTTGTTTTCTACCGTTCCAAAATGGCATGATAGAGCTATATATATCTTAAGAGAATAATCAGTTTATCAATGCCAGCCAAGCTGGCCACTCTTGGTTGCAATGGATCAGACGTGACAACTTCCTGGTTTGTGTAAGCTTTATTTTCATGGTACATTTTTCTCATTTTATTCCTCTTTTCCCTTCGTTGTGACTTGTGCTACATGAATTTTGATAATAATTAGCCTCTTGGTGTTAATTGTTTATTTATTATTTTTTCTTCATCCATTCTCAACATTAAGAGCACCTTCCTCAAGATTTTGTCCGACGACACGTACCCGTTGTGTTTTGCAATTTTATTGAAACAATCTAGTGAATCGTTATTAAGTTATCATATACTACAATGAAATTATGATTATTGTTCATCTTTTTCTTGCCTGCCTGTTTATTTTAACCTTCCGTTTTGTCTTTGCTCTGCTTTCCACCTCTGCTCTGAACAATACATGAAAATGGTGTTTCAGTGCATTAGCTATTAACAAGAACAGCAAGCAGCATCACTTCCAATACGCAAAGATAGCTTTGATTCATGATAAGTTCACAGATCATTTGAAAAAAGCCTAACAATCTCTAATGTCATAGATAAATAGTTTTGGATGATGCCTCCATTTCAACCTCAACAATCAAGTGCATCTACTGGTCTAATTGTGTATATATACTAAGCTGAAGCTTTGTTATGCTCATTGTGGATGTCTTTGATGCGAAACTATTGAAACTTCTTGAAATTGGACTTTTCTGTCTTCAATAGATGGATCTTATGGTTACTGAAAAAAAGGTGGCCAATTTTTACCGAAGCTACCTGGAGTCAAATATTTGGAGTCTGTAAGGAAGAAAAACATTTCTCGTCATTAATTTCCTGGAAAAACTCTTCCCATTTGACCAGTAACTTGTTCTAATAACAAAACATCTTTCTGTGTGATCAAACGTGAACATATATGAAAACTCTCTTGAATGGGAACTTTTTCAGTGCCGTTTGCATGATCTTTCTTGTTTCTTTATCTTAAAGCATAATCTACCCAAGCCAATCCATAAGAGATGGTGCAGCACTACTTTCAACCGGAGGAAGCTTTGAACTAGGATTTTTCAGCCGTGGAAGTTCAAAAAACCGTCACATGGGAATATGGTATAAAGAGTGTCCTCGTACAGTTATATGGGTAGCAAACAGAGAAGTTCCTCTATCCATTACTTTGGGGGCTCTGAATATTAGCAGCGAAGGGATACTTGTCCTATACTATAGCACATACGATATTGTTTGCGGTGGAAATTTGTTTAATTAATGTGATTTAAATAAATTATGGGTGGATAATAAATTAATTTTAAAAAATTTTGGTTTTACTACTTAAATAACCCTTGTGTTTCTAGATTTAATTTTTTTATTTATGATGGCTAATCAAATATTAATAATTGTGAGAATTAATTTTTATTATTTCTTTAACTTTTTAGCTTTCAAGATTCATTATAAAAAAGGGATGAAAGAAAAGTTTTCAACTTGAATTTTTAAATTTTTTACATACTCTTCTTCACCTCACATTTTAATGTTTTCTTCTCACTTTAAGCCTTAGTTTTCCTCTTAAATCTAGACCTTAGGTTTATTTGATTGAGAGATATTTAAGTTTTATATTATTTGGTTTACATACCTTGTTGAGAAGTGCATCTAAACTAAGATGGTAGTATTGGAGTCTTGGAAGATATGTTGTAAACATTCTAGTTGTATAAGTGGGGTGTAATAAAACTTTAAGAACAAATGATTAATCCTTGAGAACAACAAAAGTTTTATTACTTTAAAGTATTTTAACAAGTAACTATCCTCTTTTGTATTAATTTAAATATATATATATATATATATTTCTTTCAGGATAGTCTCATTGAATCTGCCTCAAGTTGGTATATGAGACTGCATAGTACCAAGATTAATAAATGGAAGGATTTGACAGATGTCTTCTTAAAGCAATATAAATTCAATTTGAAAACTACTCTTAACAAAACCAGTCTAATGGCTATGAAGAAGGGAAACCAAGAGTTCATGAAAGCATATGCACAAAGATAGTGAGATAAGGCAACACATTTCCATCCTCCGCTAACAGAAACTAAAATGATGATTTTGTTCACCAACACCTTTAAATCCTTATATTATAAGCAGATAATAAGAAGTTCAGCTTAACAATTATATGATATTGTGAGAATTGCTAAAAGAATTGAACAAACTATCAAAATGAGAAAAATTAGAGGTCCTATCATGGGTTCCAAAACAATGACGAAAGATGAATCAAAAGATGACTCTTAAGTGGGAAATCTTAGTTATGTGGTCCAACTAGATCTCATTGTAGCATTAAGTGCTCAAGTGCCTTTGTCAAAGATTGATATACCTTTGTCACTCGAGTTTGTCTACCAACATCTATTAGACTTTGAACTTGTTGCCCCAACTCCATCAAATCCCATACAACCATTGTTTCTTAGGTGGTATAATCCAGATGCGTGATATGAATATCATGATGGACTCATAGGCCATTCGATTGAAAATTGCAGAATTTTCAAGTACTATATCTGGAAGTTGGTGAGCAAGGGACATATTGAGTTTGTGAAGAATGGCGGTACCTCCCATATAATCACCCCCATCCCCATCTTTAGCAATGACCAGTAGCTTGTAAAATATTGTCAATGCATAGGAAATATGCAATTACCCAGAGAATCAGCATTGTATTTTGCTTCAATATGTTTTTCATGTATCATGACTCCATCATATATTTTCAATCAATTGTGCTTTTTTATTTTTCTTATGATTGTCTTGAAATAAAGATATGCTTCTTTAAAAGGGTATTTTGACAAAATATTTTGATTAAACTCCAATATGTGAAGTTAAGGCTAACCAATCTTGAAAAAATAAAAGAGTTTTGATTGCAAAAATGATTTGATGTTTGTTAAAATTGTATAAGATGGCCACACAAATTTTGAACTCACATACAAAATTGAACCATGCATCATGAAGCTAAGTTTTCATGGTATGCATATTGACATGTAGTGGATTCATTAGTTATAGACTCGCGAATCATGGTTCTTTGCAAGTTCAAATCATTATACTGGACAATGTCAAAATTTATCGGTTCTAGCTAGCCTTGCATGAATGAAAAAAAAGGTCATATTTGTTTATTCCTTTCATAATTCTTAAACTATATATCCTTGCAGTTCCAATGACACTCTATAATGATGGAGCATTGAAGAGGGGGGGTATATTTCAAACTAAGTAAGGATACATGTATGTCATCTAACCCCAAAGCATTGCATAACTATTTTTAGATTTTTCATGAAATATCCTCAATGACATCCAGTAAGATTTTGATGAATCTGAGTTGACAAAGAAATAATCTTTGAGCTATGATAGCAAGGAATCTTAGTTAAATTCTGCAATTAGAAAGCACCAAGAAATTTAACCCTATCATCAGGAAAATACAGTTAACCCTATCATTAGGAAAGATTGATGTCAACACTACAATTAGAAAACACTAGGAAAGTTCAGGAAGAGCTTAATCAACCCTTATCATCATAAAAGGAGATAAGGAGGAACCCTACCATCAGGAATCCTAGTTGTTAAACCTTGAGATCAGGAAGAAAAGTGAGAAAAACTCTACTATTAGAATATTCTAAAAAAAATAAGAAAGATCAAACCTTATCATCAGGAAGAGTCTTCATATTATAAAATATTAGGTTTACATATAAATTAATTTAAATACATATTATATGATAATAAAATAAAAAATTCTACCTAATACAAAAACTATAGAGTCTCATCAACGAGATCATTACTGTAATGATAGATATTATGGACCTGCAATACATAGTAGTGTAGATAATGAATTTTAGCATGTAATTATACCTTACATATAGTTCACTTCATACGAATTACTTCATGTTGTTTTGTTTTTCTTTACTATAAACTTCATCATTTTGACCAACTCCACCTTACATAGTTAGTTCTTTTCAGCACGACGAACTTTCTTTTATTATAACCTTTCCATTTTTTTTTTGTAATCCTTTCCAAACACATTTCAAAAGTATATAAAAATACTAACAAAAATATATTTTTAAATAAAATGATGAGGTGACGAGCACTTACATGACACTCTAATAATATGTATTCAATCTAATGTTGGTCCAATCTCATATGTCCCTATTAATTTTCTAGGAAAACATCCCAATTAGCAACTCAAATTATTCTAAGCCATTTTTATTGTATGTCAAGCACAGTATCACCTTTTCCCATTATTCTAATTTGCATTTAAGATACAATTTGACATTCCTACTATCATTATGCATCCAACCTAAATTTTTTTTTCTTTTTACCACTTATCAACTAAAGCACTACATATGTAACCCTTTTAATTTTCACACACCCAGTTAATTTCCTAACATCACAACATTATTAATAACCCTAAACATTTACACAATCTACCAATTCTTATACTTTCACATTTTCAAAATAACCCAAGATTCTAAATATTTGTCTTCACATGAATCATATCCATGGTAAACACCATTCATTTACCTTACCAATAACATTTAAGCATAATAATCACTACCAGAAATTCGCCTAAAACCAATGGAATTACCGACGAAATAATTTTGTTAGTACATTGTGGTGATAAATACCGATGGATACTATTCCGTCTGTACTTTGGTCGGTATGTACTGATGGAATAATACGGTCGGTATATATTGACAAAATTACAGACAAAATATATAGAATTAAAAAAAAAGATGGTTCACTGATGTGGAAGTTTTTGCGAGCAATTTTACCAATGGAATCACCGAGGGATTCAAACCGAGATCTCTGTACAGTGACGTAACCAATTCACCATCAGAATTGCCAACGAAACCACCGATAGCATGAGTCTGTCGATGATTCATTCGGTAAAAGTTAATATATCACAACTCTGCCGATTATCTCCTCCCCTATTTCTCCTTCTTCTTCCCCATCCCAATTCTCCCCTCCTAAACTGCAAACAACCCCCCCCAAAACAAATCCCCCTCTTCTCAACACAAGTCATATTTCTTTAAGTTTTGTGGTCACAACATCCGTATTCTGATTTATTATGGATTTTATTATTTTTTGTAAGTAAACCTATCTTTTTTTTTTAATTTTAACATTTAAATGTCAATTTTATTGTTTTTTTAGTATATGTATTTTGTTAGTGTATGTACATGTTTTATTGTTATTTATCAAACAAACTTGTAGTATGAATGTATAATTTTGTACTTGTTATGGTTTGTTTTAGATTTTGTAAAATTATATTTGTTTGTAAATTATTGAAACTTTGTTGAATTACTGAATTACATGTGTTGTAATGAAATAATTAATAGCTTGTTTAACGGGTCTGTTTTAATTTTTATCAATATTATTGCGGAGTTGTAATTTCTGTAAATTTATATGTATAAATTTGTATGGACGTTGATAATTGATAATGAATATTTATGAGAAGTTTTAATTAGTTTGTTAGATAATCTCGAGGTAAACCAATATTTTTGCAAATTTATTTACATTACATAGTTAATTAATATATATTGTCATCACAATTTTATAGAGGTTCGATATAAGTCATGGATGATCGTTCATGGATGTATCGAGATTCACCCCAAGGATTGTGGAATATGTATTATTGTAACGGGGTTCAGGGTCTTATTAATTTTGCAACATCTATTCCTAGAAATTTTACTGGAGGCGGTATTAGGTGTCTATGCAGGAAGTGTCAAAATAAAAAGTATCTATATCTAGATGTTGTAATGATGCATCTTCTACACAAAGAGTTCATGGAGGATTACTAGTGTTGGTATGCACACGGAGAACTATTTGTTTGTAATAAGAGCATGGGAGAAAGGGTGGTTGGGTCAACTTTTAGTGTTAGCAACATGCTTGGAGTTGCAAATGACAACAATAATCCTTATAGGAATATGGTTATGGATGCAATGAGAAAGAATCAAGGTAATGTCAATCAATGTCCAATCGTAGAAGAAGAACCTAATGCAGATACAACTAGGTTTTTTTATCTGTTAAAAGATTCCGATGAACCATTATGGGATGATTGCACGAACCACAGTAAATTATCAGTCGTAGCATAGGTGTCCACCATCACGTCAGATGAGTGAGGCCGGGTATGACAAAATTATCGAATGGGCTAGAAGCATTTTACCTGAAGGGAACAAGATGAAAGAGAACTTCTATGTTGTAAAGTCCATGATGAAACCCCTCAGTTTAGGATACCAGAAAATTGACATGTGCCCTAACTTTTGCATGTTATACTACCTTGAAAATGCTGAGCTGAGTGAGTGCATGACATGTGGGCATTCTTGTTACAAACCCATAACTAGCAGGGGAAAGACTTTCGTGGCATATAAAAAACTTAATCACACCTAGACTACAAAGGTTATTTTTGTCACCAAGGACTGCTAAGCACATGACATGGCACCAATCAGATGATGTGGTTGATGGAGTGATGATGCATCCTTCTGATAGCGAAGCATGGAAACACTTTAATAGTGTGCATCCTCACTTTTCAGCTAAATTAAAAAATGTGCATCTTGGGTTGTGTACAGACGGATCCAACCTTTTCGGGTCATTTGTTGCTCCTTATTCTTGTTGGCCGATCATACTCACAGTTTATAACTTGCCACCAGGGATGTGTATGCGGCCTGATTTCATGTTTTTATCCACTGTCATACCCGGTCTGAGCAACCCGGGTAAGAATATAGATGTTTGTCTTCGACCGTTGATTGATGAGTTGATGCAGTTGTGGTCCTCTAGAGCTTTGACTTATGATATATCGAGGAAATAAAATTTTGTTATGAGGGCGGCTTTGATGTGGACTATCAATGATTTTCCAGCTTATGAAATGGTTTCTAGTTGGAGCACGCATGGAAAACTAGCATGTCCATACTGCATGGAAAACAACAAGGCATTCACGCTAACAAATAAAGGTAAAACTTCTTTTTTTTACTGTCATTGTCGTTTCTTGCCACCAAATCACAAGTACAGAAAGAACAGAAAGAATTTCTTTATTGGTAGAGTTGAAAAGATGTTAGTGAGTTGGTTGGACCATATCGAGTTGCTCCTTCGACTTACTTGGAAGAAAATTCAAATTTTCATGTTTTCGATGTTTGATGCAAAGGAGTTGAATGTTGTTTTGAGCTCTAGCGGACAAGAAAATGTCGATGATGATGATGATGATGATGATATCCATATTGAAGATTTTGATGGAGCTGATGACTATTCAATTGACGATAAAGAAGAAGAAAATTCGACTAACTATTAGAATCATGGAAAGTGTAAAGCATTTTTTTATATAATATAATATATATTATGGATGATATTTTGTAACATGAAATATGTATTTTATAAGTGTTAATTGTTGTTATTATTTTGTGCAATGGACAGTTAGTAATATAAGTGTTTGCAGGAAGGTAAATAGGCAATACAAACATAATCTTTCATGCACAGTGCACGATCACCTATATCTATACCAATGGATTACACATCCATCCGCATTTCACAGAGAGTTGCATAAATATTTACTGGAAATGACACTATCACCGACGTCGTCTATACCGACGGATACAGTCCGTCGGCATTTTACAGAGAGTTGCAAAAATATTTGCTGGAAATGCCCACTATCACCAACGTCTCTACCAACGGATACAGTTCGTCGGCATTTCACAGAGAGTTGCATAAATATTTACTGGAAATGTCACTATCACCGACGTCCATTTCAACGGAAACAGTCCGTTGGCATTTCACAGAGAGTTGCAAAAATATTTGTTGGAAATGCCACTATCACCAACATCTCTACCGACGGATACAATCCGTCAGCATTTCACAGAGAGTTGCAAACATATTTACTGGAAATGCTGCTATCACTGACGTCAACACCAACGGATAAAGGCGCAGTTCACTAACAAAATCACCGACAGATTGTGCGAATTCCAAAGGGCGGGTAATTAATGCTTCTCGACCACGTGCACTTGTCGACCGGCTGCGAAATTTATGGAGGGTAATTAAAAAATTTTAGTGCGAAATTCAAAATTTGCCGACAGATTTTTAAAAATTCATCGATGGAATAATTAAAAATAATATTATTTAAATTGACCGTCAGGAATTTTGTCGGTAAAATTGTGCTATAAATCCCAGCGACCACCTTTCCAGTTTATTTTTTCATCTGCTTCGTTTCAAAGCTTTCATTTTCGGTTTTTTTTTTCTCTCATTTGCTTCAAAACTATTGTTTGTTGCTTGTAATCTCTAGTTCTATCTTCAGCAAATTAAAAGGTATGTATTTCCATTTAATATGCTTAATGATTTTATTTTTTATATATTTTATTTGTTTTAGTTATTGTTATTTTTGTTGTGCTTTTTGTTTTGGTGTATTTTTATAATGTAGATAAAGTCTTGAAATAAACACATTATTAAGGTAAGCATTTTTCATTCCTAAAGTCTATAGTTTTTTTTTTAAATTTGTTGAATATATTTTATTGTTTGTATTGCCATAATAATTGAATACTTTGTAGAATTTTAATTGTTATTGTTGAATTTAACTTGTAATTAGTAATTGAATATATAGGAATAAATTTAATTATTTTATCTCAATTTTACTCTATTATTGCATGATACGTGTTTAATTATTTCCATTAATTTTAATTGTTATTTGTATAGATGTTAGGTTATATAAAAGATTTTTGAATGGGATCAATTGGTTGTGGCTATTGTCAATATTTACAGGTTTGAAAACTTTGGGTAGTCTCCAGTATAGGAGAGGTGCTATCAATTGTTTTTTAATAATCAAATTTAATTATGTAATTATTCATATAAAATTATGTATATGCGTAGAACAAAATCAACAGCTCGTCACTCACATATGGTCGCAGCTAGTTCTTCTAGTAGTGAGGATGACATATCCTTAGGTGCCGATCAAGAAGAGGCACTCTGTGCGACTTCGCGATGCTACCTCCTCTAGTGCGATTTCAAAGCATAGAGGTAGTGTGCCTTCATAATGGGATCAATTCACCCGCAAGTACAAGGCAAATTGGAAAGACGACCTTTCAATGTAAGTTTATTTTGGTTTTAGTTTTTTTTAATTATAACATAATTTATGAACAACTAATCAATATTTCATTAATTTAATTTATTTTCAGGTCCACAAACATTGAGGCCACCCAAGTAATATCATCGGCGTTTAAATCGTCGATGGAGATTCCATTAATTCAATGGAGTCAGGTTTCTAGACATCCTGAATGGACACCTTATATCGATGCATGGTTTGACAAATTTGAGATTGGTGTTAATTTCTAATTTCCAGCTTATTTTTAATAGATTATTATTATAATTGTAAATAAATTTTTATTTTTATTTTAAATAAATTATTTATACACAACACAAATTCGACGGGACAAGTGCGCTTGATAATGTTGTGAGGAGGGTGTGGAAAAATCACGCGACAACTAAGTAACATCGAAAACAATGCAATATTTTTTTTAAAATAATTTTTTTTTTAAATCTAATTTTTCACTATGGAAGTAGGTTGTGTGATTTTTGGTATGAAGCACAAAAAGAGACAAAAAAAACACGAGAAATAACGGTCTTCAAGGCTGGAACAACATGGCGGTTTGGAGGGATTTCAAATAGCTATACATCCTGGGAGATATATGGCCGCAATATATTGAGCACATGATGTCTGAGTGGTTTACACGACGCTCACAGTCTGGTGCTGACAATCGGAACTGGAAAATTCATCGTTCGGTGACAACGCACACCGACGGCTCCGTTCTGTTTGTTGTTCATGCGAAACGGATGGTAAGATTAATTTAAATGAAATATATCATTAATTAATTTGTTGTTACTTAATTAATTTTTTTTTCTTACAGGCTACATCTCTTGGACGTGAGCTGAGCCCAATGGAGTTGTTTGTAGAGACGCACGTGTAGAGTGAAGATCGCCAAAAAGGGGTGCAACAGTTCGTTGACAATCGTGCTCAACACTTTATGGTATGTTCGTTCAACCATTTTATTTCATACTTTATTATTTTTATTGAATTGAATATGATGATTTCTTTTTTCATTTTCAGGAGACCTATAATAGCCAGTTGAGGGAGAGATATGGGACGATCCTTCGACCCATCCGGATTTTGATCCGGATTTGTGGATGGAGGTAGGATCGTCCGGTGGACCCGATAAAAATCAGGTGTACGAGCTCTTCAACACTACGACCGATAACTTGCAGGCGGCCTGTAGTGTCTCAACCGTTGGGAGCTCCAAATCAGTATCGAGCACCCAATCTAAGGAGATTATGGCCTTAAAACAACACACGACTCATCTCACCGAAAAATACAAGCAATTATCAGAATTATGAACACACGACTCATCTCACCAAAAAATATGAGCAACTCTTGGCGAATTATGAACAACTCCGTCAAATGGTCATGAATATTACATCACAGAAGGATGATACATGCGTGCCCCCCTTTTTTGCCGTTTGATCCTGGGAACAGCCAGCCTCCTCCTCCTCCTCCTCCGTCATTGTTTTAGTTTAATATTTTTTTTGGAAACACATTCAATTTGTAATGAATATTAATTAACTTTTTTTATTATTTTTTATGTTTAATAAATTTTATTTGCATAATTGGTTTTTTTACTATTAATTTATATAATTTTATATTATTTATTCTAAATAATTTTAAAACAAATCTAAAAAACACCACCGATTGATTTACCAACGGAATGTCTCCATCGGTATTTTACCGAGAGTTGAGAAATATTTACTAAAAATACCACAATCACGAACGCCTTCACAAATGGATAAAGTCCGTTGGCATTTTATCGAGAGTTGAGAAATATTTACTAAAAATACCACAATCACCGGCGCCTTCACAGATAGATAAAGTCCATTGGCATTTTATCGAGAATTTTAAAATATTTACTGGATATGCCACTATCACTGATGAAATATATCTGTCGGTATATTTCCAGCGGGAATTTTTTTTTTTGCGTGCATTTTTCATCTGTAAAACCATCAGTGATATTTTTTTCCAACAAACTTAGTGACAGAATGTGGGATGACCGATGAAAGACATGCCTACAGACACTTGCCGTCAGTGATTTAGTCAATAAAAAATTTACCGACGAAGTCTGAATCTCACACCGATGGTTCGGTCCGTTCGAAAAACTGTGAATTCTCGTAGTGAATATTATTTAAAATACAACACATTATGATTTTACATTCATAATAGTATGACTTGTAGAGGATAGAACCATGAACCTACATTCATCTACAAATACATTATGATTTTACACTAATTTTTTTTTTATTATTATTATTGCTACGTACTACTACTATTTATGATGTGGAGCCATTCCAATTAAATGAAAAGGGAAAGCAAGAATCCTACCTTTAGTGAAAATCAGACTGTAAGGTACAGAGATATACATATTTACAATGCATTATGCCCCACCACGCTTTTAGATGGGATTCATGTAGTTTTACGTCCAGAGGAGATACCGAGCACAAACCAGTAAGAAAGGCATCATATAACACTTTTTTTTGTTTTACTACTTTCTATATTTTCATTTTCTCCATTTAAATTACATAACCAAAAATCAACCAAATCATTTCACATAGTAATATTTCAACAAATCTCAAACATTTACAACATCACCAAAACATCAAAAATCAATGCAATTCAATCCAATTTGTACTTTTTACAATTTGAGGATTTTCCTAAGTTCCCCAATAATGGTTGGCTTTAAAGTCCTAATCAATGTTATCAAAAACACATTTTGACTCGTAAACTCGTACGATTTTACGTGTCAAAATATATAAAACATGTAAAATCAGATTAAAAATTAGTAAAATCGGTCAAACTCGTGTAAAATCAGTCCAATTCATTAAAATCATTAAAACTGGACCGATGTCATGATTTCAACTTAAAAATTACAAAAACTGCTGAGTGCTAAATGCTAAGTCAGCACTTCTCTTTCCCCATGAGTCCCTACTCCCCCGCCTGACATTCCACCCGCCCTCTTTCCCCTTTCCCAAGGGGTTTTATTTTGTTTTAATTTTGGAAACAAAGTCTCCTGTATTTGTTTTTATGCTTGTCGTTTTTATGCATGACAAATTTTCATTAAACAAGGAGATTAGAATTACTTTTTTTTTTGCTTTACGTGATTTTCTTAGCACAAAAAGTATTTTAGGCTTAAAGGAAAAAAAGAATTCACCAGCAATAAATTATTTTCATGTACATCTTGTCGTTGTGAGAGAGGCACTTGAATTAAAAAATAGCTCTTATATTTGCATTGATATGTACTTTTGATGGAATATTGAAGGAAAAACAAGATCTAAGAGGAAAAAGAAAAAAAACACATTTGAGATCTGAGCCAAATGCTTCACAAAGTCACTTGCATCCTGAGATACATGCTTCACTTGCTATCTGGCTCTCCAGATAATTTTTCATTATGAAGCTCCTATCTGATCGATGCCTAAATGGCATTACATGGTTTGATAAGGGAACTAAATGTGGGTGTTTTTTTAAAATAAAAAAAATAAATTAGCACCTTAATTAAAAGATTTTTACATAATAATATTATTTAAAAATATTTTGATAAAATATTATATTTTCATCTTATTATGCTTAGTAAATACAACATATAAATATCATTTTTAAAGATAACTATAAAAATTTAATTGATATCGCCACGAGACTTTGAATCGACATCAATAAAATTAAATGTCTGGTGACGACGCAATGTATTTGAGCTTGTTAATGAGTTTTTTTATTTTATTCTTTTTAATTTTTATTTAGGTGAAACATAAATTTATTTTAAAAAAAATTATAAGATCCAATTAAACTATTGACATGAATCACTGATTTAATAATCCGAGACATAACATGCAATTTAGTTAAAATATTTTACTTCTGATTTTACAATTTTACGATTCGAGTTTATATTGTATGTTCCGTGTCGTGTCAAAAAAATATTTTTGACAACCTTGGTCTTAATTTCCTATAATATGGTTTTTAATTTCTTCAATTAGTTTCTTAATCATGTAATTCAACCCACAATTAACTAATAATTAACATCACTTCATAATTTCATTTACAAAATACATAAACCCTAAATTTTACAATTTGAGGATTTTCAATCTCCCATCAATAATCAAGAGTAAAAATGGATTTAAATGAAAGAGAACCTCTTCCCACAACTAGTTCGTCCAATCAAGGAAGCCTTTAAATTCAATTCTAAAGATTTTCCCTTTTCTTCTAATTTGATCAACTTCTCTATATATCCCCCAACTCCCAAATCTCTCTCTCTCTCTCTCTCTCTCTCTCTCACACACACACACACACACACACACACACACACACACACACACACACACACACACAATTCTCTGCTTGTTTTTAGTTTATTTCTAGGATTTCATGTAACTTACACTCTTCCCATAATTAAATTAAGAGAAAATAGAGGAATTTTAGGACAGGAAGAACAAAATTTTCCCATTTCTTTCTCTTGATTCGCGAAAACACAATATCTTGAAAAGCCAAACTTGTGGTTTGGGTTTTTCTTCATATAGCTTTCATGTGACCTGGCTTTATAGCTACGTAAAACAAAACAATAAAAGCTAGACGATTTTAGACGAAGCAATTGCTTTCAAGTGCGCAGCGGTTACAGGAGGACTAAGGGCGCGCAGCGGCAATTTTATCATGCTTAGAAGTAACTAGATTTTTAACCCGCGGGTTGCTATTTTTTTTTAGTGGAAAAAAATTTAAATCGTGGGGGGTTAACTCTACGTGATCCAGTTAACTTTGCGGGTTCAAAAACAATCCAGATGACTTGTAAAAACATAGTTTGATTCAAAATAAAAATTAAGATGACCTTTTTTTTAATATTAAAATAACAATATATTAGAATGACTTGGGTCAACTTGGATTAACATGTCAAATTTGTGACCCGAATTATAAGACCATAATAACCCCATAGAAAACAAATAAAAAAAATTATAAAGTCTAATTTTCAATCAACAATGTTGAATGTTGAAATTAAAAAAAAAATCAATTTAAAAAAAATTAAGTTAACTGGATTAATCTGTCATGCCTGTAATTATTGCATGCTTTCTCCTTGAATCTATGAATTTTACTGTTTAGTTTATTATTTGGTTATTATAATTTTAACGCAACTTTCATTAAATTACCTAAGATATTAAATTTCATTAAAATTTTATATTTATGATAAATCATATCTAGTTAAATTAACGCTAGAACTTTCAACCATCATTTATGACAAAAATATGTGATGGACTTTGAGTCTTCGGAATCACAACGGGAGAAAAGTGTTGTGTCATTTCCGTTTCAGAAAAGCTCTGGTGAGAAACTCCGCAGTATCTAAGCTTGTCTCTTACCAATCAACCTGTAAATTAATACCAAAACGTTAGTTATGCTGTAATCGGAAGTGATTAATGTGAAAAGCTCTCTTCAATGGGAAGATTTTTAGAGATCTTTGTATGCTGTTTCTTATTCTTCATCTTAACCAACTCCACCACACCAGCTACTATCAATCCAAGCCACTCCATAAGAGATGGTGAGACTCTACTTTCAGATGGCGGAAGCTTCGAATTAGGATTTTTCAGTCCTGCAAATTCGACAAACCGATACTTGGGTTTATGGTTTAAGAAGTCTCCTCAGGCGGTTTTTTGGGTAGCAAATAGAGAAATTCCACTTTCCAATAGGTTGGGAGTCCTGAATATCACCAGCGAAGGGATACTTATCATATACAGTAGCACCAAAGATATTGTCTGGTCGTCGAATTCGTCAAGAACTGCAGAGAATCCAGTCGCAGAGCTCTTGGAGACAGGAAATCTTGTTGTAAGAGAAGAAAATGATAACAGCACTGCTAACTTTCTGTGGCAGAGTTTTGACTATCCTTGTGACACCTTGCTGCCAGGAATGAAACTGGGAATCAACTTTGTAACTCGGCTTGAAAGCTCTCTGTCATCCTGGAAGAGCTCAGAAGATCCTGCTCGAGGTGAATTTTCTTTCCTTCTAGATCCTAACGGGTATCCGCAGCTACTTTTGACGAAGGGGAATAAAACACAGGTTAGAATTGGGTCATGGAATGGCTTACGTTTTGCTGCAGAAATAATTTCGAAACCTGATTCAATTTCAACGGATGAATTTGTGCTCAACGAGAAGGAGGGATATTTCGTTTTTGGGATCACAAGCTTAGGTTTTCCGAGGCTTACACTAGCTACATCGGGCATTCCACAACGCTCAATATGGAATGATCGAACACATCAATGGCAGTATGTTGAAATTGCCCAGCATGATATATGTGAAAACTATTCTATTTGCGGTCCAAATGCTTACTGCCAGTTCAATAATTCTCCTATATGCGCATGCCTGGATGGATTCATGCCCAAGTCTCCACGAGATTGGAAGTTGTCAAATTGGTCGGGTGGGTGTGTTCGAAGGACTGCTTGCAGTGACAAAGATCGCTTTCAAAATTATTCACGGATGAAATTGCCTGACACATCTTCTTCCTGGTATAATAAAAGCACTGGTCTCGAGGAATGTAAGGGAATATGTTTGAAGAACTGCTCCTGCACTGCATATGCAAATTTAGATATCAGAGGAGGTGGAAGTGGCTGCCTGGTTTGGTTTGGTAGCCTCGTTGATACAAGAAGGTCAAATGGGGATGGACAAGACCTTTATGTCAGGATTGCGGTTTCAGAATTAGGTATGCCTCGTATTAACGCGAATGAATACTGATTTTTTAATAGTCTCCATTGTTTGTTCTTAAGCCAAGAAAACACTTCACTTTATAGGAAGCATTTAAAAAGGTATAGAATTGGTTTCCCTACAGTATTTTGAGCACCTTTATGTAGATTTTATTTTGACATATGAATCTTTTTATGCAAGTAGAAGTTAAAGACAATAAATAAACATAGAACACAAAAATTTTGATGGGCGAAAGGGGATGTAGATGTGAACCTAAAATTCCCAGCTTTATTCTCTCTAAAAGTAATACTAATAAAGTCTGTGTCCTTATAAAGTTTACAAAACCTTAAATAAGCCAGAAACCCTACCTCAACTACGAAACAAAATAAAGATTTGAAAATACAAAGAAAATAACCATAAAATGTGAAACAATACATGAAATCTGAATAAAACAAGGAAAATAACATAATTGACCCCAATCGGAGCCTCAAGGCAAGGTTTTGGATATCTGAAGATGCATTGGTTTGCGTAGCATCGCAGGGGCTATTATAAGGAAAACAATCTTTGAAAACTCTTGTAAAAATTTGAGACCGATCCAATTGTTGAATTAAAAGTTACAGCTTTTTAAGCCATTATTCTAGTCTGGAGTGACCAAAACTTCTATTGGGCCTAGACCTGTCCCTCTAGTCCGTAAATACATCTTCTAGGCCATCCACATAATTTGTCTAGGGTAAATCCTTATCTACTTATGGCATATCTACACCTGACTACTCATAATCATTTATTATCTCAAGCATGACTACATCATTCATCCCATGTTAGAGAGAACTCATCCTCAAGTTTTACTCCTCTTCTAAATAAGATGTCAAGTGTTGGACATTGAAGACATCAAAAGTTTTTAGATGATTAGGAAGACAAATCCTCTAATTATTATTATTTATCTTCTGCAACACCTCACATGGGCTTATCTTTCTTTCCTTCAACTTGTTATACTCACCCACTAGAAACCTGTCACGTGTAAGGGCTTCCCATACCAAATCAACAACCTCAAACACCACTCTTCTTCGATGAGTATCAGCCAAGGCATTATACTTGGCATTGTTGTCATTGATTGTCTACTTGACCTCCTCATGTATGACATGCAAGTAATCTACCATATTTGTAGCTTATACACTTAGTTGTCTGATGCAAGGAATACAAATTAGCTCCAATACTCCAAAAGGATCCTATCCATAGACTATCTCAAAATAAATTAGTTGGGTGATCCAATTCTGAGACCTATTATAAGTGAACCCTGCCTGTCGCAATGTCATATCCTACTGTTTCAACTTATCTCTGACCAAGCTTCGTAGTAAGTTGTTGAGATTATGATTAACCACCTTTGTTTAACCATCTGTTTGAGGATGATAAAACACTGTTAAAGTTCAACTGACTACCCATCCTTCCCCCACAAGCTCTTTTAGAAATTACTCGTGAACTTTACATCTCTATTCAAAGTGATGGACCCACGAATAACATGCAAATGAACCACCTCATTGAAGCAAAGTTAGGCTACCCGAGATAGATCTATGGTCTTTGATGGGTCATCTTCGAGAACTTGTCAACGACAATAAAAATAGAGTTCATGGCTCATTGAGTACGGGGTAAGCCTAATACAAAATTCATGCTCATGTCTAGCCATGGAGCATTAGGAATTGGAAATATGGTGTACAATCTACCATTTGATAAAGTCCTCTTAGATCTCTCACAAACAACACATTTCTTAATAAAATTGAAAACCTGACTCGATAATTTAGGCTAATAATAATTTGCTGACACTAGAGCCAGTGTCTTATCCCATCCAAAATGCTCATCATAATATGATTCATGAATGATATGCTCATGTAAAGAAAAAAAATGGAATACATAGATGTAAACCATGAAAAAGATAATCATTCATAAGTATGAAGCTTTCTCGTTTACCTCCTTCTGATAACTCAACATAAATCTTCCTAAATGAAGAATCACTTGAATAGAACTCACAGAAAGTATTAAATCCTGGCACATTTATACATATCATTCGTGAACTCTTGCCGAAATGACACCCAATTTGCATGCCAATTGTTGAGCATGGTAACCCTTATACCAAGAGCATCAACCACCTTATTTAAGTTGCTCGATTGGTGTTTTAATGAAAAGGTGAACTTTTGCCGAAATGACACCCAATTTGCATGCCGACTACTTAGCTTTTGTTGCCCATTTATGTACTTTAGAGCTTCATGATCTATAATTAAAATAAACTCCTTTTGTATGAGGTAGTGCCTTTAATGCTTTAGAGTCTAAACAATAACATAAAGCTCCAGATCATACGTGGAGTAGTTTCTCTTCAAGCTGGATAGTTTCTCACTGAAGAAGGCGATTAGGTGCCCATCCTAGCTAAGAACTCCCCCAATACCCACCTCAGAAGCATCACAATTTACTTCAAATAGTTTCTCAAAGTTTGGTAATGCCGACACTGGAGCTTCAATCATTTTCTGTTTTACCACCTAAAAACTGGTTTTAGCTTCATCTGTCCACTAAAAGATATGTCCCTTTACACACTTTGTAATATGTGCAATAAAGGAATTGAAGTTCTTGATGAACCTTCTATAAAAATATGCAAGGTCATGAAAACTCCAAACATCATGAATGCTTCTTGGTGTTGGCCACTCCATAATTGTAAAAATGTTACTTTGGTCAGCCTAAACACCGTAAACAGACACAATAAAGCCAAAAACAAAAGCAACAATATTAGTAAGGAATATACACTTTTTATTATTGACATATAATTGTTCCCTCCATCAAGTATTAAAAATAGCTCATAGGTGTTCCAAATGAGACTTCAGAGTGGGACTATAAATTAGAATATCGTCGAAATAAACCATAACAAATATGCCCATGAGTGACCTCAATATCTGATACATGAACCTTATGAAGGTGCCGGGAGCATTTGACAAAAAAAAATGGCATAATCATCCACTTATATAACCCATAACCCATAGTAAGTTTTGAAGGTTGTTTTCCATTCATCTTCTAGTCTGATTTTGATATGATAATACCACTCTTGAGGTCAATCTTGGAGAATACTTTAGAACTTGTCAACTAGTCTAACATGTCATTTAGATGCATTATGGGTTATATGTATTTTACTATGACCCAGATGATGGTGTGGTTGTTTACACACAAATGTTATGATTTATCCTTTATGAGGCTGGCACAACACAATAACTCATACTTTCCCAGATATGCCCTTTCTCCACCACCTATTTCTGCAACTCTTCAGCTTCTTTAGGGCAATGTCTATAAGCTAGTTTGTTTGGCAGGCTAGAACTCGACATCAAGTCAATATGGTGTTATATCTATCTTATATGAGGTACGCCTTGGGGAAACTCATTCGGCATCAAATCTTAAAATTCTACTAACACACCTCGTACCTCATTAGGATTATCATCTACTTCTTCCTCTCCCTGACTGTACTCCTAGGCATTAACACATAGTAGTTAGAGTTTAGGGTGACTTTTAATTGCTAGCTGGAATTTCTTTATTGCCTCTATGTATACCATATTCTTGCAACTCTCGCTATCTACGATCAAACTGTAGACTTTGTCTTTAATGGTGTATATAGATTGAAAAATATTGTTATGACTTAAATTCTCATCTGAATCACTCTTGAGTGTCAACAAACTCTTCCTGATCACAAGGGTTGTACTACCATCTCTAAACAGGACATCCCTATCACTATCTGAATCATCTTCGTTGTTAGCAAAATTCATAGGCTTCTCCTTTATTAGTAGATTCTTTCTTAGACAACTCTTTGGTTTGTTATACTTGCTAATCTGGTGTCTCAACTCACCACATCTGAAATAAAAAAGTTTAAAGACACCTTTACTTATTACTTGTTGATTTTATTGGTTTAACCTAATTTGGTTAGTGGTCTGTCTTGGGTCACTACTGCATCCTCTATTATTTTGTTATACCCAGAAGTTTTTGTTATCATCCCTAGCAGCTTGTTGTTTCTCCACCATTAAATCCCTTTGATACTCCTTTGAAATCATCCATAAGGTCTGAAGACATAATACATTTTTGATAGATTGACGTACTCCATTAAAGTATCTTGCCACCAGCTGCTCTTTTGTTTCTGTCAGATCATTCCTGGAAACTAGCTAGTAAAACTCATTAGTGTACTCATTGACATATTTCCCCTCTTTGTTTCAGTGTGTGGAGCCTCAAGTATAAAGTTTGGGAGTAGTTAAAAGGAAGAAAGTGCTCTCTTGATTCTAGCTTTCCCTTGTCTCATATAATTGATTCTAGCTTTCCCTTGTCTCTTTCTTGTCTTCTTTAATTGCTCCCACTAAGCAGATGCCCTGCCCTTTAAATTGATCGCAATCGACTTCACTCGCGTCTATTTAAATATGTTTTTTTTGTATTAAAAAATCATGTCAACCTCATTCAACTAAACTATGAACTCTTTTTCCTATAAAGTTCCTGAAAACTTAGGGATTTCGATATGAAAGTTGAAATCCCAAAATTTATTCTTTTTTCGCTCAAGAGGTTGTCTCTTTTGAATTCACCTCTGATTGTCAGTATTGGCCAAGGACCCAGGATCACTCTCCTAGTCCTGGTCACACTACCTCTAATCCTATAGGTCCCTTTCCTCTAGCCTATGGGTCAATTATGTGATCTGCCTTTGCTTGTCTTCGATGACAAGCTATTGAATGTTCCTCAATCAAGGGAGGGCTCCTCATCCATTTCTTGGCCACACCCTGCTCCACGACCTCTTTCCACCATGTTTTGTTAGCGGCACACAGCAAGCAAACAAATTCTTTTCCATGAGATTGTAACACACAACATGCAATAAACCTAGGATTGTTAGGCTTTGATACCAATTCAAGCAAGAGGAAGCTAAAGATAGCAAACAAACACAGAACACAGAAATTTGATTAGCAAAAGGGGTTGTAGATGTGTACCCTAAATTCCTAGCTTTATTCTCTCTAAAAATAATACTCATAAAGTTTATCTCCAGAGAAGGTTTACAAAACCTTAAATAGGTCATAAACCCTTTCTCAACTAGAAATCAAAATAAAAATACAATGAAAATAACCATAAAATCCGAAACAATGCATGAAATCCGAATAAAACAAGAAAAATAACAAAATAGGCCCAAATCAGGGCCTCAAGGTGAGTTTTTTATATTTGAAGATTTGACAGTCCGCATAGTGCTTTAAAGGCTACTCCTATAAAACTTTGAGCCCGATCCAATAGTCAAATAAAAAATTATGACCTTTTTAAGTTATCATTCTAGTCTAGAGCTTTCATAATTCCTTTTGGACCTAGAAATAATTTGTTAGGTTATCTACATAATCTATTTGGGGTAGATCCTCATCTAGTTATTGTAGATCCACACCTAACTAATTAGAATCACTTATTATCTCGAGTTCTGACTACATCACTTTTCATTCATCAAAACTAGAAACTAGAAAGCGTCGTCTCTTCTGCTCCATCTTCCCATCTGAACATGCTCTAAAATTTCACTTCTAATTTCCATTTCGAGAATAGCCCTCAGCACTGGAAAAAAAATTACAAGATTTTAAGATTTTATTCAACTTCTATTTAAGAAGTGATGTTGAACTAAAAGAATGCGTCACTAACAATTCCTATTTGCTTGCAGAAAATGTTGAGAAAAAAAGACCCGTTGATAAGAAGAAGCAAGCAGTAATAATTGCTAGCTCTGTCATATCGGTTCTAGGTTTGCTGATACTAGGAGTTGTCTCCTACACAAGGAAAACATATCTCAGAAAGAATGACAACAGCGAAGAGAGGAAAGAAGACATGGAGTTACCTATGTATGATTTGAACACGATAGCACATGCCACTAATAATTTCTCTAGCATGAACAAGCTGGGAGAAGGCGGTTTTGGACCAGTATTCAAGGTGAATAGAACTCTGCTACTTGTGCAAACAATATGGTAATATTAAACTAAGTTCTGTTGATTATTTGTGATTTAGGGTACATTGGTAGATGGACAAGAAATAGCAGTGAAAAGGCTCTCCAAAAGTTCTGGGCAAGGAATGGACGAGTTCAAGAATGAAGTTGTGTTAATTGCTAAACTTCAGCACCGCAACCTTGTGAAGCTTCTTGGTTTTTGCATCCATAAAGATGAAAAAATGTTAATCTATGAATACATGCCAAACAAGAGCTTGGACTCCATTATTTTTGGTTTGAGCCTATACTGATCAATAGATAGCATGTTTTTTTTATCATTTATCATTCATCAATTAATGCTTCTATAACAAGTGCTGGTGCTGGACTAACATGGTAGAGAAATTGAGCAGATTTAACCAGAAGGAAATTACTGAATTGGAGAAGGCGTATCCACATCATTGGAGGAATAGCTCGAGGGCTTGTTTATCTTCACCAAGACTCTAGACTGAGGATCATTCATAGAGACATTAAAGCCAGCAACATTTTACTGGATAATGAGCTAAACCCAAAAATTTCAGATTTTGGCCTTGCTCGATTGTTTGGTGGAGATCAAGTGGAGGCCAATACTAATAGGGTAGTTGGGACATAGTAAGTATTCTTAAACTGGCCACGTTGTATTGCATTTATATGCTTTCAGAACTTATCTAGCCGATATTATTTTGCAGTGGGTATATGTCTCCTGAGTACGCATTAGATGGACACTTCTCTGAGAAATCAGATGTCTTCAGTTTCGGTGTCCTAGTTCTGGAGATTGTGAGTGGAAAGAAAAACAGGGGATTTTGTCACCCAGACCAGAACCTTAACCTTCTTGGACATGTAAGCTTTTGTATAAACATGTTAATATATAATCGTGATGAAGAGTGCTGGTATCAAACTATCCAAAGAGGCACATCCAACAACATGCCATAGCATTTTCCTTCTGGATACTTCTATAGTCAACTGAATAAAGATATGTTCATTGCTGTTATGCAAATCAGAATGATCCATCCACTGATACACTGTGTTGTTTTGGAAGGCATGGCTTCTTTGGACCGAAGGAGCACCATTGGACCTGATCGATGAAGGTTTGAGTGATTCGCGCAATCTAGCTGAAGTTTTAAGATGCATTCATGTGTCTTTATTATGTGTGCAACAGCGACTAGAAGACAGACCAACCATGTCGACTGTGGTTGTAATGTTAGGCAGTGAGAATCCATTGCCTCAGCCTAAGCAGCCTGGTTTTTTTATGGGAAAGAATCCATCTGAAAAGGACAGTTCATCATCAAACAAGCATGAAGCTCATTCAGCAAATGAGGTTAGTCTGACATTATTAGAGGCACGGTAGCCTATCGTCGATTGACAACGGAGTTGAAGCTAGAAAATTTCATGCTCTCGGATATGCAGTGACATCTGTTCCTGCTTTCTACCAGTCACACCATTCCACGACAGAGTGATTGGAGCTAAATG